>JAJEKV010000017.1:363466-963466 GCA_021234155.1 Isoetes taiwanensis | reverse complement strand
ATCAAATTAGACTCAATGTATTGATCTGAAAATTTAAAATCCTTGTTATTTTTATAACATGAATTTGTATTTTTGCATTAACCCTCATGCGTATCGCGAGATGTGACAAAGAATGGGTTGCTATTCTTAACATGTGGCATCCAATTTGTGCAACTAAAATTTAAATTCTTGCATTCACCCTCACGCTTAGTGCGAGATGTGGCAAAGAAGAGTATGCTATCCTTGCCATGGCACCTCTAATTGGACATAATATACTAGTCTGAAATGTCAAAATCTTCATTTTTTTTACAGCTAAAATTTGTTTTTTTCTTTTTTGTATCAATTCTCGCATAAAGCGCGAGAAGTGGCAGCAAATGGTCTCTATTTTTACAACGTGACCTCGAATTGGACCTATATATTGGTCTGAAAGGTTAGAATCTTAATTTTCCGACAACTAAAGTTCATGTAATTAGACCATTTTTGTACTATACATCTGCAGAATTTTCATAAAATTAATTTTGAATCCATATTTTATGTTCATATTTTAATGTTTTGATCAATCTTAAACCAGATTCTTTGGAAATTGAAGCCTTAAAATCCAATCTTTTACTCCAAAGAAACACAAAATTAAGTGTGAAAGACGCATTTTTATGCCATTTTCAAAAAAAATGAAATGTGGAATAATTTCAAATTAACGGAATCGTGGTTTATTTATGTCTGCCTCCAATAATGTACCATAATGTATGCTAATGAAATTGACATGTACCATAATGTATCATTGTACAACTTCTCAGCACGCCTATTACTGCCAAGGTTTATCCCTCAAAAACCCTTCAGAGCAGGGGGGGTTGCCAGTAATCTATTTGTTGTACTATTTTTTTTTTTTTTTTGAAGAACTGTGTCATCAATATATTAAAAGAATGGTAATGTTACAAAGCAAGTGAGGAGGAAGGAGAACTGCCCCAAAGAGACAGCGATACCTCGACACTCCACAACAAACTCACAGAAAAACTGCAACTCTACTGCTGTACAAACCAACCATCACCATCTACAACACCCAAGAAGTCCCGCCAAATGGCGAACTTCCGCTCTACTACTCCCGGGAACATCAGAAAGCTTTGAAATAGCTTGTACCTGAGTCGAGGAATCAGAGAGGCAGGCTAGCTTGAATCCCCGAAAGATCCACAACCGCCTTGCCGGCTTCCAAATCAGGGCCACACCAACCAAGCCACGACGGATGCAAGGCTTTAGCGCCGCAAGAGCGGCCAAGCACCGAGGATACACATGAAGCGCAAGCTGGCGGCTAGTAAATCTCACCAAAAGCAGGCCCTAACCCAATCGAGGCTGACACGCAAACCCCATAGGCCAATTGGTCTCTGGGGATGATAAAAATACATTTATTTCAAATCAATTCTATTCTATTGGGTCCTATAGACCATTTCCTCTCTCGAGAGGATTAAAAGATAATTCAATTCAATTTAATATATGCATTCCATACAACTTTTTCTCCACCAATGTATGGACCCTCGATCGTAAATGATTACTCATACTAAAGCTTTAATTGACTAGAGCAAGTTAACCTAAGTTACCTGACACGCTGATAAACAATGTCAAATAAGTTTAATTTCTTACTCTGTCATCGCACACTAGGGATATAACATGGAGCATAATAACTTAGGGGTTTTAGAGGGATTTGATTTGGATGTCTAAATGACCATACCTGAAACATAGATCATACCTTTAAAATCTTTGAATGGGTTATTATAAAACAAAAAAAATAAAAAGAAAAAGAAACGAAAGAGATCCTCAAAAAATGTTAATCAATGAGCCCCCGCCTTATTAGCACAACTATCCACTTCGATCAATCCCTCAATAGTCTTAACATCCCATTGGGCATAACATAGATGTATATCAACAGTATGATGTTTTACACCCATGAATTTGTGTACTTAATATTATCATGAGTAAACTATCAGAACCTTAGATTCGGTACAATGTCTTAGAGACTTGAGTAATAACTCTAAGGAGTCGAATCATATGTAACATGCTCAGTAAAACTTCATTAAGTTACAAGTTTGCTCAACTATTTATTGCTTATGTCCTCTTAATACACCTATAGTCCAGGGAATTTTTTATCTTTCTTTTGGCAACCCAAAGGTAACAATATTCTTTGTGAAGCAGTCGATGTATCTAAATATTGTTATTCTAATTTAGTTTGTCTATTATATGACTAATTGCATCATTTCCCTATGAGAGAAGTCAAGTCAAAAATATTATCAATAATATAAAAAGTAGGTAAAAAGCTCTAACTTACTGTACTACTCGATGTTAGACCTGTTTTTTGGTGTAGTATAGTGCTGTTACTAACAAACTTAAGTCATGTAAACCATAAACTAAACTCCATAAAACTTATATAGTGCTTTATCAAGTATCATTATGGTATCCATCCATGCCGGTTTCATGAGAATAGAATATGTTTTTATCGTCCACGGAGACAACAACACCTTGGTTACATCATTTGAACAAAAATGTATCACACAGTCAGTAATTATCCATTTCCAGGTTTATGTATAGTACATGAGATCCCTGGTATAGTTTTTTACAGTAGAATTCTAGCAAAGTTATATATTTTCAAAATAAGCCGTTCGAGATTAAAATCAAATCAAAAGTTAGGCTTTTAGAGCAAGATAAGTAGTTTAATCAGACTTTAGCTAAATTATATAAGACCTAGAGCATACGAAGCCTTAAGAGTCGAAGATGCTCTTAGAATCTGGTTTACACACTAGATCATATTCTCCAGATATACAGAGCACATGATTCCATATCTATGTCTAAGATAAATGGTGCTTACATCTCAAACTTGATTCCCATACCCTTGTTGTCGACAAAAGAACTAAGAAAGATTTAGCACAATGGTAAAATCAATCAAACAAACATTGGAACTAGACATGGTAATAATGTCAGGGCTAAAAGGTATATTGGTGTTTCTTGGCTTTTTGTTCTTTGCCCATTGTGCCTTTGCTTACTCTTGATTGTTTGTTTTTTGCTTTATGTCGTGTTCCATGTACCGTTCCGTAGCCCTTTGATGTGTTCCTGGACGTTAAAATAAATCTATCTATCTATCTAACAAACAACATGGATTTATGAATCAGTCAACCTAAAATATAGTGCAAAGATCACTATATTTAGGGATTCTCTTAGTTTTTTTAACTATGATTGTAGTCTTAACTTGTCACAATATTATCCTTGCGTACCAAACGTGATATGGAAAATATGTAACTAAATGTGGCAAATTATATCATATTTGACTAGCTTTACGAAGAAAAATTCAAAGACATATACATTACTAGTGTTAACAACTTACAATGATGCCCAGCTTATGCAAACAAATAAGGTACATCTTAACAAATTGAAATATAGGTATATTAATACTTGAGAATCCTCCCTTTTGTCATCAGAATCACTCTTGCTTTGTATGCTTGCCATCTTTTATATTCCAATCAAATTTCTAGGCTACTCCTCTGGTGGTAAATAAAGATCAAACATTTTCGTAGGCATGAGGCTTGCCATGTTGCTACTTGCACTCCCACACTGATAACTCCCGACTATTTGATTTACAAGTTTGTGCCCAACACCATTGTTTTCAAGATCAATTGAATTATAGTAAATGATTCTGAAAACTAATTGATCACGACACTCAACAAGGCGGAAGCTACTTCATTGTCCACGCTCGAAGCATTAATATAGAACCCCGCCAAAAATGCCAATCATGGCTTTGGCGGTTCAACTCATCTTCTTAAAAGGAAGGAAGGAAGGAAGGTTCTTTTATCGTCCGCGGAGGCCAATCGGCCTATGGGAAGATATTAGGCTATAATTAATTCTGCTAGGGAATTATGGATTTTTTTTTTTTAAGGACAAAAGCAAAAGGTTTATTAGTTAGATATGAAAAGTACAGAATGTCTGTCTCATTTAACTATGTAAGTAGAAGAAGGTGCCATAGGAGCACAAGCCTGAAGCCGAATAGGAATAGGATCTGTCGTCCTCCCGATGTGGCAAATAGAAATCGCGACCTGCTTTTGAAGTAGCAAGACATTCATAGATTCATAATTAATGCATAGTATGAAATTAAATTCTGATTTTTTTGTCAACTAGCTTCCTATGTCATCACCATCATACAGGTCAATTTTTCGTAT
The DNA here is from genome assembly GCA_021234155.1 of Isoetes taiwanensis. Classification (NCBI taxonomy): domain Eukaryota; kingdom Viridiplantae; phylum Streptophyta; class Lycopodiopsida; order Isoetales; family Isoetaceae; genus Isoetes; species Isoetes taiwanensis. The sequence goes on along the minus strand of JAJEKV010000017.1, from coordinate 959,294 downwards.
TTTTGGAGATTGCTTAGATCAAAGAGTTAGCATTAAAACGGTCCGAGATGCTCGTTGTTGGGCAGCCGAGCTGGCGCCCTTTCCCAAGCCAAAGAAGGCCAGGACCTTGACAGCCGCCTCACAAAAGGGGAGAGTCCGGATCCCAAGAGGTATCATTATGGTATCCATCCATACTGTTTTTATGAGAACAGTACCTTGGTTGCATCATTTGAAAAAGAAACTATCACATAGTCAGTATCTTATCCATTTTCACGTTTATATATAGTACACTAGCTAAGGTGTTGGAGCTTATATTGTTTGGGATCTATAAATGATAAATTGATTCTAAAATGGCACTGCCTAAAGTCATTGGGTAGAAGTTGAAAACATATAAATAGTAAGGTAGCAATGCATGACCATAATGGGGATTTAATCCTATTAATATCCAAAATCACCATCTAATATTTAATATTACTGCTCCATTGGAAGAGAAGATAGGAAGGGATTAGTTTCCACAAACATCAATACAATAGCACATTTTGAATAGATATACACAATGTTTGGGCACAATGTAAAAGTTGTTGGCTTTAAAATTTTAGGAAGTCTTATGAACAAAAAAAGATATTTCATTATCTATATGACATGCCATGTTTGAGAAGATATAAAATAAATATAGGGCATTCCACTTTTAAAAGAAGGCATAAATAAAAATATATAGTCTATGGTAAACCATGAAAACCAAAAGGATATTGAAGTCCCATTGTAAGGATTCATCTTTGAGCTTTAAATTAAGTGCGGAAAATATAATGAGGACATAGTGCTTTTCAATGCTTCATTTGTGCATAAAGCCTTGGAATTTGAAGGCTATAAACAACCTCGAACTGTAAAAATGAATCGCCCATCAAACTTTTGTACATGCTACATGCAATATATGCTGGGAGCTTCTCTCTTTAAGTTCTTCCATCAAATAAACAATAATAAAACTTCATATTCCTGCCCCAACAATTCTGCAAGCTAAATCTGTAAAACATTGAGAGACATGATTAGCAATACCGCATACTAAATTTTGAAGTCAAAATGTGTGACATTTTAAAAGTCAACATGCGTTTGAACTAAAACTGTTTCATACTTAAGGATTCAATATCTGGCCATAAAAATGCCAATTCCCTTGCCTTCTTAGAAGAATTAGCAGCGCATCTCTATTTAGGGTAACCATCCGAGGGTCTGGGTTAGACCTTTTGCAGCATTGCCATACCTGGGACCGACTATTTAATCATATACAATAGGAATGATTTCATCTATAGAATGAACAAAGGCATGATAATGGAAAAGCTCATAAACACTGCAACAATTTTGTTATAACTTCCACCTTATCTCTCATCAAGCTTTTGTGTAATTCCTTCGATGCACTGCATTGCTGAAAGGACTTTCTTACCTTTGACTACAAATTGGCTCCCATCGGGTGCCGTGATGGAGATCTCGTGCTTGTCGCAGTCGATCATGCCTTTAGCTGGCTTTAGAAATTCTATTTCCACTATGAGGTCATATTTACCAATATCCATTACCTCTGCCCCCATAGTCCATTTGGTTCTCCTGAGGTCTATATCAAAATTGATCCTCTTTTCCTTGATGTGATGAATTGCACCACTTGCCATACTGACCGGCCTAGGCTTGGACTTAAGGGTCTTGTTCTTCATTAAGACGGCCAATCTGGGAGAAGCGAACTTGTGCGAACTACCTTTATCTATGAGGACTACATAGGGCTTGCTATCAATGATGCCCTTTGCCGAAATAACCGTGGACTGATTTTTGACATCACCTGACAATGGCTGCACAAATTCTGCACTCACCTTCTATGAAGTCTTGAGGCTCTTGCTGGTCGTCTTCGTCGTCGTCCGCTTCCGTTGATGACTCCCAATCAATGAGCTCTGCCAGTGTCGCTTGCATCACAAAGGGGCAATCATGCGTACGATGACCAGGCTGAAAGCACCTAAAACATAGCTTCTTCTTTATGCATTCCTCCCTCTTTTCACACTCACCCCAACTTTTGGTCCACAGTTGCTTTTATATGTTGTTTTATGCTAAAAACAATACCAAAATGACCCCAAAAGTCCACATAGCCCATTTATCCAGATTTGCATAAAGAGACAGTGGTTTTTCGGCAAAAAAATTCCACCGTGGTTTTTCTGGCACCTTTTTATTTTTTGGTCAACGTGTCCTTTTTTCCACTATTGTTTTTAGCGAACTTTTGTCAACGTGTGGTTTTTTCACGACTGTTGTTTTTCGGAGGAGCCAAGCATTGTTTGTCTTCCAAAAAACACAAGTGCATTTAAAGGTTACTACATATAGAAAATTAAATGACAACACTATAAAGAAAAGACTAAACAAATAACCACATATAAGAAAAGAAAGAAAAATGCATTGTTTAGCATAACCAACCATTGTATATCTCCAAATAACACGACGTTCTATACGTGGGAAACAAATTAACAACACCCCCAAAAAAAACTACATGGTAAAATATTGTTGTTTTAGGCATTTTAGACATGTAATATTTAGCAAAACAATAGGCGAAGAAACAATAGCCTCTTGAAAAAAACATATTCTATATCTATACATGGCTGACTAATTATCAACACCCCAAAATAAACTACAGGGTGAGATATTGTTCTTTTAGGCATTCTGTTGGAAGTTCATCACATAATCTAAGGGGACACATGTACAGATATTGTATAGGTTGGACCTAAGTTGCTGATACCATAGGTTAATACTAAGTTGACCCTAAATATATTGAAAGGTGACTTAAGTATTTCATATATTTTCAATGATTCTTGAAATTAATTGTCATACTATTTTTAATAGTATGAGGTGGATTGGTGGTTTACACCAAGCGAAAAAGTGCAAATAGAAACTGATATATGTGGCCGTGGATCCAAGGCAAAACCGTCGGAACACACCTGATAAATCTAAACATGAATAATAATGAAATACAGAGATCATAAGGCAGCTAAGCGGAGTTCCGAAATGATTAAATACACATGTTTGATCATGCAAAAGTTTGTGTATTAACTGGTGTAATATTCTGTCAGCTCAAATATCTGTCAATTCAAGCATTGCTACAGTTACAACAATTATAATGGTAAAAGGTTGAATTTAAGCTAAGTGGTTAAACAACCATTGGAATTTATATTCATTGCAAAATTCATGCTTGTTCTAGAAGGAAGTTACATTTGAAGTTGTGGATTTGTTAGAACTGCTAGTACATAACTCTTGGTTTAAGTCCAGATCGCAAAGGGTAAATCTAACATTACTATCAGAGCCAAACATGTCTAGCAGATTTGGTGCAGGATTGCTTAGCTCTATTGGTCTATAAAGAATAAGAATAAGAATAAGAATAAGAATAAGAATAAGAATAAGAATAAGAATAAGAATAAGAATAAGAATAAGAATAAGAATAAGAATAAGAATAAGAATAAGAATAAGAATAAGAATAAGAATAAGAATAAGAATAAGAATAAGAATAAGAATGAATTTTTATAAGAATAAGAATAGGCTAATGGGCCTATGGGACTGAGAATCTATGGGAGAGGAGCAAACTTATTCTTTATGCAGGTTAAAAACCCCTAGAAGGATTTTCGAGGAAAAAACCGTGGCAGTAATAAGAATGTTGTCAAACTGTACAAGTATACATCATCATGAAATAAATATATATAATAATAATAATAATAATAATAATAATATTGATCATGCCCACATTGGACCTTGAAGGTCATGGAGCAGAAAATATTTACATTTGATTAATTCTCATAAGCAAACTACGATGAGAGTCCACTGCCTTGATATACAAACCAAGATCGTGTGGCCTCATGCTAAGGACGATATCAAGACACGCGATTCATCAATTCCAAACTTATCCACGAATATCCAAAGTATGCGAACATCGTAGCAGAAATGCGTGTGTCTCATCCTCTAGTGCTGTTGGTCTGAAGAAAACACAAATCCGATTCTCTCTTGGAACCCCCTGCCCATCGCTGTCTCTATACCAAGATGATGCGAGCTTGTCCTATACCGCAATCATGTGCTTGAGATTCCTTGACATGTTAGCCTTCAAATAGTCTTGGTCCGCATAGACCATCATCGGATTTATGTCTTGGTGTATTTCGTCATTCTACTACCTTTTATCGACCGAGAGGCGGTCCACCGCCCGAGTCACGCAATAAATCTTGGGTGCCAAGCTCTGAATCTGGCCAATTTTCTGCTGTAACACCCCAACTGTTTGCCCACTCCATAAAATCATAATGCCAGCCTGATGTTTGTGTGAAAAGAAAAGCCCGTTTAGAAGGACGGTGATTAGGTTGTAGCCGGACTCTATTTGCAAAATTTATTGTTTGATAGAGTGCTTCTACCTCTAGCGGAAGCATACCTGCTTCAGCCAGCATGATGGCGAAGGGTGTTTGTGTCTTCACCCCCAATTCTTCTCTAAGAAATATCTTCAACACCACTTCAACCTGTTTCCACTGCCTAGATGATAAGCTGGGCCCCCAAATAGGCGAGCCATATAAGACAACAGTCTGCACCAGAGTTTTAAACAAAAGCTTCTTCAAACACCAACTATCCAGGTTGGCTTTCCAGCATCTAGTAAGCATAGCATAGAGCGCGGTTTTACCGCCTGAAATCCGCTTTTGAATACATTCCTTCCATGAATATTTTGCTGTAAACTCCAAACCAAGATACTTGTATGTATTGACGATCTCCAGATCCTTACCCATATACTTAAAAGAGGGGCGGTCTGTGGTGCCTACTATCATAATTTTGGATTTCGTCAAGTTCACCTGCATGCTTTTTTCCCTGCAGAAAAGTTCCAGATTGTTTAGTAGCAGTTGCAAACCTTCTTTATTTGCCGCTGCTAAGACAACATCGTCTGCATATAGCAGCAATTGTATGAGGAAGTCTCCCAGATGCGTTCCAACCAGACACCTTTCCTTGAGCCACTCATCCAGCTCGTCTATGTAGAGCCCAAATAGTGTCGGAGACAAAGGGCATCCCTGCCTCACACCTATAGTGCTCAAAATTTCTGCATCAGATTGGTTTGACAGTTTCACAATAACTTCTGAATAGAGTTGAGCAACTGCCGCTCTGAGCTCAAAAGGCACGCCTAATTGCTCCATTCTTTGTCCCAGGTTCCTCCTCGGAACTGTATCAAAAGCTTTTGAGAAGTCAATGAAAGCCAAGTATAGGCAGCGCCGAGGTTTTTTAGCATTCTCAAATAAGGCCCGCAGCACCAAAGCATGATCTAGCGTGCTGTGGTCTCTCCTGAAGCCAGCTTGGAATAGGGAACGTTTCCCCTTATCTTACGCCCGAGAAACTTCGACTTGCGTTCAAGGGCGTAAATGAATCTTTAAGAAGGTGTTGCCAATCAATATAGTTCAGAATTGCTGGCCACTTTCTTGTCTCCACTTTTTGTGGATCGGGTGAACTCTGTTCTCCTTCCATTGTTTGGGAAAGCCTTCTACCCTTTGCCTTTGTTAATGAGATCATCAACATCTTTACGGTTATGCTGCCACCCCATTTGAATAGCTCCACACTCATACCCTGCAGGTCTGGTGATTTGCCGTTGGCCATTTCTTGCAATGCATGTTTTACGTCATCTTCCGAGAAAAGATCTCCATGATGAGTCAAATTGACCATCTGATCCGAAGGTACATCATAAATAGTTTTGACAAAACTAAGCAACTCGTGTGGATTCAAAGGGAATGATGAGGGCTTATGCTGAATGATATTCCAGAAAAGCTTGGGGTGTGTCTGAAGTTTCTGATGCAAAGAGATCTGCCTTTGGCGCATGAAAGTGTGCTTTTTCCATTTGAGCAAAGTTTTGTACCATTTGGGCTTTAGTAGCGTCCCTTTAGGGATCTTGGCCCGTGCTATTTTACAATCTTTGTCAAACCAGCTCTTATTTTGTCTTGGATTTTTGCATTCTCTTGTCAAGCCAAAAATAGCGGTTGCAGCCCCTAAAATTATGTCGCGTGAGACATGTCGGCGTAGATTTCGCCCACTTGGTTGCTTGCAAACGTGCTTCTAGGTGCTACTCAGATACATCATGTAAGTCATATTTCAGCTTCAAGCTTGGAGCGTGGTATCTCTTAGTTTCACTTTTTATGATTGCATCTGTGATCTCGAAAAAAGAGGTGAATGGTCGGACTCGGTATTTTGTTTCCAATTTTGAAGGCATGGATCAGATTTGAGCTACTTGCAAGCACATAATCGATAACACTGGCCCCACTATGCGTGTAGCAAGTAAAACCTTTTGAGGATGGATATGTGGCTGTGCCATTAAGAATTTTCAGATGACATGTTGTGCCAAAATCCAGGAGTAAGTTGCCCATGCAATTAGTTTCACGGTCTGACGATTCTCAAAAAATAGGGGGCATCATTTGCCTCCCCGAAGCTGGATATCATGCGGTCTTTCATATGTTACCGTTTGCAAATTCCCAGTCCTGGCGTTGAAATCACCGACTACTATGACCTCCCCAAGATCTTGAAGAGCAGCTACTTCTTTTGTCAGGTCATGGAATGGGTTGGTCCTGTCGTAACCATCATGTTGATAGATCTTCATCTGTAGAGGCGCATAATAACAGATGGCTAGAAACACTATGTATTTGTTGAGCTCTAATTTAAGCAAACAACTGAGTGGGTGCAGAACCTGGTTTTTTTATCAATGTTACCAATTCCATGTTTTGTGCTTGCAGGTCTGCGTTTTGCCTCTGTAATTCAGCGTTTTGTGAGACCAAACTATCGACTGTCTTCTGTAGGTTAACCATCTGATCTTTTAGTTCCTGGAGCATAGCAATGATATACCCTGAAAATCCCCTTCATATTCGATGGATCCCTTCCCTGGCGAGCCAGCAGACTTCGCCTTGGATCGAGTCATACGAAAACGATGGTGTAGAGGAACTAGGCGATGTAGAGGAACTATATATATACATGTCAAGCGCGTGCCTGAGGACATAGCTGATCTCGCATGTCCATGACCTCCTCAAGGTATGATCCTAGCACCCGTACGGATGCCATGAAGGAGGATTTGGATTTCAGGTGTGGAAGGATGCTATCAAGCATATCTTGGAGGTGGAAGATATTTGGGAACTCGTTGATCCATTAAGTGACAATGAGGCACAAAGTAGTACTGCAATAAGTACTAATATAAGGTCAGGTGAAAGGAGCCCTGCAAATACTAATATTGCAGAAGTTGGTACTGAAGGTATTACCTCTGGAGGAATATCAGCCACAATCAACACAAGTGGTGGTACTGTCAGAAGTCTGTTTGCAAAGCAAAAGGAGGCACAAGGGATAATCACCTCAAAAGTTAGTCCTACAATTAGATTGAAGTTGAGAAATATGACTGTTAGAGAAATGTGGATATTTCTGCTAAAATACTATGAGGAAAAGACATCCTCTGAGATTGATTTACTTGAAAAGGAATAAAGAAAACTCAAGCTTAAGGATGATAGGCACCAAATCCTTGCCATAGCTAGATCTCTTGTGGAAAATGTGCAGCTTTCTCCGTTCATTAGAAATGTGGCTAAATCCAGGGAAGAGACTGAACAAATCTTGAGAATAGAAATTGAACTGAAATGAGAGAAGATGAGGATAATTCCACTGAAAATATTTATGCTGGAAAAAAAGGGAAGAATAAGACTGATAACAGAACTTGCTTTTATTGTCATGAACGTCCGACACTTTAAGAACAATTATCCAAAGTTGAACAAAGAAATTAATTGCTATACCAAATCTAAGTTTAAGCGGACACTTGGCATCTAAATGCCCTACTCCAAAGGATTTTGGAAAAGGAAGAGGAATAAATACTAGAGGAGGAAGAACCTCTGCTCCAAGAGGACATGGTGGCAGAGCTGCAGGGGCATATGTCACAAGAGAGCAAGAGGACATTACAAAATCTGAAGTTGAGGATGAAGATGAGGTACCTCTTATTTTTGATAAAATTGAAACTAATAAATCTTGTGCCCTTGTAATTAATAGTGGAGCTGAAAGATCAGTAGTTCACACTACTGATCTACTTAAAAATGTTGGAGGAACCTACTCAAGAAATATACAAGTAGGAAATGGTGCATTGCAAAAAATAGAAGGCAAAGGGTTGTTGCAGCTGCTTGACTTGAAAGGAAATGCCATAGACATTGAGAATGTTCTTTGTGTGCCTACTATAGTCAAGAATTTAATTTCTGTCAATCAACTTATGGATCTAGGTTATAGAGTCACCTTTGACTCTGATGCTTGTAAAAACTTTTATGGAAATGAAATGAAGTTCCTTGCAAGAGGGGTTGGAAATCTTTTTCAGTTAGATAACATGGCTCATGACACTATTTTTTCTGTAACAGTAACGGACTTTGAAATTTGGCACACACTCATCACAACAATTTAAAGTTCTTAGCTCAAAAGGGATGGATTGATTGCAAAGATCCAAAAGCTAACAAGTTTATTTGTGAAGGTTGCATGCTTGGGAAAATTACCAGACTGCCATTTCAAAAATCAAAAACTAGATCCAGTAGTGTACTGGAATTAGTACATACTGATTTATGTGGACCTCTTAATGTAAGAGGAAGAACAAACAAAAGGTATTTTATTACTTTTATTGATGATAATAGCAGAAAATGCAAGTGTTATTGCTTAACCCAAAAATCTCAAGCCTTAAGTGCTTTTAAACAATATGTTCTTGAAATGGAAAGAAGGAAGGTTCTTTTATGGAAGAGAAACTGGATTAAAATTGAAATGCATTAGGTCAGACAGAGGAGGAGAGTACTTATCAAACAAATTCAAGGTCTTTTGCGTATCTAATGGCATAAAAAGACAACTTACATGCAGGTTTAGCCCTCAGCAAAATGGTGTAGCAGAGAGGAAAAACAAAACACTCATGAATGTTGTTAGATCAATGATCAAAGGAAGTGGCCTACCAAATTTCTTGTGGGAAGAAACATCGAGGAATGCAACCTTGATTCAAAACAAACTACCACCTTCAAGTTTGAAAGGTAATGTATCTGATCTTCTCCGGTCTAATACTAAAAATAATATATACTATAGTATGTTCAGAAGTTATGGTTGCAATGTTTATTTTCATATTCCTGATGAGCTGAGAAAGAAATTAGATAGCAAAGGAAAAGTTGGCTATCTAGTAGGTTATGATGAGGAAACCAAGGGATATAGAATATTTGTGCCAGAAGCCAGAGATATCATTATCAGCAGAGATGTGATTTTTGATGAGGGAAGTTTATATAAAGACAGAATTAAAAAAGATGAAATGAACAGGGAGCCACAAGAAAATATCAAGAATCATACAAAACAGCAAGATATAGACGTGGATTCAGATAATGAAATGGATGGGACACTTGACAATGACCAAATGGAAAATATCAGGAATATTGAAGATGCTCAAGCAGAACATCATGAGATGAACCCCACTAAAACTGCAAGTCACAGAAAAAGAAAAACACAGACTGAAAGGTTGCTTGAAGAAGCAAGAATAAATAATGATGTATATGGCAGAATTGAAAAGGGAAGAAGTAAGAGATTGGAGAATCTAGGAAATGAATTGGATCAATAGGACATTGATCAAATTTTAGCTATCATGGATGACGCAACAATTTCTACTACTTTTGAATAGGCTTTAGCAACAATAGAAAGTAAAAAATGGATGCATGCCATGCAGGAGGAATTAGATACCTTCAAACACACTCAAACTTATGAAGAAGTTGCAGAACCAATTGGCCACAACATTATAAGAAGCAAATGGATTTATAGAATAAAAGAATGTGCAGATGGCAGTAAGAAGTATAAAGCTAGGCTGGTAGCACAGGGATATACACAAAAAAGGGGAACATATAACGAGGAGACCTATTCTCCTATTGTAAAACTAACAAGTATTAGAATTTTGCTCAGTATTGCTAATGCTTTAGACTTAGAGATACATCACATGGACGTGAAGATAGCCTTTCTTAATGCAAAACTTGATGGTGATGTATACATGAGACAAGCTCCAGAATTTAATACAAGTGAGAATAAAATTTGGAAACTTGACAGAGTTGTCTATAGACTTAAACAGGCACCAAGGGAATGGTACTTGTGTATAGATCAATTTTTGAGAGAGCAAAGCTTTGAAAATTTAAAAAATGATGGAAATTTATATAGGTTTGAAGATGGCAACAATTTTTGCATCATAGCACTGTATGTGGATTACTGTATAATGTTTGCAAACAATATAAGGTGCATGGACCACTGCAAAGGGTTGTTGAAAGCAAGGTTTAAAATGACAGGCTTAGGTGAACTAAAACAGTTCTTTGGAATCGAGGTCTTAAGAGACAGAGAGAAAAAAACTCTGAAATTGAAGCAAAGCAAACACATAGAAAACATGCTTAAAATATTTAAGCATGAAGATGCAAATCCTGTTGCAACTCCACTGGGTGCGCATGCAGCATGACAGTGGCAGCATTCTCTTCATAGCAGCATGCTACTTTCCACATGCCGAGAGCAACTTTTATAACACTCATTCGGATGTGGATAGATTGGAGCCCTATGTCGATCTATATAATGACATACAGCAGCACAAACAGTTGGGCAAGGTTATGTTGCTTGGCGACTTTAATGCACGCACAGGAGCCGAGCAGGTCCCAAAATTTGAGCCCCTGGCAGAGGACGTCTTGCAGTTGAACCCCGCAGAGGTGGCTTGGTCAAGGGTATCAGACGACAACCATATTTCGCACTATGGCTGGCAGTTGTTGTTGCTGGGTAGTATCTTTGACCTGGTTATTTGTAATGGGTTGGCACAATGGCCATCTTCCAGCGGCTGCACTTGTAGACAGGAGAACCAAGGGGGCGGCTCCAACGTGGTGGATTATCTACTGGTTGAGGAATAGGATCTGCACCTGGTTACCCATTTTCCCATTGGAATAGACACCCGGGACGAGGAAGTGGACTCGGACCATCAGCCCCTGTTCGTGCATCTCCATTGGCAAGCTCCCCATGCATCTACTGCCTCAACACCCCAGGTGGCCCAGCTGCGCCTGGACTACAACCGTGCAGGGACCTATGCCCAGTTGCTTGAGCATGACCTGGCAGGACTGCTGCAATTCCCCACACTTCAACAACAATCTGCTCAGCTGACTCACCTGCTTCTGACAGCTGCTGAGAGATGCTTTGGGAGAGGCCGCTCACGACGAACCTCGGGCGCTACCACCTTCCCCCGCAACAGGTGGTTCGATGATGAGTGTCAGGAGCTCAAACGCACACTCCGGCAAGTCACTGATCCCACCTCCCCTCCCACATGCCATCAGTCAATACCGCTCCTTCCTCAAGAACACGAAAGCCAGATACCTCATAGAGCATCAGCAACAGATGTCTCCTGGATCGGCACCCCAAGACATTCTGGAGAAGGGTCTTGAGCAAGATTGCACAGCCCACAGGGAACATCACCTCGGAGCAATGGGTACAGTATTTGCAACAGCTTTACGACCCGCTCGGGGGCCGGACATCAGTCCCTCCACAGATAGGCATGGCTCTGGTCATTACAGAGGGGGATGTCATCATGGGCCTACAACATCTAGCTAATGGGAAGGCAGCAGATTTAAATGGCATGCAGGCGGAACCTCTGAAATGGGTTGGGCCTCCACTGGTGCCTGTCCTCACGGCATTATTCAATAAAGCCTTGCACGAAGGCTTCCCTCCGCAGTGGACCACTAGTAGAGTTGTGCCCATATACAAGGCAGGGGACCCTCAATGCCCGGCCAACTATCGTACTATTATGGTCAGCTCTCACTTTGCAAAACTGTTGGCTGGCATCCTTGAGCAGCGGCTGACAATATGGGCAGAGGAGGCAGATGTGCGAGCTCTCACACAGGCAGGTTTTCGGCCCAGGCATTCCACCATTGATCATATCTTCACTCTGCGCACATTGATTGAGGATAGCAGGAATCACCAACAAAACCTGTACTGTTGTTTCGTGGATTTCGCAAAAGCTTTTGACACAGTGCCGGGGCGAGGTTATGGGACGGCACTGGCGGCATTATGGACCCCTCTTGACTTGCGAGAAATGCGATTATATAGGCTATCTGAGGGCATGCTCGGTGTTATCACATCGTCGGGACAGCCCGTTGTCGGTGAAGTATTGGAGTGTGTCAGGGTTGCGCCCTCTCCCCCACACTCTTTGGCCTATACATTGACCAGCTGGAAGATTGGCTCTCTGAGCATGGAAGTGCGGGCGCCAGTCTCATGCATCACACAATCTGGCAACTCATATATGCTGACTATGTCAACCTCTTGGTCTATACTCTAGAGGACATGCCGTCACCTAGATGCTCTTGACACTTTTTGCCGATTCATCGGCATGCGAAGTTAACTTGGTCAAAACTAGAGTCTTTGCTAGTTTCATCATCCGTCGACCAAGGCTTCCCTCATTCACTTACCAAGGACAAGATGTAGGTGGCTCGAGCCTACAAGTACTTAGGGATCGAAGTTCTCTACTACCACCCATTGGGATGCCGCCATCGGGTTTAGGGTCCATTGGGTTGGAAAGCAATATATGCCATGCGGAACAACCGCCCACAAGGCAGAGTTGTATGCACAGGGGCCATCCACACTTTGTTTAGGGCCTTGGTTGGACGGTCCTTTTGTATGGGGGAAATGTGGGGTCGGTGATATCCCTCAACACCTGGAATGACCTCGGAAAGGGTGTAGAAAGCCTTCTTGGCAGCCCTTGAGGTAAAGTCCGGTTCCATACCAGATCATACTCAGGGGAGAGGTTTTTCTACCTTCAGCGGCCGCATTGGAGCGCCATATCATTTACTTCAGAAGGTGGTCGCTATGGGTGATACACATTTGCACAACCTTGCTTTGGCCATGGCGATGGGTCCCCAAACCTGAAAGCTTCTTTGGAAGGACAAGCAAGCTTCGGTGGTTCTTTGGGATGTGGGAGCAAACAAATGCGCACATGTGAGGACAAAGAAAGATCACAAGGCACTTAAAATTTTGTACCTAGATGCTACTTTCCTTCATAAGCTCACGGGATGCGATACTCGACGCATGTTAAGCCGGGCACACTATCGCCACAAGTCAATCCTAGGCTAGCGAGGCCCACACGGTGATTTTGTACACCCGGTTGCCCATGAAGAAGCCGGAGTTATAGCTTCCATTCGTGACTTGCGTGCACATCGCCTCCCGATTGGAGACAAAGCGTTGGGCTTGGGAAGCACGAGCAAAGGCTTTTGTTGTTGCCACCGAGAGCCATTGAGGATGAATATCATGCCCTCAGATTTGCCCGTTTGCCCCCATATCCGAGCGGTATGTTCGATTACTAGTGCCCTCGCCAACCGTTGCATGAGTTATTGAATACCGGTGGTTGGGTTTGTTGGGGTCATACCTCGGAGGTTATGGATGCCGGACGTTTTGTGTCCTCCGGGGCGGTATTGAGCGCCTCTACAATTGTGCAGCGTGCCGACATACTTATTATTGCTAAAGGTTTTCCCTCGAAACCCCAGGTGGGGTTTTTTAATCATGTCAGTAATACGCTTGCTGCTCTCTTTTTGTTTGGGTTCCATAGGCCAATCGGTCTCCGTGGACGCTAAAAAATCTATTCTATTCTATTCTATTAATATTTAATATTTAATATTTAATATTTAATATTTAATAAATAATAAATATTAAATAAATATTTATACAATAAATTAAAAAATCAAAGAATACATCACATTTATAATAAAAAAAATTAGAAAATTAGAATTGAGTATAAAAATTTAAAATTAAATAATCATAGGAAGATCAATTAATTTCCAAAAATTAGAAACTAAGTATAAAAAAATTACATGAAATTCAATTAATATATTTCACGATATAATTTGCACATTACAAAATACATTGAGTCAATTCACCATAAATTAAAATACTTAAAAATATTACAACAAAAAAATGAAGTCTTTAATTGTTGCTATGCTCACTTCCCGAGTGATCGGCCTCATCTTCGCCTTCACCTACCTGTATTATAGCATATCACAACAATTAGATCGTTGAAGTCGCAAATAATTATGTAGTGAATGATACATACCTCGCCCCGTTCACGCGTATAGGCATATTAAATGGCCGCACGATTGCATTTTTTGAAGGCCTTTTCGCGTTTGTCTTTACAACATTTCTCTTGAACAGTGCCCTATGTTGAGCCTGAGCACCCAAAACTAATGTTAGTATTCAATGTGAGAACCTAAATTATAAACCAAATTTATACTTACAAATAAGTTATTAGTACCCTCATAACCGCCAGACCCAGTCTTATTGGCACTATAGCTGCCACTTGCTTTGTCATACCTCGACTTCAAAGCTGACGCAATTCTATCTACCCCTTTGAAATTATTAGAGATGATGTACTTCAAATTCATCATCAGTCCACCCTAGAGGTTTTGCCACTGCGTCTATCGAGACTCCCACAGCTTCTGCCAATTCTATCAACTGCTTTTTCTGATTACCTCTGCAAAATATAAATCAATCATGAGTACAATGGTAGTCATCTTGAAGAGCCTAATACCTGGTGGCTTTAACATGCTGACCACAATGTTTTACAACCTTCCTCCATGATATGTCTCCTGACTTGAGCTCAGGATATTCTTCTTCTAATGCCGCTTTGATCGCCTCTTTTTCCGCGTCAAAGCATCCCGAGTTTCTTCACCCTTGTGGACGTTTTGGCACATGTTATTCTTGATATTATTAACATAAGACCAAAAAATCTTGCCATCTTCAGTGGTCTTGCACGGCGTCTTCGTCGAAGGACTACACTCAACATAAGTCAGCGAAGGGTTAAGACTTATGATGTGACGTCTACGGTGCACACACCGTATAGGCGGAGCATTCCCCCTGACAGCCAAACTGGCAGGGGCCATCCACCTGACACCACTCCCAGTGGAATGAGCCAGCAAGGGAAGAGTGGATGCGTCATTCACCCGTCTCCCTTCGGGTCGACCTATCTGCGAAAGCGTGAATAAACATGAGCACATGACATAATATAACAATACAATCACCCCGAAGGGTGAAACATCATATCCTCATCAATATAACAACATCAACATGAACACTAACAGCAAAGGGGGATCCTATCCAGGGCTCAGACTCAAGGGGGTATGACTGACGGCTTGGGCCTCCAGAAGTCATTGCAGACAGAATTCATGGCACATGGATTTGGCTGGCATAAGAACATGGCTAAGGGTAGTCCACTCCATCCGCCCCTCCCGTGCACATTTTGCAGAGTAGGTTGAAATGTGTTGGGACCTGACCGTAGCCTGTCGGGTGAATAGCCAGAGGGGCTACTGCTACTGGGTTGCATCTCCCCAGCCCCGATGAGGCAGGAGGAGAGTCACCTCCCCTCCAGAGGCATCCGTGCCCATCACGGGCGGCTAGAGGGCCACTGCCCGTATTCGACTTAACTCCATGGAAGGTGATGCATCACCCCAAGAGTGTCGAGCTCATGCCTTGCCCACACTCACTAACAAGCCATTAACATTAGAGTTGTCCCTTGATGAACCCAAATGGGTTCATTCGTACACTTTTTTTGAAATTCTATTATAGCTCCGAGATAAAGAATTTGTCTACATACTCACAATATGTTGTCCTCCATAAGTGTACATATAAGGAAAAATTGATGAAAAACATAGAAAGCTTCTATTCCCAAACATAATATGGAGCCGAATGCAAAGGGGTCAAGTTTATTCTCAAAGTCTTTAACATTTCTCACATTATTTTGCAAAAATGGTTTTTCCTAGGAATTCTAATTCTTCCATCTTGTAAATCATGATATGAGAAATCTATCACAAGAAGAATTAGAAAAATCTATGGTAGAATTTTCGAGAAATAATTCGTTAAATTTTGAAGTCTAGAAATCCTTTATGGACCCAGTTAGGTCCCCCCAGGGTCAAAATTTTGAAAATTCATAATTTTACTCCACTTTTTGAAAAAATGAAATCCATTTAGCAAGATATGTAGTACTTAGTATCATTTCCGTTGAAAAATAATAGTATCTTCACATTCATATTCTGATTCAAATATCATAGATATGAAATGGTTCCTGGATGTCTGTTTTTCAGAAATTCCTTAGGGACCTGACTGGGTCTCTCAAGGATTGAAATTATGACTTGCTCATTGATACATCAAATTTTTATGAAATCACATGAAATTTGAAAAATGAGTGGCATTTGTAGGCTAAGTTCATAGAAAATTAATGTTATCTTGAAATTTGTATTCCATGTTGGGTGTCATGAGATTATATCATATCACCGAAACCATTGATTTGAGTGTATTTCAAGGTGCGATTATGCCAAACTTGTGAAGAATTTTATTTTGCCATTGAATATGGTGGTACAACTTCGAGTTAATCTTACAATTCAGGTGTTCATATTTAAAATCTCATAAGTATCATGAAGAACTAGTCCCTAATATGGAGAAGGGATTGAGGGACCCATACGGGTTGATGAACCCAAATAGGTCCCTGAGACAACTCTAGTGTTAAGCCTAGCCCGCATAGACCCCTGGTAGGCTTTACACACCAGAGGGGTCAATCCGTGATGGGACAAGTTCCCCCTTGTCAACCGGTCTAGCCCCGCCACCCACAACCAGGCGGGCTCCTGTGCACGGGCCGCAATAATTGGGAGCTAGTAGGCTACCTATGATCATCTGCTACACAAGCTTTAGGCCTCTACCCCCCTTCCCAATATATGGAGGTCACAGAATGAAATACCAATATCATCACAGAACTGAAATGAAGAATATCATCTAATCTATCTATCTAAACATCCAGAGTTAGGTTCCTTTGTTAGAGCTTATGATCTCGGGCTAACATACTAAACCAGCCTATTGCCTAGCCAGCAAAGAGATAGATAGATAGATAGATAGATAGATAGATAGATAGATAGTAGTTTTAACGTCACGCCACTAGGCAGCATCCAACTGGACATGTGTGCCCCCAACCACCTTACATTGCGTTTGTTGGGATTTGACCCCCAACAGTACCGAGTGCGATTCTGGGCAATCTCGAACTCGAGACCACATTGCTAAGGAACTAGTGTGTTACCACTAGACCAAACGCCCAGAAACCCTTAGGGTTAGTGTGGTTTAAGGGAAGCCCTTTTATAGAAACCCTTAGGGTTAGGTTAGACATTGGCCAAATGGGGTTTAGCCATTTGGCAATGGGGTCCATGGGGTTATTAATTGTGTATGTTTATTTAACATGCACAACATTCCGGGTTGCCCCCTAGGTGCAACTCTTGCCCCTAGGTGCAACCTATTACGACCACCAAGTACATGTCATCCGGGTGACGTATGCAGTTGGCAACAATATAATATCGATTTGGGGCGTATATATCTTTGGAACGATCACATTCTCCCCACCTTGACTTGATCTTTGTCTCGGCATCATGCGTCCCCACCTTGGAAACCGCATACCACTGCAATACATTTGATGCATATAATTTTACAACACAATACCCCAAGGTAATATTTAAGTTTTAATTTCTATAACACATCATTGTTTAATATCATACTATGGTAAGGGAGTCTTTCACCCTCTTACTTAACATCATTGTTTAATATCTTACTATGGTAAGGGAGTCATTCTCCTTTATTCCATTATTGCCTCTTAGCAACTTGCCCTAGTCGATTTTGCTGGACGCCCGTGACCGCCCGCTACTGGCACTTTGAAGCCCACGGAGTTGTCACGAGTAGTGATGGATGGCGCTGGGAGAGTCTCTGATGATGGGTGGCGCGCGCAAAGCGTGCTGGCGTATCGCGCTGAGAGCATGCACGGATTCGATTGGGCGTTTGGTGAGGAGAGCACCTCCTGCTGAAGATTTCCACGGCGGTTTCTCGGACGCCGCTTCCACTAGCAGCGTACAGGCGATTGGCGTTGAGGCGTCGGTTTTCCGGCACCAGGTTGTGAAGAGATTCACGGTTCGGCGTTTGGTGAAGTCTTGTGCATTTGGAGGTATGCTTATTGCTTCTTGCAATAGCATGGATTTTTGAATCGTAGTCATCAATGATTTTGGTGTGGTTTTAATCACGGGCCATGGTGATTATGGTTTGTTACGTGGGCTTGGTCCCTTGTTCAGTTAGGGACTTCGATCCAGCTTTGTTTTTTGTGGTCCCATAACCCGATTGGGTTCCGTGGACATTAAAAGTTTCTTCCTTCTTCCTTCTTCCTTCCTCTTACTTTATCATCTATTATTCACAAAATTTTATAGCTTACACCATTATTATTATTATTAACATAGTTCCAAAATTTCCTACTTAAGGTTCCACATCGTTCCTTACAACACATCGTGACAAAATTATGTGTTGCAAGTCTTATGATGTGACCTTCCTCCGAAGTAGACTCTCCTATTGGCTTGAGGGTCCAACACTACGCTAGAATACGTTTAATTATTATAAGGGTTGGTTGGGGAAACCACCCATTAAATGATATTTTACATGAATAAAAGGCATATCTCCGCATAGAAAGATTATGTTTCTTCCATCGTATTGTGGAGACTAAATAGGTATTTCTATCATGCCTAGGATGCTCACTTATGCCTACACCTTTAGTTGCCTTTTGGCGTGGAGGATAGAGTCCTTCCCAAACTTTGGGGTGAAGGATAGGGTCCTCCGTAGTAGGAAGCATTGACCAAAAGATTTTTGGGGCTTTCCTATCAATGCATGCCCGAATGACCTCTTTGGAACTCAAAGGTAAAGTGTCCCGCCGGGACAGAAGTAGACTTTTTAATCTACCTTCACTCTTTGGGCTCGGATGATTACTGCTTTACTGCTTCTGACGAGCCGTATTTTGCATTGCTCCATGAGTTGTGGGACCTGCAAATTCTCAAGATCTATTTGTAGTGATTTCGTCGAAAGTGTCTTCAGCGGTAAGTGTCCCTTTCACTAGGTATTGGAGAATTGAGATCTTCTTGTCTTCTTTAGGATCGACAAGAATCATCCTGGAACAATCTCAGGTGTACTTCCTACCGGATTATGGAGTGTGTTTTGCCAGGGAACTTCTGAAAAACACTATGGACCTTCAAAAAGTCTAATGTTGGCGAGGTCCAACTTATAGGATTGGTTACCTACACTTTTGGTTATCCCGAATGGTCCGGCCATCTTGGAGCAAGGTTCATTGCAATTGTCGGATCAGAGCTTCAACCAATCTTGTCGATAGTCATGTCGAACGATGCGAAAGCTTCATCTATGCAATTGTCGATCAGAGCTTCATCTATGCAATTGTCGATGGTTGTGGATACACGCTAGAAGATATCTTCTTATTTCCTCCACCAATCGGCTGTAATGTCGGCCAGCATCCGTTAACGTCTTAATTAAGCATTGGGTCTTGGACCCCGCATGATCCCTCTTTGGACTTCCTTTAATGCATGCAATTATATTAATGACCGGATAATAATATTTTATACTAACATTATAGTAGTATTGGATATATTGCTTCCAATAGTATGATATTTAACCATGTTATATGATAACTTTACGACCTTTTAAGATATGTCATCATACATTATCGAGGATACTTATTTTGAAAAGTATAAACCTAGCCATATTTTATTTTATTTATCATATGGCTTAGGTTTTACCATTTTTCCAAAGTGTTGAGCGTGTGACTCTATCATCCTAGTGGATGAATGATGTATCAACCTTACATGTATTTATAATACTTTATAGTTGCTATACTTATGAGAAGATAGACAAATTTTATTACACTTATCAGGGACAATCATGAAGGTTTAATACTTAAATGCCTTTGGAAGGAATTCACATCCTTTACAATTACATGGTTTAACTAAGATTTTATGTAATTATTATCTTTCTTTTCTCGATACTAAAGATATCATGCACAGGACAAAACTATTTATGCAGCGTTATTATGAACATATAATTTATCAACAAGACATTAAAGTTTATGATACATGACCCTCATGCTTTGCTATCGATGCCATACATAATAGTATACTTCAAGATTATATAATTTATGTAGTTATACGGTTCACAGACTTTTAATAATTTAATTAAGAGCTAGGCTAGCTCATTCCTAGGTGCAAATGAGCCGACCCATGCATTCTATCTACAGTTTAGATGCAAAAGCTTCTCAAGATCTTTTGTAGTCGCACGTCCGCTTTCAGCGGTAAGGATACATCTCCCATTGAAGGATCTTCTTTCTTCTTATAGGATCGGCAAAGGATGCTAATCGGGTCAAGGACTGCGTGCCTGCCAGTTTCCGAGTGTGTTTCTTTAAAACCCCCTTAGGGAGGAAAACCGCCGCAGCAACAAACTCGGCCGGGCCTGACGCATAAATATACATATGAATTCCCCGGCACCTCGGTGGTAGGGCGAGGTGAGCCCCGGATCCAAAACCTCTCCGGAGGTAGGGAGCCAAGGGATCGAATCGACGGCTGCTTGAGGCTCGATGCGGGGGGCACACCAGGTCGCACTAAGAGAATGTAGCGAGCCCTAATCACTATAGGCTGGATGTGTCTCCGGAAGGCATGGCTTTCATCCTCAAACAACCCCTGGTAACATCGACAAAGCACGTCTGGCTCCCGGCTAACCCAACACCAACCCGATCTTCGAAGCCAAAGACGATGGGCCCCCGTTTCAATGGACACGATGATCTCAAGGCTTCTTCATGGGCAACCACTGAATCGCGGTAGAGCGTGACCTCGAACGAGGTGTGGGGTTTATGTGTTGTTTGTAGTGTGCCACCTTTACCATTCCAGCATGGTGGTCCCGCAGCTTCCCCAGAAACAAGAGTCCCAAGTGCCCCCTCAACCTATATCCCGGCCTGGCTCAGGCACTGGGCGCACCTATGTCGCGCCTCACGTTCAAATAGCCACCAGCTCGGCTCTCTTGTCCCCCTTTTTTTTTTTTTTTTTTTTGAGTGAATGGGATTTTTTTATTAATTATAGAAAAAGGTACAATAAGGTGAGTGAACCATAGAGTTGGCTACTCAAAATTAAACATGCAAGCAAAATTAACATAAATAAATGTTGTGCTATATCCATAGCAGAAAAGTTTGTAATTTTGAGGTAGCAATCAATGTGAAAGGTGAGAACCCTCAGAGTCTTTAACCCGAGTTGAACCAAAGGAAATTGAACATCTCAAAGTAGATGTAAGCAAAGATTCGAAGAAGACAAAATCTTGTAAATCCTGTTAATGCTCTTGCAGTAATGATTTAGTTGAAGATCCAGAGCAAAGGATATGTAGATATAAGTAAGGCCATAAGAGTAAGGTGATGGGAGTACAATTCAGAGGTTGGGAATTGAAGAGGGAATTGCTTGGAAATGATATGAGTTAAGGTAGTGGTGGTCCGGAAGTTTGGCTGAAATTAGAGTGTTCCCATTTCTCTTGTCCTTCCAACAAGCCCGAAGTGGGTGCGGGCTCATCGCCACAAGCCAAGCTGGGCAAGCAATCGGTGTCTAATTTTTGGGGACGACTTAGCGTTGCATTGCTTCCATTGATTCGGCTCCCCTGCTTTGAATGCGGTTGGCTACCACCGTCAATCTTGCATCTCGAAGGACACATAGACATTAAGCATCTATCCATCTTATGCTCTATCTCGCTTGGCTACTATGGAGCGAACTCTATTTTAAGGGTCGACCATTTGATGATGATTCAACCCCTAAGATGTAGGTAGGGTTCAGTCCTAAGATTGAGCCCCACTTTCTTCGTAAGAAAATGGTCCTTACACCCTCAATGTATCCTATCCCCTCGATTGATGTTGTCATAGCATCTTAGCCATTCTATTTACCTTAAGAGGTTATATGCTTCTTATCTAACACATTAATTTACTAGCCTTAGCTAACATATTTAACCATTTATGATGGATGCAGCCATCATGTTTAACATATCTATCCCTAAGCGATGAGCTATTAAATTATTTATAACAATTCTAAATTGCAAGGTTTTATTATCATGACAATTCCTTTTTGCCCCAAAACTACTTCTTGATTAATATACTTCTTATTTTTAGATGTACCTTTCATGTATTATTCCATTTTATATTCTAGAGATCCCTTTCCTTAGTTATTTACTCTCTTGGAATATTCTATCAATTGAATTGATGTCATCATAACAAGGTTGGACTTGTTGATTACTTCTTTTCATTCGATTGGATTATTCCTTGGAGGTACTAGCTTTTACACATGGTCAACAATTATCCTATAGTAATGATTCCTTCTTAGCGGTGATCAATCTCGCAAGTGGTTTCAATATGTTGGATGTCCGTTAATAATTGTGTATAATTTTAATTCTTGCTTATGCATTTTCCTTCCCCTTTCGTTGGACGCTTAGCTCAACTTGGGGCAATCCTTCTGAGAGAACGGAAATGCCCTTCAATCCATTATGGATGTCATCATCCATAAGCCTATCATACTTGACTATATGATCGTAGCTCCTCAATCTTGCCTCCGCATCGTAATGTTATTTCAGGTTTGAGACTCTGGGCTCCTCCTCGATGTAGAGTTAACTTTCTTCATTAAAGACTTCCCATTCTTGGTGGTTTGATGGCGTGGTTGACCACTTTGAAATCTTCTATGTTACTTCCCAAAAGCCTGAAGGTGGTTTTAGTTGACAAACATCCTCCACGTTGAATTCTTCATCTTGGCTAAGGATGCCTCTAAGATCCGATATTGTTGTGCCAACTCCATCCGCCGAAGTCTTGTTGAGGGATGATGCTTTCGGCTTCCTCTTCCAATTGTCAGGCATCTCTTTTCTTTGATCTCATTAATCTTTGTGAGAGAGGGGGGGGAATAACAAGGAAAAATATGCATGCAAGGCATTGTATAGCTTAGACTATTATGATTACAAATTTTCTAAAGCTATTAGGCCCCTTGGTGTCTCCCTTCAAGGTGCACATGTACTCCATGGCATTGTTGTCGATGTTCCTCTAGTCTTGTTGGTGTTGAAGGTCTATATCCTCTTATTTGTCACGTCATTTGTGTGCTCGATTTGGTAGACTCTTTGATATGTTTGAGCTCTCCACGTTCGCTGGCCGCGTAATAAACTTGTTTCGCTTCACACATGCTAACTAAGGATGTGATGGTCATTGATCTTGACATTCGGGCTCGCTTCTTAATCTTGTTCTTGGGCAATAATTGCTTCCCTTCACAATGTTCAAAGAAGATCTTTGGAGGTGCCTCTTGAAGTTGTGCAATTCCTTTGGTTTGGTTCATTGCAGGGTTGTTCTCTTCATAAGTTGCCTTTGAATCATTCGATCCTTGGGTTCGAAGTTGCATGCGAAGTTGTAAGTAGCTTGATGACCCTCATGTTACATCTAAGATTTCGTGGAAGTACTAAGAATTCCTTCATCTTCTAGTTTATGGCCATTGTCCCTCAATACATGTGCATCTTCCTTGCGAGTAAAACCTCATGACTCTTCTCGTGATTGGTTTCTTTATCCGGGATGACGTACTCTCTTATATCTGCGTAGCTTGACCCTTGAGTTGAAGTACTTTACGCCCTAGACCTGCTCATGTCCTTGAATAGCCCGACTATTGTCTTGAACTCTCTTTTTTAGAAGGTGCTTTTGGTTGTTGTCCTTGTGATTCACGATTGTCGAATGTTTCTATCTTGGCGTTGGGGTCCATCATGTCGGGTGATAAGTTGGGCTTCTTCTCTTCTAATTGTTGGTAGGATTATTTGTGAAGCCATCACCTAGTTGTTGAATAAGCATAGGCATAACCCGCCGTTGTAAGCCTTTCTTAAGTGTATCTCCATCCGTGCGAGATGATACAAACATCACTATACAAAGCTGCATTATGGTCGACGAGAGGTTGCCTCCTCGGTTAACCGTTGATGTCGAAGTTGTCCCAAGAAATTCCTCGGCGTCTATCGGCTTGAGGTCGTGGCCATAGTTTCCGAGGATGTCCGGGTTGTTCCCCCTTCTTGTTGTTGGGGACACTCGTGTCATAAGGATCAAGTGTTTCTCCTCGATTCGCCTCGAAGATGTTGTGCAAACCTAGATAGTGTAGCGCTTCTGGATCTTGACATGATCGGCGTTATCTCTCATCTTGGCATTGTGCTAGGCAGCGGTCTTCTACTTGAGGCCGCTTTTGAGAATGTTTGAGGTGAAGCTTGGCTTGGGCTTTTTCGATCTCTCTCTACTTGCTCTTCCATTGAACCTTGATCTTGGCTATACACTGTGGTTCTTTACTTCATCCTTTGGCAATTAGGCGATGAAGTTTGATGCAAACACTAAAGCCTAAAACATGATCCTAATTTTGTGCTTATGTGTGAGCACCTACTTATGATAGACATATATCATAACATATATATGTTCTTATGTTTGTCCTCCAACCGCCGTTGATCCAGATCCCACGGCTCCGCGTGGTTTTGAGGCGTATCCTACGGCCCGGATAAGCCCTGGGAGTTTGTGTCGATTATGTGTAAGCGATCCTACGGTCGAGGTTGTCGATCTCGATTCGTCGGTCCCGAGATCCCACGGCTCACGTTGCTTTGGGACCCACATCCTACGGTGCACATGGCTTTAGGAATTATGTGTAATCGATCCTACGGTCTAGAGTGATCCGTCCACGCATCGTCGATCCAGAATCTTAAAACTCCACGTGGCTTGGCACACATCCCCGACTTTGGGAATTATATGTAATAGATCCCTATGGCTCATGTTGCTTTAATTATTGTCACGTGGTGAGATCTCAACCCTTGATGGAGTCCAAGATCCTCTGCCCAAGTTGAATGCTCATTCCTTAGGAAAAGGCTTTTAAAACTTTTAAATTGTGTGGGGGGACCACGGCCATTGACCCCGAGCCCCCATTCTAACCCACACTAGACCAAGCATTAATTCTATGAACAATTTGTTTTCAAATATACTTAAGGTAAATGTTTCCATTAAGATAAATAGACCAACATTCTGCTTGAATAAGAAAAGTTCTAGAATGTTCTCTGAAGGCCTTAGAAAGTTCTAGAATCTTTCCTGTTCTAGAACATAAGAGAATCTAGGGGATTCAAGAAAATTCTTCCGTGAAAGTTCCAAATTGTTCTAATAAGTTTTTAGTATGCTCTGTGAATGTAGGGGAATCTACAGAATGTAATAAAATCTATAGGGAAATACTCTCCAAAAGTTCTAGAATATATATTGAAAGCTCTAGAATGTCTCCCGTAAAGTCCTAGAATGTTCTCTAAAAATTCTAGAATGTAAAGGAATCCTGCAACTTCTTGCCCTAGGTGTGCAAATCCTAATATTAAGCTCAAGTACATGTTTTCACTGTGTTATGTACGGGTGATGCGGCAATATAATATACGATTTAGCTTATATTATGCCGAACGCCACATTCTCCTTCACCTTGACTTGATGCCGCCCCCAAAGATCATGCCTTCCCACCTTGGAAACCCTCAAGATGTCTCTAACACATTTGATGCATATGCATAAACACAATTACCCCAAGGTAATATTTAAGTTTTAATTTCTATAACATCATTGTTTAATATCATACTATATGGTAAGGGAGTCTTTCTCCTCTTACTTAACATCATTGTTTAATATCTACCATGGTAAATGAGTCATTCTCCTTTATTCCATTATTGCCTCTTAGCAACTTGCCCAGTTTTTGCCGGGCTCGCCCGGCCGTCTGCACAGGCGCCGGCTCTCGGTTGTTAATAAAAGAGGATGGATGGATGGCGCTCGGGAGGTGCGAGATGGGTGGCTCGGGCCTGCTAGCAGCCGTGCTGGCGTATGCTCAGAGCATGCCTGGACGGCGGGGCGTTTTGGTGAGGGCACCTCCACTGGGCGATTTCCCCGCGGTTTCTCTGAGGCCGCCTTCGGGCAGCGTCCTGGGCGATTGGCGTTGGGGCGTCGGTTCAAAGACCCGGTTGTAAAGAGGTTACGGTTCGGGGGCAGGAAGTGATCTTATGTTGGAGGCATGCTTATTGCTTCTGCAACAGTATGGATTTTTGATGCGTGAGTCATCACGGGCAAATGCTTTTTTCCCGTGTGGTTTTGTCCTGGGCCATGGTGATTATGGTTTGTCTGTGGGCTTCGGGTCCTTGTTACGGTTAGGGACTGGAGTCCTTTAAATTAGGGTCCCATAACCCGATTGGGTTCCGTGGACATTAAAAGTTTCTTCCTTCTTCCCTTCTTCCTTCCTCTTACTTTATCATCTATTATTCACAAAATTTATAAGCTTACACCATTATTATTATTATTAACATAGTTCCAAAATTTCCTACTTAAGTTCTCCATCGTTCCTTACAACACATCGCGGACAAAAATTAGTGTTGCAAGTCTTCGCAGTTGCGACCTTCCTCCCTGTAGACTCTCCTATTGGCTGCTGGGGTCCAACACTACTAGAATATCGTTTAATTATTATAAGGGTTGGTTGTTAGGAAACCACCCATTAAATACAATTACATGAATGCAAGGCATATCTCCCCGCATAGAAAGATTATGTTTCTTCCATCGTGAGCGTGGGAGACAGCCCTATCATGCCTAGGATGCTCACTTATGCCTACACTTTAGTTGCCTTTGGCGTGGAGGATAGAGTCCTCCCAGCATTTTAGGCGTGAAGGATAGGTCCTCCCCCGTAGTAGGCATTGACCAAAGCCGCTTCCTATCAATGCATGCCTGAATGACCTCTTATCTTCAAGGTCGCCTACTTCCGTGGGGACAAGTAGACTTTTTAATCTACCTTTCAATCCCCATCGGCCTGCCCGACTACTTCGGTGGCGCACCTTTGCATTGCTCCATGAGTTGTGGGTACCGCTTCAAGATCTATTTGTAGTGCCCACGAGTGTCTTCACCGGTAAGTGTCCCTTTCACTAGGTATTGGAGAATTGAGATCTTTTCTTCTTCTTATAGGATCGACAAGAAGATCCTCCGAACAATCTCAAGGTGTACTTCCTCCGGATTAGAGTGTGTTTCTTTAGGGTCCCATTTGAAAACACTATGGACCTTCAAGTGGCCGCAGGTCCAACTTATAGGATTGGTTACCTACACTTTGGTTATCCCGAATGGTCCGGCCCATTTTGGAGCAAGCTTTTGCAATTGTCGCACCCAGCTTCAACCACCTTTTGTCGATGTCGAATCGCCGGATGGGAGCTTCATCTATGCAATTGTCGATGCGCAGCTTCATCTATGCAATTGTCGGCGATGCAGGCTTCCTGCTAGAAGATATCTTCTTATTTCCTCCACCAAATATAGCATCCGTTAACGCCTTAATTAAGCATTATAGTCTTGGACCCTCGCATGATCCCTTTGGCCGGACTTTAATGCATGCAATTATATTAATGACCTTATGATAATATTTTTATACTAACATTATAGTAGTATTGGATATATTGCTTCCAATAGTATGATATTTAACTAACTGCTATATGGATCCAAGATATGTCATCATACAACCATCGAGGCAATACTTATTTTGAAAAGTATACAAACCCTAGCCATATTTTTATTTTATTTATCATATATTTAGGGTTTATACCATCGATCCAAGTGTTGAGCTGTGACTCTCGCCGCTACTTGGTTATGTGATGTATCAACCTTACATGTATATACTTTATAGTTGCTATACTTATGAGAAGATAGACAAATTCTTTATTACATTTGGGACCCTATGAAGGTTACTTAAATGCCTTTGAAGGAATTACATCCACTAAGGTTTAAGAATTTATGTAATTATTATCTTACTTTTTCTCGATACTAAGATATCTACACAAGACAAAACTATTTATGCGGTATTATGAACATATAATTTATCAACAAGACATTAAAGCTTATGATACATGCCCTTCGCGGAGTGCTATCGATGCCCCACATAATATATACTTAAGATTATATAATTTATGTAGTTATACCTGGGTTCACAACCCCATTTAATTTATTAAGAGCTAGGCTACTAGCTCATTCCTAGGTGCAAAATGCTTTTCCCCGTCATGCATTCATCTACACTTAGATGCAAAAAGCCTCCCACCAATAGTTGTCGTGACCCGCCAAGGTTAGGATACATCTCCCCATTGAAGGAACATCTTTATCGTCGCGGATGCCAATCGCCTATGGGACCCGGCAAGAAGCCCGTTGCTACCGAATTAAAAACCCCCTTAGGAGGGAAAACCGCTGAAGAACAATACCGTATAAATATCTATACACATTAATTCCTCGCACCTCGGTGGGCGCCCGGGGCAGGTGAGTCTCTGCAGATCCAAAACCTCCGGAGGTAGGGAGCCAAGGGATCGAATCGACGGGCGATTTCAGTAGTCGTGGTAGTAGCGGCACACCGTGTCGCACTCAAGAGAATGTAGCGCAGCCCGACCGGACCATAGGCCGGACAAGTCCGAAGGCATGGCTTTTCATCCTCAACAACCCCTGGCAACACTGACAAAGCTGCCCCGGCGTACGTCTCCAACCCACCAACCCGCCTCTGCACAAAGACCATGGGCCCCCCGTCACCGGACACGATGATCCAAGGCTTCATGGGCAACCACAATGCGTGAGAGTCAGGCCTCGAAGGAACCGGGTGGGGTTTATGTGTTGTTTGTAGTGTGCCACCTTGGCCTCCTCAGCATGGTGGTCCCAGAGTGCCCCCGGGAAACAAGAGTCCCAAGTACCCTCAAATTTATCCCGGACCGCATGTCAGGTACCCACCGACGCATTCCAGGCAGCCTATCGCCCGGGGCCACACCGGGGAGCTCTTGTCCCCCTTTTTTTTTTTTTGAGTGAATGGGATTTTTTTTTATTAATTATAGAAAAAGGTACAATAAGGTGAGTGAACCATAGAGTTGGCCAAAATTAAACATGCAAGCAAAATTAACATAAATAAATGTTGTGCTATATCCATAGCGAGAAAAGTTTGTAATTTTGATAGCAATCAGCCTTGTGAAAGGTCGAGAACCCTCAGAGTGCTGCAACCGAAAGTTGAACCAAAAGGAAATTGAACATCTCAAGTAGATGTAAGGCAAAGATTCAAGACAAAATCTTGTAAATCTGTTTAATGCTCTTTTGCAGTAATGATTTAGTTGAAGATCCAGAGCAAAAGGATATGTAGATATAAGTAAGGCCATAAGAGTAAGGTGGTGGGAGTACAATTTGTAGGTTGGGAATTGAAGAGGGAATTGCTTGGAAATGATATGAGTTAAGGTAGTCGAGGTTGGTCCGGAAGTTGGCCAGTAATTAGAGTGTTCCCATTTCTCTTGTCCTTCCAACAAGCCTCGAGTCGCTGCGGGCTCGCCACAACAGAAGCCAAGTGTGAGCCGGGGTGTCGACTAATTTGGGGGACGACTTGGCGTTGCATTGCTTCCATTGATTCGCCTCATGGTGCAGCTTGGCTACCACGTCAATCTTGCATCTTTGAAGGACACATAGACATTAAGCATCTATCCATCTTATGCTCTATCTCGTAGCTACTTCAGCGAACTAACTATTTTAAGGGGTTCGACTAATTTGATGGCGATTCAACCCCTAAGATGTAGGTAGGTTCAGTCCTAAGATTGAGCCCCACTTTCTTCATAAGAAAATGGTCCTACACCTCAATGTATCCTATCCCCTCGATTGATGTTGTCATAGCATCTTAGCTATTCTATTTACCTTAAGAGGTTATATGCTTCTTATCTAACACATTAATTTACTAGCCTTAGCTAACATATTTAACCATTTATGATGGATGCAGCCATCATGTTTAACATATCTATCCCTAAGCGATGAGCTATTAAATTATTTATAACAATTCTAAATTGCAAGGTTTTATTATCATGACAATTCCTTTTTTGCCCCAAAAGACTATGTGATTAATATACTTCTTATTTTTAGATGTACCTTTCATGTATTATTCCATTTTATATTCTAGAGATCCCCCTTCCTTAGTTATTTACTCTCTTGGAATATTCCTATCAATTGAATTGATGTCATCATAACAAGTTGGCCGGACTTGTTGATTACTTCTTTTCATTCGATTGGATTATTCCTTGGAGGTACTAGCTTTACACATGGTCAACAATTATCCTAGTAATGATTCCTTCTTAGCGAGGTGATCAATCTCACCAAGTGGTTTCAATATGTTGGATGTCTGTTAATAATTGTGTATAATTTTAGTTACTGCTATGCATTTCCTTCCCACTCGTTGACGCTTAGCTCAACTTGGGGCAATCCCTTCCTGAGAGAATCTGGAAATGCCTTCCAATCCCATTATGGATGTCATCATCCATAAGCCTATCATACTTGACTATATGATCGTAGCTCCTCAATCTTGCTCGCATCGTAATGTTATTTCGAGTTGCTTGAGACTCTGAGCTCCTCCTCGATGTAGAGGTTAACTTTCTTCATTAAAGACTTCCCATTGCTGGTGGTTTGATGGCGTGGTTGACCACTTGAAATCTTCTATGTTACTTCCCAAAAGCCTGAAGGTGGTTTCGTTGACAAACATCCTCCACGTTGAATTCTTCATCTTGGCGGCTAAAGGATGCCTCTAGATCCGATATTGTTGTGCCAACTCCATCCTTCGAGTCTTGTTAAGGATGATGCTCGCTTCACGCCTTCCAATTGTCCGGCATCTCTTTTCTTTTGATCTCGCTAACCTTGGAGAGAGAGGGGGATAAAAGGAAAAATATACATGCAAGGCGTAGCTTAGACTATTATGATTACAAATAATTCTAAAGCTATTAGGGCCCCTTTGGTGTCTCCCTTCAAGGCACACGTACTCCCATGGCATTGTTGTCGCATGTTCCTCCTAGGGCCGGTGTTGAAGGTCTATATCCTTTATTTGTAACGTCACTTCGTGTCGACAGGTAGACTCTTGATATATGTTTGAGCTCTCCAATGTCCGTCGGCTGCGGCACAACTTTTTTCGCTTCACATGCTAACTAAGGATGTGATGGTCATTGATGCTTCGGGCATTCCGTGCACTTTTAATCTTGTTCTTGGGCAATAATTGCTTCCCCTTCACAATGTCTTGAAGTGCCTTTGAAGTTGTGCGCATTCCTTTGGCTGGACTCGAGGGGTTGTTCTCTTCATAAGTTGCCTTTCAATCGCCGATCCTTGGGTTGGTTGCATCGAAGTTGTCGTGAGTTTTGATGACCCTCATGTTACATCTAAGGAGCTCGTAGGTACTAGAATTCCTTCATCTTCTAGTTTATGGCCATTGTCCTCAATACATGTGCATCTTCCTTGCGTAGTAAAGCCTCATGACTCTTCTCCGCGGATTGGTTTCGTCGGGATGCACGTGCTCTTATATCTGGGCGTATTTGACCCCTTTGAGTTGAAGTACTTTCTGCCCTAGACCTGCTCATGTCCTTGAATAGCCCAGCTATTGTCTTGAACTTTTACCCGAAGGTCTTTGGTTGTTGTCCTTGTCGTTATTTTGTCGAATGTTTCTATCTTGGGTTGAGGTCCATCATACCCGGTGGGATAAGTTGGGCTTCTTCTTTCTAATTGTTGGTAGGAGTATTTGGCAAGCCATCACCTAGTTGTTGAATAAGCATGTGCATAACCCCGCCGTTGTGAAGCCCTTTCTTAAGTGTTCCGAACTGGCACATGATGACAAACATCACTATACAAGGCAGAATTATGGTGTTGACGAGAGGTTGCCTCCTCAATTGGCTCGTTGATGTCGAGTTGTCCCAAGAAATTCCTCGACGCCCATCGGCTTGAGGTCGGGCCATAGTTTCGAGGATGTCCTGTTTCCCCTTCTTGTTGTTGAGGACACTGCGGTTAAAAGGGCCGCAAGTTGTTTTCCTAATCGCCTCCCGAAGATGTTGTCGCAAAAACCTAGATAGTGTAGCTGCCACGGATCTTGACATGATGGCGTTATCTCTCATCTGGCATTAAATAGAGCCAGGTCTTCTACTTGAGGCCGCCGAAGTGTTTGAGTGAAGTTGGCTTGGGCTCTTTTCGCTCTCTCTACTTCTTCCATTCAACACTTGATCTTGGCTATACACACGTGGTTCTTTACTTCATCCTTTGGCAATTGAAGGCGATGAAGTTTGGATGCAAACACTAAAAGCCTAAACATGATCCTAATTTTTGTACTATGTGTGAGCACCTCATGCTTATGATAGACATATATCATAACATATATATGTTCTTATGTTTGTCCTCCTCAATCCGGCTGGTTGATCCCAGATCCTCGGCTCCAATGTGGCTTTGAGACGTATCCCTACGCCCCGGATGGTTGGGAGTTTGTGTCCATTATGTGTGCGATCCTCACGGTCCAGGTTGATCTCGATCCGATGGTCGGTCCGGAGATCCTACGGCTCGTTGCTTTTGGGACACATCCTACGTGCACATGGCTTTGGGAATTATGTGTAATCGATCCTACCCGGCCTAGGTTGATCCGATCACGATCGTCGATCAGAATCTTAATGCTCACGTGTTTAAGCAACACACATCGACTTTGGGAATTATATGTAATAGATCCTATGGCTCATGTTGCTTTAATTATTGTCGTGGTGGTGAGATCTAGACCCTTGATCGGGTCCAAGATCCTACTACCCCAAGTTGAATGCTCATTCCTTAGGAAAAGGCTTTTAAAACTTTTAAATTGTGTGGGGGATTCAACCTCGCCCATTGACCCCAGGCCCCCATTCCCTAACCACTAGACCAAGCATTAATTCTATGAACAATTTATGTTTCAAATATACTTAAGGGTAAT
The DNA here is from genome assembly GCA_021234155.1 of Isoetes taiwanensis. NCBI lineage: Eukaryota > Viridiplantae > Streptophyta > Lycopodiopsida > Isoetales > Isoetaceae > Isoetes > Isoetes taiwanensis. The sequence goes on along the minus strand of JAJEKV010000017.1, from coordinate 926,664 downwards.
GTTTCCATTAAGATAAAATAGACTAACATTCTAGCTAGTTCAAGAAAGTTCTAGAATGTCTGAAGGCTCTAGAAAGTTCTAGAATCTTCTGGAAAGTTCTAGAACATAGAGAATCTAGGGGGATCTAAGAAAATTCTTCCGTGAAAAGTTCCAAATTGTTCTAATAAGTTTTAGTATGTTCTAGAATGTAGGGGAATCTACTAGAATATATTGAATGGGCGCGAAATTCCTAGGGAAATTACTTCCCACTGGCTAAAATGTAAAAATAGAATATATTGAAAGTCGTGAGAATGTTCGTAAAGTCCTACAAAAGAATGTTCTAAGGAAAAAAATTCTAGAATGTAAAGGAATCCGTCAACAAATTAAGAATCTAATAGAATCTAAAAAATCTTATAAAATGTAAGAGAATCTAGGAAAATATTTACAAGCCTAAGGGAATCTTTAAAGTCCTGGGGACCTAAGGGAATCTTCATAAAATCTAAGGGAATCTAAAAAATGTTGATAAAATCTAGAGTATCTAGGGGAATCTTTATAGAATCTCTTTGAATCTCATTTATAATGTAAGGGAACCAAGAAGGGGCAATTTCTATAAAATTCTAAAGTCCTGGGGATTCTAAGGGAATCTAAGGGGATCTAGGGGGATCTTCATAGAATCTTGGAGAACCTACATAAATCTAATGGAATCTAGAGAGAATCTTATAAAATTTAGAGGAATCTCCACGAAACCTCCAAGAGAACCTTGGTAGAATCTTAGAGAATCTATGAATTTAGAGTATTCTTAAAAGATTCTTTTTAGAATGTAGGCCCATTATTAAGAACTTAAAAAAGATAGAACATGCTAAAACTCGGACATGCACCGTAGGACACATTAAATTTCTTGTATAATTATATTGGGATTTTTAATTCATCCACTTTTCTAATTTATCCTATATTATAATGTTTTGATGTGTTGTATCAAGCCCTAAATCAGAGGGCGAGGATTTGATTGGATTTGAAGACCTAAATCCGACGACCCTAGAAGAATAAAAATTGGTAGAGGATCGGGCCGGAATGTGACAGAGGCCATCCCTCTTACCCCCTTGCATGGCAGATTGCCCAAAGAAAACGAAAGCACAGAGGCAAAAAATCAAAAGTTACTACAAAGACAGGGCGCACCGCACCAGAATCCCCAAATTGACCCTCTAAATTCAGTAACAAACTATCTTATATTATAATGTTATACCGTATTGAATGGATCAAGCCCTAATTTGAATGGCTAAGATTGAATCTAAAGGCCAAGATTTATCGCACGACTTTCCACTACCATGATTAGTCATGATTTGGTCTCTTACGGGGAAAAAAATAAATGTAGGAAAGGCGCGGGTAAAAGGGAAAAGGCAAGGCAAAAAGAAGAAGAGGAAAAGGGCAAAGAAAGGGAAAAATGGCATGAGAAAAATCAGAAAAACAATAGAAGTAGAGAGGGGGAAAGGGAAAGGCAAAAGGACACGAAAAAAAAGGAGAAGAAAGGGTGGAAAGGAAGGAGAAAGACATCTGAAAAAGGAGGCGAATGGATGGAAAAGAAATGAGGGAAGGGAAAAATGGATGGGGAAGGGGAGGAAAAGGGAAAGTGAAAAGGAATCGAAAAAAGAGGAAAAGGGAAAATGGTGGAAAAGGAGGAAAATGGGTAAAGGTGATGAAGGAAAAGAAAAAAAAAGGGAAGCGAAAAATAGAGCATGGGAAAAGGGGAAGGAAAAGGAAAAAGAAAAGGGAGATGGAAAGGGAAAAGGAAAAGGAGAAAAAAAAAAGGAGGAGGAAAAAAGGGAAAGGGCAGGAAAAAAGGAAGGGTAAAGGATGAAGAAAGAGGAAAAAAGGAAGCAAAATAGAGCATCAAAAAGGAAGGGGAAAAGGATGAGGAAAAGGTGAGAAGGAAGAGAAAAGGAAAGAGGGTGGGGAAAAGGAGGAAGGGGGGGAGAATAGGGAGAATAGGAAAAGGTGGAGAGCAAAATGAATGGAAAAGAGGAAAGGAGGAAGAGGAAAAAGGGCACGGGAAAAAAGGGAAGAGGGAAAGGATGAGGAAAGGGGAAAAATGAAGGGAAAAAAAACATGGGAAAGGGGAAAAGAAAAAAGAAAAAGAGAAAAGGGAAAGTGAAAGAGGGAAAAGGCGGAGGAGGGTGAGAAAAGGAGGAAAATGGGCACATAAAAAGGTGGAGAAAAACAAATGGAAAGTGGCATACAAAAAGGAAAAGGAAAAGGGAAAACGAAAATGAAAAGGAAGGAGGAAAGGAAAAGGAAAAAGGGTATGGGGAAAATCGAAAGCGTGGGAAAGGGATGAAAAGGGAAGGGAAAAGATAAAATAAAAGGGAAGGGGAAAGGGGGGAAGGGGAGGAAAAAATGCACGAGGAAAAGGGGAGAGGGAAATGGAAAAAGAGAAGGGGAAAAGAGCACATGATAAAGAGGAAGAGGGTGGGAAAAAGGAAGAAAAGGGCCACATGAAAAAGTGGGGAAAATAGAAGGAAAAAAGAAAAGAAAAGAAAAGAAAAAAGGAAAAGAAAGGGAAAAGGAAAGGAAGAAATACGGGAGGGAAGGAGGGGAGATGGGTGAAGAGAAATTATAAAAGTTTGGAGAAGTTTATAGAAATTTTAAAGGGAAGGGGAGTGAAGGCTAAAAAAAAAGTTAGAATGAAAAAGAAGTAGCAAGGAAAAATAAGAAAGAAAAAAAAAGGTTTTCGATAATACAGCCAAGTTTCAACGCTTTTATAGCCCAAAGAATGCCCGGCATTTCCATTATGTTAGTGGCAAGAGAAAATCACACAAAGTTTGAACTATGCTCAAAGAATACTGGGATTCAGTGGCAAGAGACCTGGACCCCTAATAATGCACAAGACCCGGGGAAGGAAACCGGGCTAGGTTTCGGAAATGGCCAAAAGATTTTGGCATGTATTTTTTTGTACAGATTGATGGCGATTCCGGCAGTGCAAAATGGGCCAGGGTTAATGTAGGACCAAGCAGGGAGTAGATTAGACACTAGGCTTGACGAAGGGCTTTGTTTAATCATTTGGGTTGGGATGGAATGCCCGGATTTTTATTCCTATATGTCTGCTCCATTCAATTTTTGACGTGGGCTGGGCAGTGTTAGGTTCGGGGGTTAATCTCGCAGGTGAGTCTTTGTGGAACTGGGCACTGTAAATAGATAGAATGAGTTTGATATTATGACAGAGCAGTGCAATAAATCCATGCAAAGCGACGCCAGGATTTCGCCCTATATGCTGATGATTCGACATTGAAACACAAATCTGCAAGGGGATGTCTGATTTTTTTGCTATGAGCAGATGAATCGACATTGGGGCACAAATCTGCAAGGGGATTCCTAGCTTTTTTGCTTGGTCCAGATTTTGATTCGTAAATCTGAATCTGATGCCATGCATTCAGATGGGGCTAAAACCTACATTATTCATATGCAAAAGGATGCTAGGGCAAGGATGCGAGCTTGGGCAGCCGATTTCATGCTCCGACGAGCTGAATCCAAGATTTGGATGGGTTTGACAAAGATATGCAAGTATGCATCAAACCAGTTCATTTTTTCTCCATTATTTTATAGGGTTTTTGATCCGGTGGAACTTTCTGATATGGTAGGTAGATGTTCAAAGATGAGCTATCCCATTGCTCGACAAACTAGAGACATCAGGTAAACGATTGGAGTTCCTCTTTCTGTGTTTTTCTCAGAATTAATAAATTGTTTTTCTTTTTTCCTTTAATCAAAGAGTTTCAGAGTAGATCACCAGTTCATGATTTACACAGGGCAGTTGAAGCCGGAGCTTATAGATTCTCCTCTGGAATGTGTTTTCATTATGCCATGCAGCTTTTTGTCAACAGTGTCCCCGTAAGTACCTGTTAGTCCCTGTAGGTATCTGTTAGCATGTTTCCACTGGATCAGGACACCTTCAGCTTCATTACAAAGGGTTTGTGATTGAGTTCAAGTTGGAGATCTTGGTTTTTGTTCAAGGTACGATTTGTTTATGAACTATAGACATGACATTTAAGGAATGTTAATTGCGACGCATCATTGCCATTTGTTATTCTTTCCCATTGTCTCTGTTCATTTGAACTAATATGTGGAAATTTCTAAGAGCTGTATATTTTTTGGCAGATCACTTATTTCATTCAAAAGTTCACCGCCACACAAGGTTGGTGCTCTCTTTGCACATATTTGGTTTTGCTAGCATTACATTGTAATGGAAGTACAAAAGCTCAAAGAGAATAAGTCCTAAAACTTTGTGGCCAAAGAGAATTGGTAAACCCAAGCTGCAATATGGAAATAGCAAGGTCAGAAACATAATTAGATCTCATAGCTTGCATTTGGGTGTTTTTCAGAATTAATAAACTTCAGCTTCATTACAAAAGGTTTGAGATTGAATTCAAGTCGGAGATCTTGGTTTTTGTTCAAGGTACTATTTGTTTATGAAGTATAGACATGAAATATATTTTTGGCGATCATCGATTTCATTGCCAATAAGGTTGTTGGCTCTTTGCACATATTTGGTTTTGCTAGCATTACATTGTAATGGCAGTACAAAAGTTGTGGCCAAAGAGAATTGGTAAACCCAAGCTGCAATATGGAAATAGTAAGCTCACAAACATAACGGGGTTACATGCATGCGAGCACATTTTGTGCACATATGACCACACAAGTTGTGCATCACCTTGCGTAATGCATACACTGGTGTTCTGGTGTTTCGGGTTAATGAGAATCAAATCCAACAACATTCAGATATTCAATAAAATGCCAGGTCATTTCTATATTTGCTATATGAAATTTCATAAGCAGTATAATTTGTTAAATTTTGTATTGCTAAATAGATTCGGGAAGACACTCCTAAACTACCCAAATGCTAAGACCCCTCAAACCCCTCAAATGTAAAAAGCCCTTTAAGAAAATGGCACATTTTGAATTTTAAGGACAAAAATACCTTTTTCCCCTAAATGCAAAAAATTCTAAAGAAAAAGGCATAAAAGACACCACTTGGACTTAAAAAGGGACAACACCAAGACCCGTCAAACCCCTCGAATGTAAAAAGCCCTTTAACAAAAAAGCACATTTTGGATTTTAACAAGGACAAATTGGGATGCAAGATTTTCTTAGATCGGCCAGAGCTTCCTCCCAGAAGCCATCGCCATCTATTTGCATTCATTTTATCAATTCCTCTTCTCGAGGTGCCAAAGAGAGGCCAAAGCCCCATTACCCATTAGGCCATATTGAATAGTAATGTTCAAACTACCTAGCGCCATAAATATCAAACCTAGTCATATTTGAACCAGTCTTAAATCACAAAAAACCTACTAAGTCCACAGAAACGCCATGTTTTTCTTTGTGATGTGGTTTTAACATGTTAAAACCCGGATATACCCATGGTTTAAAAGTGATGGCATTTGATATTTACGGGGCTCCTCAAACTAAACACATTACTACCCTATTGTTTGTGAACAATCACATGGAATGATCACAAACGGTGAACAATCACATGTAAAGCCCACCGACGGTGGGCAATTTACTAGTATAGAAGAGGATATGCTTAAGTGTTTATACTCCTTTAGGATTTTCCTCCTCCAATCACGTTTGATTCTTCGGTTTTGCTGCATCTTCCTCGTTCTGCTTGACTCCGGGGTTCCTTAACGTGTTGCAACCGTGGAGGTTGACCTTCGCGGTGTGATCCCGAGGTCGTTATCCCAAGTCGCAGAGAGCGTTCCTCGATGTAAACTCTTGAGTTGAAAATGCCCCTCCTTAATGTGTTTACCTGTCATGTGTAGTGTTGTGACTGCTCAGTGTCCATACATGGAGTGTGTCGTTACAAGGTTGAAGATGTGTAGTATCATTGATCGCTTGGGTACGATCACCTGGTTAAAATGAAAGTGTTCTTGCATGTCTCGGCTCGGGATAGCGATCGCGGGTTAGACAAAGGTCACGACTCGCTTGAATTTCTCGAAGTGCGACTCCGGTTGCTTAGATTTTGCTTCGTTGTGAGATGCCTCCCCTATGCCTGGAATTGTTGTCGTCTCCATTGCACATGCCATCGCTCCTTCGAGTTGCCTTTGAGTAGTGGTTGTTGGCTAGGTCGGCTCCTCCGTCCTTTGGATCGAGTCCACTCGAGTCTTGAACTACTTGACTGAGGCACTGGAATCATCCTTCCTTGGGTTTGCGGGACGCTCGGTCCGGAACTCTTATTCGCATCCACTATCCTCCTCCTTGATCTTGCCCTTGGTGTTGATATATGCCTTCAAGTCGGAGATGTGCCTTCCCTATTATATGTCTCCTCTTTTTCCTTGATCATGATCCCCTACTTTAGAAATCGATGAAGTCATCAAGGTCCGGTTGTTGACGTAGGAGATGCAGAGCTCTGCCTATCCCAGAGCCCCCCGGCCCCCACTCTGGGAGGTTCTTGATGTCGCGGCAGCTCAGGTGCGCCTCTCCTTGGATGATTACAGGGGTAAGCTTGTGATGCCTAGCCCAAGTGGTGGAGTTGTCCCCATGGTTCTCGGCCCCTCTTCAAAGCTTTGAAGTTCCTTCTCAAATTTTCTTTGCCTCCTGTCGGTGGCCGGGTCGATGTTTATGATGTCCTCTACGTCCGACCCACGCCCTTCATCTTCCTCCTTTCTCTCCTCATTTTTGAGAAGCATCCGCCTTCTTCACCGCACGCCATGGCCATAGGCTCGAGCTCTAGGGGTTGGATGATGGTTCTCCCTATCCGGGTTTGGGCTCTATGGGATAAGAAAATGGCTACGCTTATAGTGTATGAGAAGTCTCCTCCTATTTATAACCACGACATATAATTGGGTAAGCAACCGGGCCTTATTTTCTAGGTATTTGTCTATGTTTGGGATGTCCTACAAATTGACTTAAGGACCATGCCGGGGACAAAGTATCCTATGCAAGGTGGGAGCTCTACCGTAGACGGGCCCTATCTTGGCATGGAACCTGACATAATGTCTTGGTAAAAAGGGTGGCATTGATGGTGGCTTCCACATCAAGCTCCTTCCTCGAAGATGGCAAAGACGGAGTTGATGTCGGCCCCGACCATATATGGGCCGTATATTCACCATCGCCTGAAAGCAGAGGTTGCCATGGTCTATGAGCAGTTGGGGATGTCAAACAGACGGGGAAGCGCCTTAGGGGTCTGGAAAATCGTCTTGGAGTGAGGAGGAAGGGTGTAAGGTGCAAATGAGGGTGGTAGACCTAGGAAATTTTAGGGTTTGGTAAAACCTATGATTCTAGGGTATTGCTATGCAAAAGGCAAGCTAATCATGCTAAAGAGTAAATCCTAGGGATCCTATTGCAATAAACTTCATCCAATTTGGAGAAAGTATGGACAAGTTAAGACAATTTTAATGTGACCACTCACACAGTGCGCCAGGGTCAAATCGGTTTGAAATGGATTTGGTCTGGGCGCACTCTGTGAGGGGTGGGGCCTTGTTTGGGTCAAAGATGATGCCAAACATGCAAACTAAGGGTAGAGTCCTGCTTATCTCGTCGAGATAGGTCGGATTGAGCCCTTACTTGCTTCAAGTGTTGGCCTAGTTTTGGGGTCGACCACTCACACAGTGCGCCAGGGTCAAATCGGTTTGAAACGGATTTGGTCTGGGCGCACTCTGTGAGGGGTGGAGCTCCATTTGAGTCTGGGTTGGCCAATTTCTAGAAACTAGGGGTCAAATCCTACTAATTAAGGTGAGCTGAGTCAAATGGTGTACTTACTTTCTGCATTTGGACAATTTTTGGCATCAAACCATGCTCAACCACTCACACAGTGCGCCAAGATCAAATCGGTTTAAACGGATTTGGTCTGGGCGCACTCTGTGAGGGGTGGAGCCAAAAACACTTAGTTTTACTCCAAATTTGTTGATTCCAAATGCAGTAGTTTGTAGTACACCTTACATACACATGATTTAACAGATTAATTCTTCCAAACCATAAATTTATATTTACAAAAAGTTGTGTATTTACGATAGCTAGCAATCTTCTTTCTGCTATGAGCTCGTGGATGTTGCAACCGAGTGCTTGATAGTCGAGAAGGTTCTTCATGCAGATGATTAACATATGTCTTCCATTCGATGAAGATTGTTGATAGGCCAGTTGTGCCCTGTACTACTCGCTTCGTTGGTAGAGGTGTTTGCCATAGTGCTTCCTCTCTTGGGTCTGCCTTTCCACAGTCCTCCTTTATGTTGTTAGTACGTCGTCTGGGTCTTCAATGTCTTCAAAATGTCATGCCCTTTGCTCTTCTGTGGCTCTAGCCTTGTACCCTAAAAGCTATTGCTTCTATTTCTAAACAAACCCTAGTTCGAAGACAGAATTTAGGGTTTGAGCAATTTTTGTCGTTTTGAGGTGGATTATAATATTTCTAGACTCTTTAATGGTCCTAACGCAACAAATTTCAGGCGATTTGGAGCTATATAGCTCAAGTTATGAAGGTTCAAAGTTTTGACCACTCACACAGTGCGCCAGGGTCAAATCGGTTTGAAACAGATTTGGTCTGGGCACACTCTGTGAGGGGTCACCACTTTTTGGGTCCAATTTTCAATTTACAAGGGGTTTCTTAGTGTTTTAACATGCAAAACTAGCTAGAATCAAGGGAATAAGCCGAACTGCACTATTAGATTAGCTAAATTATGCATCTAACTAGGTCAACATGGGTCGACCACTCACACAGTGCGCCAGGGACAAATCGGTTTGAAACGAATTTGGTCTGGGTGCACTCTGTGAGGGGTCACTTCATTTTGGCCATTTTAGGTTGGATTTTTGCTAAAACTTATTACTAACTTAGCATTAACCTATTTACTACACTAGAAATTGGAAAAAAAAAATCAATTTTCGAGGTTCCTGCTTGGGTGTCTACTTCCCAAGACTTGAGTCTACTGTTAGTTCTATGGGAAAATGGTCTGCTCGATACCACTCGCGGACGCCCCCCACTTCCTCTACTTGCACACACACCGCATCGGTAGCGGAGCATTCCCCTAATACCAAACCGGGCAGGGCCATCCACCTGACACCACTCCCAGTGGAATGAGCCAGCAAGGGAAGAGTGGATGTGTCTTTCACCCGTCTCCCTTCGGGTCGACCTATCTATGGAAGCATGAATAAACATGAGCACATGACATAATATAACAATACAATCACCCCGAAGGGTGAAACATCATATCCTCATCAATATAACAACATCAACATGAACACTAACAGTAAAGGGGGATCCTACCCGTGGCTCGGGACTCAAGGGGGTATGACTGACGGCTTGGGCCTCCAGAAGTCATTGCAGACTGACATAATTCATGGCACATGGATTTGGCCGGCATAAGAACATGGCTAAGGGTAGTCCACTCCATCCGCCCCTCCCGCGCACACTTTGCGTAGTAGGTTGAAAAGTGTTGGGACTGACCCACCGGGGGTGAATAGCCGGAGGGGTTACCGCCATCGGGTTGCATCTCCCCAGCCCCGATGAGGCAGAGGAGAGTTACCTCCCTCCGCAGGCATCCGTGCCCATCACAAAGGCTAGAGGGCCAGCCTCGTGATTCGACTTTAACTCCATGGAAGGTGACGATCACCCCAAGAGTGTCGAGCTCATGCCTTGCCCACACTCGCTGACAAGCCATTAAGCCTGCAGCCCCCGCATAGACCCCCGGAGGGTTTTACACACCAAAGGGGTCAATCCGTGATGGGACAAGTTCCCCCTTGTCAGCCGGGTCTAGCCCCGCCACCCACAACCAAAGTGGCCTCGTGCAATCCGGGCCCCAATAATTGGGAGCTAGTAGGCTACCTATGATCATCTGCTACACAAGCTTTAGGCCTCTATCCCCCTTCCCAATACGTGGAGGTCACATAATGAAATACCAGCATCATCACAGAACTGAAATGAAGAATATCATCTAATCTATGTATCTAAACATCCAGAGTTAGGTCCCTTTGTTAGAGCTTACGATCTCGGGATCTATAAGGCCTCTATGGCTGAACTAACATACTAAACCAGCCTATTGCCTAGCCAAAAGGTGGCTTTGCACAACAGAATGACTCGATACCTGGTCCTTGACCTGCTCCAAAGCCTCGAAATGCATCCATGCCTCTGATCCTGCTAAAGACTGCTGCTACTCGATGATCTGTTGTGCAAAGACGGCTTTGCAGAGTCGAGCAATGCGAAATGGGGTCTTGGCTTGGCCGAAATGGCTCAAGAGAACCCTAAATGTGAGAAGGGAAAGGAGCTCTATGAAAACCCTAAAATGCAAAGAGAAGAAAGGGTTTAGGATTTAAGGGGAAGCCCTTTTATAGAAACCCTTAGGGTTAGGTTAGACGTTGGCCAAATGGGGTTTAGCCATTTGGCAATGGGATCCATGGGGTTATTAATTGTGTATGTTTCACATTCGAAGTTGCCCCCCTAGGTGCAACCTATTACGGCCACCAAGTACATGTCATCCGTGACATGTACGGGTGACGTGGCAGTATAATATACGTATTCGGGGCATATATGCTGGAACGTCACATATGAATATGTGTTAGTGAACAAAAAATGGCATAATTCAAGATGAACTCACTTATACTCAAAGACATGTTGACGTGCAAGTGGTGCACGATCTTCAACAGAGCTTGAAGAGGAAAGACGTCCACGGGAACGTGAACGACGGTCGGTGCTCTTTCGTCGAAGTACTATCTCCTCCTCCTTGGGAACATATCTAAGATATTCCGAAGGAGTGTATGAGCTATGCCGAACAGGTTCATAGTCGTACCTCGTCCTAACTTCGTTGAACGGCTCTTGCCGCAACATCCCATTCTTCGGGCGTCATCGTGCTTTGCAATTCATTCCACCTATCTTCAGGGCGGGTGCCTTGATGATATCCCGGAGTTCCCTGCTCTTCGTCTTGCTTGTCGACTGGATGGATTCTTCTTCTTGTAGAAGAAGACCCGTCCATAGCCACAAGGAGTAACACCATGCATATGAAAAAAAAGGCTGCCGCATTTACACGCTATATTAAAAACATTTATTAGAACGTTTGAAATAAATGGCTAGCTTATACTTATCCTAGAAAATAATCCATATCAAATCCGCACAATGGTGGAGGTGGCGGTGGTGGCGAGCTATACCCGAACCAACCTCGCCTCTTAAAGGCTTTCGCAGGTTTAGGGCCATTCATAAGGCTGCCAATCCACCAAAGAAACAGGGTTGGCAACCCCAACATAGGCCATCGCGCTGTAGTCCATGATTGCTGGATATGTGAACGTTTCTTTCATTCTTTGAGTTGTGACAACAACAGTTTTGACATCTCCAAGGCATCCATGCACTTCATGTGTCGTCTTTGTCTCACAACTATGGTGGAATATATTCCAACACTTTGTGAGGCTTCAATAACTTCAGAAGCTTTGGGCTGTTTTGAGAATACGTCTTTACGTGGGCACATCATTCTCGTTTTTTGCTCCTCCAACTTGTCAAGACGTCGTTGGTACATATGGGTTGGATTAATCCATTGGGCATTGTTGTTATTGTTAAACCACTCCATTCGCTGCATAGCTTGCACGAATTCAAGAAGCATCTCATAAATATATCCCAATAGACATCATGAATTTCGTGTCCCCATACACGATCGTCATCCTTTGAATTCTCAAACACACATTCCTCTAACCATGGATATTTTGCTTGTCCATCCGGGAGTAAGTATCGGCACTTCAACAAGGGACGACGCTTCTTGGCGTAAAAATGTATTGCATTGTCCCAATCACCAATGGCCACCCACACATTTTGGTACTTGTCATCATGTAATTTGACTCTCTTGCAATTGAGCTTTGTGTGAGTGAAGTGGCCTTTGTGGATCTCAACGACACATTCTGCGAGGGCAAGAGCTATCTCTGGAACATACTGATATACAACTCTCATTTTACTCCTAACTTCAGCGCCTATGTGTTTGTCAGTTCTTCTTGGTGCTCTGGCAATTGCATTTGACCATCTCCTAAAACGTGAGAGGTTATTAGGTAAATAGTCAGACAAGTGTGCAAGTGATGGTAGAATCACCATTGGCCCTATGGTATCCCAACTCCCAACTAGAGCTAGCAACTTTATGCGTAAGTCCAATGGATGTAGCCAAAGCAGGATGCGGGCTCTTGAAGCGTATGTCTCTTTGAGCAATCTCATACGTCATGGCCCCCTCGTCGCCCTTAAAAATCCATCCACTGTATAGCTCATCATCTTGGAAGTGTTGTGTTCTATTGATCTTGATTTGATATGTGCGATGAGTTGGTTTCTCTTCAATAAGGCGTATCACATCCACGGCCTCTACGGGTATGGGTTCAACATGGGCCTCTATGGGTACGGGTATGTGTTCACGTGATTCTCCAAAGAAAAGTAAGGCATGCTAGACCCTGCTCCACTAGAGCTTCCCCCTGCCTGATGCAAAGCATTTTTTATTACCTCCAACTGATGTGCATTGAGATCCGCAATGATGTTCTTGTGATCTGCACGTCGCTTCTTTGAGGAATTCCATGAAGCTACCTATTCCTTCGCACGAGCCTTGGCATTGGGACCTTTAAGCTGTACTGAATGCTACAAACATGTCTTGAGTTCGTCCCTGGGATTTCCAATCATTGACTTTACATGTGTGTCAAGGAGAGAAGTCAACATTTCCTCCTGGCCTGACCATTTGGGTGCTAACTCAAATTGGCACTTCCTTTTGACATGTCTGACACAGTGGACGACACACCATTAGGGTTTTTTTGAGATTAAAAAAGGGCCTTCAAAACATGCCAACTAAGCCAAATGAAGATAAATGAACTACCAATCAGAAATCAGAGCCTGACGGGTCCAGTCAGCAAAATTATTATAACTAACTCACATTTTCTAGTATAACTATTGATAGAAAAGTCCAAAATGAGCTCTTATTTAGTGCAATAGATAGATCTCGTTGAGATCTTTCCAAACTTAGGTGCTTTGCACATATTTTAACCATTTATGATTGTCAAAACTCCAACAAATATGGTTTTTACCATTTCTTACTATCATACGGGGCTAAAAGATATGCAAACCACCCAAGGTTGGAAAGATCTCAATGAGATCTATCTATTACACCAAACAAGAGCTCATTTGGACTTTTCTATCAACACTTATGCTAGAAAATGTGATCCAGTGAGTTAGTTATAACTGTTTTGCTGACTGGATTACCAGTTCTGTTTTCTGATTGGTAGTTCATATAGCTTAGTCAGCAGTTCTTAGAAGGCCCTTTTATGATCTCAAAAAATCCCTAATGCTGACCAGTTTATATCTCTCAATCGGGACTGTTGTTGGCACATATCTCATTTATGAGCACGCGTCTAATCTCACTAAGCATCTGTGTCTTCACATTCGGGGCCATACCTACAAACCAATTTAGACTAATTAATCGTGCTTTGTAACTTTTTTCAAACCTTCATTATGAATCTTTACCTATTTTCTTAATAGTTCTCTTAAATTTATTTTAAAAACCAATTACTGAAATTTTTTCTTGTACTTAGCCATCCCACATTAGTGTTTCTTTGACATCCCTAACATTTAAAAAAAACAACATTCTTAACTAGGTTAGCATTAGAATGGTCGGGGCAGCCCGTTGTGGGGCAACTGAGCTGGCAGCCTTTCCCAAGTCAAACAAGGTCAGGACCTTGCGGGCTGCCTCACAAGAGGGGAGAGTCCGGACCCCAGGAGGTGGGATCCAAACAAGTTCCCAAGGCAGCCTTTCCTGGCAGCTCTCCCACAGTGGGCCTATGCTAATGACCACCCTCCCAAAGCCCGGTTCCCCTATCTGACCGTTGAATCCTCCATTCAAGGGCCCTTCTTCGAGAAGCTCCAAAAGATTCCAAGATCGGTCTGGGGGAACTTATCAAACCGTGGAGCATCCTGCGGGTGACCGTGTAGAAACTGGAGTGTTTTCTCATTTGGGCACTGCGGAGGCTTCGGAATGGCAATTCGACTTCACCAAGTCGTCCGGAATGGAATTACCCTAGGAAACAAGTTACAAGGTCAATTTTGCAAAAGAAAGAAACACTTACGCCCCACACGGCAGTATTCGGCATCCACATCCTTGGCCAATTGACTACGAGTGTGCTGGACATGAGCTACTTTAGCGCTTCTTGGAGGAGGGGCAGTCTTCTAGCCATGGAACTTGGTCGCCAGGTCAATGTCAAAGTTCTGAGTCCATTATCAGAGCCAAATCACGATTTCGGAGAGGGGACATTGCCCTCCATCCCCAGGGCCTTGGGAAGAGGACTTTTGGGGCAAGCAGCTTCTGGGGGGTTTTAGGGTTCGTGCTCTGGCATCAACACCCCCCCTCTACGTCAAGACACAGCGCAAGGTCCGTGCCAAATCTGACAAGGAGAGGGCCTCCGAAACATAAACCCTGTGAGTTGCCAGGTTCTAGAAGGGTTTGCATTTTGGGGTCTGAGTTTTGGTCTTTTCAGTTGGGACATGGTCGAGAAGCTGCAGTTCAGAACGAGGAGCAAGGGGAACTGACGGAATGGAGTTTGGACTTGTCCTCCTCTCGATGTGGCAATTAGAAGTTGAGGGGCGCTTTTGCAGTGGCAAGACATTCATAAATTCGTAATTAAGTTCTGATTTTTTATCAACTGGATTCCTAATTCATCATCAGCATACATGCCAATTTTTAGAATTTTTAAAAAAGGTCTAGATCAAAGGGTTAGCATTAGAACAGTCGAGGCAGCCCATTGTGGGGCAACCGAGCTGGCACCCGCATGCAAATGTTTTGAAGCCATGGCTTGCTCTGCACCTCCATAATTGGGTTTTCTCTTCACATAGCTTGTTTCCATTACTGCTTCCATAGCTGTTTTTCTCTTTCCGGCATTGCTGGTTTCCATAACTGGATTCTGGGCTCTGTTTCTTGATTTTTCTGTGTATTTTTTTCTTTAAAACTCCATTACCTTGTCCTTCCATTTACGTACAAATTTCAAGACAGCAACCCACTGTGGGACAACACCTTGTTCTTTCGCTAATCAAAATTGGCCCACTGGGCAAGTCTAGCATGCGCCATTATATAGTATACAATATGAATACAATTATACAGTCTACAATATGAATACAATGAGGCTAAAAAAATTCCCTTTGGGGGTAGTAAACATTTCGCGCCCAAATAACCAAGAATCAGAACGGTATGCCTCGGCATGATCTGTAGCAAGGTTGCTTAGTTTATGCAAATGCAGGACTAGGTTGCTTAATTTATGCAAATGCAGGGCAAGCAGATCTATAGCAAGGTTGCTCAAGTCCAACAAGGCCAGGACCTTGCATGGCTACCTCACAAGAGGGGAGAGTCCGGACCCCGGGAGGCGGGATCCAAAAAAGTTCCCGAGGCAGCTTTTCCTAGCAGCGCTCCCACGGTGGGCCGTACGCTAATGACCACCCTCCTGGAGCCCGGTTCCCCTATCCGAGCATTGAATCCTCCATTCAAGGGCCCTTCTTTGGGAGGGTCTAAAAGATCCCAAGATCGGTCCGGGGAAACTTATCAAACTGCGGAGCGTCCTGCGGGCGACCCTGTAGAAACCAGAGTGTAAACATCATTCAATTAAATTGGGATTATGTCTTAATTTTGGGACAAATTTCATATTGCATGTTTTTAGTAGCATATTCAAATTCACACATTTCACCTCAAAATTATGAAAACGTAATATTATGTTATTTACAAAATAGTCAATATTTCACAATATAGCACCATATCATAAAAACGTGATAACAAAAAATTACATAGTTATTCAACTTTCTTCAAGCACCCCCAATGATATCATAGCCTTCTTCCTGACATCCTGAGGTATTGTAATTCTCGCATTTCTAGCTGGAATAGTGTTTGGAGTCCATGAGTACAAAACACTTTCATAGTCTAGCCAAAGATCGGGATCACTCGGTTCTCCTCCATCTCTTTGTCCAACAATGAAAGTACCTTTCTTTATCCGATACGTTGGTCAACCGATGCTTTGGACACCACCATTCCACCGCACATGGTTGAAGTTAATATTACCTTCTTCTTTGCAAATATCAGAGATAGTGAACCCCAACCACACTGGATATGTATCTAAATCTGCTGGCTTTACTACCACAAATTGGTGGCATCAGTGGAAGGTTCATAAGCATCCATGCCTAGAAACTTTGGCCTATTGTTCTTAGGACCAACATAGTGTTTGTCAGAAGGAGGAGGAGCATATTGCTTGCGAATGCTACTTACAGTGTCATCAACATCCTCAGCACCTGCTAAGGTCTTCCACCTAGTTTTAGGCAACCATCCTTCTTTCAATTCATCTGAGGATGTGTCTATCTCACCCAGCAGGTTAATCACCTTCTTCCAGTAAGCCACCAAGGCACGGTTGGTGTCATCTAAATTGGTTTGCCAATGCTTTAATAATAATAATAATAATAATATATTAACGTCCTCGGAAGCCCGAAGGCTATGCTTTATATAGTCCTGGATTCCTTCCTTAGTCAATCCCAATTTCTTCACTTCTTCAGTAGGTTTTAGAGCTTTTGGTTGACCTAGAGGTATCATAGGCTTGCCATTCTCATCTCTACGCCATATTTCCTCCCCTCCTCTCCACTCATCCTCTGAAGGTCTCATCTTCCATTGGAAGATTGGAATCCCATCTCTCACCCAAAAGTGAACCGCAGAGGCACGGAATGACCTTCAAGATCCAATGTATAACCATCCACAAAGCTCTTTCAATGGGGCACTTCTTCTATGAGAGAAGCTATAGGGTTTGGAGTAGTGCATTCATGCAAGATTTCCATTAGCCTAGGAAAGTTGGTCACCTTCTCTTGCTTCAATATACAACTATATTTGCCAAATAATGCATCCACATCCTCATGGGTATGCCGAGCATAAGAAAACCCTAAATTAACTCTTTCAAATATCCCCACAAATTTGTTAAGTAGGATAGGAAAGAAAACATCCACTGTTCTTATTTTGGCCATCACAATTATCAAGTTGCAAGAGAAACCTTTTGAGTAGATCTTGAGGTCTAGCACGTGAAGTTGAAGCTCCAACATGTTCATTAGACCCATGCTTCCTAAACCTTGCCTTCTTGAACTTTTCAATATTGTTAGGGTTTCCATCTAACAATGCTCTATGTAGTGCCGGCTAGTCAGTAGGGTCCCTGGAGGTGACCATTGTATCCATTTTCATAGTTTCTCAAACACCTCATGATACTCCCAATATAAAAAAACTGGACCATCACTCCACAACTCCAAACTAAAATGGCCATAGTAGATTTGAGTCGCCCATGCAAGATTGCCCCAGTCATTGAGATCGTAGAAAGGGTATGATCTTCCACATGACTTTGGTATGTACTTGAATTGTGGAAGACAAGTCTTTTCTTTGGTCCATCTTGTCATGTATAATACATAAATAGTTATTGGGTTCCAATGCGGATAATGTCCTCCACATCTAATAACATGATCTACATGATAGTTGGTGGGTCATATATGGTCCTTCATATGCTCCCTTATCCTAGCCCTTTGACTAGGTTGCACAAGTCTTATCAAGAGTCTCCTTCAACTTAGCACATAAATTGCACTTTGCAAAGTTGTTTGAAGTTGCTATGGTGACATGATTGAAATGCTTCTTCCATAACCTACTAAAGCTAGGTTGGGATATTGGAAGAATTCCCAATTCTCAAGTAGGGAATTCACTTCTTCCAAAATACTCTTTTGAGTACAATGTGATGGCAACCGCTTTCTCAACAAGCGCTCTTCCCTTTTCATCCCTTACGCTTTTGTGTGGCATAGACTCGCATTGAAATCAATATATTTTTCAAAATATCTCCCCTCGGCAAACCAAGGTCCTAGTTTGTTGGTCTCAACAAATCATTATTTCCATGTAAAGCAATCTGTTTCCCCCTTTTTGTTTTTTTTGCCAATTATGCCATGAAGAAGTTGGAATTGCATGGATAGTTTGCCATGCTTTTGCACATATCCATTTGCCTAGCAAAGGGTATCTTTTTCTGTTTGGGTTTCTTTCATCCTGAAGTGCATGCTCAAAGATTGTGTACATGTAGGTCCTCCTCTCATCAACAGTGTACTATCGACTGCCTTTTCATCACTTGTTATCGATCCCTGAGATGCTTGCTGTAGTTGAAAATATGTTGCATAGTGCCCATTTTCGACCTTGGCCATTAGTTCATCATGACCACCAACTTCAACAACCTTGCCCGAGATATCAGCGTTACATACTGCCAATATAAGCTGTCTCAAGGGCTTGTTAAACCAGCTGTTCTGAAAAGCTATCAAGGGCACTTGTAGCTTCATCCAACAAAAGTATGCATGGATTTCTAATCAAGGCTCTGGCAATTGCAATACGCTGCTTTTCACCTCCTGACATCTGGACACCATTTTCACCAACCTGTGCAAAGAAACACAAACACAATTATAGCATGCCCATTTCTGCACTTACAAATTCCACATTTTAGTTATATGCGACTTACTTGCGTATCATACTAACCGGACTGACCGAGGAAAGGAACCGACCAGTCATGACCAACCCAAGTTGGGATCTTAAGTGGGTTTTCTACTAAGTGCCCAGCCGAAACCAACCGGAGGTGACCAAAACGGAGGAGCCTTCACAGGGAACAAACCGACTAGCCGACCAACCAAACCGACCAAATGAACAGGCCGGTCCGGGTAGCAAGGATCCAAGAGCTGAAAGGGGGCGATTGGCTTGTGCGCTTTGGAGTAGCCAAACGATCCCAGTACTAAGGTGCAACAAAGGCTAGAGCAACCCCGGGGTAGCCAAAACCGAAAGTGAGCAAACCGGCTTCCAAGTCCACCGATTGTACTAAGTCGCCCAAGACCAAGTGCAAACGCCCCTTCCACTATCCCCGGGGTTTGTGAATGCCCCCACACTTTTATGTCAAAAAATAGCCCCGCCCATAAAGGAGGCTCTGAGCCGCGGAATGACGGCATGGATAGGAAGGGGCGCCAAGAAAGCTTATAGGTGGCGACCTCCCGCCACCTGAACATTCCATCGCGCCAAATAGGCGCCTATTGTCGGCCTACCAATTATCGGCCGATGCCGCCGCCGTAAGGGCGCGGACCCTCCCGAGACGCCGGTCCGGTTGACGGGGCTCGCGCCTCGATCGCGGCGCCAAGTCGTCGGGGGGGCGTGGCGTCTCCGGACATCGCCACGGGGCCTCTCGCGTCGCGTCAGTCCCCGTTATCAGCCATAGCCCTCGTTATCAGCCATGGCGGGCGCGACGGGCCTAGAGCCGCCCCGGGCCGTCCCGCAAGGCAAACGCGGGACCGGCGAGGGCAAGGGCGCATTGTTGTTTAACATCACACAAGTATGCTAGAGAAGGTGATTCAAGCAAAGAAAATTTGAAGTTTGGAAGACCCCTTGCGTGTTCTTGGTATGTGGTATTTCTATTTGAATTCTTGGCATGACCATTTCATATGATCCATATCTTAAAGCCCTTTAATCTCTCAATGCAGAAGTTCCCACATGTCTTCAAATTTCATGCTTAGCCTTCATTTCCTATAGCAAATTGGCTTAAGGAATTTTTTCTAGTCAAAACATTTATTTCATACATCATTCATACCTCACACACCCATCATACCATCACCATCTTGAAAAATCAAAAACATTCCACTTAATTTGGCCATCTCCATGGTCTAGGGTCAAATTCTCTCACTAGAAGTCAAAATAGAGAGAGAAAGTGCAAAATTCCTAAAGGAAGCAACAAAAGCAAAAAATTGCTTAAAGTGTGCAATTTATATGCACTAGTGTTAAGTTGATCCATGTCACCACTGGAAAATGGCCAAGTCATCATATACATCATCACCATTGCCATGTCAAACCACACACGTCACCCCCATTGAAAATTCCATTTTCTTCAAGATTCTTCAAAAATAAGTTGTTTAGACCATTAAGGGGACATGTTGTTTTGCCACATCATCACCGACACTTCCACATCACCACCCACATGTCACATTCATCATCTCCACCTCATCATATGTGTTGACTAGAAAAAATATACCTTGCCAACTTGTTTGACACCTCATCACCTCTCTTTGCCATGTCATCATATTGCCAACTCACATTGCTTATTTGCCACCTCACCACTTCCACACCCCTTTTTGAGCCAAAAGTCAATAAGCTAATTTTGCAAAAAAGATTCTTCCATGGTATAGAGCATCAAAAAAGATTCTTTTTGCAAAAAAGAATTTTCAAAAAAGGGCTCATTTAGACCTTCATTTTGGGTTTCTTGGGAAATGTGCCTAGCTTCATTAACAAAACTTTTTTTCCTATCTACCCCCAAAAGCCTAGATTCTTCCCAACCAATCACCCCCCCTGGCCACGTGGCACACCCAGCCGTGTGGGGCGGTTACAGACCGAATCCCACGTGGGCATAGCACGTCCATTTATTAGTAATGATGACTGGATCTGTCTTTATAAACCCAGGCTCCCTTTTTAAAAGTTCATGTGGGATATATCGAGCCTTTCTGTCAAGAACCCTAAATGCTCTGTTATGCCTAGATCCGGAAATTTGACCTGAATTAACCACTCAATCATGATGAAACATCCTCGGATCAACCCACATTACACCAAACAAAAAAGACAAGAATCTAGCCCGGATTTGCCAAGATCGGGCCGAAACAGGGGATTTTTAAAAGAGGAAAATTACTCAGGAGTTTTTCGAGGGCTTTTGGGGGAAATATTGATCGAGACCCTTTGAAGAAAGACCGGTTTTGATGATTCAAGCTTGAATTTCCCTTCCAAGCATCAGATTATTGATGAATTACTGATAATTTTTTATGTTTTCATTTGACTTGAGCCTATGCCCAAGACATTGAGCTTGGAATTCTGTTTGATTACTGTGTGAATCTTGAATGAATGAAAATCCGACCCTTGGAAAAACACTTGTGATTGATTTTACTTTGGCATTATGAAAGACATGACAATAGGTATTTACACTTAGGCACGTATTGATCACAGTGAAAATTGCACATAGGTAAGCTTAAGATAGGTGTGAAATAACCAAGATGCATGCTCATTCCATCTAGAAAAATCCCAGCTTACACAATTAAGCAAAAAAATTGCATATTCTAACCTACATGGCACCTTTCATTTATTGAGTGGCATCCCCTTACTTGCAGAACATAGATAGCCTTAGAATTGATTCAAAAAGACAAAAAAGAGTCCATAAGAGATCAATTCATCAGAGCTTAGCTTACTGTTCTCAGTCTATTATAGTCTGTCAGAACTAATACCAAAACTTCAGCATATTTAGCAATTATTCGTGAAAAAAGAGTACTTGACCATTGTGTGCAGGCATATTAGGAAGAGATCCAAGCATCAAATCACAAAAAAGACCTACCTTTTTGGAGTTACAGAAATTCACTCTCTGCCAGGGATATTGACCAATATTTGACCTGGTCAGGAATGCATGTTTAAGTGATTTTCATTGATCTCAAGCCATCTGACTTTTATCTTGATTAGCTTTGGCAGAAGAAACCATAAGCAGATCCTTTCTTGTTTGCATGTGGCATCATCTTTTGCAAGGCAGTCTTTTTTCTGTTTTGGGAAAGTGATTGAAATTTGTTATTTGAGCTTTCTACTTGGAATTTTCTCACATAGAGTGGTTGCCTTAAGCAACCTGGAGGTTTTAAACCACAGAGGTTGAAGGTTTTGCCAGGAATACCTTCAGTACTGACGGAACGGAGTTTGGACCTGTCCTCCTCCAGATATGGCAATTAGAAGTCGAGGGACACTTCCCGAGGGATTCAATATTGTTTGCAGTACGGGATATGTGCATGCAATAAAGGGGTTTTTTTTTTTTACCATTCTGTATTTGTATGCTTACCATTAGAGGGTTTTTTCACCATTATCTGGGGCAAAATACATACTTTAGGGGTTAAATTAGCTTCCGAAGATCAGTATACTAGGGATGTTTTTGGCCACCCTTCGAACGCAGACGTCCATACCCCTTTATTACTAAGTGCATCCCCCATACGCGCTTTTGCAGTGGCAAGACATTCATAAATTCATAATTAATGCATTGTACGAAATTAAATTCTGATTTTTTGTCAGCTGGATTCCTATTTCATCACTAGCACACAGCCTAAATTTTTGGAATTTTCAGAGAAGGTCTAGATCAAAGGGTTAGTCAAGTCGTCAGGAATGGCGAAATTATCCTAGGGAGCAAGTTACAAGGTCACTTTTGCAAAAGAAAGAAACACTTACGCCTCACACGACAGTATTCGGCATTCACATCCTAGGCCAATTGACTACGAGTGTGCTGGACATGTGCCTTTTTTTTTCTCCATAATTCCATCGCAAGGCAAATGTACTTCTGCGTTGATTTTTGGAATGGCGAGCCTGTTCAATCTTCCAACGTCACTTGGGGTAAGGATTTTATCAAACATATGAACTGTATAAGTAGGAAAGTAAATTATCTCTAGGACTTCGTAAAATTTCTGCCCCAGTCTCATGAATTCTCAGCTAAAGGCATTGGAGTTTAATTTGTAGAAACTTGCTAGTTGGTTTTATATCTATAAGAAATTGTAGGTAACAATTCTAGCAGGTTTCCCATAAAAAACATAGGACAAACAATACATAAAATATAAACAATACATAAAATACAAACAATACAAAATACATAAAATAGATAAACAACAACAGAACTAGACCTGGAGCTAGGTTTGTGATGATTGTTTCCATTCATAAAAAAAAACTTATACATTATTTATGTCCATCCTGAGGATGTGACAACTATCAGCAATCACTTGCATCATTATCTGCACCATGATGCTGGTTTTCTCTTTCATTGACTCGATGAGGAGCCATGCTACCAGTCGTTCTCCACAGGGAACGCCGGATGTCAGTGAAATGAGAAGCTCCCTTTCACTCATCTTTGCCAGGATAGTGAAGGGAGGGTTCCCAGCTAAAGGCATTGGATCACTGTAGGAGGCGGGAGAAGGAGGGGGAATACTGGAGGTGGCCACTATTGGAGGAGGAGGAGGATACAGAACATATCGCGTGAATGTGGTCTTCAGCTGCCGGACCATTATAGCAAGATGAAGTAGGGCAAGGACACTCAAAGGAAAGAATAACACGGGCTACTAAAGGATTAACTTATAAAGTGGTGTTAGGGTTAGGGTTAGGGTTAGCGTTAGGGTTAGGGTTCGTATTTGGTAGAAAAAATTTTCGTATTTATCAGATACATCATTAAATGATGTCTAATCGATGTGGCGAAATGGGTTTATGACGTGTCTTGTCGAAAAAACCATGCAAAGATGCGGGACATGTCGATATCCTAGACGCCGATTTAAAGATGCCTCGCAGACCCATGGCATGCCGCATCACGCAGCGTCATGCACCCAAGGCACGTCAGATGCCATAGACATCATTGAACAATGTCATGTACACGTGGCATGACACGCAGCCTGCCAGTCTCGCGAGCCGGTATGCCACGGCAGCACCCAGGGCACGTAAGATGCCATAGACATCATTGAATGACGTCATGCACACGTGGCATGACACGCAGGTCTGCCAGCCTGGCGAGCCGGCGTACGTCAGATGCCATAGACGTCATTGAACAATGTCATGTACACGTGGCATGACATGTAGGCCTATCAGATTGGCCACATCAGCAGGTCACGCAAGCAATTATGACACGTCATGTCTTCTAGTCATCGTTCAACGATGTCAACGTCATTGAAAGACGTCTTCGTCGTTAAAAGACGATTTGGCATCGTTGAACGACGTTCAGACGTCGTTTAAGGTCGACGATCCCTTGTAGTGCTTTTTCTGTATGTCTGGGATTAAGGGAGGGTAGAGACCTGAAAGCTTCCTAGAAGTAGAGATGTCTCTATCTAGAACCCTTAAGACCCGAAGAAATGCGACATTGCGGCACAAGCTCACACCGGTCGTGGATTGTGATTCAAAGACGGACAATGGGTATGATGGTGAAATGGGGGTGGGGTCTTGCCTAGCTTGGCTACAAGACTCCTATAGTGTGCTAGGCTTATAGTCGGTCACTGAGTGTGGGCCGGGTATGGGTCTAACATTCCCTGGGTCGCAGACGACGTGCCTATATGGACGTCCTAGACTTCGAACGCGTCTTGAGTGGGGCCTTTAGGTTTAGGGGAGCTCCGCAATGGATGGGGGTCACTAATGTGGCACGTGTTCTCTAGCACACCCAGGGATCCATCATGCACGGGGAGGGGACGCCTCCCTAACCTGCCTCATCAGACCGGGGAGATGTAATCCGGAGTAGTCTCATAGGGTGATTCCATGGGATTGCTTCTTTGGAAGGTTACAATCATGTATAGCATGTTTCAGCCTATCTGCAAAGTGTGCACAGGAGGGGCAGATGGAGAGGACTACCCTAGCCATTGTTCTATGCCAGCCAACGCCATGTTATACCTCTCTCTCACATATCTTGATTTCGATCGGGCGACGACTCCATGGAGTCCCGAGCCCCTGTAGAGCCCTTATTTATGGTATATTGCTTATGTTATCTTATACTTGTATTACCATGTAGATGATCATGATGGATGGACCACCCTTCATGGTGGTATATTATTTTGAGCATGATTGTTATGTGCTAACATGTATGTACGCTTTCGCTATATAGGATTCTCATAGAGGACGTGGGACAAATGACACCTCCGTGTTCCTCACCTGGACACTTGGCCATCCCAAGTGGTCCAAGCTAGACGGAGGGCCTTTCCATGGTGATGTAGTTGCCACGGAAGGGGAATTCCCCATATCTATACGACGGGAGCATCATATAGATTCTGGGAGTGTCACAAAAACAAAATCACGCTAGCTTATTGATTATGTTGGTCAAAGTAGTCTTATTAAGACATTGAGTTATTTTAGTAGAGGTTCTCATCTAGTAAGAAATGTTTCAGCTAGTACAACAGCCTCATCGTTGTTTGTTTAGGTATTAACTTCTTCAATAGAGACAACTACACTGCTGCTACTATCGACTGCATCATTGCATCTTTTAAAGAATGACCAGATACCCTTCTCAGACATCTTTATCTCTGCAACCACAAGAAGCAAATAATTAGTTAATAACGAGTATATGTTTGCCAAGGGAAAGGGGTGCAAGTTTGACTATACAAGGCATAACAATTCGTGTCCTACTTATACTTATGTTGTTGATATCAGCAACAACCGTACGAGCTTTATGACATTCAACAGGGATTAAAAATTTAAACTGCAAAGAAAAAGAGATAGAGCAAGCACTAAACGTTCGGAGGTAAGCTCTTCAACAAAAGCAATGCTTCTTACTTTAATCATGCAGAGATAGCTTCGATGATCCTACAAAAGGGCTTATAATACAAATGCCATACCTAATAGCTACCCAGTTAAAAGAGCACTACAATATTTGAACAATAAACTGCTTCTTATCAGCTATAGGGCATCTTTATGGTTTTGTCCTCCCCACAAGATATAATGCACAACTTCTTGTTAGGATGAGCAAATGTGAGATCATTTACACCACCTGCATCACAATAAGCTTTGAGTCATTTACACATTGTCCAATTGAAGGTCTTAGAAGTCATTAGCCCGTGCATACTTCTAAGTGCTGGCACAAGTTACTCCCACCAACATATTGGTAAATCTGAACCACATGCTTAGAGAAGACCACCCTATTAAAATGCCACACCTATTAAAACCATTGCAAACATACCTTTTCCAAATGCCACTAAAGATGGCATGAAAGGAGCATTATTCACACGATAATTAACATAGACATGCATGTACACATACATGCAGCACATACCTAAGAGGCCTCCATCTGGGCTCCAAACTGCCCTATTGACTTGAACAACAAGGTCCATTAACAAGACTGCCTAGAATTGACAGACCAATTAATAAGGACTGCCACTTAAACTTAGATTATTTGCCATAGCGAAACAATAGACCAAGCAAAGAGAAGATATTACCTGCAGAGGCATAGAACATGATGGAATGTCCCAAACTTTAGAGGAACAAAAGTCTTGAAGATCATCTCTATGGATCTGATAGGCTTTACAAAATAGGTCAGATCGCAAGAAGAGCATTAGGCATTGCAATGGAATAAACTATCTCTATAGTGAGATTCCTCATGAATAACAGTGTCCAAATTCATGATTCTGTGATTTCATCTGTCACTTGATTTAGACATTTACTTGGCAGAACATATAATTAAATGCAGTGTATTGCTACGCATGTGACAAAGGAGCACCATGTGTGTACTGGAAGAATGCTGGAGGATTGACTGAGGGTCATTTGTGATGCCTGTGATAAAGAGAACACATCAATGAGGAAAATGCTGACATCACTAGTTACTAATAATTTAAGAACTATAACCAGTGTCGGCAGATGGAATACAGGTTTGTTTCGCTCAGTTTTCAAGATATACTTACTATTCAATCACTAATCAGGCTCCTAAAGTTAATAGCAAACTGTTTGAACAACCATCCCTTAGCAACTTTGTGCTGCAAACCAAGGCAACTTTCAGGAGAGAGCATATCCAATTCAGCAAACCTGATTTTTATATGTCCAAGGGTCAATCATAAATGTTCCAGCATTATCGCTAGGAACAGTACCTGCCACCACAACATCATCTTCGGTTCAAGCCTACTTTAAACACAGGCTTAAATTCAAACTAATGCGAACTAATGGCTTCTTCAGTTACCAAGTTCCTTGTAAGATGCTGGAAAAAATTGCATTTGTTGTTGCCAGAAATCTACATTCTACTTAACGATTGTATTGCTCCTCAAACATGATTGAGCAGCTCTAGACTCTTCATTCACAATGTAATCATCTAACATTAAGGTATTGCTATAATGTAAGAGTGAAGCAGGAAGTTCTTTAAATAATCCTGGTGAAGCATGTTAGGATTATGATGAACTTGATTGGTGTTCCCTACAAAAGGGCATGCCATATCATTTGCACACTAACATGACATATGCTTCCATAGTAATTGTGGCCTTGAGGCAGAAGTTATGTAACTTCACTATTCAACAAGAAGTTCAAATGCATAGCCGATGCATGCAGGGTCTTTCTGACCCAATACCTCTTCTTTTCCAACTTAAAGCACAACTTCAAATCCATTTCTAACATAAGACATAGATGCAAGAGTAAAAAATAGGAAGAAATAAAGAGCACTCCACGGGATCTCCCCAGACAAAAATACGGTCTGTATTGCAGATCATGGTGTGGTCTTTTGTTTACTTGATTTTTGTGCAACAAGACAATTGTGACAGAGGGAATTATTGATAAAATTGGTATTTCCAGTATCTTTTTTCTTTTGATGAACGAAACTACATGATGTAATCAAGATCATGTGAGTTCTTGTTGATGCAATAAGGGAATACCTAGAATCTTTCCCATGTTGATGCATATAAGAGTTTACATTTTGATCTCTGCGCAAAGATAGAGTATGCTTTCGTTTAAGCTTTTCTTTTTCAAGACCGTTTTCCACAACACTGCTTAGATCGGGTCTTATGCTTATAGAAACAGAGAGTTAGGATGAGTAGAGAGAAAGCTAAAGTAAGTCATTTGTATATTCTCCATACATTATATTTGTATTTACTTGATCTTCCAAGGCCGAGTTTTATTTCCAATGGTGCTAGACTTGTATGGCCATAGAATGACCTTAGAGATATCCATTTATAAAATTGCCTTTATGATGAAAAGAGGAACAAGTCACGAGCCCGGCTATAGCTGCTAAGAATGGGTGATATCAAGTCTAGGATGGTGATATCAAGTCTAGGATGGCTAACTTGAGTTTTCTTTACAGAAACAACTCATTATCAGTTGTAGTTGTCGGGCTAAATCATTCGAAAAATGTTGCTGGCATCCTTACTGGATATCATAACATTGTAGGCAAACGTGAAGACAGAATGGTGTAGGTTTGTCTAATTTAACTAGAAACAATTGCTGAGAAGTTCTAACTGTAGAATGCTTTGTTCACGACAATCTCTACCTAGAACAGATGAAAATAAGATGTCTATGTATTGATAGTCTTCAAATTATCAGCTCTGCATGATAGCCAGAGTAGGAAAGCATTGCCACCTATGCGGTTCTTTGGGTTGCAGTCGAAGTGTTCAGTGCAGTGTTTAATGAAGTTCGAGGTACTTAACTCTATGGAAGTTATTTTTCCTTATTATGTGGTATAAAAAAACAAAGGAGCGCACTAATTGCAGTTGGTTTCCTTTTATTTTAATTGCAACGAGTTTGCTTTGAATCCAAAACATATCCATGCATTTCAGAATGGTCTTCATATTGTTAAAAGGCTGTTTAGTATGACATATGTGCATATCTGAAAAGTTTCAAGTGGCTAGTAATAGACTTCAGACATCTATGGGAAAAGGAAGAGAAGAACTTAGAAAACATAGCTAGCAAAGCTTTTTTTGATAAGAAGTTTGATATTGGATGAGCTGTGACTTTCAATGAACAGAAACATGGCTGCGAAAACAAGAAAATATCACATCTGGAAGCAGAAATTTGAACAAACCAGGAATTATGATTGACCAAGGACGGCATGCCTATTGTACCAAGTGATCTAGAAAATACTGACATTATATGCTTACTCATTCTGTTCTTCGTATGCCAATTCGTGCGTTGATACATTCTAAACTTTTGCATCTCGGGTTAAATCGCAAATTTGGCAATCCCATTGAGATAGCATTGATGTTGGAGATGTAGTTGTAATTTTAAAATGCTCCAGATGCCATTCAAGTATCAAATTATGCTCTATTTTTTGTTTATGTTGTGCTAGAGTTATCCTAAGCCGCAATGTATTGATATAAACTTAAAAGATAGCTATGTCTATGCGGCACTTCACACCACAAATATCATGTTCCTCTATATAATAAAACAAAAACACCACCACTATAACATCACTTACTATATGAAATAGAGAATCTGTCGTTGCCATTTTGGACACCTATGTGTTCAACAACTTACCCTCAATATAACAAATTGTTGCTAAGCCCATCAGAGTCACTAGTATTAATGGGTTCAAAAAAAGGAAAAGGAAACATTTGAGTGACCACCATGAGTGATCACCATATTTAGAATCCCCAGGTAATGATAGTAGCATGGCCTATGTTTTTGTTTGCACCTTATACGCCATAAATACGTATTGGATCCGTCACCATACAAGTCTATCTTCATAGCCTTGTATACCATAGATTGTGGCACTAGGGGGCATGGCTAAGTTATTCTCATAACTTAGCCAACCATAGGTTAAGCCATTATCCACGTGGCCTTAACCTATTGGGGCACCGCCACACAGGACTCACCCGATTGGTGCCACGTGGCATCCTAAGTGGACCTAACTTATATAGGCATAAACCCTAACCCTAGACCTCTTTCCAGCCCTAGCACCCAGAGACTCACCTACTTGTTCGAAACCCCGTTTCGAACATCGATTCAATGGCATAGGTCGGTGCAAAGAAATGCAGCTTTCAAAGCAGGTAGACCCGATTCTTGGAGGAGGAGCGGCTGCTTGTGAGTGAGGATTATGGAGGCGGCGGATCCGGAGGAGAGCATCGGGAGCAGGCGGTATGTAGGATAGTAGTTGTGATAGCTCATCCGGGATTAGCATTCGGGTGTGCTAGTATTTTGTGTCTAGAGTAGAGCCATCCTAGACCCCATATTCAACATCTTGAACCCTAATCAAGGAACCCTAAGCTATTAGTTAGTTGTATGATTAGGTTAAGATGTTCTTCTTATGATTATTCTCATGATGTGATGATTATATGATGATTGGTTGATCATGTTTGCTCCTCTTGTATTGGGAAGGGGGTAGAGACCTAGGGCCATATGTAGTATGCTCCTAGAGTAGATCCCTTAGTTCCTATTAGTTGCGGCTCTGTGCATAGGAGCCCACCGGGCTATGGAGGCTATGATATGACTCACACCCGGATAAGCGGGGCTAGAGGGAAAGTGGAGGGAGGATCCCGCGCCGAAAGTGGGAGCCGGGGGGATCCCATAGTGGGCTAGGCTTATGGGTGGGTCGCCTTGGGTGGGCCGACCATGGGTCCGACACCTCTGGGGCAATGGTGTTGCCACGCCTCTCGAGAGCTGCAAGGGAGGGCTTGGCTCTCGTTTGGGGGGTTCGGTCGGCATTTAATGGGTGTGTCGCCACGATTCTCTAGCATGCGGCACCTCTAGACCACAGGGAAGGGAGATGCAACCCTTCTGCCTCATCCGGACCCGGGAGATGCAACTGGAAAGCGATCTCGATGGGTGATGCCATGGGATTGCGTATCAGGAAGGCTAGCGTCTGTCGAGCCCTGATCTAGCCCATCCGCAAAGTATGCACGGGGGGGGCGGATGGAGTGGTCAACCCTAGCCATTGTTCTACGCCGGCCCTCGCCATTGCCATGACTGATGCGCTCTATCTTGAGGCCTAGCCGGTCGAGTCATCCTCCTTACAGTGCGGCGGGGTAGGAGCTCTCTGTTTTATGGTTTGTGATTATCATCTATGCATTGGTTTATGTGCGATGCACTACCCTCCGAGGTAGTATTTATATATGTTTTATGCTAGTTCGACGTGCGTGTTATCGCTTCATTTGTTATAGGAGCCCATAGGGAAAGAGCGCAAGACACCTTCGTGTTCCCTTCCCGCACTAGAGTCACCCGAGTCGGGGGGTAGGCGGAGGGCCCATGCGGTTCTTGGCCGGGATGGGGGATTTCTGCCAAGTGTAATACGGCGTAGTATGTTTTAGAGGGGCGTCACAATGGTATCGAGCAATGTTCTTGGCTGACCAAGAACTAGCAACCCACCATAACCATGAAGTAGTCTAACGAGGGCCTATAGGGGTGTGAAATAAACATTTCCACCATCGAACCGCGAAAATGGGGGAAAAATTTTCTCCTAGGTAGTGGGGGGGACTTAGGTTAAGTGTTAGACGAAAGTTAAGTGAGTCAAACTCATCTTCTAGTAAATTGGAGTGAAAATCATGCATCCGCATCAAATTTCACCTACATTGGGTCGAAGAATCATCCCAATCGGAGACCCAGGTGAAAAATGGCGCAAATCCATAATTCACACTTCAAACCATTAGGAAATTGGAAATTTCAAAGGTATAATCTGAATTTTTAGGTGTATTAAGAATTAAACATATATTAAAAATTAAGGGTACTATGGGGTAATTAATAAGGGGGCTAATAAGTAGGCCTATTAATGGTAGGAGAATATTCGAGGGCCCTTCCTTTTAAATATCTCGACACCTCATTTTTTTTCCTCCAAACTTTCCTCTACCTTCTCTCTCTTGACCAGCCTATCCCCACCGTTTTCTAGACCGTTAAATATGGCTCGAACCAAACAAACCTATAGGAAGGCCGGCCCTAGGCCTACCCTCTCCATGGCGCAGCGGCAGGCATGTGCATGTGAAGAAGATACCGAGCACCCACGGCCCAAGAAGGGGAAGAGGAGCTTCCCCTACCAGCAAAGCAGCCAGCACGACGAAGTCGTGACACGATGCCGAGAGCAGCCCTCGGGCCGGCGAAACACAAAGAACCGACCGACCCTCGCCACTTCGGGCCATGCATACCGGCGGGAGGAGCAGAGGAGGAGTGGTGTCCAGCAAAGCAGGGACGGCGGGCCTTCAAATAAGGAAGAAAGGCAAGGAGAAGGTTGCGGAATGGGCCGTAAGAGAGGGCCGCAAGGAGGAAGAGGGAGCGCCAGGAGGAATCAAGTATGGAGGAGCGGAGGACAAAGAGAAGAACGACGGGTTCCCCGCCGAACTGGGCCGCGGTGGATAGAGGAGCCTCCCCCGGGCGAGGAGGACAGGTGTGGAAGGGAAGAAGAGCAGGAGGAAGAAGATGAGCAGGGGAAGGAGGATCCAGACCACCTTACCCAGGGCCTAAGCCACCTAAGGTGGTAAAGAAGGTATACAGGCGAGCTGGCCTTCTTGAAGGAGGGACTGGCTCTCACGGCTACCAAGGCAGACACCAAGAATACCTTGCCGTCGGTGGACAAGGTATAATGATTGGAATGCCGGCCGAGCGTCAGCGACCGTGGAGGGAGCCGGCCGCCAAAGAACCAACCAAAACGCGCCGCCCGCCCGAGAAAGCGAAAAGGACCCACCATGGGCCTAACTTCGGTACCTCCGTGTCTTAGGGAGATTAGACACTTTCAGCGGTGCACTAATCTCTCGATTAGGAAGGCACCTTTGAGCGACTCATGCGGGGAGGTGATGCAGCGGTTAGATCCGCAGGCTTCTGAGTGGCGTCGCTCACAACTCCGGAGTGTTGCAAGTAGCTGAGGCCGAGCTCACCCAGTTGTTTGAGGAAGGGAACCTCTGCGCGATCCACGCGAAGAGGGGTGACCTTGATGCCCAAGATATATATATACGGCGCGTCGCATCCGCAAGGAATACCCTTGAGGATGCATTTTTTGTCCAAAGTAATGTAATTATTAAGTCTCCCATAAATATAATTTTGTTGTAAAGTGACTTCCAATTTTTGTATAAAATGTGTTTGGGTTGCTCAAATTTTAGTTTAGTTGTAGCCATCATGATTGTAAGCATCAAATAGAAAAATTTAGTAAGAGTACTATAGGCAAATTAGTCAAATTTAGAGCCAAAATAGCCGAAATCGGGAAGTGTGTCTTAAAACAACCTTTTCGCCCTTGACGAAGGCCCAAATTCGCATAGCCATCCCAGGTTTCGCCATGTTTGCCCAGATTTTGCCAAATTAGCCCAAGTAAACATCAAATTAGGTTAGAAAATCCTAATTAAGCATGCTAGGACCTTCAAATTTCCCAAAATTGATTATAGAGCGCCAAATAGCCGAAATCGGAAGGGTGTGAAAACAGCCTTTCGGGTCCTTGACGGAAGGCCCAAATTCCCATAGCCACCGGTTTAGATCGTTTTTGCCTAGAATTACCAATTTTCACCCAACAAACCGCCATGTAGTATTTCTTGCTTTGCTTTGTCTAGAATTGCACTTCATGGTAGCTCATTTGGACACCCAGGGCCATAGATTTGGAGTCTTCCCCATCAAGAACCTTTGTGCACGGAACCCGAGGCACCCCTAGTCTATAAAGGGCCCTCATTTGTCATTTTCTCCCCATCGAGGCTGCTCCTAGCTCTCTTGGCGATTTTCTAGCTCCTTGCTTATTCTCTTTAGCCATTTTTTATACTCCTTACAGCTCAATGGCGCCATCAAGCTTTGTTAGATGGTACAATGAGGCAAATCACATCCGTGAATTCCCATTGAGCAAGCCTTCCATGTCTTCGATCATCACTTTGACCTTCATGCCACCTTGACCGAACTCCCTACTACAGCGATATAATTTGCGGTATGATGTGTGTCTTACCACCGGGAAGTTAGCTTGCCACCTAGGGAGGGAAATGGGTTTCTCTAGATTCTCTTGCTCAAGCCATAGGTGGGGGATCCGGGGGCAAGAATAAGTTATGGGATAGAACGGAAACATGCCGGACTACATGACTGTAAGCATCATAGGCATAGGTGCGTCTCAAACCAGCGACCTTAGCTTTGTTCATGCAAATGCAGGCGATTAACCAGCGGGAGAGCCGTCAATTCAACCTTTGGATTTGGCACCTCCGCCTTTCGGGCGGCCTGAGATAAGCATCCGGAGATCCGGACCTTCACAAAGAACACTCGGCTCCACATCGAGACAAGCGTGGCGGGAGGGAGAGGATTAGGGAGGAGGAAGAAGAGGAGAACCCAAGTTGGGAGATAAGGGAGGCGAAGAATGGAGGCGCCTAGCTCGATAGAAGACCGAGGCGGACACCGAGCCACCAAGGGGTATCAGGAGCCTCACTCAGGTGATCATCGAGGGTGAGGAGTACATACTGCCAACGACATCCTCAACCTCCCTATTGTCGAGAAGAAGGCCTCAGGGGTCGGACGAACTCCTAAGCCTAATGGCAAAAGAGCGAGGCAGCGACTTCATTGACTATGATTATCAAGAAAATTCCAAGGGAGGTGGCTGGCGACACTCCTATGGGGGATACTATGTCGGAACATTCAAGCCTACCAACGGATAAAGGCGGATGTACCAAAGAAGAAGAACCCATCATTCCGTAAGAGGAATTCCAAGAGATACAAAGCGGTTTGTACAAAGCGGGAAAGGCCCAAGTTCAAGCTCAAGTCGACCCGGTCGCGCTCTAGAAGCATCGCGGCGAAGCACCTGGTAGTATCAATCGGAGAACGCGACAACAATGTGGAGGGACCACGAAGATCTCGCCGTGACTAGATGTTTTTGGTGAAGCTTTCGAGGGAGGGGTACAGGAACTGCGATGGGGGGTGGATAAGTCACTTAGGTACTATCTCCGGTCCTTAGCTGTAAGGCGGATGGTAGTTCTTCACAAGGAGTTCAGCCTAAGAGGAGAAGAATCCGTCGGGCTCCTAATCGCACTCTCGGGGTGGTCAAGACGCTAAGATGGATTATGGAGTAGACCATGTCATCCTCTTCAAGAGATCGGAGCACTTCACGCTCTTGACCCGCAAGGGGCCACCTCGGGGGCCAAGACTTATCAAGAGTGGCGGCAATCGCGGGAACTCCCAAAGCACCACAGTAGCAAAGAGCATTGGAGGGAGGGTGTGGCTAGAATCCTGCGAGAATATGGGCAAGGGGCGGGATTGAGGGGAAAATCAAGGACTTTTTCAAGCGACATCGTTGATGGAAGATTTGGGGTCCTAAGTTAATCAAAATACATTGTAACTCCCTTTTAAGTATTATCATGTAGTTCATTAAGTGTACCCATATATACTAATTAATGTATTACCATGATTTTGACTTGTAAATGAAATTTTCATATGATTTCTTTTGTACCTAACAACAATTTAGTTGTAAGCAAAAAATGATCGTTGCCTAACCTAATAACATGTATTAATGATCAATCCTTGCGGCAAGGAACTCAAGTGCGAGGGGATCTCAAGATCAAGACCGACCACGCAATTGGGTACCAAGGAATCGTTTGGCGGGGAACAAGAAGATGTTGAGGCGAGGATATGTCACCGAGGCGATCCAGCGCAAGGTTGGTGCGAGATGAGGAATCAGATGCAACACCTCATCAAGCCGGGCCACACCTCTCATGAATGCAGGAAGATGGTCACCCACCTCCACCTTGTTTTAGGGTGGTGGACTTTAAGTCCCTCAGCAGGAAGGGAGGGCAAACCAAGGGAACGTCGGGGATAGGAGAAGGAAGAGGAGAGCCGGGAGCCCATCATCATCCGGCAGCTCATCGGCGATTCTTCCAGTTGAGGACAGCTCTAGCTCGAGCGGTCGGTCGACACACCTAAAGCGGGGAAAAGAGCAAGAAAGACGGTGATTATCGAGGAAAAAGGTGGATAGTGCTATGAGCAATGTATGGAAGACAAGGAAGCTCGGCCGGTTCGGGGAAGGACAGATCGAGGCATGGAATTTTGCATGGCTTGATGAAATGGAAGAGTTTGGCAACTCATACGGTATGAAAGACAAGGACATAGGGAAAGTTGCTACTGACTAACCTTATTGGACCGGCAAGGATCGGTGGAAGGGATATGCTAAATCCAACAAGTCAAGAGGAACAATTCCGGGTTTAAGACCTTGCCAAGCTTTCGTAAGCACTATGTGCCAAGGTCTCATACTAGTAGACGAGATCCAGCGGGTTTTTGGAGTTGAATCGGGGTAGCTTATCGCTGGCTAAGTATATCTTGAAGAATTTATGAGGCTCATTTTGAATGTTCCCGAGTCTCGTGAGAGGCAAGCCGTGGATACTTACATTGAGGGTTGAACAGCAATATCAAGAGGCTTGTTAGAGCAATCAACCCAAGTCCGGTCAAGCAGCCGGAAGATAAAGCTATAAGTTTGGAGGAGGCACCGGCAACTCGGTAGAGAAGCAATCAACCTCGAGGGTAAGAGTTGAGCGTGCTCGGGGACAATATCGGGGTAAGCAATCAGGAGCTACACCATCGAGGAGTCGCAAACAAGGTAAGGGTCGAGCAAAGCTTTTGGGACCGTAAGCCACGTTAATCCATCGAGCGGCCGCTCTTAAAGCGTTCCCTAGACGATCCGGCCGAAGGAAAAGAGAGCAGGAATGCATTGAGAAGAAGTTATGCTTCAGTGCTTCGGCCCGAAGGCAGGACACATGATTGTCCATTCTGTCATGCGGTCGGCTTTGGCGAACTCTTGGATTGGGACTCCCCAACAGGAAGCGGACGAGGACGATGACCAGCGGGAGGGCCCGCGACTTCATAGATGGTGAGTGTCACATATGTGCAAACATTGAGTCGAGATGAGATAGAGAATCGATCAATCAATGTCGCCATGGTGATGGGATCATAGATAGTAATCCTTATGTAGTCCTCATAGATCTGGTAGCTCTCATAATTTTGCATCTCCTAGATTGCTGCTCTAATGAAGAATAAGGTATTGAAGTCTAAGCCAAGGCGGTGTAGCTATGGCTAAGCGGCGCCATTGACACACTAAGGGAGGAGGATCACCTTTGACATAGACCTTAGTGGGGCTAAGTGGCCGATGGGGAGCGTAAGTCATGGATATTGGAAGGTATGATCTTATTGTGGGAATGGAATTCTTGAAGCCCCTAAGCAAAGAATTGATTGTGACGGAATGAAGTCACCATGACACTTGGGACCGGCAACAAGTTGATAGTCAAAGGTAAGAAGCTAGACTCTCCCATGCGGGTGTATTTCTTTGAAGCGACTAAGGAAGAGCATAGAAAGGAATAAGGTGGATTACATCTTGAGGATGGAATCGGTGGAGCGAACAAAAGCGGGATGGAAGTGACACAAAGGGAAATCACTTGCCAGGCAGATAGCAAGGCTTATTTCAGTTCGGGGATGTATTTCGGGATGAAATCCGGCGGTACCGCTAATTATAGGGGTGTGGAATGTGAGATCACATTGGCTCGGATCTCTGAAAACCCCGAAGGCGCCATAGAATGAGCATCTTAATGGTGAGCTCAAAGAAACAAAGTGCGAGAATTGCTCGAGCTTGGATTTATAAGAGCAAGTGTGTCTCCTTTCGAACACCTATACTCTTTGTCAAGAAGAAAGATGGAAGCTTAAGATTGTGCATAGACTATCGCCAGCTTAATAAGCAGACGATAAAGAATAAATATGCATTGCCAAGGGCGGATGACCTAATGGATCAGCTACAAGGAGCAAAGGTATTCTCTAAGATTGATTTGAGATCAGGATACCATCAGATAAGAATAAAAGAAGAGGACATCCATAAGACTGCTTTAAGCGGTATGGTCATTTGAGTTCTGATGAATGCCCTTTGGACTATCGAATGCTCCAGCGGCGTTTATCGCCTCATGAGCGGCGTCTTGAGGAGACTTCTTGGATGAGTTTGTTATTGTCTTTTTCGACGACATCCTAATCTACAAGCAAGTCCCTTGAAGAGCATTGTCGGCATCTCGGGAAGGTGTTGGAGAAGTTGAGGCGTCATGGGTTGTATGGGAAGCTCTCTAAGTGCCACTTTGCAACAGATAGGGTGGAGTACTTGGGGCATGTAGTAACATCCGAGGGAATCTCCACAGATCCATCTAAGATTGAGGCAATAGTTGATTGGCCAGCTCCAAGGAATGTGGCAGAAGTAAGAAGCTTTCTCGGGTTGGCGGGATACTCTGAAGAAAGTTCGTGAAGGACTTTGCTAAGTGGGCGTCCCCTCCGCTTCCGGACCTCACTAAGGCCAAGAAGATTAAGGATTGGGCTAGCCATTGGTTAGAGAAAGTCAAGCTTCTTTTGAGAAGCTTAAAGAGGCCTTAACAACACACGGTGCTTGTTCTCCCGGATCCGACTAAGGATAAGTTGGTAGCAACAGATGCAAGCAAGATAGCAACAGGAGGCGGGTCTTGATGCAAGAAGGAAGGGTAGTCGCCCACGACTCGAAGAAGATGAACGACCCAGAGAACAACGCTACCCAACCCATGATCAGGAGCTCCTAGCCATTGTCGGGGCATTGAGGATATGGAGGCATTATTTCTTTGGGAAGGAAGTTCGGTTAGAATCTGATCACGAGCCTTGATATCTTTTCACTGACCACTCCTCAACTTAAAGGCAAAGGAGGTGGATGGAATTCCTTGAGGAATATGATTTTGATATTATATACAAGCCTGGTAAGCTTAATGTTGTAGCAGATGCCCTCTCCAGGAGACCATTTCAGACAAGGACGCATTGTAATGCGATTTCCACTCTTTCGAGTGAGTTCGGCAAGAAGATTGAGGAGTCCTTGCCAACCGATGTGGACTTCAAGGAGGTGTGGGAAAGCCTCTCGAAGGAAGCCAGAACAGACAAGGAGCGGGAAGCCTTCAAGCACTTTAAAAAGGAAGGCAACCTGTTGTACCACAAGCATAAGTTGTGTGTGCCCGAATCTTCAGGGGTAAGGAAGTTAATTCTTCATGACACACATAACAGCCCAATAGCGGGGCATCTTTGGCTTCATGAAGACCTATTTCAAGATTGAAGTAGTTACCGGCGGGGAATGAAGAGGCAGATAGCTGCATATATTCGGGATTGCCAGTTATGTCAGCAGACCAAGGCGGAGCAACTTCGGATTCCGGGTGCTTTAGAGCCATTGGGGGTGCCTAATGCAAAATGGGAGGTCATAAGCATGGACTTCATCACAGGACTCCCTAGAACTCTTCGAGGCAAGGATGCATTGATGGTTGTCGTAGATAAGTTATCTAAGATGGCACATTTGCGGCCTTGCAAGGCAACTGCACAACACCGATTAGACACGGCCAAGTTATTTGTAAGGGAGATTTTTAGACTCCATGGCATGCCTCGGGAGATAATATCGGATAGAGATTCTAAGTTCATGAGTGCCTTTTGGCAGGATCTCTTTAGCACCATTCAGACGAAGCTCTCCATGAGTACGGCATATCATCCCCAAACAGATGGCGAGACGTAGAAAGGGCCGAATCGGATCATTGAAGACATGCTTGAAGCTATGTGTGGAACAAGCGTCCAAGTGGGATGAGTACATTCACTTGGTGGAATTCGCCTCTAACGATTACTTGGCGAGTCATCTCGGATGTCTCCTTTCATGGTGAATTACGGGGTGCCGATTGTAACCGGATACACGCACAATCTCGCGTGTCCAAGGTAGAAGTATCCCAGC
Organism: Isoetes taiwanensis; assembly: GCA_021234155.1. NCBI lineage: Eukaryota > Viridiplantae > Streptophyta > Lycopodiopsida > Isoetales > Isoetaceae > Isoetes > Isoetes taiwanensis. The sequence continues at coordinate 887,595 of JAJEKV010000017.1, read as the reverse complement.
GAGATGTTAGGGGGACATGCGGCGGCTAGTAGAGGAAGTAAGGGGTTATTTATTGGCGGCAAGAAGTCGGGCAGAAGAGTGTAGCCGAGGCAAGCACAGGACCGTATAAGGGAGTTTAAGGTGGGCGTATACCGATTTGGTTGAAGATCAAGGTGAAGCAAGCCAAGCTGCTGGATTGGGGGCTGCAGAAGCTCGCCCCTAGGTGGGCTGGACCATTCAAGATTTTGGAGAGAGTGGGCTCTCAAGCCTACAAGTTGGATCTTCCACCCCATCTTAAGGTCCACAAGGTCTTCCACGTAAGTCTATTAAAAAGGCACAATCCTAACCCCGAGGAGGTTTTGGATACTCCAACCTTGTTGGAAATGGCGGAGGAGCAAGTAGAAATAGTGCACGAATTGCTTCTTGATAAGTCATTCAAGAAGACTAGGAGGTCTCGGTTCCTCAATATTTGGTTAAGTGGAAGCACTTAGTGGTGGAAGATGCGACATGGGTATTGAAGCAAGACTTGGAGAAGCAATACCCGAGTTTATGAAGGAGTTTGATGGGCGAGTCATCTCGGGCTTGGTCGACCCCGACTTGCCAGGTGGTTAGCTAGCATGTTGTTAGTTAGCTTTGAGCCTGGCGCATGCATCCTAGTTAGGAGGGTGCATGTGCCAAAACCTTGGATCGTGTGAGCGATGATGGGATACGCCTTTAAGGCATTCTCTAGGCCACACGCACCAAGAGGTGCGCATGACCGTTAGGGTCATGTGAGTGAGGAATGAGGCATAGTGGGCGATGATGGGACATCGATCGGATGATCTCTATGCCACGATGCGAGAATGACACCGGCCGTAGGAGGGTCATGGTGAAGCTTAAGTGATCATGCGCGATGATGGGATCGTGGAGACGTTCCCTAAATTTAGCCAAAACCCTCGGGGCATGATGCAGGGGGGTGTACTTTCGATCCGGGGGGGGGATCGTGTACAAGGTAGCACTCGATCATGGGCAATGATGGGAGCATCTTAAATGATCCCTAAGCTCAAATCCGAAAGGGCCATGATCTTGGGCAAGGTAGTAGGACAACCTTGAGTCAGTAGTTCGGCTCAAGGAGGTAAGGGGGGTGGTCCCCTAAAACCACAAATTATTAACTAAACTAACGTAATGTGCTCCTTTTGCGGGCAAGTAGAAGGGGACTTCAACGAGGAGCGTGTTACGAGAAGATAGGGGGAGCCATAATTAGATTATGAACCCTAATAACTCTTATAATAGTAGTTTGAATTATTATAAGAAATATCCAAGTGTTAAGGCTATATAATTTTGTATAAGTACAAATATAGCCTAAAATTTTGACTTGAACTAATAAAAACTTGATTGCTAAAAGCTAAACTAAAGGTTATGACATGTTGTTGTTTTAGGGGCATAAGGTAGGTTCGTCACCTTAAGCGCTTAATCTTTGAGGGCGGCAGATTGTCCTAAGGGGGGGGGAGAATGTGACGGTCCAGGGAAATATCGCCATAAATACGTATTGGATCCGTCACCATACAAGTCTATCTTCATAGCCTTGTATACCATAGATTGTGGCACTAGGGGGCATGGCTAAGTTATTCTCATAACTTAGCCAACCATAGGTTAAGCCATTATCCCGTGGCCTTAACCTATTGGGGCACCGCCACACGAGGGACTCACGATTGGTGCCGCGTGGCATCCTAAGTGGACCTAACTTATATAGGCATAAACCTAACCCTAGACCTCTTTCAGCCCTAGCACCCGAGACTCACCTACTTGTTGAAACCCCGTTTGAACATCGTTCGTTAATGGCATAGGGTCGGTGCAAAACCAGGAGGTAGACCCGTTCTTGGAGGAGGAACAAAGACTTGTGAGTCGAGGATTATGGGGGCGGATCTGGAGGGAGAGCATCAGGAGGCGGTATGTAGGATAGTAGTTGTGATAGCTCATCACGGGATTAGCATTCCGGTGTGCTAGTATTTTGTGTCTAGAGTAGAGCCATCCTAGACCCCATATTCAACATCTTGAACCCTAATCAAGGAACCCTAAGCGTTAGTTAGTTGTATGATTAGGTTAAGATGTTCTTCTTATGATTATTCTCATGATGTGATGATTATATGATGATTGGTTGATCATGTTTGCTCCTCTTGTATTGGGAAGGGGGGTAGAGACCTAGGGCCATATGTAGTATGCTCCTAGAGTAGATCCCTTAGTTCCTATTAGTTGCGGCTTTGTGCAGGGAGCCCACCCGGGCTATGGAGGCTATGATATGACTTCGACACCGGATAAGGGGCTAGAGGGAAGTGGAGGGAGGATCCCTGCCGGAGTGGGGGAGCTTGGGGGGATCCCATAGTGGGCTAGGCTTATGGTCGGTCACTGCGTGTGGGCGAGCATGGGTGGAACACCTCCTGGGGCAATGGTGTTGCCACGCCTCTCGAGAGCTGCAAGGGAGGGCTTGGCTCTCGTTTTGGGGGTTCGGTCAGTGCAGATCGTGTCGCCACGATTCTCTAGCTACCACGGCACCTCTAGACCACAGGAAGGGGAGATGCAACCCTTCTGCCTCATCGGACGGGGAGATGCAACACAGGAGGCGGTCTCGATGGGTGATGCCACGGGATTGCGATCCAGGAAGGCTGGGAGTCTGTCGAGCCCGATCTGGCCATCTACAAAGTATGCACAGGAGGGGATGGATGGAGTGGTCAACCCTAGCCATTGTTCTCGCCGGCCCTCGCCATTGCCATGACTCGGTGCGCTCTATCTTGAGGCCTAGCGATTAGGTCATCATCCTCCTTATCAGTCCGGTAGGGGTAGGAGCTCTCTCATTTTATGGTTTGTGATTATCATCTATGCATTGGTTTATGTGCGATGCACTACCCTCAGAGGTAGTATTTATATATGTTTTATGCTAGTTCTCGGACGTGTTATCGCTCATTGTATAGGAGCCCATAGGGAAAGGGCGCGCAAGACACCTTTCGTGTTCCCTTCCGCACTAGAGTCACCTCGAGTCTTGGGGTAGACGGAGGCCCATGCGGTTCTTGGCGGGGATGGGGGATTTCTGCCAAGTGTACGGTAGGGCCAGTATGTTTAGTGGTGACGTCACACCTTCAAGAATGAACATGAGAATAAACACCAATATGAGTGTTGTATATACCCAGTAAATTATTAGCTAAATCTCTTAAGGTAAATGCGTTCATGGAAGTTACAAGGATTAAGAAGTAAAGAAAGTTATTCCACGAAAATAGAACCCTAGTTTGTTGTGCATGCATAATGTAAGCTTTAATATAGCCCAATACTTATGAACATTAGAACAAATAATGGCGAGTTCTTAAACACTTTTCCACCTCCTCCTCCTTCTAATATGAGTTGTAGTATGTGTTGTATATCTTACACCTCGTCTAATATGCTCAAACATTCCTCATCTCCATCCATGTTTCGATTTCTTCCCCATAATAGCTTGTCTAGTCAAGCATGCTCTTGTACTTAATCCTTTTGCACTTTTTCTTTTGTAGTGCTCTTGTATTTATTCCTCTAAGTTTTATCATATATTTTCACCAGTCTATTTGTATTTGTATTCCTCCTACATAGTTCATATATCATGCTTGTGATCTCATGACAACCTACAAGGATTATACTGAGATTTTCTTGCTCTCATACCTAATCAAATTCTTCTTTTTTTAGGAATGATTATAATAATGTCAAAGTTCATACAAACAAAGATTGTAAATCATATCTAACCTGTCCTTTGCTATTCTGCCTAAACACTAACCTGATCAGCATTGCATCCCCTTAGCTTCTTCATACAATTTGATGATGGTATCAATTGGTGTACCATTAGCAATGGCAATCTTCAAATTGGTGAAGTAGTGGGAAATGGATCTATCCCTTCTAACGCACCCTCCCTATGCAACTGGCTATCTCACCAAATATTAACAGCCATTCTATCCCTTCCCAAGCTTGCCTTCTGCTAGTTATATTTTTCATGAATGGGGAGCTTTCTTGGCAATATAAAATCTCTAATTTTATGTTAAAGTGACATGTTATTTGCAAGCTTTGAATAGAAATATAGTTCATGCTTACACCAATTGTACGTTGCATATATCTCTCACTAGACCAATCTTTTTTGTCCCATATGATGATACTATTATTTCCTACCTTAGATAGCATAGTTTTATAAAGCGGTAAGTGGAAGTCCACGTAGGTTCAATAGATAAATAGAATGTTTACAATATATATTTACAATATATATTTACATCCATTTGGCCTCACGCCCATGAGACTTATGTAGCATTTGTCCTTCATAAGTATCCCGTAAATTCACAGTTTTTTGTTCTCCAACATTATCCCTAATAATTACACAAGCTCACCTAATCAACTAATTTTGTCCTATAGAGAATTGTATGCGTAAAATATATTTGAAAGCTAAGACCAAAATTAATTAAAGTGATGCCATTATTGATTTTTAAACTTTCAGTCCAACATCGCCCCTTCCCCCGATTCTGCTAGAGTATAACTTAGAAGAATGAGGCCATATATAGTTAAGGTAGTTTTCTCGTGGTGCATGACTACTATATACGAACATCTAGGAAGGATTTGGCTATATGTGTGTCGTTGCTTTATATGATCATAATAGTGAACCTTACAAATGGAACAAGACATGTCTAATGTTAAGGACAATGACATATGGGAATACGAGAACGTTGATTAATAAATTTCTTGCTTGTCTAGGAGTTCTATTTTGCAGCAACACGTCTCACCTTAAATGCGTGGCAAGTTCCTCAGTATTCTAATATTCAAAATTTAAAGAATGGTAATGAAATACAAACTTCCTCTTCACTAGTCCCAGTGATGTGTGTGAACGGATTGCCAAAGCAACACTGCTTTGCATGGTCTTTGGCCCACAAACAAAGACTCCAACATTTGATTTCACGAGCCCCTCTGTATGCTTTATAAGAAGTTCTAGAAAAACAATTAGATATAGAGTATTAGTATTTGTCCTTTCATATTCTTCTCTTTCAAGCAAAGCGTAGCTGAATGTTTACTTTTTGTTTCATAAGCAATCAAGTAGTGACAATTAACGGATGATGTATGTTTACCATTAAATTGAGGGCGTGAACCGTACTTTGTTTGATGTAAAGGGAGAGGGCAGTGTTTCTGGTTCACCTGTCTTTCTTCAGGTGAATTAAGATCCTCCACACAACTTTCTTCCCCTATGGAATGCCACCATAACCAAGCAATTGTAGTCATTCCTCCAAATACAAATATTCCAATTCCCATTTCTATGAGAACAAGAAGGCCTGTTCCCCATCTTGGATATACATTATTACTGTTATGATCAACTGGGTAGATGTACATGTGATGAATTAATGCTGCTATTAGTAAGTATCCTGCCATTGAAGAAAGCATAACCAGGCAAGGCAATGTGCTACTACTCATGTTGAACAAGAACCTACTATTTTGCCTGTTTAACCTAATATGCTTCAAGTTATGGTTCGCAGTAACAACCTCTACCTCTTCGGCTATTTCAGTTGCTTGCTTATTGTTCTCGGCATCTACATACATGTCCTTTTCTTCAGTAACATAAACTTCAATTATCAAATTCAGAGTATCTTGGTGGTCTGGGGAAAGGGAATATGGAGAAACAAGTTCAAGAATTGGGATCTCCTCTGACTTCTTCACTGCCCAAATTAAAATTGCTTTCTGTGGTACATGGCTTTGTTGCAATTTATGTCTACACAGCAAATCTCTTAGAAGTCCAACAAACGGTGATATCCCACTTCCTCCAGCTATGAAAAATAGAACATCATATCTGACAGTGAGAAAATACGTCAATTCTGTGTTTGACACGTTGTCCCGCTAACACTAAATCTAATACTAAAAATACTATGGCATAATGAGGTTAATAGATCAATCAAATACTACAGGAATTACATATGGTAATCTAGCATGTGATCCTGGTAGTCCATGCATATCAATCTACAAACTTAGTTCTAGGCATTCCTTTCCTCTACTATAGACCAATGGCAGTACAGCTTAAGCACACGGCCCCTAAATACCATACAAATGGGAATGTTTGAAGCTGAGATGACTATTTACTACATTAAGCATTTCAAGCCGGAAAAGGGGAATCTCCCACACAGGGTAAGGCATGCAATACTCATCAACGTGACAAAGGATGCAAAGACAACACTATGGCTTGTTTTGTCATTGCTGCAGAAGTCTATGTCATACAGAAAAAACAACTTCAAGTACGATTATTCATGAACAAAATTCCTTTGCAGAATGGCACATAAAGAGATGACTTACCCCTTGAGATAATCCAAATCGCAACCATATGGACCTTCATAAGCAGCTTGCAGGACACTACCATAATTGCTCTTGATATTTTGTTCCTCTATAATAATTCTAAGTTTTCTTGTCCAATCTCCACGACATTTAATCAAGAGCATAATGTGATCATGGTCTATACTGGAGCTAGATGCAACCGTGAAAGGGTGCCATTGAAATTTAGAAACTGCAGGGAGGTTTAAAAATATGACACTTGCAGGGTGATATTTATGTTCTGCACAATAAAGATGAGTCAATACAATCAACTCATGTCATTACAGGAATACAATATCATGCCAAGAAAAACAATTCTACCGAGAGAGGGAGGGAGGGCTTACGGTGATGTTTTGGAATGCATACTTGCATTGTCTCATTTGATAACATTCGGACAGAAATTGTTGCAAGATGCCTTTGGGATTGCACAAATCTTAGACAACGGTCTATACAAAACAAGAAAAATCCAGCCAAGATAACACAAAATTGCCTGTCTCTCCCACATGTAGGCTTAAACCGACCATGAAAAGAAAGTACAGGTGATGGCTGTAGTAGAAAAGCTCAAATTTGCATGTTCTGATTGGATAAGATGAAGTTAGCCAGATTATCATACCAGTTATCCAAGTGGCAAGTCCACAAATCCCATTATACTCTTTTTTCTTGTCCAAGTCCAAAGCTGCAAGGCAGTTTTAAAAATTAAGTTGATACATATGGGCAATGAACAATCTTTCAATATTTCCAATAATGAAAATACCTGAAGTTGAGGAAAAATGTCAATACCTCTTGTCTCGGTGGTTTAGAGATTTTCCAATATACTATATGTAAGATTCCATGGGCTGTAAAGATTCCCATCATGATATTTGCCACCCAAATATGGTATCTTACACCATACGCAAATGGGACATTTATGAGTTGTAGAATCCCTGATTTTCGTGAAACTGGAAGAAACAGCATTGCCAAACAAGGCAAGCCAGCTAATCCAAGTTTTGATGCTGCTATATCAATTTTCTTCTTCCATCTAAAGCATTGCATTTGCAAAAATGAGTTGCAACAAAACAACATACCTAGTGCTAAGTAAATTTGACCTAACTGCCTTGATTAAGAACCACTTACCCTGCATCACCTTGCTCTTGTGTTTTTGGAAGGACACTTGCCAACTTTTTTGGTAGCTTGGCCGCACCAGTAGTTTTGTCATTGCCAACAAAAGAGATCACGAATATCCATACAAGTAGTGCCACAAATATTGCTAGAATAAACATTTCTGCAATTGAAGCTGTTCTAAAAGGACCATGGATAGGATATGTACATATGCTAAACTTTGGTGCTCTTTTGCGTATCCTAAGAAAAATAGACAAACTTATTAAGGAGAATAATCAAATTCCAAAATAAGCGAGATCTGAAACTGTATGTTCAATTTACATACACATCCTTCTTTTTCACTTTGATCCTTAAGTAAATCGTACCGACAAGTGAAATGATTAATATTTGGCAACTGAAGAATATTAGAAATGGCTCTGCAAATAAGCAAGAATCAAATCAGATATAATGCACTTCAAACATGCTACATTAGATGATATGATCAACTTCACAATCAAAGACAGCTGCAGAACCATCTCCTATGGTTAAATCTAGCCACGAGAATTTTTAAAACAGAGCCTTTGGTAAGTAAACAGGCACGAAATTCTTTAAGGCCATAAATGACATTCTTTAGATATACTATTAATTGCCATCAAAAGCAACACATAAGCAAATCCAAACCTGAGGTGCCAAAGAACGTGTATTTTTTGTTGACAGACTTCCAGAAGGGTTTCCATCTGGAAGTGGGTCGCATTATCCATACGAGAAGCCATCCTGCAAAGGCACATATCATCAAAGACCTGAGTAGAACGCACAGAAATTTTAAACCGAATGATGCCATGCAGCTCCAAGCTCCAAGCTCCATCCTTCTGCGCCATTTCTTCAGCTTTATAGAAAGATACAAAAGCTAGAAGCCAAGGACAGCAAGTAAGTATGATTCACCTGGAGTAATGGAGGAAATCCCCATCAAAAATAGGACTTCCCATCAAATGTCTATTTGCGTTTGGACATTTGGGTGCTGCTAATTGTCCGGATTCCTCCATGATATGATAGTGGGTGTGGGCCTTAGATGTCAAAATGTTGAAAAAAAGCTTCCACTGTTGACATGTTTATTCCACACGCTGGTTCGTGGCATTGCACATCCGTCCAAAACAATGTTAATACTTGGCACCCAGCAATGCCTGTTCAAGAAAGACCCTGCAGGTGACACAAGCAATATCACACATTTTCTTCAATAACGTAAAAGATTAGTTGCGTGTAATATCCACTCGCGCAGTGCCAGGTGCTCATTATTCTTATGGAGTCTACTTTCGCCAAACATTCTGTCAATATAGCCTGGCAAGAATTTCAGTTTACTTTTGCTTTCTGCACCAAAAAGCAATATTCTTGCCTACCACCTAGGCCTAAATACCTACTACTGAATATGGGGGTAATTTCAACATGTTAGGGTATGAGCAATCTTGCCTCTGCATCAAATCCTACGACGACATGTGGACACTCTTTTAACCCTTAATGCAACTAGTTTCCCGCTGCTATTTTTTTGCTCGACGTTTAATCTGCAGCTAGTCTAGAGGCAATTGAACCTGTTTCGGCTCCCAAATCAAGCCCACATGTGATCTTCATGGACCAACTGTGGGATTGCTACAAGATGTTTAGAAGCACAAACGAGGGCCTAGTCCAACTTAGCATCAACGAGCTTGTCTCGCTAGTTGGGGATGTCAGGAAGGGACAGGGGGTTAGAGTCCCTCTGATGAGCTGGAGTTTGAAACCAACATTCGCTCCGAAATAGTTTAAAAGAAGATTTGCTCTCTCATTCCTCAAATCGTGTTCGGCACGACCATTAAGAGTTCGAACCCTTGGTTTTCAATAGATTCCTAGATTCTATGCTTAATTGGATCGTCAAGGTGCCTTGGTGAGCCCTCAATTATTGGAGTAGTATTATGGGCTCTTCTTCGGGCATTGTAATCCCCTAGCTCTAGATCATGCCTCCAGCATCCATGGTTGATCCTCTCCTCACACCCGGGGGATGCACTTATACATAAGGGGGTATGGCATCTGCGTTCGGAGGGTAGCAAAAAACCCCCCTTGTATACACAATTTTAAAAGGCAATTTGACCCCTCCATGTATAGATATTGCTCCAAATTAGTGCCTAAAAACACCCCTAACCCCTAAGTATACGTACGCAAATGGTCCAAAAAACACCCCTCCGTTGAACTCTCATGGGTTATACGCTGATCAAAGGTGAATCCCCCACAGAGGGGCGAAAGGAAGTGGAACCCTAGCCTTATTGCATCTAATTGGCCAATTTGTTGGTAAGCATTATTGTTGTAGGAAAGGTCCTGAGACTCAGTATTCAAACAACTTTCTTTGGTAGTACCTAACAATAAGCTACGGCATGCATTGGCGTGCTTTGGAGGTAAGATGGTTTAACCCTCTTCTCTCTCTAGCTTACATGTGTTCGAGCTCGGGCATATATCCTTCTCTTATAGGTGTTTCACCCTGGGCATAAGGTGTGGGATGTGTTTCATTGGTATCAGAGCCATAAGGTCTTGTACTTTTGGCTCGTATACTTAGTGGAGTTGGTAATGAAGCTGCCTGACATTAGTATTATAAGTATGTCTTAAGTGTAAAGTACAATCGGTAAAATTGCCAAATGGGGGCGCATGGACCAAAACTTATCAGTTGACCCAGCTATAACCAGAAATTTCTCCTGAATTCTATTCAAAGTAGACTTTAGTTACAATTAGCCAAAAATAGCTTATACAAACAAAATTCAAAAGTTTGGCCAAAATAGCAATTTTTCGTCAACCGACGAACTTCTGAAGTTCGACTTTTTTTAAAAAGGGATAATTAACCAGTTATTAGAGTTTGTCGGCGTCGACCAAAATATATTTGATTTGATGCAGTTATGATGGTGCCCCACCCTTCGTGGTGGGTATTTATATGTTGATATGTGCATGTTGTCTGTGCTTATATTTACATTTCTAGACTTAGTTCGACCCTAAGGAAGACGGGCAATGACACATTCATGTTTCCAACATCAACCATGGAGCACGAGCCAAGGTCGACGTCATATGAATGGCCTCATGTCGACAAATGGAGTTGACATGAGAGGATCTCCTTATTTTAAATAACCACGGCATCGTATGGGGTAAGGGGACATCACAGGACCGGGCTCGATCGGAGGACATGTCTAACTATCCTGCGTTACCAATGGTAGTCTATCAACAAGAGATATGTATCATTGTCTCGAAAGCATCCCTCCTCATCCAGTAACATGTAGTATTTGTCTTGTCATGTATTGCATTGCATTGCATTGTATTGTATTGTATTGTATTGTATTGTATTGGGTTGCTTTTTATCGTATTGTGGCCCCAGTGGCATTTTCAGTAGTCTTCTAAGGGTACTAGTAGGAATCATCACTTTCTTCAAACATATTAGCTTCTCCTCCATGATCTAAAAGAGGCTCATTTGGATCCCTCAAAGACGACTATTAGGAAATCTAGGGCTCAAATTTGGCAAATTCAACTTTCCTATGATCGGGAACTCAAGATTCAAAGATTCTGTTGAATCTCATTTGCATGGTCCAACATATGTAGAACAAGATGCAATTGCAGTTTAGCAGTAATGGTATTTGCACTGTTCTGAGCCATTTCTTTTGGAATGCCAAATCCAAGCTTCCCTCTAATATTGTCTACTGTTTAAATTTGGATTTTCAGTTTGGAAGGAAACTTTTTGGAATTTTTGTTAAGTTATTTTTCTGAAGTTTTGAAGGTTTTGGCTATCAAAAAATTCTTCTGATGCTCCAAAGATTGCGAAAGAGATATTGGTAAAATTTCTGGTTGGGTTTTCATGGATACGGAAGCATGGATTTTGATAAGGCATGAGATGTGTGTAGAAGATAGAAATAGTAGTTTGTCTTCTGGCTATCTCTGTGCAATTCTGGTAAAAAAATTGAGACCCATCTGATCTTAGAGCAGAGACGTCTTCTGCGCAGGTATGTTCAATTTTTTAAAGCTTCATATACGATGCTTACTTCTCTAACTACCACTATGCTATCAAGTGATATCTTGACGTTTTGGTATGATTTTTTGGCATGGGTAGGACAACATAGGACATAACTAGAAGTTTTTTTTCTGGTTGCAATCCTGTGCACCGCTTTGAAATATTTTTGTTGTAGCACCACTACATCGGCTTGGATGACATCTATGTGGTTGTAGAGATGCATATCTCATTGCATCAGGATCCCATCGTTGAACAGATTGCAACCAGAAGCCCAACTATTATCTAGATGTACACTACGTGCAGAGCAGAAATATACTATTACATGATCTCCATGATTGATAGGTACACATTAGTTTTGTGGGCAGATTATGGATCCTAGATGGTCTATCAAATTGTATTGTCACTCATGTGGATTGATCAGAACAGAAGTGGCATCTTAAAAATTATGAACAGAAATACATAAGTATTGAAAGCTTTAGTGCCTGTGCTTTTTCTTTGTATGAAAGTTCTGTCCTGAGGCATGTGATTTGGTGCTTAAGATTATGCCAAATTTGACATGGTATGTAGGAACCAAAGGCATGCCACCATAATGACTCTTTTTATGAAGTCCTCATAGAAGTCCAGGATAAGATAATTTTTATGAGAATATATATTGAAGCCCAAAGAAGCATGACGGCTTGGATTGTATTTGTGAACATGAAGTTGAGAAATAATTGTACATGGAACATGATGATTGGGACATATGCTTAACAAGGGAAATTGATGTATGCAGATGCATTGGTCAACAGAGGTCATCGCAGGATGTCGTCGTTTGAAAATCTATGATGGCAAGCCATGTTTAAATTGGTAGACTTGAGAAAGGTTTAGTACTGTTTGAGCAAATGACTAACCCTGATGTTTTTGCTTGACCATCATGATCTCAGCCCATGACCAGCAAGGGGATCTTGCAGAAGCTTTTAATCTATTTAAAAAAATGCTATGGCGTAGTGTAGTGTCTTGGGATGTTATTATCTCAGCCCACATTCAACACGACCAACTTCAGGAAGTAATTAAACATTTTCTAGCAAATGCCTGAGCGAAGTATTGCACATGTAATACAATTATTGCAGTTTATGTTTGGCAAATAAACTTAGAGGAGTGCATTATTTTAAGCATATTATTGTTACATGTACTGCAATTTTTTCAACCTATGCTTAGCAAAGTCATTTTTTTTTTTTTTTTTTTTAAAGAGGACGACAATCTATTATCAATGATAATCAAAAATCAAGATACATACAAGGGATCTGTGACATGGGACTCAAAACCTAGAGGACGAAATAGTCCACTAAGAAAAACCACCCATACACAGAATATAATCATACTCCTTGTGCCACCTTGAGGCGGTTAATAGCCTCATCACAATCATCATGTTCTGCGTCATTGAGATGATCATCAACATACTTCAAATTATCATGTCAGTGAATAGTACCAGTATTATTCTCCTCGCTTTATACCAGATATGGTTCGTGTATTAAAGATGCCTTGCTGGTTCTCGTTACCTAATCATCCTCCTGATCTAATGGCTCATCAATTTCTAGTTGCAATTGCAACGGGACTTGGGGTTCATATCTCACATTCCATCATGAATGGTCTAAGAATTTGTGTTTCTATGCCAGTGGACTCGCCTTACCAGATTGTATAGTTGTGAAGAGCAGGCCTTGGTATAAAAAGCTGGATCTTCAGCTTCTGAATGGTCTAGAATTAGCTCAGTCACGTTTCCTCGATAAAGGAGGCTTTTGTTAGCTTTAAAATCGAGGTACCGTATGCCTCGTGCATCCGTTCAACATTCTTCCCGTGTTCAAGCTCCCATTGTTATTTCTTCATCTATTTATGATCAACCTTTGCTTGGGTTGCTTTGCATTCCTCGGCTATCTAAGATGCTCTACATACATTAAATTGTTAGCACCATCACCGCAACTATAGTTCCTACTACTCTCCACGATGTTGCTTCGCCTCTCATGCTTGAGATTGTTATGGCTGATGGTCCTAATCTTGGTAGCTTAAAGAGTCATGGCAATGTTAATTGGAAGGAGGCAGCCGAGGAAGAAGTCCGTTATGCTTAGCGAGTCTGTTGGAGGAGGCCTTGAAACTATTTCTACAAATGCCATAACAGATGTGGTATCATCCGCCATGATATCGACTTTTGGCCAAAGTGGGTCAGCTAAGGAGACCATTCGGCTCTTTCATTATCTATCTCGCAAGGTATTTCACCACATTTGCCGCTTTATTGATGCATGCACCGAATGCGGCAAAGATTGGCCAAAGGAAAAGTTGGTTTTTATTTCATTTTTTAGGTTTGAACAAGCTTCCTGAGCTCCAAATATTTGAGCAAAATGTATGGAGCACATATGTCTACCTATTCCATACCATGATTGTTCATACTCTGCATTTTCTATGGTGTTCTAACAGGTCGTGTATTTAGCCTTAGCAGATCGTGTATTATCTAAGCTCTACATTATAACAGGAGCTCTTATCGGGATTGTTTTTTATTAGTTGAGGAAGTAGATTGGCTAGGACAAAGTCAGAATGGGGAGTTAACTGGCCTCCAGACTTCATGATCTAATCATTGTTGTAAGGTTTTGTGGGTATGAGTTTAGCGTTCTTTTTTTCTAAGGGTATGAGTTTGATACTCTCGCAAATCACGGCATTGATGACAACATTTTATTGTATTCATATCTTGATTGTATTTCGCAATGATTTTATCTCTTCACAGTGGTTATTGCTTGATGCAAAAATATGCAGATCTGAAACATCTCTTTAAATGGTGGAGTTTAGATTCTTAGAGGTCTATTTTTTGAATAACCTCTGAGGTCGAGGAACATGAATAAAGTATTTCTTTTATTTGCAGAGTGCTCAAGTTGTACTTGCAGCTTTTACCTAAGGTTTGACTAATAAGCATTTTGAAGAGTTCAATGACTTCTATTGGGGTATTTTTTTACCACTATTGGATTTTGTAAGCAGCAGCAGTAGTTAGTGTTCTTATGTTCCTTGCTTCGTCACTATGTTTATAAGTGTCTATTTATTTAAGTGTTTGCTACTACGAACATGACATTGGATGTATTATGTGCCTAAAGATAGAATAAAATGATACTCCCACATATCTTGAAGATATGACATTATTGTTGTAGGATACATAAGCAGAAAACCCATGTTATACATAAGAAAAAGTAGCATTTCATGTTTTAAGAAGGTTGCTTCATGATGTCCAGGCATTGAAGAGACATCTGGAAGCTTCTTTGTCCCAGTTTATATCTTGCCATGTCAAATTAAACGTAGTTAAATGATTTTACTTAATGTAGCATCCGCATTTATTATTTTCTTCAACATGAAAATCAGTTTTTGTCTTCCCACTTAGCACTGATGTGTGATGGAGATGATGCCTTGAATTCTGAATCCAATGTCGAGTCTGATGTTAGCAACATGGACTCTGATAGGCACTTCAATAAAAAAACCTAGCCCATTGTATGGGTCCCATGACCTATTGGTCTCCGTGGACGTTAAAAAATCTATTCTATTCTATTCTATTCTATTCTATTCTATTCTATTCTATTCTATTCTATTCTATTCTATTCTATTCTATTCTATTCTATTCTATTCTATTCTATTCTATTCTATTCTAGGGTGTCTTCTTGACATTTCTATCTACTTTATATTAGCTAGGTGTCTTCTTGGCATTTGTAGTTCATATCATTATGCATTTCAGCAGAGTATGCTAAATGTGTCTTCTTCACATTTATATTCTATCCCTTTCTTCATGGCCATGGTAAAGGCCTTTTGCTCGTGATGATATTGAAGATTGACAATGCACTTCATACTCAGACTCACACCTCCCTTCCCTTTTAGGATCATGTACAAAAATTGCAAATCCAACTAATTATCCAAAATGCAACAAGACAAGTATAAGGAATGAGATTCAACTCTCACAAACGTTTCAATTCTAAAACTAGCCCCGTCCCCATCCAAAAGGAGGACAATTGTAAATTATATACCACTACCAAATAGTTTTCATTGTAAGCATCAAACTAACGATGTCACAATGTACAACGCATTGAATGACTCCGTGCTAAGGATGCTTACGTAATGCATATATATTTAACTACTTTCTATCTCTACAATAGAACCGTATTTATGCCAGGCAACACTCGGAACCGTTACTAGTTCTTATAAAACTTGTAACCAAGCCCTCACCCAAAAAGTTTAATCTAAAAATGGGCCCATAACAAGTTTAGTTTACATGTTTTCCTCTTGCTTACATATTGTTCGAGTACTCACCTCCATGTAGTCCACCTCCCTATTTAATATTGAACATTCATACACGGTACCACTGGGAGGCATAAAAGGGTAAGTGCTCTTCTAGCATCATCAAGACGACATCCACGCACTATAGAACATCACCGGAGCAGCTCACGGTAATGCAAGGCAACGTGCCGCCAATCTTGAAGCCACTGACCCTAATCCACTAAGTTGATATGGACAAGCGATCCAAGCTTGATGACACGTTGGAATAAATCACAGCGGAGCCAAGCTAGGCTGACCCATTTGACCTAATGGACAACTAATGGCCCTACAGTAACGACAAAAAACGAGAATTTTTGACTCAAAATGAAATCCACATCCATGAATCTTATATAGAAAGTATGGCGCCGCGAAAAATAACCTCCATGCGTACGAAAAACTTTGATTATGGCTATACCGGTTATTGCGCGATATGCCTTAGCCACCGTGATAAATTCCTTGTATTGTCAAATGTAATCCAACAACGCCAATGATTGCCATGCACTCTCATACTAATGTATCTTCATGCGGTCACCACCTATAGGCTCTTGACACGCAGGCTTCGTACATGGCATACCCATGTCGAGTCATGCATATAATAATCGTGTACATGTCATCTAGTTGACATGTATTGTGATGTGGTAGCATAATATATGTATTCATTGCATATAATATATTGGAACATCACAAGTCCCCACATACAAAATACTTAAATACTTTTACATGACATACAAAAACCACGACGCAATATATAAAGTATACAGTAAGAAGCAGAAGACGCGGGTGGAATATATAATGTAAGTATTAAATATGTTTGTATGACTTGATAGGTACGCTTTTCAGACAATGAAATCTGATCGAATGACTTATGGGACTCGAGATAATGAGACTAGCTGTCCAATTTAGCCCATTTCTCAAACACAAAATAAAAGGTAAAATAGAGGCACTTGTTAGGGGTCCGAGACTTCTGAGCTGTGAGGTATACATCCAAATGAGATCAAAATACAAGAGGGCTGACGATTATGGAGAGGCAGGATTTACAAATAGAGATCAACATGAAGTAAAAGGGAATTGAACCAGTCAGGATACACGATAGGGATAAGAATTTCTTTGTCAAGATACCTAGTAGAGGTAAGAATTTTCTTGTCAGAGATTTTATCTAGGAAATTCAAGAGCTATAGTAATTCTTTAACTAAAGATAATGTCTTTGAACAATACAAAAATGTATGTTGTACTTTCCATTAGTAAACCATGCCACTATTGTGCACTTCAACAAAAGGGCGAACTTGAACTGCTTTTCTTGATCATAATCGACTCAAGCTAAATAGAGATAATCTTTGAAAGTGTGCCTTGACAACTCGAGGAATTGTATTATCATCAAAGAACTTACCAATAAAAAGTATAGTCGACAAGACTTTGGTGAATCTTTCATGTACAACTGGTTGTATCATTAGAGGGGCACTCTGGCCATTGTCACATTGGTGAGTTGGCTGGAGTGGGCACTTCATCATCGGTGGACTAGTAGGTTTTCTATTCGTCTTCATCGTCGATAACGGGGTCTTGACCTCTATGAACATGGTATGGGTCTATTTCTGTAGCTAGACTTAGTGACCTTACATACTTTTGTGCTTGTTTTACTCCTATGGGGAGATGTTGTGGTGATCTTTAACATTTTTCTATCCTCTTGCTAAATTTCATGATAAGAAGAATAAGAAGCAATGTTTATATCATGCAATAAAGAAAAATTTTCCCCAAAACTTGTACTTTTTAATAAGAACTTAAAATCTCACTAGATTGAAGACCAAGTTTTACAGAATCTGGTAGGCACTAGCGAAGAGCTTGCTGTGGAAAAGCTGCCCTGGATCTAGAGGTGAGGGAAGGCTCAAGTGGGGACTCTATCTTGGTGAGCAAACCCATATCACTATTTGGCTCAATCTGGAAGGAGATACTATCACTAAGATGTGGCTAAATAATGATCAGATGTACGGGTTTTCTTAGATTCATGAGGCATCAAAGACAAAGATTGAATAATTAAATAATATAAAAATCTTGGCAGTATAACAATATAAATCATATAATATAGATTGCTTATTACCGAATGAAAATTTGCGCCTTATGTAAATACTTGTCTGGAACTTGTCACTTCCCTTCCTACTCATATAGGAGCGAGAGTTGACAACAAGATACATACTAGATGGATATGAGAGAAAAATGCCAAAATTGTCGAGTGTGCTGGCAATGACTGCTAACTAATTAATAGCTGGATTCAATGGCTATTGCTGTAAGATGGATGGTCTTCTTCTGTTGTCGATCGTCTGAGCTCTTCCTAAGTCTGCTTTAGTCCATTTTACTTTTCGTTCTTGAAGATGTTCTGGCAAGGCTGGAAACTTGGCTCGTCTTCAAAGGAAAAATTCTAAATTTTGGCAATGTATAATGCTTGAAATGCCAAGGACTTGTGCACATGGATGCATGTACAACCAAACACGGTCTATATACAAGCCAATATTGTGACGTCCCCTACTCGTATACGGTGCACTCACCAGATACAAACAGAGTTCATCCCCATACGGCCCACGCTTATTACGGGGCCCTCCACACGACACCGCAAAGCGTGGCCGAGGGTTCAAGTCAGGAAGAGTGGAAGGGTCATTGTACCCCGTCTTCCACCGGGGCCTACCGAAGCCGCGGAAGCGTAAACATACATGTCGTTAGGGCACATACATCAACATCATGTGACCATCTCGAAGGATGGTCCTCCACATATCTCGCATAGGCAAAGATCAAACACATCACATAGGGATCCTACCCAAGGCTGCTTCGAAGGATAGCCGGGCGCTTGGGTCTCGAGTTCATTGTGAGACAAAATTCATGGCAATGGAGTTGGGCGGCATATGAGCATGGCTTAGGTTGTCCACTCCATCCGCCCCTCCACAATGCACACTGGCAGAGTGGTGCGAAAAGTGTCGGGACTTCGATCAGAAGCCCACGGAGGTACCAGCCAAAAAGGGCTATTCACGGGTTCCATCTCCCGGTTCGATAAGGGGCGGTAGGGATCACTCCCTCCGAGAGGTCTACATGCTTGACTCAAGGTGACTAGAGACCCCTTGCCGGTGATTCGAGTGAACCCACTTTGGAAAGTGTACACCACTTCACGGGTGTGGGAGCCCATGCCTTACCCAAGACTCAAGCCATTAGACCTAGTCACAATGACCCCGGTAGCACTAACACACCATAGGGATGGATTCAAGAGTGAGAACATCGAACCTCCTTTCGGCCAGTCCGCCCCTTCACCCACATCCAGGGGTGTGGCTCTTGTGCCTGTGCCTAATCTTACAGGTGTGCTAGAGGCTACTCTCTAGGAACATCAACTACAAAGCTTTATGTCTCTACCCCCTTCCCAATACACAAGGAGTTCATAGAGATACATCATCCATATACATCAGGTAAGAACTAAAGAACAAGATCTAATCTACAACATAGAGTTAGGTTCTTTAGTTAGAATCTACTATCTAGAGATCTAGAGGGTCGTTATGGGCAATTTAATAGGCTAAACCCTCACGATTCTAGGACTAAAATAGGGTTTTAGACTATCTAATTGACCAAATAACGATCCTTGAGAGGCTCCTCGACTGAGCTTTCGACCATCCTGGCACAAAGCCTTCGAATCTAGAGGCCCAAGAGTTGCAATTCTCCCAAATTAAAAGGATCGCGGTTTTGTTTGAGGAGTACCCAAACAAGTAGTTTAAAGCCCTAAAATCTAAAATTGGGCTAGTTAGGGTTTCCTACCCTATATAGACAAGGGGTTGGCTAGGGTTTCCAATTATCCCCCTTTTGGCATGTGGGGATAATTGGAAATGGGCCCATCTGCCTTTAAGGGCTAGGTGGCCAAATGTGCACATGGAAATGTGTGCTCACATTAATGTGTGTACATTGGAAAATGTGCACGTTAATTGCACTCTATGGGTGGCCCACTTGGCATGAAGTGTCCACTGAAATGTGTGCTACATTAATGTAATGCGTTGGAAAATGTGCACATTAATAGTTGCACATATTTTCTCGCAAGTTCCCTAGGGCTACTCACTGCTACACGCTTAGCGCATTACCGCCACCGGAGTGGTGGTACGCTTGATGCGGCAAGACGCAGATGCGGTGCGTTCGATCGACACCGTGTTTAGCGTCACATTCTCCCCTAACTTTGAAATGATGGCGTGGCGAACATCGTAGTCTCCCCACCTTGGGATCGACCCTAACCGCAACAACTTGATACATACGATCGCTACTATAATTCCTACACATTTATTAAAATTACCTTAAGGTAATATTTTTATGACATTATCACATTATTATATTATAACATAACTTATCATTTGACAATATTACTAGATTACTCCAAAATTCACTTAACATTACACTTAAGTCTATCAAAATTTAAAATTAACGTCAGAAAACTCTTCATTCCGCAAACACACATTCCAACAAAATTTGTGTTGCAAGTCTTTTCTTGAAACCTCCTTGCCCTCAGGAGGCGCTCTCTTGGCACCTTGGTCGACACTACGTTAGTACCATTTAATTATTAAATAAAATTTTGGTTATATAGTGACCACCCACCTATCTACATGGATGCATGGCTAATCTCGGTAGTGGAAGGGAATCTTTATTCCATCATGGTCGGGAGCCTATACTATATGCCTATATGTCGCTCATGCCTACCACCTCTAGTTGCCTTGGCGTGGAGGATATCCTTCTCATTGGGGAAGGATAAAGATTCACTCCTATCAAAGCATATATGGGGCTAAAAGGTGCTTTTCCTATCAATGCATTCCTTCATGACCTCCTTTCTTCGAGGTAGATCTACTTAGATGAGACGTGGGAACTTTCTAATCTACCTTCCACAAGCCCAAAAGCTGGCGGTCATGCCTACATATTGACATTACCCGCCCTAGAGATCACCGTAGTGGTCCCATCGCCGGTAACAACGATGCGACCCATGCCTAAGCGTGGGTGAAAAATGCGGTAGATTTAATCTTAACTACACGAGAATTAACCTACACAAATCGACGCCCGAGTAGATTTCTTGAGGAGATGACTTCTTAGTCCCATTGCTCCATAAAGCGTGGATCTTTGCTTTACTAAATCTTTCTTAAAGTACCCACGCCGCTACCTTCGGTAGAGATGTTTCCACTCTGACCAAACTTTGAGGAATTCTGATCTCCTCGTTTTCTTGAAAGCTTTATCAAGAATCAATTCGGAACTATTTCCAAATGCTTTCGTCGTCATTTCCAACAACGCTATTAATCCAAGACCGTCCCGGATTTGGAGAGATGCTGCTCAACAAACTCACGGAAGACCTTATGAATCTTTTATTGTACCGCAATTCTAGCTCAGAGGGATTGATTACCTACTCTCATTGACTACGAAGGTCCAGCCCAACCTTTGGAGCAAACTTCTTGCAATTCCGATCCTTAATACCGCTTCACCTTGATCTTGAAGCCAAACATCATCTCCAACTTTGAACTCTTCTTACCGCTCGATGCTTGTCACGATGCTCTTTTGTCGACTTCTTGTCGCTAGCGAGATACCTCGAACCTCTTCCACAAAACGATTTCCATAACATTTGTCCTGCTGAAACTTCCACTTTGATGGGGTTGTACAAGGTCCTGAGTTAGCTAATCGATAAGCTGAATTGATCATAAACGGCGACATTTGGGATGATTCCCCCGGTGCTATTGTATGCAAACTCCACCGGTGAATAAATTCTTCCCACATGCTTTGCTTATTCGGACATAGTTTCAGTAGCATGTCCTCTAAAATCTGTTGGTCCGGCCTGGTCAAGCAATCCGATGCGGGGGTGATATACGTGCTCATGGATAACTTAAATGCGGATTGCAATAAAGAGGTCTTAAAAAAGCTCATGAACTTTGGATCCCCAGCTCGGAGATGATCTCCCTTCGCATGCCATGAAGCTTGAAGATCTCTTTCGGTGAAGAGCTTTGTCAGATCCATAGTCAGACGTGGTCCCGCAAGCAATAAAAATGTGCCATCTTGCGACAACATGCGACCACTACCATCAAGGCATCCTTCCCTCTTGTCAGCCCTTTTGGGAGTCCCAGTATGGATGAAGTCCATGCCGACATTACCTCCCACTTAGCGTTAATCGCTTAATGGCTCTAATGCCCACGAATTGGGCTTTCATGCCGATGCACCGGGCATAGCCGACATTCCTTGATGTACTTGACTATTTGTTTCTTCATCTCGGCCAATAATAGCTCACAAGACTTTGAAATATATGTTTTCATGAATCCCGCGATGGCCTATCAATTGTGCGTGTAGTGGAGGATCAATTTCTTTACACCTGATGGTCGCATGCACAACTTGTTCTTATGGTATAACAGGTTGCCTTCCTTCTTATAATGCTTGAAGGCCTCCCGCTCTTCTCCACATTTCAGCCCCCTCCTTAGAAAGGTTTGCCCATACTTCCTGGGAATCCACATGGATTTGGCAAGGACTCTTCAATCCTCTTCACAGAAGTCGGCTGGATATATCGCCGAAAGTGCATTGCGGGAATGCACTCTAATTTCGGGATGCGTGTTAAAGCATGAAAGGGTGTGCATTACATCGTCTCGAATTGAAGCGAGCTAATTTCAGGCTTTTTGGGGTGCATTTTAGATGTACATCAAGATACTATGGTTTGTCGTTTTGTGTCGATATGCAATGATTGCAAGATCATCCTGACATATCCCAGAAATTTTGGTTAACCACCGCAACCACCGTAACCAAATTGAATGGATCCGCCCCTCCTTTTTCCAAATTCCCCTTTCTGTGAAGAACATCGAATTTGAGTAAGCAAACACATGTCAAACTGTTCATGGAGGGTGAGAATTCCAATGGAAGTGATGGTTCTAAGCCAAGTATGCCGACATTGGCGGTGTTATGCCACAAAACAAATAAAGAAGCGCGGTTGACGTGTCGGTGGATTGCATCCTCGCTTGCCGGGCAAACGCTTGGCCCCATCAAAGATTAGTTTTTGTGATCGCTTGTTGCAAGATGACAGGCTTTTTCTCGCTTTTAACCCGTAATTGGAAATCCTTCCAAGTATTGTTATGAAATCAATGATCGTAAACTTGAAAGATGGACTTCAAGAAGTAAAGTCCGCTAATAGCAAAGATAAATTGGCCATGAAACATTCAATCGCTATCAATGATTGTTGGAAAAAAAAGGAGATATAAACAAGAATGTTTCTTCAAAATTGCTAAAGATACCAAGAAATTTATCCAAAGTCGCAAAGAAGAAGGAAGATAATGTCATTAAGTGGAGCAAATGTATGGGCTTTGGCGGTGAAGGATGCCAAGATCAAATAGAATCGATGATTCAATCAAATGTCAGGGTTCGGAATTTTGGCTTGACAATACCAAAGTTTCACCAAAGGTTAGAGATGTCATGAAGAGGAGAACACAAGCAATACAATACCTTGATATCTCACAGGTTTGCTCTTGTAATTGAATCAATTCAGGTCTTGGAGTTTATGTTTTCTTCCAAAATTCTTTCATGACATTCTAGTACATTTCAGACATTCTAGTACATTCTCAGACATTCTAGTTCCCCTCGTTCGAGTGACCGCTAATGAATACACATGGTTCTCATGAAATGTATTGCATTTTACATTGTTTACATAGTAGCGAAATCTTTGCGCTGATGTGCTATTAGGTACTTTTTAGATGTACATCCATTAACATTACATGTCCATGCAAATGCATTTACATGTACTTGAATATCAAAATTACATCATTCTACATTTTAGTGTACTTTCGTAATGAAGCCAAACAAATCGGACATATGTACATTAGTTGTACTAATATTGTAACATTAATGTGATGTACTAATATTGGAACATTAATTAGATGTACATTGATGTACATTGGATGTACATTGGATGTACATTGGATGTTCATGGAACTGTTGCTATCGTGTACATTAGATGTACTTTGTACATTAGATGTACATTAGATGTACAGAATGCATCAGTGGAACTGTTGGATGGACATTTTATGTACATAGAACATACATTAATTGTACAATAGTATAGTTCAATACTCTTTTTGGCATCCGGTTGTCGACATCATTTTGCTAACATGGTCTTTAATGCTTTTTGTTATTGCAAGCCCCGAGCTTTATCACAGTTTGTATATCGTAATCCCCGATACCAAACCGCCTTCAGCCTCGAGTATCCAAAACCTGATTGCATAAGGAAATTGAAGGAGAGAAACACATGTTGTTGTGTCAAACATGAGCAAGCGTATCCGCACGTAAAGGCCTTCAATGATATGAGGAGATCCCCTACATGTTAATTGCACTTGCGGGTCAGTAGTGTCTCGGGCATCCCAAAGAAAACAATGGAGTATGTCAAGCAAACAAGAAAACTTTTGATAATGTTAGTATCTTGTGGAGGTCAACAGGTTGGCGGTAGAAATATGTGACGGATGAATGGCATAAACTAAAATGCATCAAAGGCTTAATGTGATGAATGTGGAGGAAGAAATTAGACATCCTCATTCAAACGAGGAAGATGGAATTAATGTGGACCCGGGCAAGTATATGCATATGTCAATGAGCCATCCAAAAAAGGTACATCCGTAGGCTTAGATTAGTTGATCAGAATGACAAAGCATCTGCTTTGTTAAAGAACATGAAAATCAGCTTGCTAAGTTTACGATCATAACTTTACAAAGACAATCGGGCAGAGCAAACAGCTTTTAAAAGATGTGTTGAGAAACTCCCCGGATAATAGTGTGTTGTCCGTTGTTGACTTTGCAGAGAACTACACATTGAAACCAGGGGGACGTGGCGCAATCCGAAAGCATTGGAATCCCTGATCAAATTAGTATTTTGGTCCATATTTCAATGATGAAAATAGAAGGTAAAGTTTAAAAAACAAAGGCATTTCTATGTTTCAGATGACAGGAAGCATGACACTCATTTTGTGCAACATGGTTTTAAATTACATTTGGGGTGGCTTAAGAATAATGGAGGTGGACACATAAACCTTCATTATGTGTGGTCGGATGGTTGTGCATCTCAATTCAAATCAAGACGCATGGTATGGAATCTGTAGATACCATGTTGAAAATAAAATTCGAAAGTGATATGGAATTTCTTTGGATCCGCCATGGAAAGGCACACATGATGGCGAGGCTGGTATAGCAAAGTTGTGGCTTGAGAGCGAGCAGAGAAAACAAAATGGCATGCCAGTGACAGGTGCAGAAACAGCTTGTGCAGTTTTAAGGGCCAAGGAATCGGATTGTGAAAGGGTGTTTTGGGAGGTTGGAAAAACAGATGTGAACAAAAGAAGCATTCAATTGCAAGACTTTACCTCGGTACTCGCCAGATACATTCTCGTGGTCAACTATAAACCCAAAGCAGATCCAACAAAGTTGCTATGCGCACCACTCGCTTTTGTGATGCTTGCATTAACTTCAATTGGTTGAATTGTGAGAACATTAAACATTGTGGAGAATGGTCTCTAAAAGTTTGGAGCCCACGATCATATTGCCTCTCGTGGTTGAAGCTGAAAAATGATGTGGAAGTTTTGTATGCAGAGGACGAGGTCGGGTTTAGATGACACAGAAGTCTTTTTGTGATGTATTTGTGTCTTTGCAAAGACACCGCACAATGTGGAAGGTGTTTCATACTATGTTCTCATGTGCACCAGGGAAAAGCATGCATTGGAAGAAGATTCAATTGATGACTATGGAAATGAATACTCACGGGCACTAGTGTCATTGAAGGACAATATTATGAACTAATCCCAGTCGCCACAATAAGTATAAAACCGCTTCCTACTAAGAATGTTTTGGTACTCGCAGAAATGTGGATTGGGGTTCAATCCCATTCAAGAAAGTAAAACACAAGTCTGAAGGGGGCAAGCACAAAGATTTCACTTGCCGATGAAGTCCATGAGACATTGTTATCACAACTTCCAAAGAATTGTAGATGACATGGACTAAGTCGACCGTAGTACTTTCCCTGAAATATTGTAATACTTTGTTATAAGAACTCAAGAACTCGACTACTTTAAGTGCATTATGTACATCATCGTATTATAAGATGTACAACAGATGTACATCTTATGTACATCCGTTGTACATTCCTTAAATCTTATAAAAATTTGTTAAGTGTAAGTTGATTAGAATTGAACACAAGAAAGTTGAATTGCATAAACACTAAAATGGTTTCACCATGGCAAAGATAAGAAATGGACAGTTTTCATGTACAAATGGTTGATTTATTTATATTGTGGACATAAATATAACACACCCAAAAATGAGCATGGCTCATAATTCATGACCAAGCTTCAAAATGTCAAGAGGGAGCCCCGACATCTTATGACTATTGCATCATGTCTTCCAGCCCGCCGAGAGGTCAAGAGATATCCTCTAAAGCAAGAGTCCATGCGGTTTCTATAGCACGTACAATCGCAAACCTTTCCATCCTACATAGCCCCGCAGATCTTCCAGACACGTGCCTTCCCCAAGGGTTGTGCAACAAGTGATTTGTCGCCAATATACCTTTCATGGTTGCTCGCTCCTCATAATTTTCAATTTGCTCAACCTTTTCCCAAAGTCCAGAACGCTAAAGATAGAGGCTTATAATCGGTCCCCAACCCTATGTACTTGCAGCTTTTGTGTTGGTTTGTATTACCTCCGGGTGCAAAGCAGAATCCTATCTCTTAGTTTCTTAATAGTCTTTTGTGTTTCACCATTCATCTACAAAGCAAATGAAGATCACTTAATTATGTATACACACTCATAATTGTACCAATAAGAAAGACAAGAAGAATAGAGTACTCAAGTGCAATGAACAAAACTTTGATACATATATTCATAACATTTGAATTTGTACATCACCAAAGTCCGTACCAACAATGGGGGCCGAGAGGCCAATAACATGATGGCGCTTTCCATTCCTTGTTCAGTGATATTGACTAAATTTAGGCAAACAGAGCACCCAAGTTGTCGCCATAGTTTGCCAAAGAAAACTGCTCCACCGCCCGATATGCCATCCGGCCGCCGATTAGTCATTGGATGCTCTTTTCACATAAACTATACCATCTTCGGCCATTTTGAATCCATTAAGCCATGGAATGAGCTCCATGACAAGCAACTGTCACTAGCTAATATCTGTCCAAGAGAAAGGACATATGTAGCTTCCTACGTGATTCAAAGTGGATTTGTATCTTTCGTTGCCGATCGAATCAGATGTCCATAGTACCGGGTACTCTTTCCATACCACGTTTAATGGTTTCACAAACAACCCCTTTGAGGTTCAAGAGGGTGTTTGTGTGGCGTAGTCCAACACCGCCTCCCGGGTCAGTAAACAAACTTCAGCTTTTATGGAAAAAGCATCACAAATATGTTCCACAATTGGTTGAAGATTTTAGAAGTGAGTGAAGACCAGATGGCAACATCAAACCCTTCTCTTACAAATGCTAATGTTGATGCTAACCCCGCCCGCAAAAAAAAACCCGTTTCCTATATTAAATTGAAGCTCATCTTTTTCGATCTCGTTGGTATCTTGAGTTAATATTTTCATTCTTGTGCACACTCTTGCCCAACACGTAATTTAAGTCAAAGATAACGAGCTTTCCCCTGAATTAGATGATTCACCTGTCAGAAGAAAACACTTGAGATTCACAATTTATAATTACATTTCGCATAATAACAATTGAGAAAACACATTGATAATTACACGATTGTTATTTGCACAGGTGTAAGTGAGACAAATAAATTAATTTTTTCATTACTTATTGAGTACAAAGAAGCTCTGAGCATGGCTCATACAAAACCGTAATTTACAAACAAGTCAAAGGGACTATCTACCCCGTGTAGGAACAACCGCTTGTATATTCATCTCGCCTTCTACAATTAATGCCTCCATTAGATGATCCCTCCGTGACTTGGCATAGGCATCGTTGAACCAACCGGGTGTCATCCGTGATGGTGCACAAGTATTAGAGGACTATACCAACAAATAACTAATAGGAAAATAACATGTTCTACTTACAAAAATGGAGCTTACTGCATCAACCAACCACTGAGATCTATGAATTTGTGCATGTAAGCCACAATGTACATGCAAGGGTTGCCGGGTACTAGTTTTCGCATTTTAGGACGAACACGAGCATCAAAGTTCTTCCTACCATGGCTTAAGCCGTTGGATCCGAAAGCATCATGTTATTGATCACAAGCTTATGAAACCCCGAAAAATTGCAATGTGAGAATAAATCAAGCATAAGAAATTGCAATATGAGAATAATCAAATCATAAAACAAAACGTAAAACTCATACTTACTCGACCACTTTAGCATCGGGTACATAGCCTTTGACAGAGAGAGGATCTCAGATACTTGGGCTAGCTATAGATGGAAAAGAGCTTTTCATTGGACCAAAGAAGCACAAGTATTGCCAATGCCACATTTGGGCCTTGCGTAATTGGAACAAATATGTATTGGCATCTTGCAATCAAAATGCCATCCAGCCCTTCCTTTATGTTAGTGTTCTCGCGGCATCTGCCCCCGCTTTTGAGGGAATTCACAAAAATTCGAAGGTGTCCTGGCCGAAATCAGAAAAACTTGTGTTTCCAATCGATGGAAGATCGCTACAAAGGTACCTCGCACACACAAATCCAGATTACATATTAATACATAAGATGAGTGACTTAGGGAATGAAATAACATAAATATGTTGAAATGCTAGCCTACCTCCCATAGACATCTACCATCTTAGAGGTCAAGTCCAGCCTTCCAAGCCAGTAACCTCGCCAACATCACTTTGAAAGATAGAGGGTGCAGTGCTTAGGAGGACAAATCCCTATAAGGAGTGAATGGAACCAACCTTTTCAACGGGTTCACTAAACTGCATAAGGAAACAACAAAGATTAGCAAAAGAATATATCTATTGTAATCAATTGTATATTACTCACCTTGTAAATTCATCATTGCTTCAAAGATCTTCTCGAGGATCGGCTGACCTTATTTGTTATCACATCAATAGTTGCTTGTAGATCCTCTTCCTCTTCCTGCCCGACTCAAGGATCGGGATCGCCTTCCTTCACTACCGTGATCGTGGTCCTATGCACAAAAAAATGTGGTTAATTACCATAAATCTGAGATGTTTAACAAAATTAGTTCATCTTGGACATACCTCTTTCTAGGTGGTGGTGGCACTTTTTTGCCTCGAGATTTTCTTTTTCGAGGACATTTTTTTGTTGCCGGAGATTTTGCCCGCTTTTTTCCTTTTGGAGTGCCATCACCAAAGATTCTTTTGCCTCCTCTTTGAGTGGACTCAACTACCAACTCAGCTTCCTCTTCCCCGGTATCTCCCGGGTTAAAACTGGATCTGCGGTCCTTTGTAGCTTCGTGAATGTGTCCGTAACGGGACCTCGGCAGATGATGCCGAGATGTGTTCAATCTTTCTTAGCTTCTCCAATTACTAATTTAGCACTTGGTGATGAAAGATTTTCTCAAGGTGCTAGCCATTGAAGGCTCGCGACCGCACCTTTTAGCTTTCTCAAGTGCCATCCTCTCAATTTCTCAACTTCACTTTGCCATGTTCGAAAGGTGCAATCGCTGTGCATTGTTCTATTACCGCAATCAAAAATGTCATTGGTGATCCGGAGCTGGAAGGTAGAGGGTCTACGATTCGGTCCGCTTTATTATGCTCAAGAAAATCAGAAGAGAGTCGATGCAGATGGCTCAAGAACATCGCCCATTAAAGTCGCTCGATAGGAAATTTCATCTCATCTAAAACAAACAAATGATCTAAATTTCAATAGACATAAAAGAACATGAAAACGTAACTAATGAGAAATATATGGTACATCCTCGCTAAGCATGTACATTTCATGTACATAGAATGTACCAAATGTAAGTAACTACATTTAACTATAGCCAAATGTACATGTACATGTTCCTCAATGTACATAAAGGTACATCAATGTACCCGTGATGTACACCGATGTACCCGTGACAAACCCGTGTATCCGTTAGGGAATGTAGATCTATGCCAAAAAAAAGCACATATATGTAAAAAATGCACATACTTATGAATCCATCTACGATGCACTCTAAAGATAAATGCATGTACATCTATTTGCAGATGTAGACTCCATTAGAGACATGTACAACCTGATACAACCGCAAATTCAAGCTCAAAATAAAAGCATCAATAAACAAGCAAATATATGCCTATGTACCTCTCACATGTGATGTACACTAAAAGTTATACATGTACAAGGAATAGCAATGCAACCGAAAAGCCATACATGTAGAACTATGCAGACACAATAACAAATATGAATGAAGAGAAATATAAGTTTAAATTAGTTGAGAGCAATGCATACCTTCACAAAACAGGGAAACCAAGCTGAATTCGAATGCCCTCATCCCAGATGCAACCTTTTATGCAATTCTCTTTCATGGACCAGATAACACAAGCGTAAGAGGCAATAAGCATCTCTCGCATGGAGCTAGTAAGAACAAACCAGTTTTGCCAAAGCCTTGGCCACAACAGTACATGAACCGAATGTGATGAACGCTCTATAGAAGTAGCTCCCATGTGGTAGGGCCTCCTAAAAGTAACAATAGGTCCCCGCTTCTCCCATGAAATCCAAAAAATCGTGGAATGCCTTTCCGAACCAATTCAATGCAATTAAGTTTTTCCTTTGCTTGTTCAATTGAGATTTCATGCCTTTCAATGTCTTTAGTTGCTTCCCAAACCAATTTCTAGCTTAGAAGAGTGTTGTTCTTTATCATGTCTACTCATAACCAAGTCTTCCAACTTGTACTTCAACACTCAGAACATAACAAAGATTTCCAAAGCAGGATCCCGGGACAATTTGTCAAATTCCCTGCTTTGTCTCATCTATTTTCCGCAGACCGGCCGCCAGATCTTCTGGATAGCATATCCTTTCTACCCTCAATCCTACTGATGACCTTCAATGCATCCCTCCTTTTTTTCTTCCAAAGGTTTCTACTTCATTCAATAGGTTAGTTTTCTCCTCCAACCCATGCTTAAGTAATCGCTTTTATTGTGTCAACATCTGATCTAGAATAAGCCGTGGCTCTAATATTCACCGCAATACGATGTCCTGCTTTGATAGTTGAGGATTTACCCGTTGTAGGGTCCTCTCACAGAACGCCCGAAATGAGGGTTTTGGCAAGATCTTTGGCGGTCCTAGCCACGCCCATCCAATCAACAAGCCGCCCTTCAAGTGAAGAGCAAATGCTCCGCAAAATAGGTTGAAATATAATGGTTTGTAACCTGCTTTTGCCATAAACCAATTCATAATATTTAAAAATCATCTTTCCATGCTCCGGATTCTCCCTTCCTTGAATCCTCGTCTGCTTTTTGAGCTTCACCCCATACCTCGCTCATAACCATCTCTAGGTTGGGTATGTGGGCCTCTCGCGATGTTTCTCACGGAGGTCTTTGGCTTGGATCACCTCAGAACCCAAACGTAAACTCCTTGAGGTAAAATTCCACCGCCGGAAGCAATCGCATCTTGTTGGGCCGTGGTGATGAGCAAGCACTCATCGGGGGGCTTTTGGGGCCATAGCTAGATGAAGAATTCGTGATCTAATCCAAGCAGAGAAGGCAGGGGAGGATAGTGAACGAGAGGCAAACCAAGAAAGAATTTGGGAAAGAATTTCAAAATGGATAATTAAGTGGTTCGGGGAGTAGTGGATAGCCATTAATCATGGCAAGTTATTAGCTGGTCATGATGACGCTTATTCCAAAATGTGCATTACATATGTATATGTACAAAAGGGCTACATTTATAGACACCCTTTCATGCTTTTACCCTGATGCCTTGAAGCGATCCGCTACCACATTGAGCTTAGGCTGAAAGACTATATCAAAGTCGTATTCTTCGAGGAACTCCATCCATCTCCATTTGCCTCGATTAAGGTGTGGTTGCGCGGAATACATATTGAGGCTCGATGGTCAGATCCAATTGGAACTTCCTTCCCAAGAGATAATGCCTCCATATTCTTAATGCCCCGACAACCGCAAGCAACTCCCCGATCGTCGTTGGGTAGCGCTGCCTGGCCGCTCATCTTCCCGAATCATACGCTACCACACGCTTCTTGCATAAGACCGCACACTGTAGCTATCTTACTCGCGATTTGCTACAAGCTTATCTTTCTCCCGTCCTAAGGTCAAGACATTAAATGCCGTGAGTTTCTTTCAACAATTCAAACCCCTTTTGGGCTTTCTTTGTGCCAATGCTCTACCCAATCTTTTCACCTTCTCGCCTCTTCTGTCCGGTGAATCGGGGCTGTTATCTTTAGCAAAGTTCTTCAATAACTTCCCAGAGTACCCTCGCTAGGCGGTGAAAACCCCGACCTCGTGCCATTCTTGTGTAGGCCCGAATGACGGCTTCAATCTTTGCGGGATCCGTCGAGATGCCTTCGGGCCGAGATCACATTGACCTAGATACTCCACTTTCTCATTTATGGCGGCACTTTGACAACTTGGCGCATAACCGTGCCTCTTCAACTTCTCCAAAGACTCTTCTCCAAGTGTTATGCGATGCTCTTCGAGGATCTTGCTATACACCAAAATGTCATCAAAGAAAAACAATCACAAAGGTGTCTAAAACTCCTCGAAGATGTCGCCTCATGAGCCTCATGAACGCTATGGGGCATTCGATAAGCCAAAAGGCATTACCGTGAACTCGTAGTGCCCATACCGCTTCAAGGCGGTCTTATGGATATCTTCTTCCTTTATCCCGATCCGATGATAACCCGACCTTAAGTCGACATTTTGAGAAGATCTTTGCACCTTGGAGCGATCCATCAAGTCATCTGATCCGGGAGCGCTGCATTTGTTCTTAATGGTGTGCTTGTTCAACCGCCTATAGTCTATGCACATCCTTAAAACCGCCATCCTTCTTCTTAACGAAAAGAATGGGCGTTTCCAAATGGCGTAAACACTAGGTCTAATGAAACCTAGGTCCAAGAGCCTCCCAGAATCGCTTTTTAGTCCGGCCAACTCCTCGTTGTCATTCTATATGGAGCTTTGCTTGTTGGCTTTTGTTCCCCGCCGAAAGTGCAATCTTCGCACTCAACTCCCTCAGATGGAGGGAGTCGCTTTTGATCTCATCCTGAAAGAGATCATGGAACTCCGCGGATCAGCTTTAGCTACTTGCTTCGCAAGAACTTGCCGAGCACCTTGTCTTCTTTGCTTCCTTCCGATTCGCTCACTAATCTCAAGCTTGAAGATGTATGCCACCCGCCGCTTCTTGATGCACTTGAACACCGCTTAGAAGACATACACCGCATGATGGGAACAACTTCCTTACCGTTATCTCAATGATCTTGCCGTCGGGCGTTGGGAAGGTCACCTTCCGCCTTCCAAATCGATAATGGCGGGCCGCCCAAGGTACTCCATTCCTATGATCAAGTCGGATTTGCCAATGCCCATTACCTGCCCCCATCCGGATATTAATAACCGCAAGTCGATGTCGGGTAATTCTCTTGCCCGCCACCGCCTTTATTGCACCACTTGCTAAGACAACGGGTCTTGGCTTTGACTTTAGCGGCTTCAACTTCAACATTTGAACCATTCCGGGGATGCAAAGTTATGGCTACTTCCCCGAGTCTATCAAGACTATGAAGGACTTGGCCTTAGCCTTCCCTCTTTGTGGAAATTACCTCTTGGCTCTCTCTCTCGCTACTCGTATCTATTAAGCAAAGCATATGACACTCACCCCGAATGTAGTGGCGGGCCTCTTGTTTGGTCGCATTCGGACAGGCGCCCCAATCTCAACTCCGCTAGGAGCTGCACTCATGGCGAGGGGCAGCTTTTTCTGCCCTATGGCACAGGCTGAAGCACCGGCGAAGCGCTTGCTTTTCTATGCACTCCGCCTTTTCCTTGGGCATTGCACGCAAAAAGGATCGCGACCGCTTTGGAGTAGTTTGACCCTCCCCGCTTGTCCTTGAAGGACACTTCTTCTCCTATTTGCTTCCCCGGTTCCCACCATATGGGGCTCTTAGCCGACTCGACCGTCGCCAGGGCTATAGCTTCTGTCGCCTTGCCTTTATCCCTTGGAAGTACCGCCGCCGCCCGCTATTCCAGGTCCCGCCTCCAAGTTTATAGCAAATTTTGGATTAAAACCCGATCGGGTTCCTAGGGTTTATTGCCTTCACAAGCTATGCGATTCCTCATTCACCCCTCAATATAGCTTTCATCTTTGATGCTTCTCTCCCAACTTCCGACACTCTGACCTTAGCCTCATGAATTCCTCTGATATTTCTCGACTGATTTGTTGCCTTGCCGCAACCTCGTAAAAATCACTTTGATCATGCTGGGACTTATGTTCCCTTGGGGACGAATGGCGCTTTGAAGGCTTTTGCAAACTTTGAACTTACAAGCATCCCCGCCAAGCCGTGGTGTCTTTTGCATAACCCTTCCACCAAATGGGATGCGGCTCCTTTTCAAGTTGGCTGTTGTAACTCGCCTTTGTCTTTATCTTTCATGCTATAAGCGTTTCCATTTCGCCATTTCGCCCGTACCCATGCCTCTCGCCTCCAATCGACTGTTTCTCCCCCGAACTGCTCCAGATTCGCCTTCCATACATTGCCCGGTCGCGGAATCTACCTTCTTCCGTAGTCGAGGCCCCGGGTGTCTCTTTGTCGTCCATCCGTGTTCCTCCGCCTTCCATCCGTTCGTTCTCGAGTCCGTTCTTCCTCTTCCTGAGTCTGAACCGAAGTCCGAACTTGAGCTCCGGAAGATTAGGGCCGGAGGATCTCCTTCTCTTGCTCCTCTTCTTGTCTTTTTCGCGCCTCCTGGGCCGATGCGAATCGAAGGCAATGGGCGTTTCCCAACCCAACCGCTTTAGCGGACGGTAATGCCTTTATCCGCTCCGTGTCCGGCCCTCATCCAGGCTATCTCCTCCTCCGGGTCATGGGTTCCATATCTTCAAATAGGTTCCTCACGGGGTGGTCCGGTGGGGTTTGCTCTTCTATAAGATCCGCAGCTTGTCGCCTCGCTAGGCCTCTAGTCGCATACACAAGCAATTCATGGCTATATGATTAGTTTCATTTGTTCTCTTGCCTTGTTTATGTTTGTTGGTATAGTTGTGGGGCAAAAATACATCAACAAAGCATTTAAAGTGCAATAGATTTTACATTCATATATCATATAATATTTCAGATACAAAAAGTCTCCTGGATCAAGAGTCCGGACTAGTCTTGAAATCGCCGCAGAAGATTCGGGTTGTCTTCGAAAATCTCTTTACTTGGGGCCCCACCGTATTTCCTGTTCCCGAGTATATATCCCTTTGGCCGTCCCCTGATGGCGGATGCTAGCTCTTCCACCGATCTTCATGGGAGGTATGAGTCGGCCAGCACGCCAACCTACCTTGTCGAAGTGTGGGGTAACAAGAAAGTCGAAAAATGCCTGGCTGTTTTCCGCTTCACCTAAAATGACATGGTCCACTTTTTCGATAGGGCGGCGGCATGCCAAATCCTGAAAGTGCTACCAAAGATCCGCAGACTTCCTCTCCGCTGTAATGAAGCGCCAGAAATATTATTACCTACCGCCCTGCTAGGAGCCGAAGGTAATATTTGAGTGTCGCCTCCCATTCTCCTCCACGCGGCCCTGAGGTGCCCCTGTGCCTTGATGCATACCGGGTCTACGGGCACTTGAACTAATTCCTTGTAATCATGGAAGAGCGTTCGACACTTGTCGTTTGTGGCTCTCCCTTGGAATTTTGCTATCCGTTCTTGTGAGGAAGAAGACTTTGAAGTACTCTTGTTGTCTTCCCCCTTATTCCCATCCGCCCTCGGCGTTATAAACTCCTCCTCCGTAGGAAGTTCCTCCCGACATCATACCGGAGCGATAGTGCCGTAAGCTTCAATGTCCGAGATGGTGTCCCGTGTAAGTAGATGCCTCTCCATTTGTACCGAAAATCTTCCGCTTCTTGGTCGATGAAGTTCTAGATCCTGTTGCCGTAGGGAGGTGAAGGAGTTCATCGACGCCGTAGCCTCGGCCCCCGTGATTCGGGAGGTTTTGATGTCATTTAGCAACAAGTATTCCCGCCCTTCGACTATGACTGGTGCTAGACTTGTTATTCCCAGCCCAATTGGTTGTGCAATCCTCTGGGTGGTCCCGCCGCCTTCAAGCGGGTGATGTCTTGTTCCGCTTCCTGTTCCTCCCTCCGGGTCCACCTCTATGTCATCCTCGCTTCCCGCCGGAGTCTTCACTCTTCTGATGCTTCGCTATGGTCTCTTCAGACTCAAGCAGAGGCGCTGTCCGGCCAAGGGCCCAAGGGTGTGACTTCTAGTGGCTGAATTGATGGTTCACCTATTACGGTTGCCGCCCTATATACTAGATATAGCGCTAAGGTCGCGGTTGTAGGAGAAGAAGACTTTGCCATTGCTTGTTAGGGTCATGTAGGTTGGTAAGCGGTTGGTTCTCGCTCTCAATGCCTTGGCAATATTGGGTACATGATCAGGGTCGCTTGCAATGCGGTCCTTGGTACAAAGTACCCTATGCATGGCTGTATCTTCTCAGAAGCTAGGGACAACTTTCTCTTGGAATTCCGCAGACTTGTTTTAAAAGTATTGGAGTTCGTGGTTGCTGAAAGGTCAAATTCTTTTGAAATACTTGGAATACTATATTGACATCTACTTCGCTGATGTGGGGAGGGCTTATACCAACCGGGATGAAGGCTTCAGAGCCATGGCTTAAGAGCTGCGTCGCCGATGCCAAACGGAACCGGGAGTCGACTAAGCTGAAAGATCGCCTCACCTGCGTGAGCGCCTGCGGGTTGAGGTTTAGGGTTATGGGATATATATAGGGAATTTATGCCCTAAAATTTTAGGGTTTCTAAAACTCCCGACATTTGGGATGAGGCTAACGTTTCTTGGTTAATTTGAGGCTCAAGTGGCTTGCCTATAGTCTTAGGGTTCTAATGCAACAAATTTTGGTCGATTTGGGTATGTCTAGCTCAAGCTATGAACTTGGGAAGTTCTAGGCGGCTCTAAGAGTAAGTGGGCGGAGGGGTGTTAGGTTGGGACCTAACTATGCTCGGGCGCGACTTTGGAGTCATTGGTGAAATTACTCCAATTGTTCCAAAACTAATATCGTGCCTAATGAATGTACATTCTTAAACAACTATATATATTTTATTATTCAAAATTTTATACATCGATATAATCCTCGTTAGTTACAAAAAAGTAATTTCCCTTCTATTGGTCCCTCCGCTTTGATGTACTTAGCCGCCATATCCTTTGGGTGAAGGGTGACTTTTTGCATGGAGAGTGCATGCTAATGAATCTTCGGCGCTGCACAACCTCCATCTCGCCGCTTTTTGTAAAGCGAGTAACATGTCGCTGGTTACCGCTTGTTGGGGTCGAACTCCCATAAGATTTCTGACAAACCTCCCGAATGTCGTTTCTGATGAGGAACTGTGAGCTCCTTTGGAAGTGTTTGATTTCCCAAGGCTCGCAAAAGGGGAGTCTTGGGATCTCCTCATAGGCTTCTTGGGGGGTTCTCGTAGCTCGGGGGGTTTGAGCCGGAATGCTTCCCCGAAGTTGGCCTCCCTCCTTCGGACAGCTTTGACCCCGCTTTTGTTTGCAATAGGTCACAGAAGTCTTCGCGGCATCTTCTTGTATACTTTGTAATCAAGCTAATTCTTTCTTGTACCTCCTCTCCGGGTCCTAAGGTGTACGAAGTCTCAAGCGGTTTTGGTTGTTTTCTTGCCGGCTGCCTTCTCTGCAAGATCTAGCTTCTTTGCTTCTTGCCATACCAAGAATGGTGGGGGCAACTACGGGTAGGTTAACTGCGGTCTCAACCGTATTTTGAGTTGGGATTGGCTCTTCCTCGCCGGATTTCCTCCGCTTGGTGTTGAGGGTTAGGCTTCATTGCGGAGGATTCTCCCACCGGAGAAGGGTTGCCTCCAAGAATGCCGCTATATCCTCGTCCTCCGACGAGGTTGGGGGTTGTTCACCGGGCCGGTTGGCTCGTTTATAGATACTGTAATCGGTGGTTCTTCTCTTTCTTATGAACGGGTTCTTGAGTCATTACCCTTTTTCCTTTGGGGTCGGGTCCTCGTTTCTTGGTTCTTTGTTCCCCGCCATTGGTCGCCTTTCCTCGGGTTCTCGCAACCTCCTCAGAATCATTTCGTTTTCCTCCCCTTCCTCTTGGCGCTTTCTTTCTCTTCTTTTGCCTTTTCCTCTTTTTCTTTTGCCTTTTTTCTTTCTTTCCTCTTTGCCTTTTCTTCTTTCCTCCCTCTTCTCCAAATTCTGTAATACCTAGGCCGCCTCCATGTCGTACCGGGGCTTGTCGTCAAGATTTTTGAGCTTGCTCACCAAGGAAAGCACTTAAGGCCGGGCCTATCGCCCTTCTTTGGTTTGGGGTTTGTTTGGTCCTAGCCATTGTATCGACAAATGGCCCGATTGGAGCAGGGCCAAAAGATCGGCTTAATGAGAAGGGAGCTCGTGGAAGCACGGGAGAAAACCTAAAAAATGAGCCTATGTCCCAGAATTTATAGGGTTGGATTTTTAGGGTTTGGTCGATTTAGTCTTCCGGGTGGTTTTGTCGGGCGAAAAGTCTCTCCTGCCTTGGGCTTAAATTGGGGTCTTGTTTGGTGTCGCTTTCTCGAATGGCTCTAAGAGTGCGCGGAGGGGTGTTAGGTTGGGACCTAACTATGCCTTTGGCGCACTCTTGGAGTCAGCAGGGGTGTTGCTCCAAAAGTGACTTGTACTTAATGTTTTTCGATGTTTTAACATACAATTCTAGCTATTTCGAAGCTTTTTTGACCGGATTTCATCTTTTATCTTACCATTTGGAGTTCCTAAGGTCAAGTTCTAGGGTTTATATGGGGTGACGAATTCTAAGAGTGCTTAAAGGGCCATTAGGTCCGAACCTAACATGTTCCCCGGGCGACTCTTGGAGTCATTGGCCAAAAGTGCTTGAATTTTAGTAGGGTCTCTACGCATATTTCGATTGTTTATTCTATCTTACCTATGTTCTCTAATTATCTTAATCTTAGATAATTACTATCTCTACCCCGGAGAAAAATTTTCCCCGCCACTCGAGGTTTGTGCTCGGCTTTTATCTCCAAGACCTAATGTCTAGATGAGTTAGTCCCTATAGGGTTTCGGCTGCTCGATCCGGTCCGCCAAGATCACAGCCTACGATACCACTCGCGGACGCCCCCTACTGTGATATGGTGCACTCACCCAGATACAAACAGGAGTTCATCCCCATACCAGCCCACGCTAATCATGTGGCCCTCCACATGACACCGCAACCGCGGTCGGGTTCCAAAGTGGGAAGAGTGGAAGGGTCATTGTACCCCGCCTTCCTCGGGCCTACCTAGTCGGAAGCGTAAACATACATGTCAAGAGCACATACATCAACATCATGTGACCATCTCGGCGATGGTCCTCCACATATCTCAAGATAGGCAAAGATCAAAGACATCACATAGGGGATCCTACCCAAGGCTCGCATCAAGGATAACCGACGGGCTTTGGGTCTCCAGAGTTCATTGCGCATGTAATTCATGGCAATGGAGTTGGCTGGCATATGAGCATAGCTTAGGGTTGTCCACTCCATCCGCCCCTCCCGTGCACACTTTGCAGAGTGGTCTCAAAAGTGTCTGGGACTCGATCAGAAAGCTCACGGAGGCATAGCAGCCGAAGGGCTATTCCCCGGGTTCCATCTCCCCGCCCGATGGGGGGTGTAGGGATCCCTCCCTCCGAGGTCTACATGCCGACTCAAGGTGACTAGAGGGCCACCGCCCGTATTCGGGACCGGAACTCCACTGGAAAGTGTACACCACTTCACGGTGTCGAGCCCATGCCTTACCCCGCACTCGGGTAAGCCATTAGACCTAGTCACAATGACCCCCGGTAGCACTAACACACCATAGGGATCGCTCAAGAGTCAACACCTAACCTCCTTCTCGGCCCTGGCCCGCCCCTTCACCCACATCCCTGTGGCTCTCAGGCACAGCCGAACCTACAAAGTGCTAGAGAGGCTACTCTAGGAGCATCAACTACAAAGCTTTTAGGTCTCTACCCCTTCCCAATACAAGGAGTTCATAGAGATACATCATCCATATACATCACGTAAGAACTAAAGAACAAGATCTAATCTACAACATAGAGTTAGGTTCTTTAGTTAGAATCGCTATCTAGAGATCTAGAGGGCTGTTATGGGCAATTTAATAGGCTAAACCCACCGATTCTAGGACCAAAATAGGGTTTAGACTATCTAATTGGCCAAATACCGATCCTTGAGAGGCTCCTCCCGACTGAAGCCTCACCATCCCAACAAACGCCAATCTAGAGGAACCAGGGTGCAATTCTCCCCCGAGTCTGGGATGCGGTTTTGGCCGCTGAGCTATGCCCAAAACAGAAGTTCAAGCCCCAAAATCGAAAAATTGGGCTAGTTAGGGTTTCCTACCCTATATAGACAAAGGGGTTGGTTAGGGTTTCCAATTATCCCCTTGGCATGTGGGATAATTGGAAATGGGCCTACTTGCCTTTAAGGGCTAGGTGGCCAAATGTGCACACATGGAAATGTGTGCCCACATTAATGTGTACATTGGAAAATGTGCACATTAATTGCACCTATGGGTGTGGCCCACTTGGCATGAAGTGTCCACTTGGAAATGTGTGCCCACATTAATGTGTACATTGGAAAATGTGCACATTAATAGTTGCACATATTTCTGGCAAGTTGCCCCCTAGGGCTACTCACCTGGCTACACGCTAGCGTACACGTCAGCTGGAGTGGCGTGTACGCGTGACGAGGCAAGATCGTGATAACGCCCCGGGCGCATTAATCGTGGCCGAACGTCACAAAATATTAGCTAGTTGCACATTTTATCGATTCCCAAATTTAAAACATGATCAAAGATCATGAGCTAAGTATTTTGACAAGCTCAAGGTAGAAAAACCAATATCACTTGATATGGGACCCCAAGGACCCAAGTGCAAACATGACATATTGAACGAGCCAATTGAAACAAATATCTAAAGATATCAATGCCTCACTACAAGAAGTTGTTGTACACGATTTATTGACCGACAATTTCAAGCTATCCACTACCCAAACATCAAGAAAATTAAGCAGCAACAACAAGACAAACTCCATATACTGGTGCCATATATTGATACCTAAATCATATCTTAAGCTCATTGAACAATGTGCACCTTGGACTACTACAGCCGTCGGACGTCTCGCTTACAGTCCACCTATGATTTTGAAATATGAAATACTCTATACGACTTTGCCTAAGATTTTAGAATATGAAATACGGGGGCTCGAACCTCTACCAAAATAATACAATGTCCTAATAAGACTACTTTAACCAATGTACTCAATGAGCTAATGTGATTATTTTTTATCTTGAATTTTTTTTTTTTTATAACAATCCATTTAATTGTTTTTAGGGATATATGGTCTATGGTTTCATGGATTGTTATTTTTACATCCATATCAAATCCCCCTGGGATTGTTATTTTTACATCCATATCAAATCCCCCTGGGATTGTTATTTTTACATCCATATCAAATCCCCCTGGAACCCCCTATTATTTTGCTACATATTGAACTAATGATCTCTGAGTGGCTCTTCATGACTTCTACGAAACGAAGGCACCAAGCAAAAGTCCCAATTCACATTTGTTGGGTGTACAGAACATGTCTATGCAACTATAAAGGGTCTTTTCAACATTTTCATACGTATACTTTACCATTAGGGGATCTTTTTCATCACTATTTGGGATAAACTATATGCTTTAGGGGTTAAAGTAGCTTTCAAAAGTTAATACATCATGGGCATTTTTGGCCATCCTATGAATGCGGATGGCATATTCCCTTTATTATAAGTAAATCCCACTGTGCAAAAGTTATTAACATCAAAATCAATGGGCTAGACCATCAAAGATGCTCCTGAATGAACTCCAACAAAAATGGAGATGTGAGAACAAGCAAAACAACCGATTAAGACTTGGAACCATGCCATACCATATTTACTTCGATCTGCGCTTCCGATGAAATCAATTGGATAGTACAAAGACCAACTCAGTTTTAGGAACTTTGAGAGAATCCAAGGGCATTAGATAAGTGAAAGAAATCTTAAAGGGATTATGGAGATTGAAAGGATCTAGGAAATCTTGAGTAAATCTAAGGCTCAAGAAATTTAAGAAACCTCAAACACATTCGAGGGACTTTATGAGAATTGAATATAACCAGATGTTCCAAATATAATGCTGACCTAATTGTCGTAATATGTAAAAGTAACGTAACACAGACATAGTTCCTGGTTTTTCGCGACTAGCAGTAGCCAGAAACGACAGCCAGGAATCATGAACCTGTATTTTTTTTTACCTAAACAATATCGTAGAAATCCGATGGCAAAAATTAGTCTGCCCCTGCCTATTATGTGGGAGATTGGGCGCTAGCAGGCCTTTATGCAGGGTGCAAAACTAGCCTTTACTCCATGTAAGGGCCTGCGGGTACCCATTATCTCTAACATAATTAGAGAGCATTTTCTTGCTCTCCTACTTGCAATGATGGCGTCTCTGATGATGTTTCTACAGTAGGAAGGTCCTATTGAACTTCAGTAGGACCTTCGGACTATCGAAGTGTATGATAGTGTAGGTATTTCGTAGAATCGTTGTTATTTGCTTTAGGCCGTGGTCTAGAGTTCACCCGAGTTGTCATGAAATTATTGAAATCATTCCATGCACCTGTAGTGTTTGATGATACCTCAATATAAGGAGAGGTATCAGACAGGGTTGTCCTCTAGCACCATTTCTTTTTTATATAACAGGAAGGAAGGAAGAAAATATATTTTAACGTCCACGGAGGCCAACTGGCCTATGAGACGCTTATAGACATACAATATATCGGAAAGTATCCAAACACAAGAGAAAACCACAGCCCTGTAAAATGTGTCTCTACCACTGGGAAGAAAAAACCCCCCATGTGGGAGGAAAAACCCTTGTAGTAGGCGTTCAGAGTCCCTATCTGGGCGCTCAAATTCCCTGTGCTATGAGGGACTCTCTGAGGGTGGAGACTTGCAGAATGTATGATGCGAGACATGCAACCATTAGCGAGGCCAGCAGTTGATGAATTGCTATCTCAGAGCATCTGAGATCGGCATGAGCTGCTCGGATGTATGCATATGCCGGACACTCCGTAGAGCATGGCATACTCTCGCGATGTGCGTCGGGATTCCCCGCCCTCCATCCGCACCCCGCGCCCTGCCTCACCTCGAGATGGTGGGACCGCCCTTATTGCAGCTATAGTTTCTTGGTAGAGATGTGTGCCTTCAAATACCGGGTGGGGCCATGTTCAAATGGTGTGTGGTAGTGCTCGCTTTTGGGCTTTGCAAGAGTGGGCGATCCCACGAGAGGTAGCAAAGCCGCCATTCAAATGCAGCCCCCGCGCCATGATATCCATACATATCCATAATGCTGATAGTCTATGGACCATCTTTAACCATCCCCTACAATGCTCCCCGCCACACTCTCTTCAGACGCTGTGGCCCCTTTGTGCCAATAACAGAGCCCGGAGGAAGACGCTTGTGCATCCATTCGGCCAACCTTATGGAAATACGCAAGGTGCAAAGATAGCGTAACGTCAGGGACCAAAAGCCGCCTCATACAAAGAAAATCGGATAAGGCACCGCGGTCCTTGACATATAGTTTATATGTTAGGAAAGCCTTCTATACCCTCTCTAGCTTATCCCAAGTGCCCTTGCTAATCGCTGGCCCCTAGATCTTT
Organism: Isoetes taiwanensis; assembly: GCA_021234155.1. Taxonomy (NCBI): domain Eukaryota; kingdom Viridiplantae; phylum Streptophyta; class Lycopodiopsida; order Isoetales; family Isoetaceae; genus Isoetes; species Isoetes taiwanensis. The sequence continues at coordinate 844,083 of JAJEKV010000017.1, read as the reverse complement.
ACCCCATACATCAATACGGGTTCAACGAAAGTGTGGAACATGTGTGCTTTATGTGTCTAATCGCTAGAGATCTATTTTGTAAAAATTTATTCTCAGATTGCATTGTGGCTTTCCATCCCGCCACGACCCTTCTTTCACATTCATCCCATAGCATGTTAGCAGAGAAATCGATTCCCAGATACTTAAAGGTCCTTACAACTTCCATCCTTTGTCCTATGTAATAGAAGTCTGGGATATCATGCTGCGCAGACAGGATTGGCAACAGCTTGGTTTTCTGCTGGTTGATGGTCATTCCTGCTATGTCGCAAAATTGACTGATGGCATCCAAATGATCCTGCATACTTCTAGTCAGATGGGACAATAAGCCCGTGATCGCCCCGATAGAGCAACCGCTTTTATCAGATATACCGCAACCGCGCCCCCACCTCCATGTTCTTGCATCCAGGTCTCCAACTTGTCAATATAGAGTCCAAAAAGTGTTGGAGATAACGGACATCCCTATTTAACCCCTATGGTGCTGTTCACCCGGTGATCTGACGCAGGCAAAGTGGGTGAAAGCATGCTAGGGTGTACCATCTAAAGTTCTTTTCAGGGAGTGCAAAACTACCCAGAAAAGTACCCAGCACTGGGTACTGGAAACTTGCATAAATGTCTCAATAAACAATAACTTTTAGAGTTGATTCATTCATTTTAATCTTTGATAGTATTATTACCCACTAATACTATAGATTAACATTATTGACCTTCAATTCAAAATTTTTGAATTGATTTTAATGGGAAGAAAAAACAGAAAGTACCAGTTTTAAAAGTACCCAGTGTAGGTACTTTTGAGGGTTCCAAAAGTGGTACACCGTAGCATGCTTTCACCCAAGTGGCATATATTCCGTCATAGAGCCAGTAGATGGCATTCTGCAAATCCTGTTGGACATGTAGCTCTTGCAATCGTTGCCACAACAGGTCCCGAGGGACCGTATCATATGCCATCTTAAAATCCACGAAACATCAATACAAGTCACGTTGTGCATTGCGGCTAGCTTCCATAAGAATTCTGGGAGTAAAAATATGATCACTCGTGGAGTGGGCAGGGCGAAAGCCTGCCTGGCAAATTGCACGTACTCCAGCTTCCTCAGCCCATTGCGTTAACTTCTTCTCCAGCACCCCTGCTAGAAGTTTTGCGAGTAACGGGCTCACCATGATCATACGGTAGTTGGTGGAGTCATCCCTACTTCCCGTTTTATGAATACTGACCTTGCTAACCATCCATTCCTGTGGGAGGCCCTCTCTGATGGCCTGATTGATTATCCCTGTCAAAGGCCCGAGCAAAGCTAGCCCACCCCATTTCAACAACTCGATCTGAAGTCCCTGCAAGTCCGTTACTTTACCATTAGCAAGATGCCTAAGACCCTGGTGGATGTCCTCCTCTGAAAGCTGTAGTGTTTCTCCTAGCTAAACTGTACCTCAAACACGCTCCTAGGGGGTCATACAACTCCTCCAACCGCTGTTCCACCGGAATCAGAGGTAACATTGCCGTGTGGTTGATGCCTCTTATATAGCACTCTACGCCAAAAGGCTTTTTGCTCACCATCGCCAGATCAAACATGCGCTGTCGATGTTCTCCGCAATGTAGCGATGCTTTTTTGATTTCAAGAATGCCTTATAGTCCCTAATGGCCTGTTGTCGAGCTGAGATCTAAGATGGAATGTGAATGACTCTTTAGAGCCTTACATTCAAGGCCAAACCATGGGTTCTCGAGGGAATTGCACAAAGGTCCCTTCGCGGGGCTTTCTTTGCAAAAGCATTCACCGGGCCATGCAGTAAGGCCTTCACCAACCATTCACACTTATCATGCAATGTATAGAGGGCATCAATCCCCTCAGAAGCTCACGCTCGAAGCCACCTCATATCCTAGCTAGCTTCGATAGTTCTGTGGTGTATCCCAAACCCCGAGGGCGCCCGTCTCCCCCGTGGGCCACGCCAATCGAAGTGCCTCCAATCCAAAGTGACATAAAATGGATAATGGTCTCGACAAAGTCTATTCATCTCTTGTGTTCCCGCTCGCCGCTAAATCTCTAATGATATCAAGTTCGCACCGGAGCTAGGAGATAATCCACCACGCTGGCTCCACCATCGCCTGCTGATGCCGCGCAAGTGAAGCCCCCCGACGCGCTATCCGAGCATACCATTGCAGATCACCATGTCAAAGATCTGGCATAGCTGGACCAACTCTCTTCCAAAGGCTTCGAAGACTGTATCCTGGGACCGTCTTGCATGCTGGGATGTCTCTGTTTCTAGCTAAAGTGGGTTGGAGTCAGCATTTCCCTGAAAGGTGACCGACTGCCACTGTGCCGTACGTGCATTGAAATCTCATAATAAAAACACATGACCCTCATGGCAATACTGCTCTATGTCATCATACAGTTCCCTATAGGGCATATGCACATCTATATCTGCCTGATGAACCCTGTAGAACTTAGAAGTTTCATGGGGTATATAACATCCTGCAATAAACAGTGGGCAATGGTGAGGCTGCAACACTCGTATCCACAGGTAGCGGTTGAGTCTATCAGCCTTGTGGAGCGAGACTGTGGATGCTATAGCATCTTTGAAGTAGCACGCGACTCCTCCATACCCTCGCTTGTCATGGCGCTCATTGGCCGCTGAGAAATGATGGTACCCCTCGATGTCCCAGAATGTGATGATCACTATATTCCCATGTCTCTTGCAAGAGGATGATGTCCATGCCTATAGCAATTTCAGCAATGCCCTCATCCGCGCCTGTGGGAATCCCCACAGTCCACAATACAATTCAAGGCACTCTTCCTATGCCGCTCGTGGTGATCGCCCTATCCCGGGCCCCTATGGAGGCCGCAGGAGTTGGGCCATTGGTGTGTCGGGGCTCTCATGTCCGGCTGCCGCTGCGGGTGGTGCCCTGCACTTGGTCCTGGCTACTATGTGTGATCCGCCATTCGAGGTGGGGATCCCGGCGCTTGGTCCCCCGGTCGCCGCTTTCTCGCCATCTGGCCGTGGGGGCACAAATACCTTCATCTTGCCATTAACTGCACGGGCCAAACCCCCCCCCCGCCGAACTGCCTAATCTTTGCAAACTCCTCTTGCCTCTCCTTCTATTGAGCCGGGGTCAGATCCATGTCTAAGTACACCGATGTCCCCTTCAAACGACTAGCGCGCTGCAACATCAACGTCTTCGATGCCTGGTCGAGCACTGTGAGTTTAACTAGTCGGGGTCTCATGTTTGGCACTGTATTTCCTAAAAGAACCTTAAGATATATGTTGCAAAAACTTTAAACTCATAGTTCGTTAGAGCAGGCAAGCTCTAATACAAGAGATCGGTTTAAGAAATTTGCATATTGTCTTAAAGCACTATCTTCTTGGCTTGCTATCTCAAGGGCGTCGTCTTCTACCATCGATCCTTCTTTAGTCCTTCTAAGGCACAGTTTAGCTGAAGCTTAATACCCAAACATGTTAAAATCCCTCCAATGCCAATTGCAAGAGTCGTAAGTCAGCAAAATCTAGTAACTCTGGCATCAGAGCTTATAGATTGTTTCTGTCCTTTTTTCCATTTTTGCTGAGTGGTTCCTTGCCGCCAAACATGATTCTTGGCCTTAGAAATGCCTGGTCTTAAATAAATCTCTAACAAAACCAGTTAGTTACACCTTAAGCTCCTTTCCGGAGCTTTGTGCGGAGCTACAAAGAACCTAAAAGCATCAAACATCCAAGAACTCATACAAACTCTAGTAACTGATAGAACATCAGGGGGAAAAAGACACTAACAACATGTTGCATTGCTCAATCAACCCTTCCAGCAAGCACGAAATAAACACATGGGAAGCAAGCTTCAGCCATACAAATCACAATGTTCATGGCTATTGAAAGATGACCAAGCTCCACAACTTCTTGCCCAAGTTTAAGCATCCAGAACGCATGCGCTTGAGTCATTCCATGCAATCTCAACCAGGGGTCAAATTGACCCCATAAAATAGGGATTTAAAAAGCCCCAAGAACCATTGTCCGCAACCGTAAACGTGAGCACGAAACAGAACACAACAGAAACTTTTTGAACAGAAATAAGACAAACACTTTTACCAGCAGGAAACCGCCGTTGATTTATGAGAAGAACAATCACGTTTCACAGAGTGAACTACCCGAAGGATTTACAGAGTAAACAACCGGGCGCTTCTCACCGTAACATCGCCATTCGTTCATCACAACAATAAGGTTTGTGACACTAAAGAACTGCCCTCTGTTCATTGCAGATCAACACCAGCAGAGCTGTGATAAACATGATTCAAAAACAAGATATCTAACAGTAAACAACTGGCCTTGGTTCATTGGTAAACATCATTCAAAAACAAGATATCCGGACAAAAACAAGTGCCCTTGGTTCATTGCACATCTACACCAGCAGATCTGTCATAAACATAATTCAAAGGAGGCCAACAAACGAACATGTGCACACCAGCTCCAGCAAGAAGACAACACCTGTACATGAACGAACACCAACAAATATCTACATCCACAAAAACACAGCAGCAGGAAGCTTCAATTATGCTAGCTTTCTCCGCATCTTATCACATTATCCAAGGCCCGGATTTCCCGGTGGATAAGAGTGCCCTCGCGAAGACTCATATGCGAAGCAGAGTTTGCAGCTCAGAGGTCGCAACTCCCAGCCGCTCCCATGCCACACTATTCATGGCACCGTCAATTGCCATGTAAAATCTCCGCAGCTGACGCCTAAGGATCCGCATGGAGGCTGCCATGCGCTGCATCTCAGCTCCAATCTGAACCAACTGATTGATGAATTCTTCAGCACAAAATATCTCTTCTGATTCTGGTGGATAAACTCGGCTATCAGGCTGTGAGGCATCAACACTGGAGCTAATCATTGATGGATCTATGTGCACCACAGCCTCAGGGCCCCCATCCTGGTTATTCGCATCAACTTCCATGTCTAACCTGCAAGAACAAAAGAAATAAGTAAAGACAATCGCATAATGTGATAGCAGCTACTGTATAGCCAACGCCAAGGTATGGTCACCGTATGAATCGGAATATAATCAACACCCTCTTCAGCTATCTCAATCTCTGGACTGAACGTAGGATCACACAAATCAGTGAAGTTCTCGTCCGCCTCATCAGCAGGGATGGAATCATCCCAATATCTGCGCCTTCCTGGGCCATTCCTCTCCACTGGCACATACCCAGCAGGCAACCCATACAAGATCGTTCTAATATCCAAGGCATGCAAACAAGGTGATTTAGGAGAACTCTCCATGCAAAGATTTAATCCTATGCTCATTCACATGAGCAAAGTTGTTAGAGGGGATCAACCAACCGGCCGGACAAAGTGAACTTCCCGCTCGATCATTCGGTCAAGGTAAAAATCAAGCTTGGTGTGGCACTACACCACCATGATAATGTAAACATAGAGAGCGGCTTTGTTCAAGAGGTTACGATATCAAGCACACAAAGTCCCTTTGTGTCTCCAAAGACCCCAAATACAGACAATGTGTCCTTCCCTTGTCAATCATTGCCTCACCGATGTTATGCAGTGGCACATGTAATGTACCTTGCCAATGTCTTTCATGCAAGAACCCACCATCCCTCGAAGCAATGGAGCCCGGTGTTTTTAATGCCTTGCACACTGCATGACCACGCCCGCAGCTTGGATGGCCAATTAAAATCCTTTTTAATTGCTTCGCTCATGGCTTTGGGAGAGCTAAAAGCGCCCTCTAAGGACGCCCGAACATGCAGTGATCTGGCCGATGATCCTCTTTCTAATGCAACGCACCTCGCTATGCAATTTCTATCACGTAAACAACACAAAGCTTCATAGAAATCTTCGGCCGAACATCCTCCCCTGACAATCCTAATGTCACGACACATCAATTGCGCCCAAGAGGAGGATGAATTAGGCATGGCGTGGGCCTCGCAAGGCTTGGCCGGAGCCGCACTGCTCGGCATGGCGCTAGAACGCCTGAATTGGCCCTACCAATGCAACATGCATGGAGCTAGCAGCCCTAAGGGATCGGAATCAGGCGTTAGCAGGGAGGCAAAGCAGACTCACCGCCGCACCCCTAGGCCTCCGAGCTGTTTCTCCTCAATGACATAGTACCAAAGAAATAAAACAAGAGCAAGCTTGTCTCACCCGAACAAGAACAAGAACGCTGGCCTACAAGAAGCTCCCCAAACAACCCAACCACTTCCAAGCAAACGACTCCACCTCCAGCGCAGCAGATCACCATCGCCTTTACCTCGCCACCGCACAGTCTCGACAATAACCGCTACCCAGCCTACCACTCGCACCTGCCCATGCCCGCTTCTTATCCAAAATCAAACCATCGCCTAACACAAGGATACGTCGCCTCTAACTCAATCAAGCACCACAAGATTCTACTCTTTTCCCTACGAATGCATTAAAACCATCGATAATCTTATGTTATAAAACTATTTAAACCGACGGGGCACACATTATTGCCCCGAACTCCTTTTAGATACAATTGAGAAACGAAATCTTTTTATTTTGCTCTTATTTGCGGACGTACGTCCAATTAGCATATTGTGTACAAATTCTATCTCCTCCACAAATTTTGACCTTCTATTTTGGATATTCTGCGTATATTCCTGTTCTTCTTCACTACCTTCCTCGGGCAACCCAAAAAGTGTCAAGGAATTTGCTTAGATTGGCATAGGACACGTGTCGACACAAATTACACCACAAAAACACGATCCTATATTGTAATTGTAATTAACCGAATGACCTTACCTACGTGTCATTTTCCAGATCATCATCCCAATTCGACATATGCAATCCACAGTTCATGTTTGACTGTTCGACGATGCGCATGCTCTCCGGCCAAAATTTAACCTGGGAGCCAGCTTATATCGGATTTAGGTCAAAGAATGCATCGACCAGCATCTAAGCATGTAAGTTTTCTTATCTTCGGTACTATGGTTACATGATTTAGGATTTGAGGATCCAGATGTTAAAATATTGTGTTTCAGAAATTGATCTAGTCTAGTAAATTTGTTGGCATTTCAATATAGTAAATTTGTTGTTCTCCCAGATATCATTAAGGGGGGCAAGTGCGAAGGAAGCCACGAGAAATGCATTATTAGAAAAAGTAGCTGAAGAAAGATCATTGCGGAGTGCTGCCAGAAGGATATCTGCTGCTGTTATACTCATCCAGGTAATGCATATATGAAATTGAGTCCACTGAGCCTCAACAAATTAGTGCGATGTACTATATGGTTATCAAATGTCTCATCTTTAAACTCCAATGTATGTTAATGGAGAGAATGGACCAATAGGGTCTACTTCCGTCATACGTTGAAGTAGAAAAGCACGGCCATCTATGCAACTGGATTTAGCTTTAAATTATTCTCCAATTGCATTGTAAATTTTTCTGAAATATAATGTTTTAGATTTCTCTTTTCACATTCCTGTTGTTTGTCCTTTTAGCGTATATGGAGGGGACGCAGAGCTGCAAAATTAGCTGCAGAAATGTGGAGATCAATTTGGGATGCAAGATTACAAAAGTTGAATTTTATGCCATCTGCAAAAGACATATCTGATGATATTTTGAGGCCATTTCTCTTTTTTATGCGAAGTTATCTTCAGCTGACATGTCGACAACCTTTGCAAGCTGAAGATGCTCGGAGGATAACAATTTGTCTGGAGTTGGTACTTAGAAGCATAAACTCATCAGGTGGATATCTAAGCCCTTGTTGGAATTAAGTTTAAAAGAATACATGAAAGTGCAATGCTTTGTTTGTTATGTCCCTTAGCATCATGCCTTCCGTTTGAAAGATAGACCAGACTGGAAAAGATTACTCATGTCAGTTACTTCGTGCCTTTGTTTGCTTCTCCTTTCCCCGGCGCCTGACTGATATCTGGCCCTCGATGCTTGGATTGGGGGGCTAGGATTGCCCCACGATGGGGTCGATGGGGTGGGGCGGTTGGCTGTTTAAGCCACCCGTCCCCAAACATGCATGCAGCATGCTTTGACCTAGGCATATTTATAAGTGTTTTCAAGGATATCAAATTGCATTCTAATCACAAATTCTTAAAGAAAGCTTGAGCAAATGGATTTGATGGCTAATTTATGTTTGTTGAGTATTTTATACCTTAACCAATAATATCATGTGGTTGATGCACTGCTAATCTACATGTACAATTAGATTGGGTATCGTACCTTTGCCACTTTAATTGTATTAACTGTGTTAAAATGCATTACCAGATCATGGAAAGAACTTTTGTGGTCCAGAAATCATTTCGGGCGAGGACTTAAAAAGGTGGACTCATCAAGTGCAGGAACTAATAAAAATCTGTTTGGTACTGTTGCGGAAGGATGATATGAATGGCGACCTTGGAAAGTCATTGGACTTGCTAAAGGGTTTGGGAGTGCGTTTGTTGATTGCACTTACAGACACTAACTTATGGGGACATGTTGAGGACAAGGAGCTAAGTGAAGATGTTGTTCTGCGTCTTTTACAATGGATGGTTGAAGAAAATGCTGGTCTTTATCCTTCAGCTCGTGCATTCTTGCTGGCAACTTATCCAATTTATAAAGATGGTGACAAGATTGTAAAAAATCCTAATGTTGCTGACAATTTTTTAACTACTGCTAGTGTGATAACGATGCTTTTGCGGCCTTTTCATGTGCTTACATCCAAGCTGACAAACTTAGAAAGCTCTGGGCAAGCAAAACTGAAATTGTCTTTACAGCAAGCGGCAAAGCAGTTTTGTACACATATATTGACAATCCCGTTCCTTGTGCAAAGAATCCCTGCGTCCCTTACACCTGCATTGCAACATCAATCTTCACTTGTTCCATGTTTTCAAGGTTTTCAGGTGAAATAATTTGGAATCAGTATTTAGATTGTTATATAATAGCAAAATAAGCAGGAAGAAGATGCCATAATAATTCCGTTAAACTTACTTGTTTCCTCTTATGCTACGCAGTACCTGGAAGACTTTTTCAGGGAAGATTGTTCGCACTGCTTGTTGGACGGTAATATTCCATTAGCAGCACGGGCCTTTGCAAACGTTGTTGAATTAGCATCATGGACGACTCCATCTCCTTCTAATCGCAGCATAAGATTCCCCGAGAATTTCAATTATAAAGAATACACAGATGCTCTTTGCTGTCTGATTTATTGTATTATGCCATGGATTGAAGATAAACGGCATAAGAGAAAAGTATTAGACGGTGACTATGAGGACTTGGGATTTTGTGACAGTTCTTCCAGTGCTTCCGGAAATTGCACCATGGAGAATGCACATAGTTTGCAAGCATTTGTTTATTCATTGAATCCGTTATCTCAAACTTGCCATTTGGTGCGTCTTCTTGACAAGACTCGTATTGTTGGAAGAAGAGAGCTGATTACCTCTAGGGGTGAAACAGCTGTGGGAACAGGAACCACATTACCACAGATTGCAAGGTTGTATTCCTGCCTCTTGACTTTATTCGCAGTGTCGAATTCAGCTGGTGGAGCCTTGCCAATTTTAAACGTATTAGCGTTCACTAAACAGCTTCTTCCATGTTTGTGGAATTGGATACAAGACAATTGTGCTGTGTCACGTGTCAATCAGTGCACAACATCAGATGCTTGCAGTAATTCCCAAAAAGAGCTTCTTACAGGCAATTCCAACAATTTGATAAAAGAAGGAAATACTAGTAAATTGTCAGGAAATGTATGGACCAATGCAATCATGAAATTGCGGCCAAGGAGCAGCACAGTAAATGAAGTAGTTGCAAATGATACTCATGGTTCTGGGTCTCTGCATGATAAGTATTCAATATGGACCATTGAATCAATGGTAAAGGGGCCCGATGGACTTGAGAATGAAACAGTGTCAGTGATTCTACTCTTTTGTGCTGCATATGCACATTTGTTGCAGGTCATGGACGATGAAGAGTTTTATGAGCTACAGGTACGTTCTGTCTTTCAATGAATGATTTACAAGGGATTTAGGCATGTAGGAGACTGATGAACATAGCAAGCAACTACCCACCTGAGACACAATTATTAGAGCAATGAAAATAGAAGAAACATGATGCGCTTGCATAAAAAATTCATATAATTTGTAATGATTGCTTATATTCTGATGTATCGAAAAACTTTACTTGATCAAGGCACTCGTTTCAAGAGGCTTGCTGGATTTTCACATATCTAGCAATGTGGGAAGTAAAATGTGCACTGTTAAAATTTTAGATTGACACCAAGCAATCCATGCTCTATCTCTGTTACCTCCTTTCAAAACTATGTCAGGTTGATAGCCTTATAAGCTACAGCACAGCTCTGGCTGGGAATTGGCCAGAAGCTACAAAATGAATGTCCTATCTAGAGGTAATAGCATCATAGATTATCTTATTGGGTTATCTCAGTTCATAGACCAAGTGGATATCTCTTAGATATAAATCAAGCCTACCAAAGAGGACTGCGTTTACTGTTAAACACTAAGAGTCCTGCCTGTTTGACAATTTTATTGATTCACTTAATAATGGTTAGTTGCATGGTATTAGATAGCTGGGTACTCTACAAAGTAAAGCCCAAACTTTATATCTCGGTCAATGCTGGATGCATTTGCAAAGCAACTTTTCATCCTAAAGAACAGCGAACCCAGCTTTATGCCCCGAATGGTTGATATCACGGTGATATCAGAAGTTTTGCATCAAATTAGGGCGGACATGCTGAACCTTTTGTGTAGCTGAGCCGTAAATGTGTACTCGCCCAAGTATGACCTAAGGGGTCAAAGATCAACAAGAGATTAATCCTCTGCTCAAGGTGTCCATTCTCTTCTCCTTTTCATCTATTGAAAAATAGGCAGAGCAGTTAAAGGCACAGGAAAAGCAGAAGGAAGTGAATTCAATGAATTTGAGCATCCATGAAGACCAATTAGTCTATCGGACCCATACGAGGACTATAGATGGTTTGCACCAACTGTTAGAACCTGTTTAATGAAGCTAATTATATTAGTTTTCTCAAGATATGAATTAACAGCGTTAGAAGGCCCCATCCATAAAGCTGGGACCCCTAATCATGATTGGAAACGTTTATGGCAAAACTGTATGGAACATCATTAGCTAATTGGCAGAGAAGCACACAGTCCTGTTGTTTCAAAAATTTGTTGGGCGTTTCATATTATGAAGGATGGGCAGTGGTTGGATGAGGAAAGTAACTCAGAAACAAGTGCATCTTAATCCCATGCTGATGATGTGATCTTGATCTCCTCTTCCTAGAAGTTATTCAGAAACACTTAACAGCTTTAGGGGTATGCTGCAAAGAAATGGAACTGAAAGTAAACCTGTGGCCCAGGTGACAGCCTTTAAAACCTCTTGGAAGGGAATGAAAGATAACTTCATTTTTTCAAGGACGATTCACAGAAACTGTATCTGTATATGCATACTTGGGAGTGAAGCTTTTAGCGATATGCCCCCTTAGGAAAACAATGCTTTGAAATGCAGCTTCAGGATGCTCATTTAAAGCTCCCTTTTTTTGACATGTTTAAACCTGAAGCTTTATATGGATCACAAATATGGGGAGTCAATTTGTGGGTTGGATGAATGGTTTCCAATTAGAACGAATGAATGGTCTCAACTAGAAGGCCTCAAATATTTGTTCCATCAAGAATGATCAGGATCAAGCCTTCAATATCTCATGAATTGCTTGCTGAATTTAATGCTGAAACTCTGCAGCTTGAAGCAGCCCTCTAAGCAGTCTCACATGAAGAGCCATGGTATTCGAAGGTATGAAAACAGAAAGAAAGATGTTACAAGGCATGGAAGTGCCAGAAAGTCTACTTCTAGAGTGAAAGACAAGTAAACTAAGATGAGGCATGAGTATGGCTTATATATGCCATGTTGCAACAAAGTCACATCAGCATGCGTAGTCATCATAGCACGCGTGACACATGGAATATAGAATATTCTAACATTTCCCCGATGACCAGGAGTCCTGGAAATTGACTAATCATAAAGAATAATTAAAACAACTGAACACAATTGCTAACATCCTCCTGAGGAGTAATAGTAGGTTGTAAATGCTATCATACCCCCAAGAAGTAGCCATAGGAACAACATGTAAGAGTTGCTTCATGTAAGCAAACTGACTGCTGTGAGAGTGAGAGCCTTTGTAAAATCATCGGCTGCCTGATCTTAAGATGTTTGATCGCCAAATGCCATTTATAATCTTTGGCATGAATTGGAGACACTCCTCAGCCAATGATCTTGCGAGAATTGCAAGATCTTGACTCAATTCCTCTTATTCAGAAGAAACTTGGCTTCTTAGCATGCCATTTCAAGTCCGATCCAACCTGTAAATTTTGAGCTTCTAGCCTTCAATCCTTTAAAAGATTTTGCAGGAATAGTAACTTTCCTCTTCATTTTTGGTTCTGATACCATAACACCATGGTATTCAAAGGCATGAAAACAGAAAGAAAAATGTTACAAGGCATAGAAAGTTTAGCTCGAAAAACAAGTAAAAGTAAAATGGGGATTGCCTATGGCTTATATATGCCATGTCAGTAACAGAGTGACGTCAGTGACATTCTAACGTCATATATGCTGGTCAAATTAAGGCTTCAATGGATAGTATTCACCATTCAATACAATTAGCAGCTCCTATGTGAACTGAATCAGCAGCAGCAGTTTTCATTTATCTATGTTAAGGACAGGTGTAATTGAGAACTGACAAAAAACGCAAGCAGTCCTTTTGGAAAAGGAGGTCTGAAAGGAAACAAAAGTTGCCAAATGTTGATATCAGGCTTGTTTTCGAGCAACCAGAATGGCGAAACATTCTAGACAGATGTATAATAAATTTTGTGCAGTAGAATCTGTTCTGAAATAATTCGCATCAAATGATGCGTGAAGGTCCAGAAATTTGTAATATTGTTCATGTAGACCGTATGGATCTTCAATGATTAAATATTCTTTTTCCTTCTTTCTGAGTTTTCTGTTTGTGAGGCTGAGGCGAAAGTCATGGTGTGATCCATATATCTAGCTGTTGTCTATAAGATGCTGCTGTTGGCCATGATGTCTAGATTCCTTTGCAACATGTAAATCATGGAGAGCAGAGAAGACTAAATAAATTCTGATAAGAGTAATATTTATTTGCCAGGTTCCCTTCACTCTTGAGGAGCAGAGGTTAATCTGTGCCATGCTAAATACGTTTGTTTACCATGGTTTTTTTTCAACATCAAGATACCAGTTTCAATCTTTGATGGAGGTCACTTGTAGATGTCTTAGGTTGCTGTATGCGAGAAATTGCAGACGTTGTTTTTGTCCACCAGAGTTGTGGCTAGCTCCAGCAATTGATGCAGAGGCACATATAGCAGCAGCTGCAAGGGCCCATGAAGTAGCTTCGGCCTATTTAAGATCAGGGGGCGCTCTGCAGGGTCCAGCAATGGGGTCCATTCTCACTGCAATTCCTCATGTCATATCTTTTGAAGAAAGGTATATCTTTGATTTATCCACCGTTTATAATCTGTTGCTATGTCATTTTCCATTCTACTCTCTATGCAGCTTATGCTAAGCATAGATGGGATTTCTATAGTAGGCTCCATGTATGGTCTCTATAGTTCATAAGCAATTTGCTTTCAACAGTACAGGAGAGTGTGCCAAGGATCAGGAGTCTTTAATAACATTTGGGAACTCTTGATTTTATGGTGGCTTTGGTTTAGCTGTTCCTGCTCAAGATAATTTGATTTGTCCCTTAGAGATGTAATATTCCCCTTAAGATGTGCCTTCTTATTCCTTGATTATTTACAAGTTTATTTGGTCAAATATATTAACGATAAACTATCCAGTCTCTACATCGGGTATGCCTAGTACCATTTTGTTACCAGCATCAGAAGGGTATCATCTTCTGTGTTGTCTTCCTGTCTGAGGAAATGTTTTCCTGCAGCGTATTGGATTGATGTAAGCCTTGGTTCAAAAGTTGACCACTATTTTTCATGCAGTCTGCCAGCAAGAAAGACTTTAATAATGCCAGTCATCTCCTAAATAAACTGCTCTCTTGGCACCGAAAACTCGTAGACCTGTGAAATCAATAACAGATATATGCTACTAATGCGAATGTTGTTATATATTGCCATTTTATTCTTTTAAATATATTGATAGCCAGTTTACTGAATTGCAATGCCAGAGTACACATATTTAGAGAATTAATAATGAGCAGATAAGATGGCCAGGAAAATGGGAGGAGAATCAGTTGGACCTGGCCCAGGTTCTATATCAGTTTCAATACGTCGTGATCATATTGTTGAAGATGGCCTTGCACAGCTTACTTCTTTGGGATCAAAGTTAAAATGCTGTATCAATGTGTCATTAGTCAATGAGCATGGGCTTCCAGAGGCAGGAATAGATTATGGTGGTCTCTTTAAGGAGTTTTTGACAGACCTTGCAAAGGCAGCATTTGACCCAGGGTAAGACTAATATTTCCAATGGTCTAATATACTACTAGCTCTGATATTTGTTTTTTTGCCATTCATTAAAACCTTCAGTTATGGATTGTTCATGCAAACAGCAACAGAAGAAGCACTTTTGTTTCCTCACCCTGCAGCTACTACTGTAGGACGGGGGACTAGAGACCATTCAATTTTGGGGCGGATTGTTGGAAGCATGCTATATGAAGGAATCTTATTAGATTATTCATTTTCACCTATATTTATTTCAAAACTGGTCGGTCATAACAGTTGTTTTGACGAGCTGTCTGAACTAGATCGGCAGCTCCATCAAAATCTTATGTATTTGAAGGTTGGTGATAACGTAATGAGGTTGGTTTTGTCACAAAAATTGTATTCCTTTCCAAAGTATCTGCGATTTTGGCTTTCTCTTGACAACAAGTTGTATATGATGGCAGCGCTATGAAGGTGACGTGAGTGATCTATGTCTTGATTTCACAGTAACAGAAGAATTATTTGGAAGGCATTTAGTTGTGGATCTTATCCCTGGTGGATCAAAGATTGCTGTTATAAATGAAAACAAGCTACAGTATGTACATGCGATGGCCGATTATAAACTCAACCGAAAGGTTGGTATCTATATAATTACTAACTGAATCTCTCATTTTCTTTTTTCTTATTAAATTGGTGAGACATTTAAGGAGTCTTAAAATCACTCAGAATGCTATCGTTGAGTGCAGGCAAAACCAGCAATAAGTGCATTCTTGAAAGGCTTGTCGGACATAATTCTTCCTTCATGGCTCAACCTTTTTAATTCGAGGGAATTCAATCAGGTAGTTATTTTTTTTATTGTAATTATTACTAGTATTACTTGGATATTTTGTACAAAAGCAACGGCTTTAATTCTATTGAAAAATCTCTGCTCAGCTTCTGTCAGGTGGTGAGCACGACTTTGACGTGGATGACTTAAGGGAGCATACTCAATACACGGGAGGTTTCACATCCAGTAGTCGGACAATCAAGCTCTTTTGGGAGGTTAAAATGGATACCACAACCCACGGTCTTGGCTGTGCATCAGCTGGCTATGAAAATGCCGTCCTCACATATATTTTTCTTGCTTTGTTAGAAAACTTTTGGACATAACTCTTTGTCTTTATTGTGATATTTATCTTGTCTTTTTTTAATCTCTCTTCATATTTGTAATAGGTTACTGTTTGAGCTGTAAAAATTTACATGTCCAGATTTAAATGTAAATAGCAGAATCGGCACTTTAAGATATTAGTGTGCATCCTTTAATAGGCTACGGTTTGAGCTGTAAATTTTGCAATATCTGTAATAAATGTATATAACAATTCATGACTATGTTCTCTCTTAGCAAAACAGTACTTTAAGTTATTAGTGCACATTAAGTGTTTTGTACTTTTGGCATTTTTATGTGTTGAGTTTACATACTTGGAAAAATATACTTCGATTAATGTCAAGTAATATATAGGGCAATCTCAGAAAGATGAACTGATTTCTAATCTTTCTAGGTGGTTGCAAGTATGGAACCAAGTGAACGATGCTCCCTTTTGAAGTTTGTCACAAGTTGTTCTCGGGCACCATTATTGGGATTCAAGCATCTGCACCCACCTTTTACAATTCATAAGGTAAGTTGTGACATTACTGGCTTTGTTCATTTCTCTCTACGTATGTTGCAGTTCATCTATAGGCCATTGTCATTAATACATAGTAATGGTCATGAATTCCTGTGGGCTTATCAGAATAGAGAAGTTGAAGTGCCTTTTCTAGACTCCTACCTCTTATATATAATATCTAAATTGGCATCTTAATTTCCTGTTTCTCTGGATGTAGGAGAAAATGTCTTGCCTTTTAGCAGCATCAAATATGTCAATTAGTTGTTTAATGTTATCTGGAGTAGAATGATGAAGAATCTGCTTCTCTGTAGCAAATGCAATACAGCTGGGTCATGATTCTTCTTTGATAGGCAGGTGATCTTTGTTTGCAAGCTTTGAATTGTTATGCAGAGAAATAGAAAACCAATATGTTTGAATCAGTCCATCGCTTATGGTCTATGGGAGCTTAGGTTTTGGGGTTGCGGCAGTATAATTGTACTGGTTAATTCTGTTGTTGACCACCCTAATGATGATAAGCATGCAGATTTACGATCTTATCATCTTATATATTGGCAAATCTTTTATGTAGAAACATGATAAAAGTCTTTATGTTGCATGTGTTGTAACTTCATTCATTCTAGCTTTCCAAGCTATTGTCTTTTTTATGCTTATCTTTGTACAGGTGGCATCTGATACACCAGTCTGGGCAGTCATTGCGGGGCAAGATGTTGATAGACTTCCTACTGCATCTACATGTTACAACATATTAAAGGTAAAGTTATTTCTCTGTAATTTAATTTTATCTTGGCGGCTGGGCAAGATGGTGCATTCATTGACTTTGTAATTTTAAATTTGGGTTTCTAATCTAAATGCTATTTAATGATTGTTAGCTTCCGACATATCGACGGTCAAGTACTCTTCGAATGAAGCTCCAGTATGCTATCAGATCAAATTCAGGATTCGAGTTATCGTAGCACGTTAAATGGAGAATTAGGTTGGTATTTTTGCTCTACAGAATGTTGGTATATAGTTCTTATCCTTGATTCTCTTTTTAGTGTTATACAATTTATCAAAATGCTGTGGAGGGCGATGATCAAAATTGCTGCGGAGGGCGATGAGATTTGTAAAAGCATGAAAGGACATGTTTTTTGAGCTTATGTTGTAAATAATTTTCTTATGAAGAATTTATATAAGCTTATGTTGTAAATATGTGATATTCCCTGAGTAATAAACGTTGGTGAGAATTACGTCCAGTATCTTGTTGGTTGACATGTTGCAACCATTTTCTCTCTCCCTCTCTCGGCTATAGCGGAATGGGATCTCTGGGCTATGGTGAGCACTACCAGACTACAAAGTAATCGTGCAAAGTAAAACCGGAGTAAAGCCCAAAGAAAAAGGACTGGGATTCAGAGCATAGAAATACCTCTCTGCTTAGATAATCTCTCGGCTATGGCGAAGCGGGATCTATAGGCTACGGTGAGCAAAGCTAGAGTAAAGCCTGGAGCGTAAAAATCTCGGATTTAAATCAACGAAATAACTGCATGGAGCTTTCGGATTCAAAGTAAGTGAATCCAAAGCAAGAAAGTGCTCTCGTTTTTCCTCGCCTCGATTTCTTTTCTCTCCGGCCTGACAAGAATTAACATGCCTAGGTAAAGAAAGAAAAGCTAAGGGGTAAAGAATAGTTCTAACTCGGCTGAGGCAGTTTGAGATAAACTCTTACCTAATGTAAATAGGGAAAAACTACCAAATGCCCTTGCAAGATGCCCTTAAGTTTTCATTTTTTCACGGAATGCCCCTAAGGGGCGTATACGTATCTAGGATTGTTTTTCATCTTCAACAGGATGCCCTTATGTTTTATCATATGAAATGCCCTTAAGTTTTATGAAAATTTATGAAGTGCCCTTAAGTTTTATGAGAATTTATGTAATGCCCTTAAGTTTTATCAAAATTTATGAAATGCCCTTAAGTTTTATGAGAATTTATGAAATGCCCTTTCCATGTAAACGTAAACCAGAAAACTGTAAACCAGAAACCCGTAAAACTAAACCAGAGTTTATGAAATGCCCTTTCTGAACTACAAAATCCCCTATAATCTCCCCTGTAGAATCTGAATCTGGAAATGCAAAGATATTCATATAATATAGTAAAATTTGCACCTGAATTTGAATTTGAATAATGTTGATACAAAACAAATCAAAAGAACGAAACTTCTAAACAAATAAACATGTCCATCAAATAGGAGCCCTACATGTTCGTGAATTATGTCCTGTGCCCTTACATCTAATGCAACGATGCACTTCTTTCACCTCTTCCTCAGTGCGGATTCTCTTGGTCCGTGGACGACCTGGTGGTCTTCTTTGTCATTGAGGCAACATACTTCCCGTGGTCACTAGGAATTAAAACCGATGCATAATCTCCTTGTAGGTGTGAAGATATGAAACCGCAAAAAGGCCACATGAGCATAGTTCTATACACGCTCATTTCTATAAAGTATTGGCGCATGTCGATGGCCACATGGAATTCGCCTTGCCGCCACTTGTTGCATGAACATGTCTTCAAACCCAAATTCACAATCCTTGGTTTAGATGATGTGACTTCAAATTCAACATCGGTTTAATCACACCCAGATGAACGACTTTTCGCGATGATTTCTTCACATCAAGCTCAAAGATGAGGGGTCAAAGCATACTCTCCTCGTGATTTTCTAGCCAAGACAAAGCATCTTTTCTACGATAAAAAACCATGCCATCATCTTATGGCGATCAATTCCAACATAGCTAGAATAGGCAACTCTAGGCTCACGCAACCAAGAATTCAAAGACTCACGATATTAGAAGTTAGATGTCCATACCTCCTTCCCCGTGGAATTTTGAGTTGGCCCAATGGATAGGATCGCCAGCTAAAGAAGAATCCACGTGGTGGCCTCGCATTGGTCAAGATGCATTTCGTGCGGATGACGGCCATATTCCTCAATACCGCTTGCCCGCGCCGCATTCCATAGCATGTGAACAAGCTGTACTTTTAAAAGCCTCCTAAAATTCTCACTTAAATGGCGATGCAATAAGCATGTGGCACATTTCCAAACTCAACCCAACACCTTCTACCAATCCCTTCGTCTGGCCGATATGAAAGTTATCCGCTCATGATGATGCAAGTAGTTCTTCAAATTTTGTATAAAACCACACCCGCTCATCATCATTCTCTAAGTACAACCGCAAATGCAACAGAAATAAACCATCATTACCATCAATAGTCGTCACGACAAGAGAATGCCAAGGTATCTTCCTTTGTGGTGAGTACCATCTAGGCCCAATACCCTTAAAACTACTATCTACTATCTATCTATCTACCGGTCGCAGAGTTTAAAACCCTTCAAACTAGCATAAAGGCTATAAAAATAATTAAAGAAACGGTCTTCGTTGTTTTCCTCGGACAAAAGCCCACACTTCCGTGGTTGCTTTCAAGAATTTCATTACAATACCCCTTCAAGTTTCTTGTAGGCCTCAAGATGGTCACCATGAATGTTAGCATGTGTACCTCTTTTGCTTTCCAAGCAAGCCCATATGAAATAGTCACACCCTTTCTCTTCTAATATCTCCAATGAGATCCTTGGGTCTTAAACACTGCTGATCTCCTCGAACCCGCCAATGGTATGGTTTGCAAGCTGTTGTACTAACTTCTTTTATTTCCAAGACGAAAGCAAAGACCAAGATAAGTATGAACATCGTGAAATTTTTTCACAGCTATTGAAGGAAAACGAATCAATATAATTACATAGAACAAGCAATCAGATTTCTTGAACAATGAACATTTAAGATTTAACAATGAACATTTAACAATGAACAATGTACAGATGCATCTAGATGTTTTGCATGTAGACAAAGGAAAGGGATTCATTAGGCGTAATCAAGAGTCGATCGTCTAAGGCAAATTTTGAGACAATATATCCCTGTGATTGTCTAAGGCAGCTTGAGCCAATATATCCCTGCCTTCTACATATCTGTGCTGGGCACCTTTTATGACTGTGCCCAAGTGAGCGAACTCATGCAATTCAATCCTACATTGTGCTTCACAATCCTGGCCCACCGTATGAATATAACAAAGAACCTAAACAATTTTGGATCTCATTCCATTCTTTCTACTGCAATTCCAGTTGTTCCATTCTCAATACCAGCTTAACGATTAAATATTTGGGAAAGGATATGTAAAGGAATTTCGGATATGTAAAGGAATTTCGGAGTTATAATCCATTCACAGTTTATGGAAGCTTTTGAAGGCGAAAAAACTTTGAAGCTTTGGAAGCATAGATGCAATGCAAAGAAACTGTGAAAAACAAGAGAAGACTTACATGCTGATCACTTGCATGCAGGTCGAAATCCATGCATGCAGGTCGAAATCCAGAGGAGAAGTTGAGGCAAAGATGATCTCGTAAGAATTGAAGGTAAGAAGATTTGCCTTGCCGCTTGAAGCAATCGGAAGAAATTGGTTTCTCGAAGCCCGCCAAAATTGGCCGTTGTAGAAAGGGTAGTTTATGAAATACAAGAAGTTTTAAGGGTATCTAGACAATTGTGGATTTCTACATTGACGTATACGCTGCCGAAGGGCATTTCATTAAAAAATGAAAACTTAAGGGCATCTTAAAAAATATGTGAAAACATAAGGGCATTTCGGAGTTTTTCCCATGTAAATATGCTGCCAACGCACTATGGGTTGCCCATGGGTTGTGGATGGATTGTAGAAGTAGCGGTTTGTGGGGTTTTTTGTTTAGAAGCATTCCTTATCCTTATCGGGTTTTTTTCTATCCTTGATTTCTGGCCATTGATTGCTGGAATATTCTGTGCTCTATCCGAAATCAAGGGCCATTAAATTTTTCGTCACTAAAACGCCTGCCATTTCCAATGGTCCAAAAGCAATACATGGTTAGAAGGAAAAACCCAGTACTCGCGGCTCAAAGATCGATCACGGGCCAGCCACCGGCAAAGGTTCACCCGCCGGAATCAACCAGACCACTGGGGTGTTTCTACATGCAAAGCTTGTCCGATCTAGGCAAAACCCAATAATCACTGGCCAGATCCACACTCTCAATCTCCATCCACGGACCGCTAATAACCCAATAATCACCGCTGTATCCACCACACTCTCAATCTCCATCTGCCGAGCATGCAAATAACTCTGAATAACAATCCGATTGCAATCGAATCCAAGAAAAGAAGAAATGAACGAAATGGGAAGAGGTTGGTCGCGATGATTCGCAATTCAGAAGATCCGCCATACAAGCCTCCCATCCATGCCCATGCCCTGCCCAAAAAGAAACCTGATGCTTTCTTATCCTTCTATTCTCAAACCATGTCTTAGCCAATTTTTGCAATGCTCAAGCCAACAAGCACCCCGTTTTTGGAATTCTTGGCCAAAACAAGCAGCTCAAACAAGCTAAGAAATACGCTTTCTCTGCGGTTTTTTATACAACCCAGCCAAAATCTAGGCCCAACCTTCGGTGAGATACCCTCCCCAAATATAAACGAAATAATAGAACATTATTGTTGATGTATTTGTTGACCTAAAAAACCTAGTGCATATGTTTTGCACGGTTTCGAGGGGCTTTCTAGGGTGTATCCTATCATTAGGCAGATGGAAGGGAGGCGTTTGTTTGCCCACATTAGGGGGTCTCGGTATTATGAGGGGAGGAGCCATATTTGGCCCACTTAAGGTTAAACCATTATAAAACATTGAAATACATCCTAACTATAACTATATTGTATATCATTAGAAACCTTAGATTCTAGGCTTTCTAATGATATCCTCTTCTAATCCATCTGATGGGCCTAGCTCTGGCAATTCCGTTTTGAATGAAAGGGGGTTTGCACCCAATTGTTGACATAATGTTCCATCATTGGTGCACTTGTGTACCTTGAATGGAGGTTATAAGAACTACTTGTTGACCCCATGTTCTATTAATGCCAAGACTAGCCTACCATTGATGGTGCCGCATATTTCTAGCCTCTTATTAATAGGACTCCACATTTGCCCACCATCCATGCCAAACTTATTGATTTGTGCACAAATAATTATCTTGGTTGTCCCTTGATTTGATCTCTAGCTTTTCATCACTTTGATCTCCCTATTTAGAGCATTATGCAAAGATATTTAAATGAATATCTATCTAAGATTATGCAAAATGAATATTCACCAGCATATACATTATATCAATATCCACAGCAAAGATTGAAAAAATGCCAAGCAATGCATCCAAGACAACAAGGGTGTTTGCACTATAGAATTTTGATATGCAAGGGACAAATTGGGGTTTACAGGTAATATTCTTTTACCTAGATTAGATTCACTTCTCTCCACGTTTGCTTTCATGCTTGTATGGCATCTCAACCATATAGATTTTGCATAGATTAATAGGAAAAACCAGCTCTTGCACGATGTGGTAGGTAGTCTGCAACAAATGCGTTAAAGACCATTGACTAAATATTGCCAATCTATCCTGTGGCATGAAACTCCTTGAGATCAGTACTAAACATTAAGTAACTTTCGCTATTTCTATAATAATGTTATGATTGCTGTGGGATAGAAACAGAAACTGCCCTTGAAATTGTGGATATGTATTGGGCCAGATTGAAAGGTTAGTGTATAGCCTATCTTAAATTAGATTTTTCCAAGGCATATGACAGTGTAGATTGGGAATTTTTGAAAAAAAGCCTCTTGACATTGGGCTTTTGTGAGCAGTTCACCAGTGATGTTATGAAGCTCCATATCTCTGCACGGTCTACTGTGCTTTTTCAGGGGGAACCCTCCACTGTATTTTTGGTTGGACAGGGAGTTTGCCAAGGATGCCCATTAGCTCCACGTTTGTTCACAATAGTAGCTGAGGTCCTCTCACAGCTATTTGCTAAGGCCGTGCAGGATGGAATAGTGAAAGGTATGAGTATGGAGGATGGTTCACAGGAAATCTGTAATCAGTATGCTGATGCCACGTTTCTCTTTCTTGTTGCTGATGCAGACAATCTTCAAAATGCAAAGCTTCTTCTTGATAATTTCTCTTTAGCACTACATAAATACCAAGATACTAAACTACATACAAATGCAAGGAAGGCTATACAATTATAAAGCAACATGATCATTACAAGAGCTTCATCGAAGATGACATACCTACAAACCGATTCTTGCAGTCGAGGATAGCCAATCACCTCCGCTAAATTTGGGTGTTGAAGATGACATGTAAAGAAGTTTAGTCAATTGATCCAAGGTACAAAAGGATTCAGCAAGTCTAGAATAATTAGGGTTATGCATTTTAAGCAAACTTTTCCTCTTATTAATCATTTTCTAACTTTATTTCCTAAACTTCTCTACATTTCCTCTTCAACGGCTATATTAAGCGAACCCCATAAAACAAAGTGCACGACCAAACTAGCAGCAACTTTCTGGTGCCTAAAAAGCATTTTTCGCCGACGAAAGAGCGCATTTCGTCAGTCGATAAACATCTCCGCGCTAAATAGAATGTTATCAATGTAGAAATATCCTCTCCTTACGCAGACTATACCCACGATGTTCGGAACAACACAATCACATCTTGACCGCATGATGCACGCGTTAGTGTTCGAATAGATCTTCGGCCATTGAATACGAAGCTGAGTCTCTTATCAGAAGAGCTTTCTGCTTGGTGATGAAGCTCACTAAAGAGTCATTGTGATTCTGCTCGGTACTTGCATGGTGATCGGCGATGGGATACTTACACCTGCAATGTCAGTTTGTTAAGGAAAAGGAATATGCAACGTATAAAGAGTATGCATTCATGTTCCTGTAAGAAAATGCATATATGACAATGTCCAGTTTCTAATTCCTGGTTGCAAGCATAAATTCTTCCATATTTTAGTTTTGATTATGAAGTTCTATTATCTTTTATGGTGAAAGAAAATGGGAGGCCGTTATTCATTATTAACATTAACAACACACCATAATGAATGTTTACATTTTCAAAAGCGTCTTCGAATGTGTAGTTTTAACAAACGAAGAAGTAAAGTTGCTTGCAGTAGAAATTAGTTTGCTTATCTCCAAAGATAATGGACAATGTAAGAGGTGATTGATGGTATGGCAGTGTATTAACTTAGGCCATTGCAAACTGGAACATCCACATAAGTAGTAACAGTCGAAAGGCGTGTGAAGTAAAGATAAGAGGTTAAACTGATAAGGACGTGAAGGATTATGTGACAACTGGATCCTTATTGTTCAAACATCTATCTGAACATGCCAGCATGGTGTAAAGGACAGACAAATAGATTGGATGCTTATTGTGCAAACACTCCACAAATTGTTGTCAACATAACATTATGAAGAAATAAGAAGCTGGATTACTTATCAAGCAACCTTGTGCAAATGCATGTTGAATGAAGACATATTCAATTGGAATTGAGATACATGTTGTGCAGGATGGAGCATTAACACCATCAACAAAGACTAATACAGGATTCAAATAACGTCAACATGAACCACAGTAAACCTGTGTATTGGCTGCGAAGGATGTGCATGTTCCATCCGAACCTGTCGACAACCTCAAATGAAAGTACATCACCAATGAGCAATCCATATGTTTTTTTTGAGCGGTCCCCATCCTCTAGACAAGACCATCGAGTTCTTCCTTAAGCTAAGCTCATTTAACGTAGTATAGCTCCTTTGACAAATATCGTTCCTTCCTAAGGTAGAAAGTACATTGCATATTGTCGAGGAAGCATCTGGAGAGTATGGAATTAAGCACAATATTATTCCTAACAAGCTTAACAAACCAATGGACACTCACGAGGCCTCTGACATAGCTGGTCTTATGAATCTCGATATTGAAGATGCTTATGTCAACGATGACATTGAGTATTCGAATATTCCATAGATTGCGACAGTAATTACCTGAATATTCTATAAGGAAAGAATATTCCAAGAGTTATGCATTATAACCCTGTTTCGATCGGACGATGGAGAGCGACTGGATCTGGTTAACCTGCAAGAATAAGTGGTTAAGGTACATAATGTTTTTCACGATGTTTAGGTTCTTTAAATCTTCCAAAAAAGTCATTAATTTAGTAGTTAGAAGGTTTACAACGTTTTTCACAAGATAGCCTATAACAGACACTTTAGGCCGAAATGTAAGATGTGGCCTCAATTGTAGGAGAGGGAATCGATGGTTTCAACACTAGGTGGGTTCCATGGGATAAAGGAAGCATCCTTTAAAGTCTTTTCAAGGTCTAGAAAAGATAGAGCTTTCTTGTTTTATATGGAGATAAGATGACGTGATATATCAATGATCAATAAATGATGAACAATATCTTCAACTTTGTATTATGCACGAGCTGATTATATATAGCATGCATGCACCACCGAAGGTTTTAGGAGCATAATTAAGCACGTTAAACCTTTGCTACAATTATCACAATCTTATGATGTTGAAATTGACAAATCGACAGACTCTAAGTTGCTAGAAATTCAATTCAGAAGGATTGTCAAGGTCCTCGCGCGTGTTCTTACTTATTATGTGATCCCTTTACCATGTATGATGTTCCGAGTAAACCATATATCTCCTTCGGGGAACTTCCTCGTGCCTTAGAGCATGCGCCAAAGAACACACAAAGAAGATGTGCCATGTGATGGGTGCAAATACAACATGTATATGACCATATGGGCGTCGAACATGAATAAAAAAAAAAAGAAGCAATTTTTACATCATACTACAACAAAATAAAAAAATAAGAATAAAATAAATTGAATTGAAATGAATGAATTTTTATCGTCTACGAAAAGAAATAAGGAAACATCTCTACAAAAGAAATGTACATTCGAAAAACTAAAATTACTTAAATAAAAAAGACATTAATTTTTTTTTTGAGAAACTGGCTACACGGTGTCCGATATCAGCCAACAATATATTACTACGTCGTTCTTGCTTGGAAATGAGTCGCTTACGGCTTCGGCGAATAAACGAGCTTTCATTTCAAGTTCCAAGTAGCGTTTCTTACTCTTAAATTTATTGAAGCCCCTTTTTTTCTGGCATTCGTTATTGATAGATCACCTTCCCCTTTTTGCATTCTTGCTTGGCTACTCCGGTAGTTGATCATTTGTTTAGGATTTGAAGCTTTGTTATAATACTAGGTCAATCTATATTTTTTCATTCTATACCTGCGTATTCGAGCATACATTGCTTTAAATATCCATACACCCTCTTAATTCATCTTGAAACGGGCAGAATCTTCTAATTCTTCTGTTACCATTTTTAAATTTCAAAGATCATGATGGCAACGAGCATAGGAATAACTGACTATGATGAAATGATCAGAATGGAAATCAACAAGAAATTTATGGAGCCGGCAAATCGGCTGGCGCAGCTAGTAAGTTCAAAACCTCCTGGATGGGAAGCAACAGCAATGCAAGGACTGGAAATGATAAGGAATGGTATTGGGAGTCTGACAGAGCTGCTAAAAAGAACTAGTGAGGCCGGATTTGGGTGTAAACAAGAGGTAGTTTATGAGAATTCTGAGAGACCAAGGTGCAAACGGAGGTAAATGCTCTGTTTTGTGTTCTTGTATTCTCTGTTTTATGTTTTACATCGAGAATATGCCTAATTATGGGAATGTATTTTCTTTTCTCCAGAAGGGTTATGTGTACTTTTGATACCTGTGTCCCTGTATCAAAGAATGACCAGGGAGTTGAGGTTACTCCTGATGATGGTTATATCTGGCGCAAATATGGACAGAAAGATATACTTGGATCATCACACCCTAGGTAAAAATTCTTTGATTCTTTTTCTCTTCAAGGTGCCCTTTATACTTTTTTGCTCCTCAGTTTACTTTTTGTTTGCTAGACACAGTTTAGAGAGATAATGCTTAAATGTTATTTTTTCGTAATGATGTTTTTACTTTCATGGCTTAAAACATTTCTCTTCTTACTACTTATGTGATGTGACAATGTAATTTTTTCTTACTTGTCCTGATTTACTGCCCCTTTGTTCAGAATGTATTTCAGATGCAGTCATAGGGATGATTCTGGATGTCCTGCAACCAAGATAGTGCAAAAGATGGATAGTAATCCTTCCTTCTTTCAAGTTAATTACAATAATACACATAAGTGCAAATCTCAGGCAGGTCTTTCCACAAGCTACACCGGAAGTACTTCAAAATTCCAACCGACAACATTAAATCCCAAGCAGAAAGCCTCACTGATGAGTATTACTCAAAGATTTAAGCTACAATATGACTCTGAGCCAGAGAACTTCTGCAGCCCTGGATTTCCAGAGGTTGATTCAGTTAAAACTGAGACTCTGAGCCCTTCTCAATCTACATCATGCCACAGTGCCCCTCTGTTATGTTGTTCAATGATGCAACCTGTCTTCTTTGACAACCTGTTCTGGGATTTATCATCTCAAGAATTGATATCCCGTTATGAATTGAACTTGCCCATCTACTATGATTGATTCATGGAACAAGCCTGCATGCGTGCTAACTGATCTGCAGGGCTTGCTAAAATGCTAACGGATCTGCAAAGTTCCAAGGAGCACCACTTAAAATGACCCAAGCAAGTTAGGTTGTTTTCAGTTTTCTTTAAAACCAAGGCAATTGCAACATGTGGCTAAGACGCCGTGTAATGCAATTTTCTAAGTCTGTCTTTAATCCTTCACAGATTAGACTTGCATCCTCATAGAAAAGAGAGATGATTATAAAACTTCCAAGTCTGTTCAAATGGATCAGACCTGTAAGCACTTGCATCCTCTATGAAATTGAGAGATGCTTAAATAAAAGTAACAGAGTTTTGGGATTTTGATTCGTTTGGATTCGGCATCGCGAGTGTACTTTATAAACCCTAATGTTTGTCCTCTTTTGATGCGTGCAAATATTTTACCCCTGGTTATTGTGATTCCATCGCAAAAATTCCATCCCCAAGGAATCAATGGCCTCCGAGAACGGGATCCGCTCCGAGGCCCGTTATCCGCATTCTAACACCTGCCAGGTGTACTTTTCTCGATGGATCCCAGCCATACGCCTATAGTGTCCATCTTGACCGGCCCATTTTATACCTTCCGGCGGAATCACATCCGCGAAAATATCACGGACGTAATCACCGCCGCTTTATTCCACGGATTTAATCACTATCCAAAATATCCCAAAGTTCAAAAGTTCACCCATCGTTTTTCCGGGAGGCGGGCTATGTATGCATTGTTCCTACGTAGGCGAGAGATGGCGTATTGAACAGGGGTTGAGGAGATCTTCCTTCTTTCTTGTTTTCGCTTTTATTTTCTCGCTTTTATTTTCTGGCTGCATCCCAAGAAGCATGGCTATGGTATGAAAACAGGGGTTTGTTCAAAACGTGGGCTGCTCTTCCTCAAAACAGGGGCTATGGAGTTTCTCGGGTACCAAGACCGCGGGTTTCTACCACCGCCTCTATTTGAGGTCGCCTATGGGCGAGCCATTTAAGCTTTTCATATTGGAGCTCTAGCCCCGTTAGGCTTTCTAGGTTCTCAAACCGTGTCTGTTCCAAACATTTGAGCGGGATTTTTGATGATGACTGTAATCTCCTCGGAAGCAAGAATGCATTGCAAAAAGAATTCCTCCGCTTCACTCAGCCCTTGGTGCTTTCTATTCGCTCTATAAAATGCATGCAGAGTAAGAATTTCTAGCTACCCTCCCTTCCTTTTCGAATGGATTTGAGTCTTCAAGAAACCCGTGATGCTCGAAGCTCACTACCCGTTGTTCAAGCAAATGTCGTTTGATATCAAAACTTCCTTTGAGGCAATGATGCCTAAGTGCATAATCTGAAAAGCATAATCAAGATGCCTAAGTGTCCAAACAGAATCACAAAATCAGAATCAATCGCCCTACCGATTTTCCCAAGATCCATTATGGAATCCCTGAAAATATTTTTACTCAGAATCAATGGCCAAATACCCGATTTTTAAGACCGTAGTTGAGATTTACAAGAGCCCAAAATTTTATATTTCGGCCTACAAACGTTTTTCAAGCCGAAAATCGCAGATTTCGAAATAAGTAGAAATAAAGTTTTAATCCCAAGACGAAAACTAGAGCTGGAAGTCGCTTTAAAGCAAAAACCCAAATATTTTACAAACAAAGAAAATGTCCAATTTTTTTTCATATAACGGCCTGCAAGCTTCTTCTCTATCGTAAGCCTGGCTATTGCTTCAAACAAGTGTTTAAGCCTCCATACACAATTATACTATGCAAAGACTTCATCGCCAACCATATTGCTGGAAAACAATAAGCATAATAACAAGGCAACCGAGAAGAACGAAGATTGAAAGACTTGGGGAAAACCGATATGGGAAAATCTATTCGCCGGTTCATGAACAATAAAAAATTGAACTCAAACGTTTGCTTTTTATTGATGCAATGCACATGCATATGAAAATGCGCATCTATGGGAAGAATGTTGCTAGCAATCGATGCATCTCGCCGCTCATTTCATGAAGTTAACCTTCCATGATCACAACGTAAATCCTATAGTAGCAGCTTCATAACTTTTGCAATTTGAGCGCATTAATTTGCATTTGTGCATTGAAGTATGAGATAATACATTAGCAAATCTAATCTGACACTTGCGTGCAATGTAGATGGTGGTGATTCTATCTCAAGAATCTTACATTTGTGATTCCACGCGTAATCGCATGGTTGTGATTCCATCCGCTGAATAGCAATGTTGTGATTCGCTCAAGTGATACGTAGTGGTGATTCCATCTCACTTTAATCGACGCTCGCGGATTCCATCCGCTGGAATAGCAAGGTTGTGATTCTCGTCGCGTATTAACACGACATTCGCCTCGCCAATAGCAAGGTTATGATTCCGCCTCGGCGAATAACACGATTGTGATTCCGCCTCGCGTAATAAATAATACTGTTTTGATTCCGCCGGGCGGAATAACACCTGCCAGATTCCGCCTCGCAATAAATAATACGGTTGTGATTCCGCCCGTGGAATACATGAGCCGTGATTCCATCTTGAAGAATCGTAAATTGGTGATTCCATCCGCCGGAATAGCAAAGTTGTGATTCGAAGGTATAAATGACTGAAGCGACCTTGTCGCACGGATAACTGGGGCTCGTACAAATAACGGTCTCCGGCCCGGGTGATTCCGGGGATGGAATTTTTTTGGCGATGGAATCACAATAACCGGTAAAAAATATTTTGTTCCTCTTTGATGGGATCACCTTGCGTAACTTATAAGGAATAATAACCCGGCATTTTAACGTCAGATCGACAGCTTTATCTCCTATTGACCTTGCATTGCAACGTCACATGTATGCCTTTTTTGTCCTTTCCTTGAAAGTTCTTGGAAAAGAAAGGAAGGAATTTTATTTTGTAATTGCAAAATCCCCAACAAAGATTTCATATATAACTGCTTGTTGTACCACCCAACCGTGCAAAAAATGGCGTAAGATCTGCTAAAAATGAATCAAGCAACCGAATCAACTAAAGATCTCAGGTAACCGAATCACCGTGGGAAAACAAATAGAAATGGCAAATGGATCTCGGCAAAACGCAGCAGATCATCTCCTTTATGCAAAGAAAGTGTCGAATCTATGCTTAAACCTGCTGAAACTCGCCTATGTATGCTTAAACCTAGGTCACAAAAAACGTTTTCAAGGTTTTTTTTTGAGCCCTTTGAAAACGTGAAAAAAAACGTTTTCTTCCTAGTTTAGAATAAAAAACGTAAAAAAAACGCTGCCGGAATTTCATACCGGAAAAAAGATGATGATATTTCATTCCATGAAAATTCTCAGAGAGGTCTGATACATCATGACAGAAACTTTGAATCGATGGATGCAAATGGCTTGCTGGCGCCAAATGGATGCAAAATGGATCCCCCGTTAAGAATCGATGGATGCAAATGGCTTTATCGGGCGATGTTAACAAAGAATCCGCCGTAAACAACATGATCGCGGTGTAGTGGAGAAGAACCCTAACGGTCAAAAAAACGGCGCCAAAAAGTCCGGACATTTTTTTTGCCCTAATTTTGACCTAAAAGTTATAGAAGAAATACGGTATTTTTTTTTTTTAACCGCTTCCGCACGCGTAAAAAACGTTTTTTTCCCTAATGTGGACGTTTTCTCAGGACCTAGGCTTAAACTCGCCAATCTATGCTTAAACCTTCCGACTGCGGGCTCTATACTACAACTGCGGCTTAAACTCGCCTATCTTTGCTTAGGGTGCTTTCCCATGGACTACCGGACTCGATGAGGTCGTGCCCAGTCCAAAAGTATTCGGTCGGGATTATTTTCCTCGAATGAGGTTCTTAACCTCGCCCACTCCGGGCTCACCATGGGAACATCCAAACGCAGCATCAAACCTTCGTGAAACCCTCGAGGTTTTTGCCCATGGGAAAGCGCTTCCTCAATCTTGCTAAAACTCATCAAATTTGTTCTTATACTCGGGCCAAACCGGTTTTAAAACTAGCTCCCCAACTTTTCGTTGTAGGGGAATGGCATTTGGTCCGCCATTCCCCTATACAAGGTAGAATCACACAAGGGGGTGAATCCTAGCCCTTGGTCAAAAAAGATTATCTAATACTGTGGGGAGAGATAAAACGTGGCTCTAGCCTTTCTCGTGATAATGGCTCTAGCCAAGAGACCTGGTTAGTCTTTAGATAGCTTGTGTTTCAACCGACCCTTGTATGATTAGATGGATGGTTAACTTCCTATTATGTGCTATTAAGACGAGGATGGTTAGTTTGTTTATGTTTATATTCTCTCTTTCCTCCCGCTTGTCCTGGGGGTTAAGGGTGGCTAGAGACTCTGAAAGCTTTTCTAGTAGTAGATATGTCTCTAGCTAGAACCCTTAAGATCCAAAGAATCGCTGCCAAGGTAATAAGAGCCCACCGGCCGGGGATGCTATGCCGTGATTCAGCACCGATAATGGGTATGATGGTGAAACTGAGGTGGGATCCCGCCTAGCATGGCTATAAGATTCCTATAGTGTGCTAGGCTTATAATCGGGTCACTGAAGGGCTCTGTATGGGTCCACACCCCTTGGGTTCTGAGGATATGGCCATTGGAGCCGCCCTTAACTCAAAGCCAAAAGGGTGAGCCTTTAGATTTAGGGGGGTAAGTTGGGTACATGATGGGTGGCTAATGTGGCACGATCCTCAAAGACACCCAAAGGTATGATTGTTGGGGCTAACATGTATGTATCGCTTCTGTTGTATAGGATTCCCATAGAGGGCGTGAGACGAATGACACCTCTGTGTCCTTCACCGGACACTCGACCATCCCAAGTGGTCCGAGTTAGACGGAGGGCCTTTCCATGGTGATGTAGTCGCCACAAGAGGGGAATTCCCCGTATTTGTACGATAAGAGCATCATATAGATTCTGGGAGCGTCACAGTGGTATCAGAGCATGATTTTAGTAGACCAAATCATTGCACTGGCCATAGTCTAACCCGTTAGATTGATTAGTTGTAGGGGACTTTCATTAAACTACCCCAACTCCATAGTAGCATGAGTGTTGGCCTAGTTATGAGAGAATTAAGCTAGTTAAGGATTAAGATGTGAGTCATTAGAATCAAGTTACATTAAGTTTGGAGAGAATGAGGTCTCTTGTTTCTAAGGGCATAACTTTTTCTACGTAACTCGGATGGAGGCGATTCTTGCACCAACGCATCGCAAACAGTCCAACTGACTACAAGACATAGCCAAAATGACATCAAATGGGCTCTGGAGCAAAAGGGGCGTGATCGGCAAAATCGAGTCTTAGACCAAACTGGGAAAAATGTCGCCCACATTTGATATTATCGGATTTCCGGATTTTTTGAAGCCTATTTTCCAGATTCCTTTGGATTTTTTTGCAAAAATGACCAAAAAATTGCCGGAATTTTTTTTATCTAGTCGGAAAATTTTAAGGATGGCCAGATTTTTCGGGGAGAAACCCCCCTATTTTCAATCCATGAGATAAACTGCATGCAGGCCAATGGGTTCTTGCGGATTGTTGATAATTATATGGGCTATTATTATTTTGGAATTTTATAGGGCATAAAACTCCGCAGCCCATCAATTACTAGTACATATAGGTCGCCAAGTCTTAATAAAGGTCCGTTTTGTAAAATGCTAAAAATACTATATCACCATTGGAAGAAAATATGATAACATTGAATTGATAGGACAATTTGAATGTGATAACATCGACATTTATTGTTGAAAAGTGTCCTATGTAAATTCAATTTTATATCACTCATATATAATTCAGTCTCTTTTTTTGTTTGACGCTATTTATTTGAAGCTAATTTGTTTGAAGCATCCTAGTGATGACATGTATGTGCAAACAAAATTTTAGGGGAAGAATGCTCTTGACGCTACAGGCGCTGGCTGCTACAGTATGGTCCTACCTATCAGGAAGAAGCAATTAGAATTTGGTTCAAGCATGACTTTGAATACCTTCATATTTCATTTCTTTCATTCTACAGTTCGGTCTAATTTGTCCGTTGGCTCATATGATTTTGATTAGGTTGCAAGAAGCTCTCTTGCCAACAACAATCTTGCCGAATCTTTCCTTCGCTTCTTTTGCCATGCTACTTTTTTTATTCTTTGTCCCTTTCTTGGAAGATAACGACAAGCTCATCAAATCACTAGATTCAAGAAGAATCCGATTTTGCCTCTTTTGGAAATGTTGCCTCGCTATAAGTTACGGACTATAAATGTCCTTTTTTTTTTTTAACCGCCCGAGATGGTATCGTTGTTCGGTCTTTTATGATCCATGTTGCCAAAGCTAGGGCCACCGTTGTTGAACTTGACGGGCTTATCCATAACCTGTATGGCGTGTCACGTCTCCCTTTAGCCCCATCTTCTTTCCTTCATAATTCAATGCGGATTGAGAGTCCCTCTATACCGACAAAGCTTTCTTCATCATCAGATCTGGAAACCTAGAGTTCATTCGTCACTGGATTCATCTATTTCTTTTGCTTTCACGTTTGTGGCTTCTTTGACCCTATGCCGGCACCTGCCCTGCACCTGTACACCTTGCCACAGAGCCTAAGATTGTGAATTTCTAAAAATCCATCTTTTGGTAGGGATATAAGATCTTTAGATTCTGATTCTGTATATTCAGAAGAAATCTTGAAATCTCCTGTTGGCCATGGCAGCATCTGTCCATCCAAAGTATAGATGAAGTAAAGAGAGCAGAAAAGCAGAGGTTCTTTGTGCAAACATACAAGGGGTTTAGCGAATTTGAAGCACTTGGAAAATTACTGGCGGCAAGATTAGTGCTGCAAAATTAGAGATGGGAAAATCTATTCTGGATTATTGTTGCTTGGGGCAAACTCACAGAGTATCGACGAAGCAAAAGAGAGGCAGAAATAGAGGGTTGCGCAAAAGGGTAAGTGAGTTTAAGCAAGCAAGAAATCCTAAGGGACAAACTTAGGAAAGAAGCTGAAGGCAAGATTTGTGCTACAAGTGTGGTATAAATAGATGTTTTATTAGCTGATATGCTTATATGCTGACTTTCTTGTGGCATTATGCTTTTCTTTAAAAGCTCGGTGAATATTATTGCTACGGTTTGTTAGCTGTTGTTATTCTAGGGTGCTGCAAGGACCGCCATCAAATTGTTGGTTGATTTAGTGGAGGAGATTGTTAGGTGTTAATTGTTAGATTTCAGTGTGTGCTTGCTATTGCTTGCTTTGTGCAGATAAAGATAGAAGTATTAATTGGGCTATGGTATGGTATATCTTGGCTAGGTGATGCTAGGTCGATCTAGGTTGTGGTGATCCGCAGCAGGCGTATATGCCATGTGATCTAGTTGAATATTTTTGGTGAGAACCTCCTCACTAGATTCATATTGCTAAGTTGTAAGGACTAACTGGGCATGATTAGCATTACATTAAATCTCTCACTGTGTAATGATGTTCCGGCGTTCTTCGGGCATAAGTTGGAAGTATACAAATCTTTTTGACCGCGAATGGGAAATGCGTGCAATAATAATCTAATTTTGTAACCTATTATTATGACAAAATATCTAAAGATTTAACAACATCTAAAAGCTTCTTCATGTTAGATAGTTCTGCATTGGTATCTGTGATGCATCATTAGGGCTTCATCCCATATAATCATGCTAGTCTATATTGTTAACTTTGCCAACTTCGCTTTGGAATATTGCATGTTGATGTCTCATCTATGTTTACCCCGTATCTTGAACCTTGAATGGTCCGTATGCGCCGTTCCTACCTGGTTGAGTGTTGATCGGCCTGCGTAAAGTTTTTATAGGAGTGGATATTTTTGCTCGGGCATCGCTTGAGCGTCCCCTCGAAGCTAGAAGTGTGAGGGAGTGTTATTTTGTTTTGCAATGTTCGGTGTATATGAGGGTCAAGTTGACTTCATTGCATTGTCAATGTAAATGTGTGCGACATTGTGGGAGGCGTGTAAACGTGTGCCACGCTAATGTAGGAGCTTGTTTGTAATTCTTGGCGCTTAATTTAGAAACTTGTGTCCTGGAAGCTTTGTATATTGTTGATGTTTAAAATGGACATGGTTTTGATTTACTAATTATTTTGTTGTTGAAACTATATGCTAACAATACCATCAATGTTAAATTGTCCAAGCACGGGCGAATTCGAGTACCAACCCAATGTTTTATGGGGTTGGGGGTAATAGAAAACCAAGCCCGGCAACACAAAGTTTGAAACCTGTTAACGATAAACCCATCAAGGTTTCATATAACACTTATTATTGGCCATAATAACTTTGTTTGACAACTTTGTTTATAGGAGGAGGCTTATGCATTGCTCTCTTTAAATCATTAGCTAAGAAATATCTATTTACCAATACTAACTTATAATTTTGATTGTACATTAGCTAAGATATATTATTACGCAAATTATATTATCACGGACCTATTTAGTCAAAGATGTGTGCATTATCCTTAATGCATTGTGTAACATTGATACATGTGTAATATAGATCGTTACATCAAGAATAGAAATGTAACATTGATCATGATGACCGGGCGCATCATTTTCAAGTTTAATATTTGTTATGAAGTTGCAATTGCCGTGATCTTTCGAGTGATGTATAATTACGAGGCATTATAGATCAAAGTTTAATGGCGATACATGGTACCCAAATCCAAAATCTTGTGTTCGCGAAGCAAAGAATTTCCACTTGGTAAAGAATTTTGCTTCATGGAGTTTTAAGGACATCCTCCCCCCTGTCTTCATAAAAGCATTTAATTGGCCTTGTAACCCCCTTTAAAAGGCCGGACTTTTATTCCTCAAAGGCATGGTTGTCCTTGTTGACTCCAAAACCCCTTAAAATGAATGTTCCATTTGAGGATTTTCCACTAAGGTAGCCTTAATGCATCCATGTTTTATGTGAACATATTTTTTTGCTTCTCCATCACACTTTTTCCTTAAGCCTTTCACTTATTCCTTATCATCCATGTGGCTATCATAATAATAAGCACATAGAAAGTTTACTTCTTTGTCTTTGAAGTCAACATCCTTAGTTTCATCTATGAGATTTTTGTGGTAAACTTTCTACGCGATCCTAAGTCATTTGCGGCACTTAGAGCATATGCATAGGACATGTCGAGGAGGGACATATAGTGGCTTGATTGTAATGCATTTCGTAGATTGCAACCTTTGCATATGTTGAAGAACATTATAGTGTAAGTGACCATCACGGCCTCGACTATCAAGCACGAAGGGGTGTGATATCATGAGGACCTTCACCCATACGGC
This sequence comes from Isoetes taiwanensis, assembly GCA_021234155.1. Lineage (NCBI taxonomy): Eukaryota > Viridiplantae > Streptophyta > Lycopodiopsida > Isoetales > Isoetaceae > Isoetes > Isoetes taiwanensis. The sequence continues at coordinate 807,332 of JAJEKV010000017.1, read as the reverse complement.
AAGGCACACTTGAAACCGATTGGACACTTGATAAAAATGTGGATTAAAGGTCTAGGGGTGCAGCTACCTGCGCGACTTTAGTTTCAAATTCGGATGCAACTTTTGTGTGAATTCGATCTTTGCAGCGTTCTTCAACCACGCTGCTTGACAAAGTCCTTGGACCAAAATACATACTTCTTTTAGATTGCAAATTAGATTTGGAAGCGTTATACTTTTACATTAGTCCCTAACTCAGACAAGCGACCACTGCAGTGCATAGCCTTTGCAATTCCTCACCATTTGCCAACTAGCCAGGCACTCCTAATGTTCTTCAGCTAAATGCATGCATCTTCAAAGGATTCCCATATAGCCTTTGTTCTTTGAGGAGTTTTCTTGTAAAGGATTTCCTTCTGATTAACCTATCCAAAGTGAGATGAGTTCTTGATCTTCTAATCCACAGGCCTTCCTCATCTACATTTGTCTGGTATAAAGGTAGTAGCAGCCGGCAGGAAATCCTTCCCTTAGATAAACCTTCTTCTCCCGCGTGAAAATACGGAGATTTAAATTTCCATTTCTCCCCATCTCACGGGATCTGGAAACAAAACTTATCTTTGCGGGCAAAATCATGAGGCCTGATTGGTTCTTGGCGGCATCACCCTTTTCATCTCCTTTTTTTTTCTTTGATCCCAGTGCTCTTGGTTGTATCTGTACTATATATAGATGCGACTAAGTGTCCTTTCTCCAGCAGCAGATTGGTAGCTTTGGGTGGCCTGTCACAGTAGGCATTGGCTTCCCATATTCAATCCAGTTCCGAGCATCGCAGAAGTTATATATATAGGGGCTACCAGGAATAACCGTTAGCTTTATAATGCGTGAATTAAACAATGCTTCTAGTTTATAATGCATGCCTCGATTTCATAAATAGAGCAAATCAGCATGAGGCAGCGATTTGCTTTAAATAAATAACAAAGGAGTTTTTGAAGTAGTAGATGGTTCTGAATCAAATAAGCCGTCGGCACAGCGCGGGAATTTTTATATTAAATACAAATTGAGTGGCTCAACTTGTGATTCTAATATAAAATCGCGCCAGTATACTATTTTAACCGAGGCATCTACCATCGAGAACCATTGCCTTCACCTATGAAATCGGCGCTGGTAGCGATTTGGTATCGAAAAATAAAAATGTGGGAAGAGAATTACCTTTTTGTATAGAAGGAAGTTTTCCATATCATTTTAAGTCGCTTATTTGGCCTAGTTAGTGTTGTTGACGCTTCGGGAACCCGGCGTTCACGACTGAAATCGACTTATAGAACAAAGCTGATTCCAGTATCACATGCCTTCTTGATGAGAATCTTCACAGGCCTCTATTGAATCGCCATCTATTATCATAAAATGCTTAATAATGCAAGGTTCTCATTAAAGTCCTCAACTTACTCCGAGATGATTACCTTTTTGTTACTGGTATAAATAGGCACTACATCTGCGAGCATTGGCTTTGCCTGGATTTTCGATCATCTTCATTCAATATCTCCAAAAGTGCTGCTTATCCTTACCTTACTGTGATATAAATAGCTTTAGTGGACACGAAAAGCATCACGTTATTTGAACCATGTGAAATTTGAGGCTGATGGATAGCAGCCGGTATATTTCTTGATTTGCTCATTGCCTCCAGAAAACACTTTGTATCATATGCGTCACTTATAGGCCTGCTTGTCCCATACAATAGTTTCCTTTGCCTCTAGAGCTAAGCTTCTTCCTTGTCCTTCAGCGCGCAGTAGGCAGAGACTCGTGCTAATGGCTCGTCGAGCGGTACATAAGCCTATATTCTTATAGGGTCGTGACATACTGTCGGTAAATTTGAAGGGTTATACGGCCATATGCGTCGATCTTAAGCGGTCTCTTTAAAAGAGCTTTCGCCTTTGCATCGATTGATCTTCTTTAGGTTTTTCTTATGTTTTGGCCTTCAGCTAGCCGCGAGCGAAAGAATGGAGTCACGTACTTCATGTAATAAAAATTCCCTGCTTCTTCATTTGATCGGTCTCTCTTTAACCTTGACGCGCCAGAATATAAGTGCATCTTCCACGGTTTTGAATATCTCCACATACCATTAAGGCCCTCTATAAGATCTTCTTACGGACACTGGAGGTTCTGCACGGGCCTTTATTATTCGGTCATCTTCTAACGTCAATACATCTTTGCAGTGCATACTTGATAACATCTTCTTACATCCTTTGCCTTTTACGGAATTTGTAGAAGTGCCATGCTTGCTTGGTCCTCCCTCACCCGATTGTCTTTTGTGATCTGTGAAAATCTGACACATGGGTTAATCTTTTTATGCTCAAATAAATATTTGCAGCCGACACATATGCAACAAAAGCAGCGGCTTAGTAGCGATTTGAAAATAGATACAGCAAGTTCATTTTAGTTTATTGAGATTAAAGGAGCCAGGCGTTTTGTCGATCAAAATGCAACAAATACAGCAACTTAAGCGTTTAAATGACACGAAAGATAAAAACTAATGCCGTATTACTAATTAAAGCTGCGCTTGACGCAGAATCAAATGCTTTCGGGACACAACTAGCACTATAAAATGCAACTTAAAGAGTTGAATCTTCATGGAAGGAGACACAGCCTTTATAAAAACACAACTAGCTCACGAATCTTTACATTCAGCTAAGTATACAAGCTTCAAGCAGCACATCACAATTAAAGTACACATTAAGCATTTGTTTCCATACATTTTAGGACATATGAACTCAAACATTAGGGCGCTTCTTGTGGATATGCTTTTCTGAGAAAAACATCCTAAAAACCCTAACAAAAAGGACCTGAGATCAATTCTGAACAAAAACAGATCAATTACTGGCGCTTGTTGGATTTATGCTTTCTCACGTGTTGGCCCGGCCTCGGGCTTTGCATTTTGTGCTTTGAATTTTGTAGCCCACCTCTACCGGCCTGTTGGTACTTGAGATCCTCTAGGCCATTGAGGCACGCAAGTCTGCCCAGGATGAAGTATGAGGCTGGGATTTTGGTTTAAACTTATATGTATGCGTTCATAATCTTACAGCACGTCGGTTAAAACCGTAGAATTCAAATTAGCGTCATTTAAATTTATACATGTAATTAACTTAGCCGTCAGCTCATTTACAAATTTAAAATTGTGTTTTTCTTTTTTAATTGCAATTTCCAAGAACCATTAATTATTAATTCCAAGAAGCATATGCTTAATCTACTACCATCTAATCTGACCACCTACTATCAGGCGCCAAGATCATTCCTACTATCCCAGGCAAGATCATTCCTACTTTCAGGCCAAGAACAATCTTCTATCGGGCTACAATCCATTGATCGAGCTAGCCTTCAATCATTAGATGCTGTATCTTTGAACTATGGTGAGTGTGATTCCATTCGAATGCATTCTCTCTTGTTCTCATTTTTTTAGATCACTCTATTTTTTCCAATAGTGCAGTTTCTTTATGATGTCGGAGAAAAGAATGCTATCTTTTAGCGGCAAACTTGTGTAGAGTAGGCTTATATGTAAATCGAAGATCTGAGATCCAAATTCAATGTGTCATGGTGTTCCTCTTGGGAAGCTTGATTTTACGTAAGATTTCCATTATAATTTGCAATTGAAGATAGAGGCTCTTCAAGAGGAGCATCCGGTGTGATCACGGTTGGTGAGAAGTGTGGGCACATTTGTAACATGTGAAAAGAGCGTCACGAAAAGTTATGTATATTTGGATATTCAAAAAAAGAATATATCATCTCATCTGGCGTGATGTTGTGAACTTTGAGATTACATGATGGTCTTTGGCAGTCTTATCCAACCCCATGAAACTACATTGGCGAAAATATGTAGTTTCTTGGGTTGGTCGCATCTTGGTAGAATCCGCGAGGATTATCTTTTGTTGTACATATAAAAAAATAAACTAATGGCGAAGAAGTATAGTGCAAAATTGCGCGGTGAGTTTGTATTATATTCAAAAAGTTATATACATTTTCTTCTTACGCAAAAATGGCCCGGTGCGAATTCTTTCTATCTCTACAATATATCTACGAGGCCCACTTCATCTACTTTAAATCATAAGAAGTCCCACGAACCACCACGATATAGCAGGATCCTCATCTTCACGAGGATGTCGAGTCTCAAACGAGAGTGTTGTATCGATCCTGATACTATAAATCAAATCCTTGTACTTATTTGTTGGCATGGGCCTTACTAAGAGCATGAGGAGTGCGATATGTCCATAGATCGCGATGGAAGTGTACCCATATTTTGATCGCAGTACATCTAATGGATTCTCAACTCTCTTTGAGCGTTTTTGAGCGGCACACTCAAGTAATATCTTATGCGAGGTCGGAGTTGATTAATTAAGTCGAGGGAACTAGAACGGCCGGTGTATTTGAACCAGCGAGTGTCCATGCATAAGAAAAATCCATAGCGCTAGAGAGCGAGAGAGGAAAAGTAATTAGCGAGATCCTATTTCACCACGGCACTTTGTGCCCGATTTGTATCGTAGTATGAAATTGAAATGCTGCAAACTAAGCAGCGCTGGCGCGATTTGGATTAACCTAGTGGAAAGCGTAACCCAAAAAAAATATAGAAATCATGTATGATTTCTCAAACAACATATTATTCTAACAAAATACTGCATAATGCAGGAGTCACGGAGAATCACGATTCAAATATAAAGCGGAGTATTAGTTCATTGTTTAGTTCATTTGTTTTGGATTCATTATTTAGAAGCGGATAGAGGAAGAGCTGGTGAAGATCTATGATCTATGATATCATAGATCATAGAGCAAAAGATCATAAGCGAGATATGATCTATGATCATTATTTACTTCATTATTCCGGATCATTAATTAGAGCAGGATAGAGGAAAGAGCTTCGTGAAATAGAATAACTGCATTATTTTAGATCATTAATTAGAAACGGATACAGAGGAATAGCTAGTAGTAGAATAAGAGCAGATCCATATAGGCAAGATCCACGAGGCAAGATCATGGCGGGATATTAAGTTCATGTAAAGTAAGCCCGGTCTTGGTCACAAATTAAGCTGCAGCTAAGGTAGAGAAGCGGTGGTTGAGGATGAAGAACCGCATTCTTACAGATACTCCGGAGTTTTGAAATCTGGGGAGATCTATAGGATTTATAGAATTTTTCTATGCTACTTACATTTACCAGCAGCCCACTTAGGAGCTTACCTTCAAGCTTGAGTGGAAACATCGTAAGATAATTTTAGAACTAAATGATATTTAGAGATGAATGCTTGAGGCCAAATGGCCTCGTTTAGTGTTCTTTCTACGCATTTCTCTTGCTTAAGCCTAATGGACCCACAGAAAGTGCAGAGTAAACGTGACAATAAATCAAAATCAAATCATCTTTGATGCATGTAAAGTAAATAACATGCTTTATTAAAAATAACTAAAAGAATGAGAGATACTAACCTATTTGTATTAAATTTTAGAATTGAGCCTTTGACTTGGAAAAAAACCCAAAAGATCGAACCAAAGTAATAGCGGCTTTGAAGCCGAGTAGCTTTAACACAAAAAAACCAAAAGTTATTCAAAGTCGAGATTGTATGCTGAGGCCAAAAAACCTTGAGAGGAGTGCATATACAAACCTTGGAGCTGAAAACAACTTTGGGCGAAACCCTAAGCTTTCAAAAGCCGAAGTTTAAAGCATATAGAAGCGAGTTTAAAGAAGATAGAAGCTCTAAAAGCCTAGATTGATGCGTATAGAAGCCGAAGCAAATAGAATTGGATTGAAGCGGATTGAAGTGTCTAGATAGCGGAAAAGCTGAAGCCAGGATAAGCGAAAAGTCAGCGGAATGTGAAAAGCTCGATGAAAAGGAAAGAGTTGAAAGCGCACCAATGAGTTAAAGCGCACGCAGGTTGAAATTCGAAGAGAGATGAAGAAAAGCTGGAAAAGTGGGAAAGGGATTATAAACCCGAAAATAATAAGCGCTTTAAAATTTTTAGTACGGCGCCATAATAATCGGCCTTGAACATTTATTGCAAGGGTTATATAAGTTATAAGATTTAAGGTTAATAGTTTAAGGTTTATAAGTTAAGGTTATTAGTTAAGGTTAATATTTTAAGTTCATAAAAATAAGGTTATCTAAACATATATAATTCTCCTAGGAAGATGCTTTTAGAATATTCGCTGGATGCGGTTTTAGAGGAAAAATAGGGGTTAAAAAATTAGAGAAAAAAAAAATAAGAGGGTTGGCTTGGCTATGGCGCCTGCATTGCCATCGTAGAGCCGAAGCGGCCGGAACCTTCATCTATTCAGAAAACATCACATTTCCATCTATTTAAGAAGCAACGGGGAAGCTTCATCTATTTCAGAGCAATGCAATTTCCATCTGTTGCAAAGGGTTTGGCGGTGTTTCAAAATGAGCCGGGCGATCTCCGCCGTAGCTACCATTTGCCATAAAATTTGGGCAAACCCTACGCCACGGAGAAGGTATCCTTGTGGCTCTTTAGCGGATTCATCTGCGAAGCTAGGGCGGCCGCCACCGATGAAATTTGAGCAAAGCCATCTATTCAGCTCCTCCCGGTTTTGTCATCTGCCCGTGTAGGTTGTTGTTCTTAATTCTAATACTATTGCAGCCTTTTGCCTCTGCTCACGGATCCTAAGCAATGGGGTCGATCTAATAAGTGGCTATGACCACCTTTGCTTCTATCGAAAAAATGTTGTTCTTGCTTTTGGGTCTTTGTTCAAGATCCTCAGATTTTTCCACCGCCTATGATCGCAAGGCTTCTAGTGCACCATTTTTGGCGCATCTTTATTCGAGAGAGGGCAAATGGTCATTGAGGATAGGATTTTGCCATCGGTTTTGGGCATTTTAGCTCCCGTGTTTGAAAGAATGGTTATTCATAGAGACCGCTTCTTACCAAAAGGTTTCAAGTATGTGAAAGTAGGGGTTCCACGAGTTGAACAACAAATACGTATAATAGGAGGCGAGAGAATCTCTGCTTCCCTTTTCTGCGGTCACGATGGGGTCCTTCAAGCCCCTGATAAGGTGATATTTCTATAATTTTACTCTTGCCTTTCCATGCTCCATTACTTTTTGCAGTTTAACTATATGGACTTACATCTATTATAACACCTGTTTGTTCCTTTATGATAAACATTGAGTACTTCAAATGGTATCGAATCACGGGCTCCATGTGCTCATAAATCCGGGCAAATGTGCATTACCCTTTACCAAACGTTTTTGTGTTTTTGAGGTCTTTTAGTGTATAGGTTCTTTTTCTATTTTACCAAGTATTGGAAAATTTTGTTATATCTCGACTGCTTTTAAGGTTGTAATGGGGGTCGTCTTTTTTGTTTTGTTGATTCTGCCATTCGAGAATGTTCATTTAATGTGCTGCCCATATTTTTTGTTTTAAGTGTTTGTTGGAGGCATTGTTTGATGATAGTTGATAGTTGGTTGTGTGTTTGCCATTTTCTTTTAAAGCCATAGGAGGCAAAATCGAGTTCCAGATCTTGAAAATGAATACTAAACAGAAGATTATGCAAGTCATATGACCATCATGTCATGTGTATGCTGGAAAATGAATACTAATGCAAATGTTGTTCTTCACCATGTGGCTCTTTTGTTGTAATAGAAATTTATTCTTGCTTTTTCCACAGGTTTAAGTCACGGATTGATAGTATTGAATAGAACTGGCATTCAAGCAGCATTATTCCTGTACATTTTGGTAACACCATCTCTGGCTTGGCGAGACTTTAAAGCCATATTTGGCTTCATCAAGGACTTACTCTGAAGAAGAAGATCAAAACCAATATCGTCAAATTTTTCTATCCTCCTGGGGAAAGAGCAGTTCTATCTTTCCAAATGATGATATGAAAACCCTCTTCTCCTTGATGGTTTCTCGTTTGCTTGGCCCATTTGAAAAAGACTCCGCTCAATCAGAAAACTATGAAATTGTCTTTTGAGGCATCTCTCTGTGAAAATATGGAAAAGTTAATACGTAAATATAAATGCTATAATGCAAACATTGGTAAATCTTTGCAGCTTGGACTTGGTACATCTCGAGACTAATTTATTATGGGAATTGCATAGAACCCAAAGGATAAGATCCAAGACAAAGACAAAAAATTAGAACTTCGAATGATATGGGGGCACATGATTTATGAACCGAAGGCTAAATTAGCATTCTCTAAGTAACTGCTGATACCTATTTTAATATCGTGTATTTTGCCTACAACTTTCTTCCTTAAAGCGACATGTATTCTTGACCCAAAACACAGCATTGCCTAAGAATAAGGCCATTCAATCCATGAACTTATAATGTTGGCGTGATTTGCTAGAAGCGATGAGCAAGCTCTATGCATTTTCAAAAAAGTACATAAAATTGTAGCTCTTTGGTTTATATTCACAACTTATAGATAATGCAGGTCATTTGAGAGTTCTCCACATAAAATAGAAACATTCATTTCATGTCACTTTGGTATCACATTATCAAGGAAAAATAGATGTTAGGGATTTAAATGTTCTTGCACAGTTAACATGACTAATCAATGAATTGTTTAGTGGAAAATTTTTATTTTTTTAATGCCCTTCATATTACTTGGGTTTTGACCTAAGTCGGTAAGAGAGAAATGTTAGCTGCCTTGGCAGCATCAAGAAGCTGTAAGTTTAAAAAGTTTATGAATTTGAATTTAGAAGTTTTAAGTTTTGTAGTTTTAGGCTAAGGTTATATTTATTGAAGGTTAGAAGTTTTAACCTTACAACTTCTAACCTTAAAAGTGCTAACCTAAAGCCTTAAAGTTGTTTTTAAGGTTACAACATTAAAAGGTTATTATAAGTTAATATATTATGGAATTAAACTTATTATTATTATAGATTAAGTTATTATAGGTTATTAAAGGTTATTATTAAAGGTTAACTTTCATTTAAGAACATGTTAGGGAGATGTTATTTGGATATGCTAACTTACTATAAGTTTTATTCATTTTAGGTCAATGGCATGCAAAATGCTAAATCCCCAAGGCCCCCAATGATGGTGATCAAGGCAAAGAAAAATCCCCAACTAATGAAGATGACAAAGATGATGGGAAAGGAAAGGAAAAAGACCGAAATGAAAAGGATGAAGATGACAAAGATGATGGCAAAGGAAAGGAAAAGACCTCAAATGAAAAGGATGATGCCCGCGGGGAAAGGAAATTGTACTTTATACTAGAATTGATTGGAAAAACAAAAGGTCAAGATCCTGCATGCATGCAGCGATGGGAGAAGGGATTATTGTTCTAGCAGATCCTATCAATGCGATGAATGATGAAAAGATTAGGGGAGGGCAGGTTAGGTGTGGCAATCTCAAAATTATATGACAATTGGAAGGAAAAGGGTTCGGGCAAACAAGAATGCCTAGCTTGTGTGAAGCAACTAGAGGTTCCAACTATTGTTGCATGGCCTAGGGGCCGATATTCAAGCTGGGAGGAACTACCGTTTCCTATAGATGTAGAACCATTGTCAATAATGTTTACCGGTGTAGCAAGAGGCCACTTCCAACTTTCAAACATTATCCCACCAAAAGATGTAAGTCAGTTATGATTGTTCTCCACGAAGCCCGATCTGCGAGGGTTAGAGGAAGTGAATGTTGTTGGGCCTCACGTATTAGAATGTTCACAATAGAAGAGATGGTGGTAGCAAAGAGCTACATATCAGGGAACATAAGTGTGATAGCAGGAGGAATTTCATGTACACCATATTTGGCTATGCAATTCAGGATGAAAGATCAAAGAAGAAAAAGATTCCCATTGAATGGAAAGTGGATATGTTCAAAAGCATGGATGGCTATACATGGAATTCCAACCTCTTCTTGGCACAAGCTGGCAAAAGAGACATGAAAATGGTAGTAAAAATGCATTGCATGGGAACAATGGCACAGTAAGGCCTACCTCAGAACTATAGCTGCAAAGGAAATATTTGAAAGATATGTGGATTTCAATCACGAGAAAACATGCCACATAAGAGTAAGAAGGATGAGCGAGGGTAGAGTTATTGTTGAAAAGAGATTGCCATCCCATTGTACCCGAGGAAGAGCATATTAGAGGAAATAAATGCATTGCTTGGGAACTTGGGTGGCCTCTATATCCCAGCCAGGTTTTAGTAGGCTATGGAATAGGCATTTCAAGCATGTGACCATAGCAACTTCAAACAACTTTGCCAAGTGCAATTTATGTGCCAAGGCAGAAGGAGACACTAGATAAGGCTGTGCAACCAAGTCTAAGGGCAAAGATAAGGGAACATATGAAGGACCATATAACAGATCAACTATCATGTAGATCAACTTATTGGATGTGGAGGACCTTATGCGCAATGGAACCTAATAACTATCTATGTATTATACATGATAAAATGGACCAACGAAGACTTGTCTTCCACAATTCAAGTACATTCCTAAGTCATGTGGAAGATCATACCCTTTTCTTGATTTCAATGGTAGGGGCAATATTGCATGGGCGTCCTCGGACCTATTATGGCCATTTCGGTTTAGAGTTGTGGAGTGATGGTCAGTTTTTCACATTGGGAGTATCATGAGGTGTTTAAGAAACTATGAAAGGGTTACAATGGTCACCCTCTGAGGATCCCTCTGACTAGCCGAGGGCACTACATAGTGCATTGTTGGATGGAACCCCTAATAGTATTGAAAAGTTTAGCAAGGCAAGATTTAGGAGGAATGGACCTAATGAACATGTTGGAGCTTCAACATCTCGTGCTAAACCTCGAGATCTCCTTGAAAAGTTCCTCTTGCAACTAGATAATTGTCTTGGTCAAAATAAGAGCAGGTGGATGTTTTCTTTCCTATCCTACTTAACGGTTGTGGGTGTTTTTGAAAGGAATCAATTTGGGGTTCCTAATGCCGGACATACTCATGAGGATGTGGATGCATTGTTTGGAAAATATAGTCATGTATTGAGGCAGTGAGGCGATTACCAACTTTCCCGAGGCTATTGGAAATATTTCATGGATGTACAAATCCATCTCCTATAGGATCTATCATAGAAGAAGTGCCTGATTGGAAGAGTTTTGTGGATGGTTATGCTCTCGACATGGAAGGTCATTCTAGACCTCTTCAATTCACTTTTGGGTGAGAGAAGGGATTCCAATCATGCAATGGAAAATGAGACCTTCAGGAGGAGAAGTGGAGAGGTGGGGCAGAAATTTGGCCTTGGGATGCAAATGGCAAGCCTATGATACCTCTGGTCAACCAAAGCTCTAAAACCAAGCTGCGAGAAGTCAAGCAATTGGGATTGACTAAGGATGGCATCAATGACTACATCAAGCATTGGCAAACTAATTCGGATGACACAAATGGGTGCATTGATAGATTATTGGAAGAAGGTGATCAACTTGTTGGATGAGGTAGACACATCCTCACGAAGAGCTGCTGAAAGAAGGGTGGTTCCCTAAAAGTAAGTGGAAAACATTAGGGTCTTGGCGAAGATGATGGTACCATTAGTAGCATTGTGAAGGCATATGCTCCTCCTCAATCGATAAACACTATGTTGGTCCTAAGAAGGATAGGCCAAAATATCTAGGCATGGATTCTTATGAACCTTCTCTTGGCGTGGAGTGCGACCAATTTGTAGTAGTAAAACCCGGCGGATCTAGAGACCTATCGGTGTGGTTGGGATGGACTATCTCGGATATTTGCAAAGAAGAAGGTGATGTTAACTTCAATAAGGTGCTTGGCGTGGAATGGTGGTGTCCGATTACATCAGGTTGAGTAATGTCACTTAGATAAAGAAAGATATTGATTGTTGGACAAAGAGGTGGAGGAGAAATCCAAGTGATCACGATCTTTGGCTAGACATTGAAACCGTATTGTACTCGTGGACTCAAAAACTATTCCTAGTAAAAGCGTGAGAGTTACAATACCTCGGGATGTAAGAATAAGGTTCTCATATCCTTGGGGATGCTAGTGGAAAAATGAAAAACAATTACTATGTATCTTTTCTACAGTTAATAAAAGTTGTGTACTACTTGAGTTCCATGATATATGATTTTGTAATTTGAAGTTAAGGTGTGAGTTTATATTCCCGTGTGTGATTATATGTTAACGTCTATTCTAGTCTAAGGGCAACAAAGTTACTAAAACAGTGAATTTAACAAAGTTACTAAAAAAGTGCAATATAAAATTTATCCCAAAATTAAGACATAATCCCAATTTAATTGAATGATGGTTAATACATAAAATATAAACAATACATAAAATACAAACAATACAAAATACATAAAATAGATAAACAACAACAGAACTAGACCTGGAGCTAGGTTTGTGATGATTGTTTCCATTCATAAAAAAAAACTTATACATTATTTATGTCCATCCTGAGGATGTGACAACTATCAGCAATCACTTGCATCATTATCTGCACCATGATGCTGGTTTTCTCTTTCATTGACTCGGTGAGGAGCCATGCTACCAGTCGTTCTCCACAGGGAACGCCGGATGTCAGTGAAATGAGAAGCTCCCTTTCACTCATCTTTGCCAGGACAGTGAAGGGAGGGTTCCCAGCTAAAGGCATTGGATCACTGTAGGAGGCGGGAGAAGGAGGGGGAATCTTGGAGGTGGCCACTATTGGAGGAGGAGGAGGATCTGAGAACATATCAGCGTGAATGTGGTCTTGTTTGCGGACCATTATAGCAAGATGAAGTAGGGCAAGGACACTCAAAGGAAAAATAATAACGGGCTACTAAAGGATTAACTTATAAAGTGGTGTTAGGGTTAGGGTTAGGGTTAAGCGTTAGGGTTAGGGTTAAGTATTTGGTAGAAAAATTTTTTAAATGTTTATCGGATACATCATTAAATGATGTCTAATCTGATGTGGCGAGCCACGCTGGCTTGCGACGTGTCTTGTCAGAAAACCATGCCAGCATGCAGGACATGTCAGATATCCTAGACGTCGTTTAAAGATGCCTCCTGCACCCATGGCATGCCCGATGCATACAGCGGCACCCAAGGCACGTCAGATGCCATAGACATCATTGAACAATGTCATGTACACGTGGCATGACAGCGACTGCTGCCGATCTGCGGAGCGGTATGCCGCCTGGCGGCACCGGGGACGCGTAAGATGCCATAGACATCATTGAGCGATGTCATGCACCGCGTGGCATGACCGCAGCGAGTCTGCCGACTGGCGAGCCCGGCGTCGTCGGATACCATAGACGTCATTGAACAATGTCATGTACACGTGGCATGATATGTAGGCCTATCCAGTTGGCCACATCGGCCCGAGTCCGCATAAAGCAATTATGACCGTCATGTCTTCTAGTCATCGTTCCAGCGATGTCAAGCGTCGTGAAAAGCGTCTTAAATCGTTAAAGGCGATTTGGCATCGTTGAGCAGCGTTCAACGTCGTTTAAGGTCGATGATCCCTTGTAGTGCTTTTCCTGTATGCCTGGGATTAAGGGAGGGTAGAGACCTGAAAACTTCCTAGAAGTAGAGATGTCTCTATCTAGAACCCTTAAGACCCGATAAATGCGGCACATTACCTGCACAAGAGCTCACACAGGTATGTGGTTGTGATTGACACCGGACAATGGGTATGATGGTGAAATGGGGGTGGGGTCTTGCCTAGCTTGGCTACAAGACTCCTATAGTGTGCTAGGCTTATAGTCGGTCGAGTGTGGGCGGGTATGGGTCCTAACATTCCACAGGTTATCATGAGCAGCGTGCCTATATGGGCGTCCTGGGCTTCGAGCGTCTTGTGGTGAGCTGGCCTTTAGATTTAGGGGAGTAAATTCCGAGATGCGGATGGGGGTCACTAATGTGGCCGTGTTCTCTAGCACACCCGAGGGGATCCATCATGCCGCGGGGAGGGGCGCCTCCCTAACACCTCATCGGGCCAGGGGAGATGTAATCCGGAGTAGTCTCATAGGGTGATTCCATGGGATTGCTTCTTTGGAAGGTTACAATCATGTATAGCATGTTTCACCTATCGCAAAGTGTGCCTTGCAGGGAGGGGCAGATGGAGAGGACTACCCTAGCCATTGTTCTATGCCAGCCAACGCCATGTTATACCTCTGTCTCCTGTTATCTTGAGGCCCTGATCGTCAGTCGACCCCATGGAGTCTGAGCCCCGGGTAGAGCCCTTATTTATGGTATATTGCTTATGTTATCTTATACTTGTATTACCATGTAGATGATCATGATGGATGGACCACCCTTCATGGTGGTATATTATTTTGAGCATGATTGTTATGTGCTAACATGTATATGCGCTTTAAGCTATATAGGATTCTCATAGAGGACGTGGGACAAATGACACCTCCGTGTTCCTCACCTGGACACTTGGCCATCCCAAGTGGTCCAAGCTAGACGGAGGGCCTTTCCATGGTGATGTAGTTGCCACGGAAGGGGAATTCCCCATATCTATACGACGGGAGCATCATATAGATTCTGGGAGTGTCACAAAAACAAAATCACGCTAGCTTATTGATTATGTTGGTCAAAGTAGTCTTATTAAGACATTGAGTTATTTTAGTAGAGGTTCTCATCTAGTAAGAAATGTTTCAACTAATTACAACTTGACCTCATCGTTGTTTGTTTAGGTATTAACTTCTTCAATAGAGACAACTACACTGCTGCTACTATCGACTGCATCATTGCATCTTTTAAAGAATGACCAGATACCCTTCTCAGACATCTTTATCTCTGCAACCACAAGAAGCAAATAATTAGTTAATAACGAGTATATGTTTGCCAAGGGAAAGGGGTGCAAGTTTGACTATACAAGGCATAACAATTCGTGTCCTACTTATACTTATGTTGTTGATATCAGCAACAACCGTACGAGCTTTATGACATTCAACAGGGATTAAAAATTTAAACTGCAAAGAAAAAGAGATAGAGCAAGCACTAAACGTTCGGAGGTAAGCTCTTCAACAAAAGCAATGCTTCTTAATTTAATCATGCAGAGATAGCTTCGATGATCCTACAAAAGGGCTTATAATACAAATGCCATACCTAATAGCTACCCAGTTAAAAGAGCACTACAATATTTGAACAATAAACTGCTTCTTATCAGCTATAGGGCATCTTTATGGTTTTGTCCTCCCCACAAGATATAATGCACAACTTCTTGTTAGGATGAGCAAATGTGAGATCATTTACACCACCTGCATCACAATAAGCTTTGAGTCATTTACACATTGTCCAATTGAAGGTCTTAGAAGTCATTAGCCCGTGCATACTTCTAAGTGCTGGCACAAGTTACTCCCACCAATATATTGGTAAATCTGAACCACATGCTTAGAGAAGACCACTCCTATTAAAATGCCACACCTATTAAAAACCATTGCAAACATACCTTTCCAAATGCCACTAAAGATGGCATGAAAGGAGCATTATTCACACGATAATTAACATAGACATGCATGTACACATACATGCAGCACATACCTAAGAGGCCTCCATCTGGGCTCCAAACTGCCCTATTGACTTGAACAACAAGGTCCTTTAACAAGACTGCCTAGAATTGACAGACCAATTAATAAGGACTGCCACTTAAACTTAGATTATTTGCCATAGCGAAACAATAGACCAAGCAAAGAGAAGATATTACCTGCAGAGGCATAGAACATGATGGAATGTCCCAAACTTTAGAGGAACAAAAGTCTTGAAGATCATCTCTATGGATCTGATAGGCTTTACAAAATAGGTCAGATCGCAAGAAGAGCATTAGGCATTGCAATGGAATAAACTATCTCTATAGTGAGATTCCTCATGAATAACAGTGTCCAAATTCATGATTCTGTGATTTCATCTGTCACTTGATTTAGACATTTACTTGGCGAGAACATATAATTAAATGCGATTATATTGCTACGCATGTGACAAAGAGGAGCACCATGTGTGTCTTGGAAGAATCTTTGGAGGATTGGTGAGGTCATTTGTGATGCACGTGATAAAGAAACACATCAATGAGGAAAATCTTGACATCAATAGTTACTAATAATTTAAGAACTATAACCCGATTAATGGCGGATGGAATCTGAGGTTTGTTTTAACTCGGTTTTCAAGATATACTTACTATTCAATCACTAATCGGGGCTCCTAAAGTTAATAGCAAACTGTTTGAACAACCATCCCTTAGCAACTTTGTGCTTTGCAAACCAAGGCAACTTTTCGGGGAGAGAGCATATCAATTCAGCAAACCTGATTTTTATATGTCCAAGGGTCAATCATAAATGTTCGGCATTATCGCTAGGAGCGATTTTTCATACCACAACATCATCTTGGTTCAAGCCTACTTTAAACCACGGGCTTAAATTCAAACTAATCACGAACTAATGGCTTCTTGGTTACCAAGTTCCTTGTAAGATCTTTGGAAAAATTGCATTTGTTGTTGCGAAAATCTACATTCTATTACTTGATTGTATTGCTCCTCAAACATGATTGAGCAGACTCTAGACTCTTCATTCACAATGTAATCATCTAACATTAAGGTATTGCTATAATGTAAGAGTGAAGCGGGAAGTTCTTTAAATAATCACGGTGAAGCATGTTAGGATTATGATGAACTTGATTGGTGTTCCCCTACAAAAGGGCATGCCATATCATTTGCACACTAACATGACATATGCTTCCATAGTAATTGTGGCCTTGGCCCGAAGTTATGTAACTTCACTATTCAACAAAGTTCAAATGCATAGCCGATGCATGCGAGGGTCTTCGACCCAATACCTCTTCTTTTCAACTTAAAGCACAACTTCAAATCCATTTCTAACATAAGACATAGATGCAAGAGTAAAAATAGGAAGAAATAAAAAGAGCACTCCACGGGATCTCCCCGGACAAAAATACGATGCGTATTGCGGATCATGGTGTGGTCTTTTGTTTACTGATTTTTGCAACAAGACAATTAATGACGAGGAGGAATTATTGATAAAATTGGTATTTCCGGTATCTTTTTCTTTTGATGAACGAAACTACATGATGTAATCAAGATCATGTGAGTTCTTGTTGATGCAATAAGGGAATACCTAGAATCTTTCCCATGTTGATGCATATAAGAGTTTACATTTTGATCTCTGCGCAAAGATAGAGTATGCTTTCGTTTAAGCTTTTCTTTTTCAAGACCGTTTTCCACAACACTGCTTAGATCGGGTCTTATGCTTATAGAAACAGAGAGTTAGGATGAGTAGAGAGAAAGCTAAAGTAAGTCATTTGTATATTCTCCATACATTATATTTGTATTTACTTGATCTTCCAAGGCCGAGTTTTATTTCCAATGGTGCTAGACTTGTATGGCCATAGAATGACCTTAGAGATATCCATTTATAAAATTGCCTTTATGATGAAAGAGGAACAAGTCTGAGCCAGCTATAACTGCTAAGAATGGTGATATCAAGTCTAGGATGGTGATATCAAGTCTAGGATGGCTAACTTGAGTTTTCTTTACAGAAACAACTCATTATAAGTTGTAGTTCTCGGGCTAAATCATTCGAAAAATGTTGCTGGCATCCTTACTGGATATCATAACATTGTAGGCAAACGTGAAGACAGAATGGTGTAGGTTTGTCTAATTTAACTAGAAACAATTGCTGAGAAGTTCTAACTGTAGAATGCTTTGTTCACGACAATCTCTACCTAGAACAGATGAAAATAAGATGTTTATGTATTGATAGTCTTCAAATTATCAGCTCTGCATGATAGCCAGAGTAGGAAAGCATTGCCACCTATGCGGTTCTTTGGGTTGCAGTCGAAGTGTTCAGTGCAGTGTTTAATGAAGAGTTGTCGCATGTTCGAGGTACTTAACTCTATGGAAGTTATTTTTCCTTATTATGTGGTATAAAAAAACAAAGGAGCGCACTAATTGCAGTTGGTTTCCTTTTATTTTAATTGCAACGAGTTTGCTTTGAACCCAAAACATATCCATGCATTTCAGAATGGTCTTCATATTGTTAAAAGGCTGTTTAGTATGACATATGTGCATATCTGAAAAGTTTCAAGTGGCTAGTAATAGACTTCAGACATCTATGGGAAAAGGAAGAGAAGAACTTAGAAAACATAGCTAGCAAAGCTTTTTTTGATAAGAAGTTTGATATTGGATGAGCTGTGACTTTCAATGAACAGAAACATGGCTGCGAAAACAAGAAAATATCACATCTGGAAGCATAAATTTGAACAAACCAGGAATTATGATTGACCAAGGACGGCATGCCTATTGTACCAAGTGATCTAGAAAATACTGACATTATATGCTTACTCATTACGTTTCTTCATTATGCCAATTAGATGCGTTGATACATTCTAAACTTTTGCATCTCGGGTTAAATCATAAATTTGGCAATCCCATTGAGATAGCATTGATGTTGGAGATGTAGTTGTAATTTTAAAATGCTCGGATGCCATTCAAGTATCAAATTATGCTCTATTTTTTGTTTATGTTGTGCTAGAGTTATCCTAAGCCGCAATGTATTGATATAAACTTAAAAGATAGCTATGTCTATGCGGCACTTCACACCACAAATATCATGTTCCTCTATATAATAAAACAAAAACACCACCACTATAACATCACTTACTATATGAAATAGAGAATCTGTCGTTGCCATTTTGGACACCTATGTGTTCAACAACTTACCCTCAATATAACAAATTGTTGCTAAGCCCATCAGAGTCACTAGTATTAATGGGTTCAAAAAAAGGAAAAGGAAACATTTGAGTGACCACCATGAGTGATCACCATATTTAGAATCCCCAGGTAATGATAGTAGCATGGCCTATGTTTTTGTTTGCACCTTCCAAGAATGAACATGAGAATAAACACCAATATGAGTGTTGTATATACCCAGTAAATTATTAGCTAAATCTCTTAAGGTAAATGCGTTCATGGAAGTTACAAGGATTAAGAAGTAAAGAAAGTTATTCCACGAAAATAGAACCCTAGTTTGTTGTGCATGCATAATGTAAGCTTTAATATAGCCCAATACTTATGAACATTAGAACAAATAATGGCGAGTTCTTAAACACTTTTCCACCTCCTCCTCCTTCTAATATGAGTTGTAGTATGTGTTGTATATCTTACACCTCGTCTAATATGCTCAAACATTCCTCATCTCCATCCATGTTTCGATTTCTTCCCCATAATAGCTTGTCTAGTCAAGCATGCTCTTGTACTTAATCCTTTTGCACTTTTTCTTTTGTAGTGCTCTTGTATTTATTCCTCTAAGTTTTATCATATAT
Source organism: Isoetes taiwanensis (assembly GCA_021234155.1). Classification (NCBI taxonomy): domain Eukaryota; kingdom Viridiplantae; phylum Streptophyta; class Lycopodiopsida; order Isoetales; family Isoetaceae; genus Isoetes; species Isoetes taiwanensis. The sequence continues at coordinate 788,135 of JAJEKV010000017.1, read as the reverse complement.
TTTCACCAGTCTATTTGTATTTGTATTCCTCCTACATAGTTCATATATCATGCTTGTGATCTCATGACAACCTACAAGGGATTATCTTTGAGATTTTCTTGCTCTCATACCTAATCAAATTCTTCTTTTTTTTTTAGGAATGATTATAATAATGTCAAAGTTCATACAAACAAAGATTGTAAATCATATCTAACTTTGTCCTTTGCTATTACGCCTAAACACTAACCTGATGACATTGCATCCCCTTAGCTTCTTCATACAATTTGATGATGGTATCAATTGGTGTACCATTAGCAATGGCAATCTTCAAATTGGTGAAGTAGTGGGAAATGGATCTATCCCTTCTAACGCACCCTCCCTATGCAACTGGCTATCTCACCAAATATTAACAGCCATTCTATCCCTTCCCAAGCTTGCCTTCTGCTAGTTATATTTTTCATGAATGGGGAGCTTTCTTGGCAATATAAAATCTCTAATTTTATGTTAAAGTGACATGTTATTTGCAAGCTTTGAATAGAAATATAGTTCATGCTTACACCAATTGTACATTGCATATATCTCTCACTAGACCAATCTTTTTTGTCCCATATGATGATACTATTATTTCCTACCTTAGATAGCATAGTTTTATAAAGCGGTAAGTGGAAGTCCATGTAGGTTCAATAGATAAATAGAATGTTTACATCCATTTGGCCTCACGCCCATGAGACTTATGTAGCATTTGTCCTTCATAAGTATCCCGATTATCCCTAATAATTACACAAGCTCACCTAATCAACTAATTTTGTCCTATAGAGAATTGTATGCGTAAAATATACTTGAAAGCTAAGACCAAAATTAATTAAAGTGATGCCATTATTGATTTTTAAACTTTCAGTTGTTAAGACCAACATCGCCCCTTCCCCCCATTCTGCTAGAGTATAACTTAGAAGAATGAGGCCATATATAGTTAAGGTAGTTTTCTCGTGGTGCATATATACGAACATCTAGGAAGGATTTGGCTATATGTGTGTCGTTGCTTTATACGATCATAATAGTGAACCTTACAAATGGAACAAGACATGTCTAATGTTAAGGACAATGACATATGGGAATACGAGAACGTTGATTAATAAATTTCTTGCTTGTCTAGGAGTTCTATTTTGCAGCAACACGTCTCACCTTAAATGCGTGGCAAGTTCCTCAGTATTCTAATATTCAAAATTTAAAGAATGGTAATGAAATACAAACTTCCTCTTCACTAGTCCCAGTGATGTGTGTGAACGGATTGCCAAAGCAACACTGCTTTGCATGGTCTTTGGCCCACAAACAAAGACTCCAACATTTGATTTCACGAGCCCCTCTGTATGCTTTATAAGAAGTTCTAGAAAAACAATTAGATATAGAGTATTAGTATTTGTCCTTTCACATTCTTCTCTTTCAAGCAAAGCGTAGCTGAATGTTTACTTTTTGTTTCATAAGCAATCAAGTAGTGACAATTAACGGATGATGTATGTTTACCATTAAATTGAGGGCGTGAACCGTACTTTGTTTGATGTAAAGGGAGAGGGCAGTGTTTCTGGTTCACCTGTCTTTCTTCAGGTGAATTAAGATCCTCCACACAACTTTCTTCCCCTATGGAATGCCACCATAACCAAGCAATTGTAGTCATTCCTCCAAATACAAATATTCCAATTCCCATTTCTATGAGAACAAGAAGGCCTGTTCCCCATCTTGGATATACATTATTACTGTTATGATCAACTGGGTAGATGTACATGTGATGAATTAATGCTGCTATTAGTAAGTATCCTGCCATAGAAGAAAGCATAACCAGGCAAGGCAATGTGCTACTACTCATGTTGAACAAGAACCTACTATTTTGCCTGTTTAACCTAATATGCTTCAAGTTATGGTTCGCAGTAACAACCTCTTCAGCTATTTCAGTTGCTTGCTTATTGTTCTCGGCATCTACATACATGTCCTTTTCTTCAGTAACATAAACTTCAATTATCAAATTCAGAGTATCTTGGTGGTCTGGGCAAAGGGAATATGGAGAAACAAGTTCAAGAATTGGGATCTCCTCTGACTTCTTCACTGCCCAAATTAAAATTGCTTTCTGTGGTACATGGCTTTGTTGCAATTTATGTCTACACAGCAAATCTCTTAGAAGTCCAACAAACGGTGATATCCCACTTCCTCCAGCTATGAAAAATAGAACATCATATCTGACAGTGAGAAAATACGTCAATTCTGTGTTTGACGCGTTGTCCCTCTAACACTAAATCTAATACTAAAATACTATGGCATAATGAGCTTAATAGATCAATCAAATACTACAGGAATTACATATGGTAATCTAGCATGTGATCCTGGTAGTCCATGCATATCAATCTACAAACTTAGTTCTACGCATTCCTTTCCTCTACCATAGACCAATGGCAGTACAGCTTAAGCACACGGCCCCTAAATACCATACAAATGGGAATGTTTGAAGCTGAGATGTCTATTTACTACATTAAGCATTTCAAGCCGGAAAAGGGGAATCTCCCACACAGGGTAAGCAATACTCATCAATGTGACAAAGGATGCAAAGCCATTAATATGTATGGGGACAACACTATGGCTTGTTTTGTCATTGCTGCAGAAGACTATGTCATACAGAAAAAACAACTTCAAGTACGATTATTCATGAACAAAATTCCTTTGCAGAATGGCACATAAAGAGATGACTTACCCCTTGAGATAATCCAAATCGCAACCATATGGACCTTCATAAGCAGCTTGCAGGACACTACCATAATTGCTCTTGATATTTTGTTCCTCTATAATAATTCTAAGTTTTCTTGTCCAATCTCCGCGACATTTAATCAAGAGCATAATGTGATCGTGGTCTATACTGGAGCTAGATGCAACCGTGAAAGGGTGCCACTGAAATTTAGAAACTGCAGGGAGATTTAAAAATATGACACTTGCAGGGTGATATTTATGTTCTGCACAATAAAGATGAGTCAATACAATCAACTCATGTCATTACAGGAATACAATATCATGCCAAGAAAAACAATTCATCTACCGAGAGAGGGAGGAAGGGAGGGAGGGCTTACGGTGATGTTTTGGAATGCATACTTGCATTGTCTCATTTGATAACATTCGGACAGAAATTGTTGCAAGATGCCTTTGGGATTGCACAAATCTTAGACAACGGTCTATACAAAACAAGAAAAATCCAGCCAAGATAACACAAAATTGCCTGTCTCCCACATGTAGGGCGAAACCGACCATGAAAAGAAAGTACAGGTGATGGCTGTAGTAGAAAAGCTCAAATTTGCATGTTCTGATTGGATAAGATGAAGTTAGCCAGATTATCATACCAGTTATCCAAGTGGCAAGTCCACAAATCCCATTATACTCTTTTCTTGTCCAAGTCCAAAGCTGCAAGGCAGTTTTAAAAATTAAGTTGATACATGTCGACAATGAACAATCTTTCAATATTTCCAATAATGAAAATACCTGAAGTTGAGGAAAAATGTCAATACCTCTTGTCTCGGTGGTTTAGAGATTTTCCAATATACTATATGTAAGATTCCATGGGCTGTAAAGATTCCCATCATGATATTTGCCACCCAAATATGGTATCTTACACCATACGCAAATGGGACATTTATGAGTTGTAGAATCCCTGATTTTCGTGAAACTGGAAGAAACAGCATTGCCAAACAAGGCAAGCCAGCTAATCCAAGTTTTGATGCTGCTATATCAATTTTCTTCCTCCATCTAAAGCATTGCATTTGCAAAAATGAGTTGCAACAAAACAACATACCTAGTGCTAAGTAAATTTGACCTAACTGCCTTGATTAAGAACCACTTACCCTGCATCACCTTGCTCTTGTGTTTTTGGAAGGACACTTGCCAACTTTTTTTGGTAGCTTGGCGCACCAGTAGTTTTGTCATTGCCAACAAAGAGATCACGAATATCCATACAAGTAGTGCCACAAATATTGCTAGAATAAACATTTCTGCAATTGAAGCTGTTCTAAAAGGACCATGGATAGGATATGTACATATGCTAAACTTTGGTGCTCTTTTGCGTATCCTAAGAAAAATAGACAAACTTATTAAGGAGAATAATCAAATTCCAAAATAAAAGCGAGATCTGAAACTGTATGTTCAATTTACATACACATCCTTCTTTTCACTTTGATCCTTAAGTAAATCGTTACCGACAAGTGAAATGATTAATATTTGGCAACTGAAGAATATTAGAAATGGCTCTGCAAATAAGCAAGAATCAAATCAGATATAATGCACTTCAAGCATGCTACATTAGATGATATGATCAACTTCGCAATCAAAGACAGCTGCAGAACCATCTCCTATGCTAGCAACGAGAATTTTTAAAACAGAGCCTTTGGTAAGTAAACAGGCACGAAATTCTTTAAGGCCATAAATGACATTCTTTAGATATACTATTAATTGCCATCAAAAGCAACACATAAGCAAATCCAAACCTGAGGTGCCAAAAGAACGTGTATTTTTGTTGACAGACTTCCAGAAGGGTTTCCATCTGGAAGTGGGTCGCATATCCATACGAAGCCATCCTGCAAAGGCACATATCATCAAAGACCTGAGTAGAACGCATAGAAATTTTAAACCGAATGATGCCATGCAGCTCCAAGCTCCATCCTTCTGCGCCATTTCTTCAGCTTTACAGAAATACAAAAGCCAGAAGCCAAGGGCAACAAGTAAGTATGATTCACCTGGAGTAATGGAGGAAATCCCCATCAAAAATAGGACTTCCCATCAAATGTCTATTTGCGTTTGGACATTTGGGTGCTGCTAATTGTCCGGATTCCTCCATGATATGATAGTGGGTGTGGGCCTTAGATGTCAAAATGTCGAAAAAAAGCTTCCACTGTTGACATGTTTATTCCACACGCTGGTTCGTGGCATTGCACATCCGTCCAAAACAATGTTAATACTTGGCACCCAGCAATGCCTGTTCAAGAAAGACCCTGCAGGTGACATAAGCAATATCACACATTTTCTTCAACAACGTAAAAGATTAGTTGCGTGTAATATCCACTCGCGCAGTGCCAGGTGCTCATTATTCTTATGGAGTCTACTTTCGCCAAACATTCTGTCAATATAGCTTAGTAACCTTATGCATAATAGGCCTGGCAAGAATTTCAGTTTACCTTTGCTTTCTGCCTGCACCGAAAAGCAATATTCTTGCCTACCATCTAGGCCTAAATACCTACTACTGAATATGGGGGTAATTTCAACAAGTTAGGGTATGAGCAATCTTGCCCCTGCATCAAATCCTACGACGACATGTGGACACTCTTCTAACCCTTAATGCAACTAGTTTCCCGCTGCTAACTCGACGTTTAATCTGCAGCTAGTCTAGAGGCCTTAACCTATTTCGGCTCCCAAATCAAGCCCACATGTGATCTTCATGGACCAATTGTGGGATTGCTACAAGATGTTTAGAAGCACAAACTAGGGCCTAGTCCAACTTAGCATCAACGAGCTTGTCTGCGCTAGTTGGGGATGTCGGGGAAGGGGCCGAGGGGGTTAGAGTCCCTCGATGAGCTGGAGTTTGGAAACCAACATTAAACTCGAAATAGTTTAAAAAGATTTGCTCTCTCATTCCTCAAGCCAAATCGTGTTCGGCACGACCATTAAGAGTTCGAACCCTTGGTTTTCAATAGATTCCTAGATTCTATGCTTAATTGGATCGTCAAGGTGCCTTGGTGAGCCCTCAATTATTGGAGTAGTATTATGGGCTCTTCTTCGGGCATTGTAATCCCCTAGCTCTAGATCATGCCTCCAGCATCCATGGTTGATCCTCTCCTCACACCCGGGGGATGCACTTATACATAAGGGGTATGGCATCTGCGTTCGGAGGGTAGCAAAAAACCCCCCTTGTATACACAATTTTAAAAGGCAATTTGACCCCTCCATGTATAGATATTGCTCCAAATTAGTGCCTAAAAACCCCTAACCCCTAAGTATCGTCATATAAAATGGTCCAAAAAAACACCCCTCCGTTGAACTCTCATGGGTTATCTGTTGATCAAGGTGAATCCCCACGGGGGCTTAAGAGAAAGGAAGTGGAACCCTAGCCTTATTGCATCTAATTGGCCAATTTGTTGGTAAGCATTATTGTTGTAGGAAAGGTCCTGAGACTCAGTATTCAAACAACTTTCTTTGGTAGTACCTAACAATAAGCTACGGCATGCATTGGCGTACTTTGGAGGTAAGATGGTTTAACCCTCTTCTCTCTCTAGCTTACGTGTGTTCCTTTGGGCATTGTAGAGCTGGGGCATATATCCTTCTCTTACAGGTGGTTCACCCTAGGCGTAAGGTGTGGGATGTGTTTCATTGGTATCAGAGCCATAAGGTCTTGTACTTTTGGCTCGTATACTTAGTGGAGTTGGTAATGAAGTTGCCTCACATTAGTATTATAAGTATGTCTTAAGTGTAAAGTACAATCTGTAAAATTGCCAAATGGGGGCGCATGGACCAAAACTTATCATAGTTGACCGAGCTATAACCAAAAATTTCTCCTGAATTCTATTCAAAGTAGACTTTAGTTACAATTAGCCAAAAATAGCTTATACGAGCAAAATTCAAAAGTTTGGCCAAAATAGCAATTTTTCGTCAACCGGAGAACTTCTGAAGTTCGACTTTCTTTAAAAGTTTGACGGCGTCGACCAAAATATCGTCGACTTGATGCAGTTATGATGGTGCCCCACCCTTCGTGGTGGGTATTTATATGTTGGTATGTGCATGTTGTCTGTGCTTATATTTACATTTCTAGACTTAGTTCGACCCTAAGGAAGACGGGGCAATGACACATTCATGTTTCCGGAGCACGAGCCAAGGTCGACGTCATATGGATGGCCTCCTGTCGACAAATGGAGTTGACATGAGAGGATCTCCTTATTTTAAACAACCGGGGCATCATATGGGGTAAGGGGACATCACAGGACCGGGCTCGATCGGAGGACATGCCTAACTATCCTGCATTACCAATGGTAGTCTATCAACAAAAGATATGTATCACTATCTCGAAAGCATCCCTCCTCATCCAGTAACATGTAGTATTTGTCTTGTATTGTATTGCATTGCATTGCATTGCATTGCATTGCATTGTATTGTATTGGGTTGGGTTGTTTTTTATCGTATTGTAGCCCCAGTGGCATTTTCAGCAGTCTTCTAAGGGTACTAGTAGGAATCATCACTTTCTTCAAACATATTAGCTTCTCCTCCATGATCTAAAAGAGGCTCGCTGGATCCTCAAAGACGCGCAGCTATTAGAAATCTAGGCTCAAATTTGGCAAATTCAACTTTCCTATGACTGAACTCAAGATTCAGCATCTGTTGAATCTCATTTGCATGGTCCAACATATGTAGAACAAGATGCAATTGCAGTTTAGTAGTAATGGTATTTGCACTGTTATGAGCCATTTCTTTTGGAATGCCAAATCCAAGCTTCCCTCTAATATTGTCTACTGTTTAAATTTGGATTTTCAGTTTGGAAGGAAACTTTTTGGAATTTTTGTTAAGTTATTTTTCTGAAGTTTTGAAGGTTTTGGCTATCAAAAAATTCTTCTGATGCTCCAAAGATTGCGAAAGAGATATTGGTAAAATTTCTGGTTGGGTTTTCATGGATACGGAAGCATGGATTTTGATAAGGCATGAGATGTGTGTAGAAGATAGAAATAGTAGTTTGTCTTCTGGCTATCTCTGTGCAATTCTGGTAAAAAAATTGAGACCCATCTGATCTTAGAAGCGAGGCGTCTTCTGTAGCGGTATGTTCAATTTTTAAAAGCTTCATATCGATGCTTACTTCTCTAACTACCACTATGCTATCAAGTGATATCTTGACGTTTTGGTATGATTTTTTGGCATGGGTAGGACAACATAGGACATAACTAGAAGTTTTTTTTTTTTCTGGTTTGCAATCACGTGCACAGCTTTGAAATATTTTTGTTGTAGCACCACTACATCGGCTTGGATGACATCTATGTGGTTGTAGAGATGCATATCTCATTGCCTCGGGGATCCCATCGTTGAGCAGTTGCAACGGAAGCCCAACTATTATCTAGATGTACACTACGTGCGGGCGAAAATATACTATTACATGATCTCCATGATTGATAGGTACACATTAGTTTTGTGGGCAGATTATGGATCCTAGATGGTCTATCAAATTGTATTGTCACTCATGTGGATTGATCGGAACAGAAGTGGCATCTTAAAAATTATGAACAGAAATACATAAGTATTGAAAGCTTTAGTGCCTGTGCTTTTTCTTTGTATGAAAGTTCTGTCCTGAGGCATGTGATTTGGTGCTTAAGATTATGCCAAATTTGACATGGTATGTAGGAACCAAAGGCATGCCACCATAATGACTCTTTTTATGAAGTCCTCATAGAAGTCCAGGATAAGATAATTTTTATGAGAATATATATTGAAGCCCAAAGAAGCATGACGGCTTGGATTGTATTTGTGAACATGAAGTTGAGAAATAATTGTACATGGAACATGATGATTGGGACATATGCTTAACAAGGAAATTGATGTATCTGGATGCATTGTTCAACGAGGGTCATCGCGGGATGTAAATCGTTTGAAAATCTATGATGGCAAGCCATGTTTAAATTGGTAGACTTGAGAAAGGTTTAGTCTTGTTTGAGCAAATGACTAACCACGATGTTTTGCTTGACCATCATGATCTCAGCCCATGACCAACAAGGGGATCTTCGCGAAGCTTTTAATCTATTTAAAAAATGCTATGGCGTAGTGTAGTGTCTTGGGATGTTATTATCTCGACCCACATTCAACCACGACCAACCCGAGGAATTAATTAAACATTTTCTAGCAAATGCACGGAATAGAATAGAATAGTTTTTTTAACGTCCAAGTATTGCACATGTAATACAATTATTACGGTTTATGTTTGGCAAATAAACTTAGAGGCTTAGATAATGACATTATTTTAAGCATATTATTTATTTACATGTCTTTGCAATTTTTTTATTGTTACCTATGCTTAGCAAAGTCATTTTTTTTTTTTTTTAAAGGGGCGACAATCTATTATCAATGATAATCAAAAATCAAGATACATACAAGGGATGCGTGACATGGGACTCAAAACCTAGAGGGCGAAATAGTCCACTAAGAAAAACCACCCATACCTGAATATAATCATACTCCTTGTGCCACCTTGGTGGTTAATAGCCTCATCACAATCATCATGTTACGCGTCATTGAGATGATCATCAACATACTTCAAATTATCATGTCGTTGAATAGTACCCGGTATTATTCTCCTCGCTTTATACGGATATGGTTAGTGTATTAAAGATGCCTTCTTTGGTTCTCGTTACCTAATCATCCTCGATCTAATGGCTCATCAATTTCTAGTTGCAATTTGCAGCGGGACTTGGGGTTCATATCTCACATTCCATCATGAATGGTCTAAGAATTTGTGTTTCTATGCCGATGGACTCGCCTTACAGTTGTATAGTTGTGAAGGCGGGCCTTGGTATAAAAAAATGGATCTTCGCTTACGAATGGTCTAGAATTAGCTCGTCCCGTTTTCACGATAAGGAGGCTTTTGTTAGCTTTAAATTAGGGGTACTTTCGTCGTCTCGAACATCTGTTCAACATTCTTCGGGTTCAAGCTCCCATTGTTATTTCTTCATCTATTTATGATCAACCTTTGCCGGTTGCTTTGCATTCCTCGGCTATCGAAGATGCTCTACATACAGTTCCGGTGTTAGCACCATCAGCTGCAGCTATAGTTCCTACTACTCTCCACGATGTTGCTTCTGCCTCTCATGCTTCTGAGATTGTTATGGCTGATGGTCCTAATCTTCAGTGCGCTAAAGAGTCATGGCAACAGGTTAATTGGAAGGAGGCAGCGAGGAAGAAGTCTGTTATGCTTAGCAGAGTCTGTTGGAGGAGGCCTTGAAACTATTTCTACAAATGCCATAACAGGATGTGGTATCATCTACTGCCATGATATCAGCTTTTGGCCAAAGTGGTCAGCTAAGGAGACCATTCGGCTCTTTCATTATCTATCTGCTGAAGGTATTTCACCACATTTGCCAGCTTTATTGATGCATGCACCGACTGTGCAGCATTGGCCAAAGGAAAAAGTTGGTTTTTTATTTCATTTTTTTTAGGTTTGAACAAGCTCGGAGCTCCAAATATTTGAGCAAAAATGTATGGAGCACATATGTCTACCTATTCCATACCATGATTGTTCATACTCTGCATTTTCTATGGTGTTCTAACAGGTCGTGTATTTAGCCTTAGCAGATCGTGTATTATCTAAGCTCTACATTATAACAGGAGCTCTTATCGGGATTGTTTTTTATTAGTTGAGGAAGTAGATTGGCTAGGACAAAGTCAGAATGGGGAGTTAACTGGCCTCCAGACTTCATGATCTAATCATTGTTGTAAGGTTTTGTGGGTATGAGTTTAGCGTTCTTTTTTTCTAAGGGTATGAGTTTGATACTCTCGCAAATCACGGCATTGATGACAACATTTTATTGTATTCATATCTTGATTGTATTTACTTAATGATTTTATCTCTTCCGCATTGGTTATTGCTTGATGCAAAATATGCACGGATCTGAAACATCTCTTTAAATGGTGGAGTTTAGATTCTTAGAGGTCTATTTTTTGAATAACCTCGAGATTCGAAAGAACATGAATAAAGTATTTCTTTTTTATTTCGAGTGCTCAAGTTGTACTTGCGGCTTTTTACTAAGGTTTGACTAATAAGCATTTTGAAGAGTTCAATGACTTCTATTGGGGTATTTTTTACCACTATTGGATTTTTATGTTGGCGGCATTAGTTAGTGTTCTTATGTTCCTTGCTTCGTCACTATGTTTATAAGTGTCTATTTATTTAAGTGTTTGCTACTACGAACATGACATTGGATGTATTATGTGCCTAAAGATAGAATAAAATGATACTCCACATATCTTGAAGATATGACATTATTGTTGTAGGATACATAGCGAGAAAACCCATGTTATACATAAGAAAAGTAGCATTTCATGTTTTAAGAAGGTTGCTTCATGATGTCAGGGCATTGAAGAGACATCACAGAGCTTCTTTGTCCCGGTTTATATCTTGCCATGTCAAATTAAACGTAGTTAAATGATTTTTACTTAATGTAGCATCGCATTTTATTATTTTCTTCAACATGAAAATCAGTTTTGTCTTTCCACTTAGCGATGTGTGATGGAGATGATGCCTTGAATTACGAATCAATGTAAGTCGATGTTAGCAACATGGACTCGATAGGCACTTCAATAAAAAACCTAGCCCATTGTATGGGTCCCGCTGACCTATTGGTCTAAGGTGGGCGTTAAAAATCTATTCTATTCTATTCTATTCTATTCTATTCTATTCTATTCTATTCTATTCTATTCTATTCTATTCTATTCTATTCTGTTCTATTCTATTCTATTCTATTCTATTCTATTCTATTCTATTCTATTCTATTCTAGGGTGTCTTCCTGACATTTCTATCTACTTTATATTAGCTAGGTGTCTTCTTGGCATTTTGTAGTTCATATCATTATGCATTTCACACCATAGTACCTATGCTAAATGTGTCTTCTTCACATTTATATTCTATCCCTTTCTTCATGGCCATGGTAAAGGCCTTTTGCTCATGATGATATTGAAGATTGACAATGCACTTCATACTCAGACTCACACCTCCCTTCCCTTTTAGAATCATGCACAAAAATTGCAAATTCAACTAATTATCCAAAATGCAACAAGACAATTATAAGGAATGAGGTTCAACTCTCACAAATGTTTCAATTCTAAAACCAACCCCGTCCCCCAATCCAAAAAGAGGACAATTGTAAATTATATACCACTATCAAATAGTTTTCATTGAAAGCATGAAACTAACGATGTCACAATGTACAATGCATTGAATGACTCAGTGCTAAGGATACTTCATTAATGCATATATATTTAACTACTTTCTATCTCTACAATAGAACCAGTATTTATGCCCTGGCAACACTTTCGGAACCGTTACTAGTTCTTATAAAACTTGTAACCAAGCCCTCACCAAAAGTTTAATCTAAAAAATGGGCCCATAACAAGTTTGGTTTACATGTTTTCCTCTTGCTTACATATTGTTCAGTACTCACCTCCATGTAGTCCACCTCCCTATTTAATATTGAACATTCATACACGGTACCACTGGGAGGCATAAAAGGGTAAGTGCTCTCCTAGCATCATCAAGACGACATCCACGCACTATAGAACATCACCGGAGCAGCTCACGGTAATGCAAGGCAACGTGCCGCCAATCTTGAAGCCACTGACCCTAATCCACTAAGTTGATATGGACAAGCGATCCAAGCTTGATGACACGTTGGAATAAATCACAGCGGAGCCAAGCTAGGCTGACCCATTTGACCTAATGGACAACTAATGGCCCTACAGTAACGACAAAAAACGAGAATTTTTGACTCAAAATGAAATCCACATCCATGAATCTTATATAGAAAGTATAGCGGCTGCAAAATAACCTCCATGCGGCGCCGCTTTGATTACAGCGCGGCTGGGTTATGCGATATGCCTTAGCCACCGTGATAAATTCCTTGTATTGTCAAATGTAATCCAACAACGCCAATGATTGCCATGCACTCTCATACTAATGTATCTTCATGCGGTCACCACCTATAGGCTCTTGACACGCAGGCTTCGTACATGGCATACCCATGTCGAGTCATGCATATAATAATCGTGTACATGTCATCTAGTTGACATGTATTGTGATGTGGTAGCATAATATATGTATTCATTGCATATAATATATTGGAACATCACAAGTCCCCACATACAAAATACTTAAATACTTTTACATGACATACAAAAACCACGACGCAATATATAAAGTATACAGTAAGAAGCAGAAGACGCGGGTGGAATATATAATGTAAGTATTAAATATGTTTGTATGACTTGATAGGTACGCTTTTCAGACAATGAAATCTGATCGAAATGCTGACTTATGGGACTCGAGATAATGAGACTAGAATTTAGCCCATTTCTCAAACACAAAATAAAAGGTAAAATAGGGGGCACTTGTTAGGGGTCCGAGACTTCTGAGCTGTGAGGTATACCTCCAAATGAGATCAAAATACAAGAGGGCTAACGATTATGGAGAGGCAGGATTTACAAATAGAGATCAACATGAAGTAAAGGGAATTGAACCAGTCAGGATACACGGCAGGGATAAGAATTTCTTTGTCAAGATACCTAGTAGAGGTAAGGATTTTCTTGTCAGAGATTTTATTTAGGAAATTCAAGAGTTAGAGTAGTGCTTTAACTAAAGATAATGTCCTTGAACAATACATTCAATACAAAAATGTATGTTGTACTTTCCATTAGTAAACCATGCCACTATTGTGCACTCCAACAAAAGGGCGAAATTGAATTGCTTTTCTTGATCATAATCGACTCAAGCTAAATAGAGATAATCTTTGAAAGTGTGCCTTGACAACTCGAGGAATTGTATTATCATCAGGGAACTTACCAATAAAAAGTATAGGCGACAAGACTTTGGTGAATCTTTCATGTACAACTGGTTGTATCATTAGAGGGGCACTCTGGCCATTGTCACATTGGTGAGTTGGCTGGAGTGGGCACTTCATCGTCAGTGGACTAGTAGGTTTTCTATTCGTCTTCATCGTCGATGGCGGGGTCTTGACCTCTATGAACATGGTATGGGTGTATTTCCGTAGCTAGACTTAGTGACCTTACATACTTTTGTGCTTGTTTTACTCTTTTTAATACAATTCCATGGGGAGATGTTGTGGTGATCTTTAACATTTTTCTATCCTCTTGCTAAATTTCATGATAAGAAAAATAAGAAGCAATGTTTATATCATGCAAGAAAAAAATATTTTCCCCAAAACTTGTACCTTTTAATAAACTTAAAATCTCACCAGATTGAAGACCAAGTTTTAATCTGGTAGGCACTAGCGAAGAGCTTGCTGTGGAAAAGCTGCCCTGGATCTAGAGGTGAGGGAAGGCTCAAGTGGGGACTCTATCTTGGTGAGCAAACCCGTATCACTATTTGGCTCAATCTGGAAGGAGATACTAAGGATGATCGGATCTACGGGTTTTCTTAGATTCATGAGGCATCAAAGACAAAGATTGAATAATTAAAGAATATAAAAATCTTGGCAGTATAGAATGTAAATCATAATATAGATTGCTTATTACCGAATGAAAATTTGCGCCTTATATAAATACTTGTCTGGAACTTGTCACTTCCCTTCCTGCTCATATGGGCACGAGAGTTGACAACAAGATACATACTAGATGGATGTGAGAGAAAAATGCCAAAATTGTCGAGCGTGCTGGCAATGACTGCTAACTAATTAATAGCTGGATTCAATGGCTATTGCTGTAAGATGGATGGTCTTCTTCTGTTGTCGATCGTCTGAGCTCTTCCTAAGTCTGCTTTAGTCCATTTTACTTTTCGTTCTTGAAGATGTTCTGGCAAGGCTGGAAACTTGGCTCGTCTTCAAAGGAAAAATTCTAAATTTTGGCAATGTATAATGCTTGAAATGCCAAGGACTTGTGCACATGGATGCATGTACAACCAAACACGGTCTATATACAAGCCAATATTAGCTAGTTGCACATTTTATCAGATTCCCCAAATTTAAAACATGATCAGCATCATGAGCTAAGTATTTTGACAAGCTCAAGGTAGAAAAACCAATATCACTTGATATGGGACCCCAAGGACCCAAGTGCAAACATGACATATTGAACGAGCCAATTGAAACAAATATCTAAAGATATCAATGCCTCACTACAAGAAGTTGTTGTACATGATTTATTGACCGACAATTTCAAGCTATCCACTACCCAAACATCAAGAAAATTAAGCAGCAACAACAAGACAAACTCCATATACTGGTGCCATATATTGATACCTAAATCATATCTTAAGCTCATTGAACAATGTGCACCTTGGACTACTACAGCCGTCGGATTCGTCGATCCTACGTCCCAGATCGTATGTTGAGGCCTCTGGGCACTTCTCGTCTCGCTTACAGTCCACCTATGATTTTGAAATATGAAATACTCTATACGACTTTGTCTAAGATTTTAGAATATGAAATACGGGGGCTCGAACCTCTACCAAAATAATACAATGTCCTAATAAGACTACTTTAACCAATGTACTCAATGAGCTAATGTGATTATTTTTTATCTTGAATTTTTTTTTTTATAACAATCCATTTAATTGTTTTTAGGGATATATGGTCTATGGTTTCATGGATTGTTATTTTTACATCCATATCAAATCCCCCTGGGATTGTTATTTTTACATCCATATCAAATCCCCCTGGAACCCCCTATTATTTTGCTACATATTGAACTAATGATCTCTGAGTGGCTCTTCATGACTTCTACGAAACGAAGGCACCAAGCAAAAGTCCCAATTCACATTTGTTGGGTGTACAGAACATGTCTATGCAACTATAAAGGGTCTTTTCAACATTTTCATACGTATACTTTACCATTAGGGGATCTTTTTCATCACTATTTGGGATAAACTATATGCTTTAGGGGTTAAAGTAGCTTTCAAAAGTTAATACATCATGGGCATTTTTGGCCATCCTATGAATGCGGATGGCATATTCCCTTTATTATAAGTAAATCCCACCATGCAAAAGTTATTAACATCAAAATCAATGGGCTAGACTAGTGGGCTAGACTATTAAAGATGCTCCTGAATGAACTCCAGCAAAAATGGAGATGTAAGAACAAGCAATCTAAGGATAAAAAACAACCGAATAAGACTTGGAACCATGCCATACCATATTTACTTCGATCTGTGCTTCCAATGAAATCAATTGGACGTACAAAGACCAACTCAGTTTTAGGAACTTTGAGAGAATCCAAGGGCATTAGATAATTGAAAGAAATCTCAAAGAGATCATGGAGATTGAAAGGATGTAGGAAATCTTGAGGAAATCTAAGGCAGCTCAAGGGAATCTTGAGAGAGAACTCAAGAAATTTAAGAAACCTCAAACACATTCGAGGGACTTTATGAGAATTGAATATAACCCGGATGTTCCAAATATAATCTTGACCTAATTGTAAGTAATATGTAAAAAATAGCATTAACACGGACATAGTTCACAGTTTTTAGCGACTAGCGTGCGAAGCGGCTTGACCCGCGGAATCATGAACCTGTATTTTTTTACCTAAACAATATCGTAGAAATCCGATGGCAAAAATCAGTCTGCCCCGGCCTATTATGTGGGAGATTGGGCGCTAGCAGGCCTTTATGCAGGGTGCGAACCTAGCCCTTACTCCATGTAAGGGCCTACGGTTACCCATTATCTCTAACATAATTAGAGAGCATTTTCTTGCTCTCCTACTTGCAATGATGGCGTCTCTGATGATGTTTCTATAGTAGGAAGGTCCTATTGAACTTCAGTAGGACCTTCGGACTACCGAAGTGTATGATAGTGTAGGTAATTCGTAGAACCGTTGTTATTTGCTTTAGGCCGTGGTCCAGAGTTCACCCGAGTTGTCATGAAATTATTGAAATCATCCCATGCACCTGTCATAGTGTTTGATGAAACCTCTCCAATCTTTAATATAAGGAGAGGTATCTGATAGGGTTGTCCTCTAACACCATTTCTTTTTTATATACTTGGAAGGAAGGAAGAAAATATATTTTAACGTCCACGGAGGCCAACTGGCCTATGAGATGCTTATAGACATACAATATATCGGAAAGTATCCAAACACAAGAAAACCACAGACCACAGTAAAATGTGTCTCTACCCTTTGGGAAAGAAAAAACCCCCCATGTGGGAGGAAAAACCCTTGTAGTAGGCGTTCAGAGTCCCTATCTGGGCGCTCAAATTCCCTGTGCTATGAGGGACTCTCTGAGGGTGGAGACTTGCGGGAATGTATGATGCGAGGCGTGCAACCATTAGCGAGGCCGGCCAGATTGATGAATTGCTATCTCGAGCATCGAGATCGGCATGAAGCTGCTTTCGGATGTATGCATATCTTGGGACACTCAGTAGAGCATGGTGTTCATCTTCTACTATCTCGCATGTGGCAACAGCGCATAATCTCGTCTTGGGGGGATTCCACGCCCTCCATCCATTACCCAGTATTTGTCTCAGTTTAGATGGTGGGACCACATCCTTATTGCAGCTATAGTTTCTTGGTAGAGATGTGTGCCTTCAAATCTTGGTGGGGGCCATGTTCAAATCTTGGTGTGGTAGTGCTCTGTTTTGGGCTTTGCAAGGTGGAGCATCCACGGAGAGGTAACAAAGCTCATTCAAATCGACTCTGTTCCGCGATATCAGGCATATCCATAATCTGTTGATAGTCTATGGACCATCTTGCGAACCATCCCCTACAATGCTCACGCCACACTCTCTTGAGGCGTTGTGGCCCTTGTTATAATAGCAGCAGGGGAGGAAGGCGTTGTGCATCCATTACATCAACCTTATGGAAATCGCCAAGGTGCTGCGCGCATAGCGAGAATCTTTGTAGGGACCAAAAGCCCGGTCTCATACGACAAAATCGGATAAGGCACAGGTGTCCTTGACATATAGTTTATATGTTAGGAAAGCCTTCGTACCCTCTCTAGCTTATCCCAAGTGCCCTTGCTGTCGGCCCCCTAGACCTCTACCCCATACAACAATCTTGGTTCAGCGAGTGCACGGAACATGTGTGCTTTGTTATGCCCAATCGCGAGAGATCTATTTTATAACGACTATTACGCATTGCATCTGGGGCTTTCCATCCGTGGCCGACCCTTCTTTCTACACATTCATCCCATAGCATGTTAGCGAGAGAAATCGATTCCCGGATACTTAAAGGTCCTTACAACTTCCATCCTTTGTCCTATGTAATAGAAATGCGGGATATCATCTTTGCTTGACGAGATTAACAACAGACTTGGTTTTCTGGCGGTTGATGGTCATTCTGCTATGTCATAAAATTATTGATGGCATCAAATGATCTGCATACTTCTAGGCGTATGGGACAATAAGCCCGGATAAATGCATAGAGCAAAATTTTTTTCTGTATATACCTCGGCAAGCTGCGGCCCCCCCACCTCCATGTTCTTGCATCCGGTCTCCAACTTGTCAATATAGAGTCCAAAAGTGTTGGAGATAGCGGACATCCTATTTAACCCCTATGGTCTTTGTTCACACGGTGATCGTGCCTTGGCAAAGTGGGTGAAAGCATGCTAGGGTGTACCATCTAAAGTTCTTTTCAGGGAGTGCAAAACTACCCAGAAAAGTACCCAGCACTGGGTACTGGAAACTTGCATAAATGTCTCAATAAACAATAACTTTTAGAGTTGATTCATTCATTTTAATCTTTGATAGTATTATTACCCACTAATACTATAGATTAACATTATTGACCTTCAATTCAAAATTTTTGAATTGATTTTAATGGGAAGAAAAAACAGAAAGTACCAGTTTTAAAAGTACCCAGTGTAGGTACTTTTGAGGGTTCCAAAAGTGGTACACCATAGCATGCTTTCACCCAAGTGGCATATATTCCGTCATAGAGCCGGTAGATGGCATTCTGCAAATCCTGTTAGACATGTAGCTCTTGCAATCGTTGCCACAGCCGGTCAGGGGACCGTATCATATCTGCATCTTAAAATCCACGAAACATCAATACAAGTCCGTTGTGCATTGCGGCTAGCTTCCATAAAATTAAGGGGTAAAAATATGATCACTTTCGTGGAGTGGGCGGTAAAGCTTGCACGGCAAATTACCGTACTCCGGCTTCCTCGGCCCATTCGTTAACTTCTTCTCGGCACCCACGCTAGAAGTTTTCGCGATAGCGGGCTCACCATGATCATCACGGTAGTTGGTGGAGTCATCCTACTTCCCGTTTTATGAATCTTGACCTTGCTAACCATCCATTCACGTGGGGAGGCCCTCTCACGATGGCGATTGATTATCCTGTCAAAGGCAGAGCAAAGCTAGCCCACCCCATTTCAACAACTTCGATCGAAAGTCCACAGAGTCCGTTACTTTACCATTAGCAAGATGCCTAAGACCACGGTGGATGTCCTCCCTCGAAAGCTGTAGTGTTTCTCTAGCTAATCACGGTACCTCGGCCCGATGCGCTCCTAGGGGTCATACAACTCCTCAACCCGGATTGTCTCCAGTGCGAGGGTAACATTGCCCGGTGGTTGATGCCTCTTATATAGCACTCTCGCCAAAAGGCTTTTGGCTCGGTCATCAGCCGGATCAAACATGCGTTCGATGTTACGCAATATAGCGATGCTTTTTGGATTTCAAGAATGCCTTATAGTCCCTAAATGGCACATTCTGCGGGCTGTAGATCTAAGATGGTGCGTAGGTGACTCTTTAGAGCCTTACATTGGCGTCAAACCATGGGTTACGAGGGAATTGCCGCATGTCCCTTCCACCGGGGGCTTTCTTGCGGCAAAGCATTCAGCAGCTGCTGCGAGGTAAGGCCTTCACCAACCATTCACACTTATCATGCAATGTATAGGGGCATCAATCCCACAGTAGCTCCGCGTTCGGCGCCACCTCATATCTGCTAGCTTCCGATGGTTGGTGTATCCCAAACCCGAGGCGTCAATCACGTAGCCCACGCCCCGAGTGCCTCAATCCAAAGTGACATAAAATGGATAATGAATTAAGACAAAGTCTATTCATCTCTTGTTCACGTACTGTCGCGAAATCTCTAATGATATCAAGTTAAGCGGGGAGCTAGGAGATAATCCACCACTGGCCCAGCTCCACCATAAGCCCGTTGATCTTTGCCAAGTGAAGCCCCCACGATGTGACCATCACGGCATACCATTCTGAGATCACCATGTCAAAGATCTGGCATAGCTGGACCAACTCTCTTCCAAAGGCTTGAAGGCTGTATCACGGGGACCGTCTTGCATCTTTGGGATGTCTGTTTCTAGCTAAAGTGGGTTGGAGTCGGCATTTCCCACTGAAAAGGTGACCATTTGCCAGCATTGCGTGCGTGCATTGAAATCTCATAATAAAAACACATGACCCTCATGGCAATCTTGCTCTATGTCATCATCTGATTTCCTATAGGGCATATGCACATCTATATGCTGATGAACCACATGTAGAACTTAGAAGTTTCATGGGGTATATAACATCTGCAATAAGCGATGGGCAATGGTGAAATTTTGCAACACTTTCGTATCCCGCAGTGGCGGTTGAGTCTATCAGCCTTGTGGGCGCGGGCTGTGGATGCTATAGCATCTTTGAAGTAGCCGCGACTCCTCCATACCCTCGCTTGTCATGGCTCATTGGCGATGAGAAATGATGGTACCACAGGGATGTCCGGTAACGGATGATCACTATATTCCCATGTCTCTTGCAAGAGGATGATGTCCATGCCTATAGCAATTTCAGCAATGCCCTCAACTGCGCTTCGGGGGAATCCCCTCTGGTTCCACAATACAATTCGAAGGCACTCTTCCTATCTTGCGTGGTGGCCCTATCGATCCCTATGGAGGCTGCGGGAGTTGGGCCATTGGCGGTGTCGGGGCTCTCATGTCAATAAAACTCTGGCTGGCGTGGGTGGTGCGGGGTACTTGGTCACGGCTACTATGTGTGATCGCCGTGCGGAGGTGGGGATCGAAAGTGCTTGGTCCCACAGGTGCGTCGTTTACGCCCTTTGTTGGCGGGTGGGGGCACAAATACCTTCATCTTGCCATTAACCCGGACCTGCCGAAACCCACCTTTTTGACTGTCTAATCTTTGCAAACTCCTCTTGCCTCTCCTTCTATTGGTAGGGGTCAGGATCCATGTCTAAGTACACCGATGTCCCCTTCAAGCGACTAGCCTTGTTGCAACATCAACGTCTTCGATGCACAGTGTGAACGTGAGTTTAACTAGTCGGGTCTCATGTTTGTGCTTGTATTTCCTAAAAGAACCTTAAGATATATGTTGCAAAAACTTTAAACTCATAGTTAGTTAGAAGCGAGGCAAGCTCTAATACAAAGATCGGTTTAAAAAATTTGCATATTGTCTTAGAGCACTATCTTCTTGGCTTTCTATCTCAAGGGAGTCGTCTTCTACCATCGATCCTTCTTTGGTCCTTCTAAGGCACAGTTTAGCTGAAGCTTCATACCCAAACATGTTAAAATCCCTCCAATGCCAATTGCAAAATTAAGTAAAATCGAATAAAATCTAGTAACTTTCGGCATCGAGCTTATAGATTGTTTACGTCCTTTTCCATTTTTTGCTTTGAGTGGTTCCTTGCAGCCAAACATGATTCTTGGCCTTAGAAATGCACAGTCTTAAATAAATCTCTAACAAAACCAGTTAGTTACACCTTAAGCTCCTTTCAGGAGCTTTGTGCGGAGCTACAAAGAACCTAAAAGCATCAAACATCCAAGAACTCATACAAACTCTAGTAACTGATAGAACATCAGGGGGAAAAAGACACTAACAACATGTTGCATTGCTCAATCAACCCTTCCAGCAAGCCGAAATAAACACATGGGAAGCAAGCTTCACCATACAAATCACAATGTTCATGGCTATTGAAAGATGACCAAGCTCCACAACTTCTTGCCCAAGTTTAAGCATCGAGCGCATGCGCAGGTCATTCCATGCAATCTCAACCCGGGGTCAAATTGACCCCATAAAATAGGGATTTAAAAGCCCCAAGAACCATTGTCATAGCCAGTAGCGTGAGCCGCGAAGCGAGAACACAACGAAAACTTTTGAGCGAAATAAGACAAACACTTTTACCCGTGAGGGAAACCGCCGTTGATTTATGAGAAGAACAATCACGTTTCCGCAGTGAACTACCCGAAGGATTTCTGAGTAAACAACCGGCGTTTCTCACGAACAACGCCATTAGTTCATCACAACAATAAGGTTTGTGACACTAAAGAAGCGCCCTCTGTTCATTGCGGATCAACACCCGGCCAGTATGATAAACATGATTCAAAACAAGATATCTAACGATAAACAAGCGCCCTTGGTTCATTGGTAAACATCATTCAAAAACAAGATATCGGCGACAAACAAGTGCCCTTGGTTCATTGCACATCTACACCAGCAGATCTGTCATAAACATAATTCAAAGGAGGCCAACAAACGAACACGTGCACACCAGCTCCGGCAAAGAAGACAACACATGCACATGAGCGAACACCAACAAATATCTACATCCACAAAAACCGCGACGGGCGGGGAAGCTTCAATTGCTTGCAGTTCTCGGACCTTATCACATTATCCGATGCGGTTTCACGTGATAAAGAGTGCCCTCGCAAGACTCATATCTTGGCCTTGAGTTTTTTCGGCTTCGAGTCGCAACTCGGCCCGCTCCCATGCCACACTATTCATGGCGTCAATTGCCATGTAAAATCTCCTTGGTGGCGCTAAGGATCCGCATGGAGCTGCCATCTTGCGCGCATCTCGGCTCAATCTGAACCAAGCCCGATTGATGAATTCTTGACACAAAATATCTCTTGATTACGGTGGATAAACTTCGGCTATCGGTACGTGAGGCATCAACAACTGGAGCTAATCATTGATGGATCTATGTGCACCACGACCTCGGGGCCCCCATCACAGTTATTAGCATCAACTTCCATGTCTAACTTTGCAAGAACAAAAGAAATAAGTAAAGACAAGCGTACAATGTGATAGGCGACTACGGGGGCTAAGCGGCCAAGGTATGGTCGCTGTATGAATCGAATATAATCGGCACCCTCTTGACTATCTCAATCTACGGGTGAGCGTAGGATCACACAAATCGGTGAAGTTCTGCGTCGCCTCATCGGCGGGGATGGAATCATCCCAATATCTGCGCCTTCACAGGCCATTCCTCTCCACTAGCACATACCCGGCCGGGCAACCCATACAAGATCGTTCTAATATCACGAAGGCATGCGGTAGGCGGGATTTAGGAGAACTCTCCATGCGGCCACGAATCCTATGCTCATTCACATGGCGGTGTTAGAGGGATCAACCAAGCTGGCGGACAAAGTGAACTTCCCGCTTACGATCATTGGTCAAGGTAAAAATCAAGCTTGGTGTGTACGGCGACCACCATGATCTGAAAACATAGAAGCGGCTTTGTTCAAGAGGTTCACGATTATCAAGCACACAAAGTCCCTTTGTGTCTCCGGCACCAGTAGCGGTCTGAGGTCCTTCCCTTGCCGAATCATTGCCTCAGCGATGTTATGCGGGTGGCACATGTAATGTACCTTGCCAATGTCTTTCATCGCGATGTAGACCATCCCCTCGAAGCAATGGAGCACAGTGTTTTAATGCCTTGCACGGGACCACGCCTGCGAGCTTGGATGGCCAATTAAAATCCTTTTAATTGCTTCGTTCATAGCTTTGGGAGAGCTAAAAGCGTCCTCTAAGGGCGCTCACGAACATCTTGGTGATCTGGCGATGATCCTCTTTCTAATGCAAGCGCACACGCTATGCAATTTCTATCCGAAACAACACAAAGCTTCATAGAAACTTCGGTGGAACATCCTCCGGGACAATCCTAATGTCCGCGGACACATCAATTGCGCCCCAAGAGGAGGATGAATTAGGCATGGCGGGGGCACTGCTGCGTTTGGCGAGGCTGCGGTGACGGCATGGCGGTGCTAGAAAATCACGGAATTAAGATCCTACCCGGCGGCATGCATGGAGCTAGCGGGCCCTAAGGGGCTGAGCGTATGCGCCATGGCGAAGGCACAGCCGGACTCACTGCTTTGCACCCTAGGCCTCCGGCTGCTCTCCTCAATGACATAGTACCAAAGAAATAAAACAAGAGCAAGCTTGTCTCACGAACAAGAACAAGAGCGTTGGCCTACAAGCTCGAAACAACCCAACCACTTCCAAACAAGCGACCCACCTCCGGTATGACCCGAATCACCCATCGCCCTTACCTGCCACACAGCGGGCCCGGTTATTGCAGCTACCCGGCTACCACACATTGCACCAGCCATGCCCGCTCTTATCCAAAATCAAACCATCGCCTAACACAAGGATACGCTCTCTGCCCTAACTCAAATGCCACCGTCAGCATTCTACTCTTTTCCCTACGAATGCATTAAAAAACCACTGATAATCTTATGTTATAAAACTACGCAAACTGATCGGGCACACATTATTGCCTGAACTCCTTTTAGATACAATTGGAGAAACGAAATCTTTTTATTTTGCTCTTATTTGCGGACGTACGTCCAATTAGCATATTGTGTACAAATTCTATCTCCTCCACAAATTTTGACCTTCTATTTTGGATATTCTGCGTATATTCCTGTTCTTCTTCACTACCTTCCTCGGGCAACCCAAAAAGTGTCAAGGAATTTGCTTAGATTGGCATAGGACACGTGTCGACACAAATTACACCACAAAAACACGATCCTATATTGTAATTAACCGAATGACCTTACCTACGTGTCATTTTCCAGATCATCATCCCAATTCGACATATGCAATCCACAGTTCATGTTTGACTGTTCGACGATGCGCATGCTCTCCGGCCAAAATTTAACCTGGGAGCCAGCTTATATCGGATTGAGGTCAAAGAATGCATCGACCAGCATCTAAGCATGTAAGTTTTCTTATCTTCGGTACTATGGTTACATGATTTAGGATTTGAGGATCCAGATGTTAAAATATTGTGTTTCAGAAATTGATCTAGTCTAGTAAATTTGTTGGCATTTCAATATAGTAAATTTGTTGTTCTCCCAGATATCATTAAGGGGGGCAAGTGCGAAGGAAGCCACGAGAAATGCATTATTAGAAAAAGTAGCTGAAGAAAGATCATTGCGGAGTGCTGCCAGAAGGATATCTGCTGCTGTTATACTCATCCAGGTAATGCATATATGAAATTGAGTCCACTGAGCCTCAACAAAGTAGTGCGATGTACTATATGGTTATCAAATGTCTCATCTCTAAACTCCAATGTATGTTAATGGAGAGAATGGACCAATACGGTCTACTTCCGTCATACGTTGAAGTAGAAAAGCACGGCCATCTATGCAACTGGATTTATCTTTAAATTATTCTCCAATTGCATTGTAAATTTTTTTGAAATATAATGTTTTAGATTGCTCTTTTCACATTCCTGTTGTTTGTCCTTTTAGCGTATATGGAGGGGACGCAGAGCTGCAAAATTAGCTGCAGAAATGTGGAGATCAATTTGGGATGCAAGATTACAAAAGTTGAATTTTATGCCATCTGCAAAAGACATATCTGATGATATTTTGAGGCCATTTCTCTTTTTTATGCGAAGTTATCTTCAGCTGACATGTCGACAACCTTTGCAAGCTGAAGATGCTCGGAGGATAACAATATGTCTGGAGTTGGTACTTAGAAGCATAAACTCATCAGGTGGATATCTAAGCCCTTGTTGGAATTAAGTTTAAAAGAATACATGAAAGTGAAATGCTTTGTTTGTTATGTCCCTTAGCATCATGCCTTCCGTTTGAAAGATAGACCAGACTGGAAAAGATTACTCATGTCAGTTGCCGTTGCCTTTGTTTGCTTCTCCTTTCCCCGCCTGACTGATATCTGGCCCTTGATGCTTGGATTGGGGGGCTAGGATTGCCCCATGATGGGGTGGGGCTGTTGGCTGTTTAAGCCACCCGTCCCCAAACATGCATGCAGCATGCTTTGACCTAGGCATATTTATAAGTGTTTTCAAGGATATCAAATTGCATTCTAATCACGAATTCTTAAAGAAAGCTTGAGCAAATGGATTTGATGGCTAATTTATGTTTGTTGAGTATTTTATGCCTTAACCAATAATATCATGTGGTTGATGCACTGCTAATCTACACGTACAATTAGGTTGGGTGTCGTACCTTTGCCACTTTAATTGTATTAACTGTGTTAAAATGCATTACCAGATCATGGAAAGAACGTTTGTGGTCCAGAAATCATTTCGGGCGAGGACGTAAAAAGGTGGACTCATCAAGTGCAGGAACTAATAAAAATCTGTTTGGTACTGTTGCGGATGGATGATATGAATGGCGACCTTGGAAAGTCATTGGACTTGCTAAAGGGTTTGGGAGTGCGTTTGTTGATTGCACTTACAGACACTAACTTATGGGGACATGTTGAGGACAAGGAGCTAAGTGAAGATGTTGTTCTGCGTCTTTTACAATGGATGGTTGAAGAAAATGCTGGTCTTTATCCTTCAGCTCGTGCATTCTTGCTGGCAACTTATCCAATTTGTAAAGATGGTGACAAGATTGTAAAAAATCCTAATGTGGCTGACAATTTTTTAACTACTGCTAGTGTGATAACGATGCTTTTGCGGCCTTTTCATGTGCTTACATCCAAGCTGACAAACTTAGAAAGCTCTGAGCAAGCAAAACTGAATTTGTCTTTACAGCAAGCGGCAAAGCAGTTTTGTACACATATACTGACAATCCCGTTCCTTGTGCAAAGAATCCCTGCGTCCCTTACACCTGCATTGCAACATCAATCTTCACTTGTTCCATGTTTTCAAGGTTTTCAGGTGAAATAATTTGGAATCAGTATTTAGATTGTTACATAATAGTAAAATAAGCAGGAAGAAGATGCCATAATAATTCCGTTAAACTTACTTGTTTCCTCTTATGCTCGCGAGTACCTGGAAGACTTTTCAGGGAAGATTGTTTAGCACTGCTTGTTGGGCGGTAATATTCCATTAGCAGCACGGGCCTTTGCAAACGTTGTTGAATTAGCATCATGGGCGACTCCATCTCCTTCTAATGCGCGGCATAAGATTCCCGAGAATTTCAATTATAAAGAATACACAGATGCTCTTTGCTGTCTGATTTATTGTATTATGCCATGGATTGAAGATAAACGACATAAGAGAAAAGTATTAGACGGTGACTATGAGGACTTGGGATTTTGTGACAGTTCTTCCAGTGCTTCCCGAAATTGCACCATGGAGAATGCACATAGTTTGCAAGCATTTGTTTATTCATTGAATCCGTTATCTCAAACTTGCCATTTGGTGCGTCTTCTTGACAAGACTTGTATTGTTGGAACAAGAGAGCTGATTACCTCTAGGGGTGAAACAGCTGTGGGAACAGGAACCACATTACCACAGATTGCAAGGTTGTATTCCTGCCTCTTGACTTTATTCGCAGTGTCGAATTCAGCTGGTGGAGCCTTGCCAATTTTAAACGTATTAGCGTTCACTAAACAGCTTCTTCCATGTTTGTGGAATTGGATACAAGACAATTGTGCTGTGTCACGTGTCAATCAGTGCACAACATCAGATGCTTGCAGTAATTCCCAAAAAGAGGTTCTTACAGGCAATTCCACTACTAGTAAATTGTCAGGAAATGTATGGACCAATGCAATCATGAAATTGCGGCCAAGGAGCAGCACAGTAAATGAAGTAGTTGCAAATGATACTCATGGTTCTGGGTCTCTGCATGATAAGTATTCAATATGGACCATTGAATCAATGGTAAAGGGGCCCGATGGACTTGGGAATGAAACAGTGTCAGTGATTCTACTCTTTTGTGCTGCATATGCACATTTGTTGCAGGTTATGGACGATGAAGAGTTTTACGAGCTACAGGTACGTTCTGTCTTTCAATGAATGATTTACAAGGGATTTAGGAATGTAGGAGACTGATGAACATAGCAAGCAACTACCCACCTGAGACACAATTATTAGAGCAATGAAAATAGAAGAAACATGATGCGTTTGCATAAAAAATTCATATAATTTGTAATGATTGCTTATATTCTGATGTATCGAAAAACTTTACTTGATCAAGGCACTCGTTTCAAGAGGCTTGCTGGATTTTCACACATCTGGCAATGTGGGAAGTAAAATGTGCACTGTTAAAATTTTAGATTGACACCAAGCAATCCATGCTCTATCTCTGTTACCTCCTTTCAAAACTATGTCAGGTTGATAGCCTTATAAGCTACAGCACAGCTCTGGCTTGGAATTGGCCAGAAGCTACAAAATGAATGTCCTATCTAGAGGTAATAGCATCATAGATTATCTTATTGGGTTATCTCAGTTCATAGACCAAGTGGATATCTCTTAGATATAAATCAAGCCTGCCAAAGAGGACTGTGTTTACTGTTGAACCTCTAAGAGTCCTGCCTGTTTGATAATTTTATTGGCACTTAATAATGGTTAGTTGCATGGTATTAGATAGCTGGGTACTCTACAAAGTAAAGCCCAAACTTTATATCTCGGTCAATGTGGATGCATTTGCAAAGCAACTTTTCATCCTAAAGAACAGCGAACCTGGCTTTATGCCCCGAATGGTTGATATCACGGTGATATCAGAAGTTTTGCATCAAATTAGGGCGGATATGCTGAACCTTTTGTGTAGCTGAGCCGTAAATGTGTACTCGCCCAAGTATGACCTAAGGGGTCAAAGATCAACAAGTGATTAATCCTCTGCTCAAGGTGTCCATTCTCTTCTCCTTTTCATCTATTGAAAAATAGGCAGAGCAGTTAAAGGCACAGGAAAAGCAGAAGGAAGTGAATTCAATGAATTTGAGCATCGATGAAGACCAATTAGTCTATCGGACCCATATGAGGACTATAGATGGTTTGCACCAACTGTTAGAACCTGTTTAATGAAGCTAATTATATTAGTTTTCTCAAGATATGAATTAACAGCGTTAGAAGGCCCCATCCATAAAGCTGGGACCCCTAATCATGATTGGAAACGTTTATGGCAAAACTGTATGGAACATCATTAGCTAATTGGTAGAGAAGCACACAGTCGTGTTGTTTCAAAAATTTGTTGGGCGTTTCATATTATGAAGGATGGGCAGTGGTTGGATGAGGAAAGTAACTCAGAAACAAGTGCATCTTAATCCCATGCTGATGATGTGATCTTGATCTCCTCTTCCTAGAAGTTATTCAGAAACACTTAACAGCTTTAGGGGTATGCTGCAAAGAATGGAACTGAAAGTAAACCTGTGGCCCAGGTGACAGCCTTTAAAACCTCTTGGAAGGGAATGAAAGATAACTTCATTTTTTCAAGGACGATTCACGGAAACTGTATCTGTATATGCATACTTGGGAGTGAAGCTTTTAGGGATACGCCTCCTTAGGAAAACAATGCTGTCGAAATGCAGCTTCAGGATGCTCATTTAAAGCTCCCTTTTTTTGACATGTTTAAACCTGAAGCTTTATATGGATCACAAATATGGCGAGTCAATTTGTGGGCTGGATGAATGGTTTCCAATTAGAACGAATGAATGGTCTCAACTAGAAGGCCTCAAATATTTGTTCCATCTAGAATGATCACGATCAAGCCTTCAATATCTCATGAATTGCTTGCTGAATTTAATGCTGAAACTCTACAGCTTGAAGCAGCCCTCTAAGCAGTCTCACATGAAGAGCCATGGTATTCGAAGGTATGAAAACAGAAAGAAAGATGTTACAAGGCATGGAAGTGCCAGAAAGTCTACTTCTAGAGTGAAAGACAAGTAAACTAAGATGAGGCATGAGTATGGCTTATATATGCCATGTTGCAACAAAGTCACATCAGCATGCGTAGTCACCATAGCACGCGTGACATATGGAATATAGAATATGCTAACATTTCCCCGATGACCAGGAGTCCTGGAAATCAACTAATCATAAAGAATAATTAAAACAACTGAACACAAATGCTAACATCCTCCTGAGGAGTAATAGTAGGTTGTAAATGCTATCATACCCCCAAGAAGTAGCCGTAGGAACAACATGTAAGAGTTGCTCCATGTAAGCAAACTGACTGCTGTGAGAGTGAGAGCCTTTGTAAATTCATCGGCTCCCTGATCTTAAGATGTTTGATCGGCAAATGCCATTTATAATCTTTGTCATGAAGTGGAGATACTCTTCAGCCAATGATCTTGCGAGAATTGCAAGATCTTGGCTCAATTCCTCTTATTCAGAAGAAACTTGGCTTCTTAGCATGCCATTTCAAGTTCGATCCAACCTGTAAATTTTGAGCTTCTAGCCTTCAATCCTCTAAAAGATTTTGCAGGAATAGTAACTTTCCTCTTCATTTTTGGTTCTGATACCATAACACCATGGTATTCAAAGGCATGAAAACAGAAAGAAAAATGTTACAAGGCATAGAAAGTTTAGCTCGAAAAACAAGTAAAAGTAAAATGGGGATTGCCTATGGCTTATATATGCCATGTCAGTAACAGAGTGACGTCAGTGACATTCTAACGTCATATATGCTGGTCAAATTAAGGCTTCAATGGATAGTATTCACCATTCAATACAATTAGCAGCTCCTATGTGAACTGAATCAGCAGCAGCAGTTTTCATTTATCTATGTTAAGGACAGGTGTAATTGAGAACTGACAAAAAACGCAAGCAGTCCTTTTGGAAAAGGAGGTCTGAAAGGAAACAAAAGTTGCCAAATGTTGATATCAGGCTTGTTTTCGAGCAACCAGAATGGCGAAACATTTTAGACAGATGTATAATAAATTTTGTGCGGTAGAATCTGTTCTGAAATAATTCGCATCAAATGATGCTTGAAGGTCCAGAAATTTGTAATATTGTTCATGTAGACTGTATGGATCTTCAATGATTAAATATTTTTTTTCCTTCTTTCTGAGTTTTCTGTTTGTGAGGCTGAGGCGAAAGTCATGGTGTGATCCATTATCTAGCTGTTGTCTATAAGATGCTGCTGTTGGCCATGATGTCTAGATTCCTTTGCAACATGTAAATCATGGAGAGCAGAGAAGACTAATTAAATTCTGATAAGAGTAATATTTATTTGCCAGGTTCCCTTCACTCTTGAGAAGCAGAGGTTAATCTGTGCCATGCTAAATACGTTCGTTTACCATGGTTTTTTTTCAACATCAAGATACCAGTTTCAATCTTTGATGGAGGTCACTTGTAGATGTCTTAGGTTGCTGTATGCTAGAAATTGCAGACGTTGTTTTTGTCCTCCAGAGTTGTGGCTAGCTCCAGCAATTGATGCAGAGGCACATATAGCAGCAGCTGCAAGGGCCCATGAAGTAGCTTCGGCCTATTTAAGATCAGGGGGCGCTCTGCAGGGTCCAGCAATGGGGTCCATTCTCACTGCAATTCCTCATGTCATATCTTTTGAAGAAAGGTATATCTTTGATTTATCCACCGTTTATAATCTGTTGCTATGTCATTTTCCATTCTACTCTCTATGCAGCTTATGCTAAGCATAGATAGGATTTCTATAGTAGACTCCGATGTATGGTCTGTATAGTTCATAAGCAATTTGCTTTCAACAGTACAGGAGAGTGTGCCAAGGATCAGGAACATTTGGGAACTCTTGATTTTATGGTGGCTTTTGTTTAGCTGTTCCTGCTCAAAATAATTGGATTTGTCCCTTAGAGATGTAATATTCCCCTTAAGATGTGCCTTCTTATTCCTTGATCATTACAAGTTTATTTGGTCAAATATATTAACGATAAACTATCCAGTCTCTACATCGGGTATGCCTAGTACCATTTTGTTACCAGCCTCAGAAGGGTATCATCTTCTGTGTTGTCTTCCTGTCTGAGGAAATGTTTTCCTGCAGCGTATTGGATTGATGTAAGCCTTGGTTCAAAAGTTGACCACTATTTTTCATGCAGTCTGCCAGCAAGAAAGACTTTAATAATGCCAGTCATCTCCTAAATAAACTGCTCTCTTGGCACCGAAAACTCGTAGACCTGTGAAATCAATAACAGATATATGCTACTAATGCGAATGTTGTTATATATTGCCATTTTATTCTTTTAAATATATTGATAGCCAGTTTACTGAATTGCAATGCCAGAGTACACATATTTAGAGAATTAATACGAGCAGATAAGATGGCCAGGAAAATGGGAGGAGAATCAGTTGGACCTGGCCCAGGTTCTATATCAGTTTCAATACGTCGTGATCATATTGTTGAAGATGGCCTTGCACAGCTTACTTCTTTGGGATCAAAGTTAAAATGCTGTATCAATGTGTCATTTGTCAATGAGCATGGGCTTCCAGAGGCAGGAATAGATTATGGTGGTCTCTTTAAGGAGTTTTTGACAGACCTTGCAAAGGCAGCATTTGACCCAGGGTAAGACTAATATTTCCAATGGTCTAATATACTACTAGCTCTGATATTTGTTTTTTTGCCATTCATTAAAACCTTCAGTTATGGATTGTTCATGCAAACAGCAACAGAAGAAGCACTTTT
Organism: Isoetes taiwanensis; assembly: GCA_021234155.1. Lineage (NCBI taxonomy): Eukaryota > Viridiplantae > Streptophyta > Lycopodiopsida > Isoetales > Isoetaceae > Isoetes > Isoetes taiwanensis. The sequence goes on along the minus strand of JAJEKV010000017.1, from coordinate 755,925 downwards.
GTTTCCTCACCCTGCAGCTACTACTGTAGGACGGGGGCTAGAGACCATTCAATTCTTGGGGCGGATTGTTGGAAAGGCGTTATATGAAGGAATCTTATTAGATTATTCATTTTCACCTATATTTATTTCAAAACTGGTCGGTCATAACAGTTGTTTTGACGAGCTGTCTGAACTAGATCGGCAGCTCCATCAAAATCTTATGTATTTGAAGGTTGGTGATAACGTAATGAGGTTGGTTTTGTCACAAAAATTGTATTCCTTTCCAAAGTATCTGCGATTTTGGCTTTCTCTTGACAACAAGTTGTATATGATGGCAGCGCTATGAAGGTGACGTGAGTGATCTATGTCTTGATTTCACAGTAACAGAAGAATTATTTGGAAGGCATTTAGTTGTGGATCTTATCCTGGTGGATCAAAGATTGCTGTTATAAATGAAAACAAGCTACAGTATGTACATCGCGATGGCCGATTATAAACTCAACGAAGGTTGGTATCTATATAATTACTAACTGAATCTCTCATTTTCTTTTTTCTTATTAAATTGGTGAGACATTTAAGGAGTCTTAAAATCACTCAGAATGCTATCGTTGAGTGCAGGCAAAACCAGCAATAAGTGCATTCTTGAAAGGCTTGTCGGACATAATTCTTCCTTCATGGCTCAACCTTTTTAATTCGAGGGAATTCAATCAGGTAGTTATTTTTTTTATTGTAATTATTACTAGTATTACTTGGATATTTTGTACAAAAGCAACGGCTTTAATTCTATTGAAAAATCTCTGCTCAGCTTCTGTCAGGTGGTGAGCCGCGACTTTGGCGTGGATGACTTAAGGGAGCATACTCAATACACGGGAGGTTTCACATCCAGTAGTCGGACAATCAAGCTCTTTTGGGAGGTTAAAATGGATACCACAACCCACGGTCTTGGCTGTGCATCAGCTGGCTATGAAAATGCCGTCCTCACATATATTTTTCTTGCTTTGTTAGAAAACTTTTGGACATAACTCTTTGTCTTTATTGTGATATTTATCTTGTCTTTTTTTAATCTCTCTTCATATTTGTAATAGGTTACTGTTTGAGCTGTAAAAATTTACATGTCCAGATTTAAATGTAAATAGCAGAATCGGCACTTTAAGATATTAGTGTGTAATAGGCTACGGTTTGAGCTGTGAATTTTGCAATATCTGTAGCGAATGTATATAACAATTCATGACTATGTAAATTTCTCTCTTAGCAAAACAGTACTTTAAGTTATTAGTGCACATCAAATGTTTTATACTTTTGGCATTTTTATGTGTTGAGTTTACATACTTGGAAAAATATACTTCGATTCAATTTCAAGTAATATATAGGGCAATCTCAGAAAGATGAACTGATTTCTAATCTTTCTAGGTGGTTGGAAGTATGGAACCAAGTGAACGATGCTCCCTTTTGAAGTTTGTCACAAGTTGTTCTCGGGCACCATTATTGGGATTCAAGCATCTGCACCCACCTTTTACAATTCATAAGGTAAGTTGTGACATTACTGGCTTTGTTCATTTCTCTCTACGTATGTTGCAGTTCATCTATAGGCCATTGTCATTAATACATAGTAATGGTCATGAATTCCTGTGGGCTTATCAGAATAGAGAAGTTGAAGTGCCTTTTCTAGACTCCTACCTCTTATATATAATATCTAAATTGGCATCTTAATTTCCTGTTTCTCTGGATGTAGGAGAAAATGTCTTGCCTTTTAGCAGCATCAAATATGTCAATTAGTTGTTTAATGTTATCTGGAGTAGAATGATGAAGAATCTGCTTCTCTGTAGCAAATGCAATACAGCTGGGTCATGATTCTTCTTTGATGGGCAGGTGATCTTTGTTTGCAAGCTTTGAATTGTTATGCTGAGAAATAGAAAACCAATCTGTTTGAATCAGTCCATCGCTTATGGTCTATGGGAGCTTAAGCTTTGGGGTTGCGGCAGTATAATTGTACTGGTTAATTCTGTTGTTGACCACCCTAATGATGATAAGCATGCAGATTTACGATCTTATCATCTTATATATTGGCAAATCTTTTATGTAGAAACATGATAAAAGTCTTTATGTTGCATGTGTTGTAACTTCATTCATTCTAGCTTTCCAAGCTATTGTCTTTTTTTATGCTTATCTTTATACAGGTGGCATCTGATACACCAGTCTGGGCAGTCATTGCGGGGCAAGATGTTGATAGACTTCCTACTGCATCTACATGTTACAACATATTAAAGGTAAAGTTATTTCTCTGTAATTTAATTTTATCTTGGCGGCTGGGCAAGATGGTGCATTCATTGACTTTGTAATTTTAAATTTGGGTTTCTAATCTAAATGCTATTTAATGATTGTTAGCTTCCGACATATCGGCGGTCAAGTACTCTTCGAATGAAGCTCCAGTATGCTATCAGATCAAATTCAGGATTCGAGTTATCGTAGCACGTTAAATGGAAAATTAGGTTGGTGTTTTTGCTCTACAGAATGTTGGTATATAGTTCTTATCCTTGATTCTCTTTTTAGTGTTATACAATTTATCAAAATGCTGTGGAGGGCGATGATCAAAATTGCTGTGGAGGGCGATGAGATTTGTAAAAGCATGAAAGGACATGTTTTTTGAGCTTATGTTGTAAATAATTTTCTTATGAAGAATTTATATAAGCTTATGTTGTAAATATGTGATATTCCCTGAGTAATAAACGTTGGTGAGAATTACGTCCAGTACCTTGTTGACATGTTGCAACCATTTTCTCTCTCCCTCTCTCGGCTATAGCGGAATGGGATCTCTGGGCTATGGTGAGCACTACCAGACTACAAAGTAATCGTGCAAAGTAAAACCGTAGTAAAGCCCAAAGAAAAAGAACTTGGATTTAGAGCATAGAAATACCTCTCTGCTTAGATAATCTCTCGGCTATGGCGAAGCGGGATCTATCGGCTACGCTGAGCAAAGCTAGAGTAAATCTTGGAGCGTAAATATCTCGGATTTAGATCAACGAAATAACTGCATGGAGCTTTCGGATTCAAAGTAAGTGAATCCAAAGCGAGAAAATGCTCTCGTTTTTTCTCGCCTCGATTTCTTTTCTCTCCGGCCTGACAAAATTAACATGCCTAGGTAAAGAAAAGAAAAGCTAAGGGGTCAAAGAATAGTTCTAACTCGGCTGAGGCAGTTTGAGATAAACTCTTACCTAATGTAAATAGGGAAAAACTACCAAATGCCCTTAAGTTTTCGACTATTTTGCAAGATGCCCTTAAGTTTTCATTTTTTTCACGGAATGCCCTAAGGGGCGTATACGTATCTAGGATTGTTTTCATCTTCAACAGGATGCCCTTATGTTTTATCATATGAAATGCCCTTAAGTTTTATGAAAATTTATGAAGTGCCCTTAAGTTTTATGAGAATTTATGTAATGCCCTTAAGTTTTATCAAAATTTATGAAATGCCCTTAAGTTTTATGAGAATTTATGAAATGCCCTTTCCATGTAAACGTAAACCGAGCTGTAAACCCGAAGCAGTAAAACTAAACCGAGTTTATGAAATGCCCTTCGAACTACAAAATCCCCTATAATCTCCCCTGTAGAATCTGAATCTGGAAATGCAAAGATATTCATATAATATAGTAAAATTTGCACCTGAATTTGAATTTGAATAATGTTGATACAAAACAAATCAAAAGAACGAAACTTCTAAACAAATAAACATGTCCATCAAATAGGAGCCCTACATGTTAAGTGAATTATGTCACGTGCCCTTACATCTAATGCAACGATGCACTTCTTTCACCTCTTCCTCGGTCACGGATTCTCTTGGTCAGGTGGGGCGACACAGTGGTCTTCTTGTCATTGGAGGCAACATACTTCACAATGTCACTAGGAATTAAAAGCGGATGCATAATCTCCTTGTAGGTGTGAAGATATGAAGCTGCAAAAAGGCCACATGAGCATAGTTCTATACCGTTCATTTCTATATAAAGTATTGCGCATCTTTGCATGGCCACATGGAATTCCGTCTTCTTGCCACTTGTTGCATGAACATGTCTTCAAACCCAAATTCACAATCCTTGGTTTTAGATGTGGGGACTTCAAATTCAACATCGAGAGCTGCAATCACCGCGGTATGAGCGACCCTTTTAGCATGATTTCTTCACATCAAGCTCGGCATGAGGGTCAAAGCATACTCTCACGCATTTTCTAGCCAAGACAAAGCATCTTTTCTCGATAAAAAAAACCATGCCATCATCTTATGGCGTATTATCAATTCCAACATAGCTAGAATAGGCAACTCTCTAGGCTCCGCGCAACCAAAATTCAAAGACTCAGCGATATTAGAAGTTAGATGTCCATACCTCCTTCACGTGAATTTTGAGTTGGCCCAATGGATAGGATCGGCAGCCGACAAGAATCCATGTGGTGGCCTCTGCATTGGCGCATGCATTTACGTGATGGCGCATCATATTCCTCAATCTTGTTTGCCCGTGCAGCATTCCATAGCATGTGAACAAGCTGTGTACTCTTAAAAAGCCTCCTAAAATTCTCAGCTAAATGGCGCATGCAATAAGCATGTGGCACATTTCCAAACTCAACCTGAACACCTTCTACCAATCCCTTACATGCATCGGATATGAAAGTTATCTGTTCATGATGATGCAAGTAGTTCTTCAAATTTTGTATAAACCACACCCGGTTATCATCATTCTCTTGCAAGTACAAGCTGCAAATGCAGCGGAAATAAACCATCATTACCATCAATAGCTGTCGCTGACAAGAGAATGCCAAGGTATCTTCCTTTGTGGTGAGTACCATCTAGGCCCAATACACGTTAAAACTACTATCTACTATCTATCTATCTACTGGTCTGCAGTAGCGAAAACCCTTCAAACTAGCATAAAGGCTATAAAAATCACGAAAGCGGTCTTACATTTGTTTTACGGACAAAAGCCACACTTCGGGGTTGCTTTCAAAATTTCATTACAATACCCTTCAAGTTTCTTGTAGGCCTCGGTTATGGTCACCATGAATGTTAGCATAATGCGACCTCTTTTGCTTTCAAAGCAAGCCCATATGAAATAGTCACACCCTTCTCTCTTCTAATATCTCCAATGAGATCCTTGGGTCTTAAACACGGTTGATCTCTGAACCTGTCAATGGTATGGTTTGCAAGCCAAGCTGTACTAACTTCTTTATTTCCAAGACGAGCAGCACCAGTACAAGTATGAACATCGTGAAATTTTTTCCACGACTATTGAAGGAAAAGCGAATCAATATAATTACATAGAACAAACAATCCAGTTTCTTGAACAATGAACATTTAAGATTTAACAATGAACATTTAACAATGAACAATGTACGGATGCATCTAGATGTTTTGCATGTAGACAAAGGAAAAGGATTCATTAAGCGAGTCGGTGGTATTTGTCTAAAGGCGACTTGAGACAATATATCCACAGTGATTGTCTAAAGGCGACTTGAGCCAATATATCCTGCCTTCTACATATATGCATCTTTGGGCACCTTTTATGGCCGTGCCCAAGTGAGCGAACTCATGCAATTCAATCCTACATTGTGCTTCAATCAATTTGCCCAAGTATGAATATAACAAAGAACCTAAACAATTTTGGATCTCATTCCATTCTTTCTCTTTGCAATTCAGGTTGTTCCATTCTCAATACCGACAACGATTAAATATTTGGGAAAGGATATGTAAAGGAATTTCGGATATGTAAAGGAATTTCGGAGTTATAATCCATTCACAGTTTATGGAAGCTTTTGAAGGCGAAAAAACTTTGAAGCTTTGGAAGCATAGATGCAATGCAAAGAAACGTGAAAAACAAGAAAGACTTACATCTTGATCACTTGCATGCGGTCGAAATCCATGCATCTTGGTCGAAATCGGAGGAGAAGTTGAGGCAGCATGATCTCAGAAGAATTGAAGCAGAAGAAGATTTGCCTTGCCAGTTGAAGCAATCGGAAGAAATTGGCCGCCTCTGGAAGCCCGCCAAAATTGGCCGTTGTAGAAAGGGTAGTTTATGAAATACAAGAAGTTTTAAGGGTATCTAGACAATTGTGGATTTCTACATTGGCGTATCTCTGTTGCCGAAGGCATTTCATTAAAAATGAAAACTTAAGGGCATCTTAAAAATATGTGAAAACATAAGGGCATTTCCGGAGTTTTTTCCCATGTAAATATCTTTTGCGCACTATGGGTTGCCCATGGGTTGTGGATGGATTGTAGAAGTAGCGGTTTGTGGGGTTTTTTGTTTAGAAGCATTCCTTATCCTTATCGGGTTTTTTTCTATCCTTGATTTCTGGCCATTGATTCTTTGGAATATTACGTGCTCTATCCAAAATCAAAGGGCCATTAAATTTTAAATCACTAAAGCGCTTTTGCCATTTCCAATGGTCCAAAAGCAATACATGGTTAGAAGGAAAAAAAAAAAAAAACCACCGGGCTGACATTGCCCGGCCAGGGCTAGGCGACGCCTCTCTTGGCCGCTCACACCCTACTAGAATCAACCCGGACCCGGCTGGCGTGCCTTCTACATGCAAAGCTTGCTCCGATCTAGGCAAAAAACCCAATAATCACCGCTGTATCCACACTCTCAATCTCCATCTGCCGGACTGCTAAATAACCCAATAATCACCGCTGTATCCACCACACTCTCAATCTCCATCTGCCGAGCATGCAAATAACTCTGAATAACAATCCGATTGCAATCGAATCCAAGAAAAGAAGAAACGAACGAAAAGGGAAGAGGTTGGTCGCGATGATTCGCAATTCAGAAGATCCGCCATACAAGCCTCCCATCCATGCCCATGCCTGCCCAAAAAAGAAACCTGCATGCTTTCTTATCCTTCTATTCTCAAACCATGTCTTAGCCAATTTTTGCAATGCTCAAGCCAACAAGCACCCCGTTTTTGGAATTCTTGGCCAAAATAAGCAGCTCAAACAAGCTAAGAAATACGCTTTCTCTGTGGTTTTTTATACAACCCAGCCAAAATCTAGGCCCAACCTTCGGTGAGATACCCTCCCCAAATATAAACGAAATAATAGAACATTATTGTTGATGTATTCGTTGACCTAAAAAACCTAGTGCATATGTTTTGCACGGTTTCGAGGGGCTTTCTAGGGTGTATCCTATCATTAGGCAGATGGAAGGGAGGCGCTTGTTTGCCCACATTAGGGGGTCTCTGGGTATTGCGTAGGGGAGGAGCGCCATATTTGGCCCACTTAAGGTTAAACCATTATAAAAACATTGAAATACATCCTAACTATAACCATATTGTATATCATTAGAAACCTTAGATTCTAGGCTTTCTAATGATATCCTCTTCTAATCCATCTGATGGGCCTAGCTCTGGCAATTCCGTTTTGAATGAAAGGGGGTTTGCACCCAATTGTTGACATAATGTTCCATCATTGGTGCACTTGTGTACCTTGAATGGAGGTTATAAGAACTACTTGTTGACCCCATGTTCTATTAATGCCGCACTAGCCTACCATTGATGGTGCCGCATATTTCTAGCCTCTTATTAATAGGACTCCACATTTGCCAGTCATCCATGCCAAACTTATTGATTTGTGCACAGTCAATTATCTTGGTTGTCCCTTGATTTGATCTCTAGCTTTTCATCACTTTGATCTCCCTATTTAGAGCATTATGCAGCATATACGAAATGAATATCTATCGGCATTATGCGAAATGAATATTCACCAGCATATACATTATACCAATATCCACAGCAAAGATTGAAAAAATGCCAAGCAATGCATCCAAGACAACAAGGGTGTTTGCACTATAGAATTTTGATATGCAAGGGACAAATTGGGGTTTACAGGTAATATTCTTTTACCTAGATTAGATTCACTTCTCTCCACGTTTGCTTTCATGCTTGTATGGCATCTCAACCATATAGATTTTGCATAGATTAATAGGAAAAACCAGCTCTTACCGCGATGTGGTAGGTAGTGCGCAACAAATCGTTAAAGACCATTGACTAAATATTGCCAATCTATCACATGGCATGAAACTCCTTGAGATCGATTACTAAACATTAAGTAACTTTAAGCTATTTCTATAATAATGTTATGATTCTTTGTGGGATAGAAACGAAGCGCCCTTGAAATTGTGGATATGTATTGGGCGGATTGAAGGTTAGTGTATAGCCTATCTTAAATTAGATTTTTCAAAGGCATATGGCCGATTGTAGATTGGGAATTTTTGAAAAAAGCCTCTTGACATTGGGCTTTTGTGAGCAGTTCACCAGTGATGTTATGAAGCTCCATATCTCTGCACGGTCTACTGTGCTTTTTCAGGGGGAACCCTCCACTGTATTTTTGGTTGGACAGGGAGTTTGCCAAGGATGCCCATTAGCTCCACGTTTGTTCACAATAGTAGCTGAGGTCCTCTCCACTGACTATTTGCTAAGGCCGTCTTGGGGATGGAATAGTGAAAAGGTATGAGTATGGAGGATGGTTCCGCGGAAATGCAATCCCGGTATCTTTGATGCCACGTTTCTCTTTCTTGTTGCTGATGCAGACAATCTTCAAAATGCAAAGCTTCTTCTTGATAATTTCTCTTTAGCACTACATAAATACCAAGATACTAAACTACATACAAATGCAAGGAAGGCTATACAATTATAAAGCAACATGATCATTACAAGAGCTTCATCGAAGATGACATACCTACAAACCGATTCTTGCAGTCGAGGATAGCCAATCACCTCCGCTAAATTTGGGTGTTGAAGATGACATGTAAAGAAGTTTAGTCAATTGATCCAAGGTACAAAAGGATTCAGCAAGTCTAGAATAATTAGGGTTATGCATTTTAAGCAAACTTTTCCTCTTATTAATCATTTTCTAACTTTATTTCCTAAACTTCTCTACATTTCCTCTTCAACGGCTATATTAAGCGAACCCCATAAAACAAAGTGCACGACCAAACTAGCAGCAACTTTCTGGTGCCTAAAAAGCATTTTTCGCCGACGAAAGAGCGCATTTCGTCAGTCGATAAACATCTCCGCGCTAAATAGAATGTTATCAATGTAGAAATATCCCTCTCCTTCATGAGACTATACCCACGATGTTGAACAACACAATCACATCTTGGCTTATGATGCGCGTTAGTGTTCGAATAGATCTTCGGCCATTGAATACGGAGCTGAGTCTCTTATCAGAAGAGCTTTCTGCTTGGTGATGAAGCTCACTAAAGAGTCATTGTGATTCTGCTCGGTACTTGCATGGTGATCGGTGATGGGATACTTACACACCGCAATGTCGGTTTGTTAAGGAAAAGGAATATGCAGCGTATAAAGAGTATGCATTCATGTTCACAATAAGAAAATGCATATATGACAATGTCGGTTTCTAATTCACGGTTTGCAAGCATAAATTCTTCCATATTTTAGTTTTGATTATGAAGTTCTATTATCTTTTATGGTGAAAGAAAATGGGAGGCCGTTATTCATTATTAACATTAACAACACACCATAATGAATGTTTACATTTTCAAAAGCGTCTTCGAATGTGTAGTTTTAACAAGCGAAGAAGTAAAGTTGCTACGGTAGAAATTAGTTTGCTTATCTCCAAAGATAATGGACAATGTAAGAGGTGATTGATGGTATGGCAGTGTATTAACTTAGGCCATTGCAAACTGGAACATCCACATAAGTAGTAACAGTCGAAAGGCGTGTGAAGTAAAGATAAGAGGTTAAACTGATAAGGACGTGAAGGATTATGTGACAACTGGATCCTTATTGTTCAAACATCTATCTGAACATGCCAGCATGGTGTAAAGGACAGACAAATAGATTGGATGCTTATTGTGCAAACACTCCACAAATTGTTGTCAACATAACATTATGAAGAAATAAGAAGCTGGATTACTTATCAAGCAACCTTGTTACAAATGCATGTTGAATGAAGACATATTCAATTGGAATTGAGATACATGTTGTGCAGGATGGAGCATTAACACCATCAACAAAGACTAATACAGGATTCAAATAACGTCAACATGAACCACAGTAAACCTGTGTATTGGCTGCGAAGGATGTGCATGTTCCATCCGAACCTGTCGACAACCTCAAATGAAAGTACATCACCAATGAGCAATCCATATGTTTTTTTTGAGCGGTCCCCATCCTCTAGACAAGACCATCGAGTTCTTCCTTAAGCTAAGCTCATTTAACGTAGTATAGCTCCTTTGACAAATATCGTTCCTTCCCGAGGTAGAAAGTACATTGCATATTGTCGAGGGGAAGCATCTGGAGAGTATGGAATTAAGCACAATATTATTCCTAACAAGCTTAACAAACCAATGGACACTCACGGGCCTCGACATAGCTGGTCTTATGAATCTCGATATTGAAGATGCTTATGTCAACGATGACATTGAGTATTCGAATATTCCATAGATTAAACCGGTAATTACGAATATTCTATAAGGAAAGAATATTCAAGAGTTATGCATTATAACCCTGTTTTATCGGACGATGGAAGCGGCGGATCTGGTTAACCTGCAAGAATAAGTGGTTAAGGTACATAATGTTTTTCACGATGTTTAGGTTCTTTAAATCTTCCAAAAAGTCATTAATTTAGTAGTTAGAAGGTTTACAACGTTTTTTCACAAGATAGCCTATAACAGACACTTTAGGCCGAAATGTAAGATGTGGCCTCAATTGTAGGAGAGGAATCGATGGTTTCAACACTAGGTGGGTTCCATGGGATAAAGGAAGCATCCTTTAAAGTCTTTTCAAGGTCTAGAAAAAGATAGAGCTTTCTTGTTTTATATGGAGATAAGATGACGTGATATATCAATGATCAATAAATGATGAACAATATCTTCAACTTTGTATTATGCACGAGCTGATTATATATAGCATGCATGCACCACCGAAGGTTTAGGAGCATAATTAAGCACGTTAAACCTTTGCTACAATTATCACAATCTTATGATGTTGAAATTGACAAATCGACAGACTCTAAGTTGCTAGAAATTCAATTCAGAAGGATTGTCAAGGTCCTCGCGCGTGTTCTTACTTATTATGTGATCCCTTTACCATGTATGATGTTCCGAGTAAACCATATATCTCCTTCAGAACTTCCTCGTGCCTTAGAGCATGCGCCAAAGAACACACAAAGAAGATGTGCCATGTGATGGGTGCAAATACAACATATATATGACCATATGGGCGTCGAACATGAATAAAAAAAAAAAGAAGCAATTTTTACATCATACTACAACAAAATAAAAAAATAAGAATAAAATAAATTGAATTGAAATGAATGAATTTTTATCGTCTAAAAAGAAATAAAACATCTCTACAAAAGAAATGTACATTCGAAAAAACTAAAATTATTTAAATAAAAAAAGACATTAATTTTTTTTTTTTTTGAAAACTGGCTACACGGTGTCCGATATCAGCCAACAATATATTACTACGTCGTTCTTGCTTGGAAATGAGTCGCTTACGGCTTCGGCGAATAAACGAGCTTTCATTTCAAGTTCCAAGTAGCGTTTCTTACTCTTAAATTTATTGAAGCCCCTTTTTTTCTGGCATTCGTTATTGATAGATCACCTTCCCCTTTTTGCATTCTTGCTTGGCTACTCCGGTAGTTGATCATTTGTTTAGGATTTGAAGCTTTGTTATAATACTAGGTCAATCTATATTTTTCATTCTATACCTGCGTATTCGAGCATACATTGCTTTAAATATCCATACACCCTCTTAATTCATCTTGAAACGGGCAGAATCTTCTAATTCTTCTGTTACCATTTTTAAATTTCAAAGATCATGATGGCAACGAGCATAGGAATAACTGACTATGATGAAATGATCAGAATGGAAATCAACAAGAAATTTATGGAGCCGGCAAATCGGCTGGCGCAGCTAGTAAGTTCAAAACCTCCTGGATGGGAAGCAACAGCAATGCAAGGACTGGAAATGATAAGGAATGGTATTGGGAGTCTGACAGAGCTGCTAAAAGAACTAGTGAGGCCGGTTTGGGTGTAAACAAAGAGGTAGTTTATGAGAATTCTGAGAGACCAAGGTGCAAACGGAGGTAAATGCTCTGTTTTGTGTTCTTGTATTCTCTGTTTTATGTTTTACATCGAGAATATGCCTAATTATGGGAATGTATTTTCTTTTCTCCAGAAGGGTTATGTGTACTTTTGATACCTGTGTCCCTGTATCAAAGAATGACCAGGGAGTTGAGGTTACTCCTGATGATGGTTATATCTGGCGCAAATATGGACAGAAAGATATACTTGGATCATCACACCCTAGGTAAAAATTCTTTGATTCTTTTTCTCTTCAAGGTGCCCTTTATACTTTTTTGCTCCTCAGTTTACTTTTTGTTTGCTAGACACAGTTTAGAGAGATAATGCTTAAATGTTATTTTTTTCGTAATGATGCTTTACTTTCTGCGGCTTAAAACATTTCTCTTCTTACTACTTATGTGATGTGACAATGTAATTTTTTCTTACTTGTCCTGATTTACTGCCCCTTTGTTCAGAATGTATTTCAGATGCAGTCATAGGGATGATTCTGGATGTCCTGCAACCAAGATAGTGCAAAAGATGGATAGTAATCCTTCCTTCTTTCAAGTTAATTACAATAATACACATAAGTGCAAATCTCAGGCAGGTCTTTCCACAAGCTACACCGGAAGTACTTCAAAATTCCAACCGACAACATTAAATCCCAAGCAGAAAGCCTCACTGATGAGTATTACTCAAAGATTTAAGCTACAATATGACTCTGAGCCAGAGAACTTCTGCAGCCCTGGATTTCCAGAGGTTGATTCAGTTAAAACTGAGACTCTGAGCCCTTCTCAATCTACATCATGCCACAGTGCCCCCTCTGTTATGTTCAATGATGCAACCTGTCTTCTTGACAACCTGTTCTGGGATTTATCATCTCAAGAATTGATATCCCGTTATGAATTGAACTTGCCCATCTACTATGATTGATTCATGGAACAAGCCTGCATGCGTGCTAACTGATCTGCAGGGCTTGCTAAAATGCTAACGGATCTGCAAAGTTCCAAGGAGCACCACTTAAAATGACCCAAGCAAGTTAGGTTGTTTTCAGTTTTCCTTTAAACCAAGGCAATTGCAACATGTGGCTAAGACGCCGTGTAATGCAATTTTCTAAGTCTGTCTTTAATCCTTCACAGATTAGACTTGCATCCTCATAGAAAAGAGAGATGATTATAAAACTTCCAAGTCTGTTCAAATGGATCAGACCTGTAAGCACTTGCATCCTCTATGAAATTGAGAGATGCTTAAATAAAAAGTAACAGAGTTTTGGGATTTTGATTCGTTTGGATTCGGCATCGCGAGTGTACTTTATAAACCCTAATGTTTGTCCTCTTTTGATGCGTGCAAATATTTTTACCCTGGTTATTGTGATTCCATCGCAAAAAATTCCGTCCTGCGGAATCACAGACCTCCGAGAACGGGATCCGTTCCGGAGGCCCGGTTATCCGTACCTGACACTGTCAGGTGTACTTTCTGATGGATCCCAGCCATACGTCTATAGCGTCCATCTTGACCGTCCATTTTATACCTTCCGGCGGAATCACATCCGCAAAAATACCGTAGGACGGAATCAAGCGTTTTATTCCACGGGGCGGAATCACTATCAAAATATCGATAAAAGTTCAAATTTTTGACCCTCTTGTTCTTACGGGAGGTCGCGGGCTATGGCGTATTGCTCCGTGGCGAGATGGCGATTGAGCGGGGGTTGAGGAGATCTTCCTTCTTTTCTTGTTTTTCGTTTTATTTTCTCGTTTTATTTTCTTCTCTGATCCGTGACATGGCTATGGCGGAAAGCGAGGCGTTGTTACGCGAGCGTTCTTACAAAGCGGGGGCTATGGAGTTTGGCGACTTCGATGCAAGTGGTTTCTACCCACTTGCCCTATTTGGAGGTAAACTCTTTAGGTGGGAAACCATTTAAGCTTTTCATATTGGAGCTCTAGCGGGTTGGGGCTTTCTAGGTTCTCAAATCGGTGCGGTTCAGTGATTTGGCGGATTTTGATGATGGCTTGTAATCTCTGGAAGCAAGAATGCATTGCAAAAAGAATTCCTCTGCTTCACTCTGCTCCTTGGTGCTTTCATTACGTTCTATAAAAATGCATGCGGTAAAATTTCTAGCTACCCCTCCCTTCCTTTTGAATGGATTTGAGTCTTCAAGAAACCGGATGCTCACGGAAGCTCACTACATTGTTCAAGCAAATGTCGTTTGGATATCAAAAACTTCCTTTGAGGCCTGAATCTGGATGCATAATCTGGGAAAAGCATAATCGAAGATCTGGAAGTGTCGGTAGTAATCCACAAAAGCATGGCCCGAATCAGCCGGTAGATTTTCAGGCATCCATTATCACGGAATCCGGTGAAAATATTTTTACACATAATGCCACGCCAGTAGATTTTTAAGGCCGTAGTTGAGATTTACAAGAGCCCGACTTATATTTCGGCTCTTACAAAAGCGTTTTCAATTTGAAAATCGCGGATTCCGGTGAAGTAGAAATAAAAGCGAATCAACCGCGAAAACTAAAGAGGAAGTCGTTTTAAAGCAAAAACCAATAGCGGGGCTTTACAAGCGACAAAATGTCCATTTTTTCATATAGCGACTGCAAGCTTCTTCTCTATCGCAAAGCGGCTATTGCTTCAAACAAGTGTTTAAGCCTCCATACACAATTATACTATGCAAAAGACTTCATAAGCCAACCATATTCTTTGGAAAACAATAAGCATAATAACAAGGCAAGCGAGAAAAACGAGGATTGAAAGACTTGGGGAAAAGCCCGATATGGGAAAATCTATTGAGTTTCCGGTTCATGAACAATAAAAAATTGAACTCAAGCGTTTGCTTTTTATTGATGCAATGCACATGCATATGAAAATCACGGATCTATGGGAAGAATGTTGCTAGCAATCGGATGCATCTGCTGCTCATTTCCGCGAGTTAACCTTCCATGATCACAGCGTAAATCCTATAGTAGCGGTTCATAACTTTTGCAATTTGAAGCGGAACACTTGCATTTGTGCATTGAAGTATGAGATAATACATTAGCAAATCTAATCCCGGACACTTGCGGGCAATGTAGATGGTGGTGATTCTATCTCGAAGAATCTTACATTTGTGATTCCACGGCGAGAATCGCATGGTTGTGATTCCATCTGGCGGAATAGCAATGTTGTGATTACATGCGGCGGGATCGTAAAGTGGTGATTCCATCTCACGGAATCGGGCGTTAAATGATTCCATCTGGCGGGAATAGAAAGGTTGTGATTAAATGCAGCGGCGAATAACACGATTCGCGATTAGTCTCAGCGGAATAGCAAAGGTTATGATTCCGTCTGGCGGAATAACACGATTAATGATTCCGTCTCGCGGAATAAATATCACGGTTTTGATTCGTGCGGTGGAATAACACGGTTGTGATTAGTCTCGCGGAGAATAAATATCTGGTTGTGATTAAATGCGGTGGAATACATGGCGGTGATTCCATCTTGAAGAATCGTAAATTGGTGATTCCATCGGCGGAATAGCAAAGTTGTGATTCAGGAAGGTATAAATGACTGGCGACCTTGTCGGTCTGGATAACGGGGGCTCTGGTACAAATAACGGAGTCTCCGGCCTGGTGATTCCGCGGGATGGAATTTTTTGCGATGGAATCACAATAACCGGGGTAAAAATATTTTGTTCCTCTTTTGATGGGATCACCTTGCAGAACTTATAAGGGAATAATAAACTGGCATTTTTAACGTCGTACTCGACAGTTCTATCTCCTATTGACCTTGCATTGCAACGTCACATGTATGCCTTTTTTTGTCCTTTCCTTGAAAGTTCTTGGAAAAGAAAGGAAGGAATTTTATTTGTGTAATTGCAAAATCCCCAACAGTATTTCATATAACTGTTTGTTGCAGCTCACCCAACTGTGCAAAAATGGCAGAAGATCAGTGCAAATGAATCAAGCAACCGAATCAACTAAAGATCTGTGCAGCCGAATCAGCTGTGGAAAACAGCGGTAGAAATGGCAGCGGATCTGTGCAAAACGCAGCAGATCATCTCCTTTATGCAAAGAAAGTGTCGAATCTATGCTTAAACCTGCTGAAACTCGCCTATGTATGCTTAAACCTAGGTCACAAAAAACGTTTTCAAGGTTTTTTTTTAGAGCCCTTTAAAGCGATGAAAAAAAAAGCGTTTTCTTCTAGTTTAGAATAAAAACGTAAAAAAAAAGCTGCGAATTTCATCTTAGGAAAAAGATGATGATATTTCATTCCATGAAAATTCTCAGAGAGGTCTGATACATCATGACAGAAACTTTGAATCGATGGATGCAAATGGCTTGCTGGCGTCAAATGGATGCAAATGGATCCTGCGGTTAAGAATCGATGGATGCAAATGGCTTACTGGCGTATGTTACAGCAAATCCGGCCAGAAATCTGTTACAGATCGTGTGTAGTGGAGAAGAACCCTAACGGGTCAAAAACGGCGCCAAAAAGTCCGACATTTTTTTGCCCGGAATTTTGACCGGAAAAGTTATAGAAGAAATACGTGTATTTTTTGCGTTTTTTTTTTTAATCAGTTCCGCACGTGCGAAAAACGTTTTTTTTCCCTAATGTGGACGTTTTCTGTGACCTAGGCTTAAACTCGCCAATCTATGCTTAAACCTTCTGAATCTGTGCCTATACTCGTCAAATCTGTGCTTAAACTCGCCTATCTTTGCTTAGGGTGCTTTCCCATGGACGGCCGGACCTGGATGAGGTCAGGCCCAGGTCCAAAAGTATTCGTCGGGATTATTTTCTGAATGAGGTTCTTAACCTCAGCCACTTGATTCTCGGCTCATGGGAACATCCAAACCATGAACCGGACCTTCCGAAACACGGAGGTTTTGCCATGGGAAAGCCCCATACGAATCTTGCTAAAACTCATCAAATTTGTTCTTATACTCGCCAAACTGTGCTTAAAACTAGCTCCCCAACTTCTCTGTTGTAGGGGAATGGCATTTGGTCTGCCATTCCCCTATACAAGGTAGAATCACACAAGGGGGTGAATCCTAGCCCTTGGTTGCAGCATTATCGACACAGGGGGAGAGATAAACCAGGGCTCTAATTTAGTGGCCCGGCTGGGAAAAATGTAAGCCCACATTTGATATTATCCAGTTCAGTTTTTTGGAAGCCTATTTTCCAGTTCCTTTGGATTTTTTTGCAAAATGACCAAAAATTGCCTAATTTTTTTTATCTAGTCGGAAAAATTTTAAGGATGGCCAGATTTTTCTAGGGAGAAACCCCCCTATTTTCAATCCATGAGATAAACTGCATGCAGGCCAATGGGTTCTTGCGGATTGTTGATAATTATATGGGCTATTATTATTTTGGGATTTTATAGGGCATAAAACTCCGCAGCCCATCAATTACTAGTACATATAGGTCGCCAAGTCTTAATAAAGGTCCGTTTTGTAAAATGCTAAAAATACTATATCACCATTGGAAGAAAATATGATAACATTGAATTGATAGGACAATTTGAATGTGATAACATCGACATTTATTGTTGAAAAGTGTCCTATGTAAATTCAATTTTATATCACTCATATATAATCCAGTCTCTTTTTTTGTTTGACGCTATTTATTTGAAGCTAATTTGTTTGAAGCATCCTAGTGATGACATGTATGTGCAAACAAAATTTTAGGGGAAGAATGCTCTTGGCCTTCTGTATTTGGCTGATTATGGTCCTACCTATCGGGAAGAAGCAATTAGAATTTGGTTCAAGCATGACTTTGAATACCTTCATATTTCATTTCTTTCATTCTACAGTTCGGTCTAATTTGTCCGTTGGCTCATATGATTTTGATTAGGTTGCAAGAAGCTCTCTTGCCAACAACAATCTTGCCGTCTTTCCACTGCTTCTTTCTTTGCCATGCTACTTTTTTTATTCTTTGTCCCCTTTCTTGGAAGATAACGACAAGCTCATCAAATCACTAGATTCGAAGAAGAATCCGATTTTGCCTCTTTTGGAAATCTTTGCCACTATTATAAGTTTTGGACTATAAATGTCACCTTTTTTTTACCTTTGCCTGCGAGATGGTATCGTTCTTTGGTCTTTTCTTGGATCCATGTTGCCAAAGCTAGGGCCACTGTTGTTGAACTTGGACGTGGGCGATCATAACCAGGTATGGCAGGTCTACGTCTCCTTTAGCCCCATCTTCTTTCCTTCATAATTCAATGCGGATTGAGAGTCCCTCTATACCGACAAAGCTTTCTTCATCATCAGATCTGGAAACCTAGAGTTCATTAAATCCTTTGGATTCATCTATTTCTTTTGCTTTCACGTTTGTGGCTTCTTTGACCCTATCTTTCTAGATTGCCACACTTTTATGTACACCTTGCCACGAGCCTAAGATTGTGAATTTCTAAAATCCATCTTTTTGGTAGGGATATAAGATCTTTAGATTACGATTACGTATATTGAGAAGAAATCTTGAAAAATCTCACATTGGCCATGGCGGCATCATCCATCAAAGTATAGATGAAGTAAAGAGAGAAGCAAAGCAGAGGTTCTTTGTGCAAACATACAAAGGGGTTTAGCGAATCTCTTTTCACTTGGAAAATTCTTGGCGGCAAGATTAGTCTTTGCAAAAATTAGAGATGGGAAAATCTATTACGGATTATTGTTGCTTGGGGCAAACTCACGAGTATCGGGAAGCAAAAAGAGAGGCATCAAATAGAGGGTTGCATAAAAAGTGTAAGTGAGTTTAAGCAAGCAAAAAAATCTAAGGGACAAACTTAGGAAAGAAGGCGAAAGGCAAGATTTGTGCTACAAGTGTGGTATAAATAGATGTTTTATTAGGCGATATGCTTATATAACTTGACTTTCTTGTGGCATTATGCTTTTCTTTAAAAGCTCGGTGAATATTATTGCTACGGTTTGTTAGCTGTTGTTATTCTAGGGTGCTGCAAGGACCGCCATCAAATTGTTGGTTGATTTAGTGGAGGAGATTGTTAGGTGTTAATTGTTAGATTTCAGTGTGTGCTTGCTATTGCTTGCTTTGTGCAGATAAAGATAGAAGTATTAATTGGGCTATGGTATGGTATACTGGCTAGGTGATGTGCTAGGCTGATCTAGGTTGTGGTGATCTGCAGCAGGCGTATATGCCATGTGATCTAGTTGAATATTTTTGGTGAGAACCTCCTCACTAGATTCATATTGCTAAGTTGTAAGGACTAACTGGGCATGATTAGCATTACATTAAATCTCTCATGATAGATAAATGGATGATTGTTGATAGTACATTAAGTTCTCTCATGATATGCTTGCATGATTTTAATAATTTAAAATCTATTGTGTATGTTAATTCTAGGGACAATATCATAGTATCATAGGCTTTAGAATGAATAATACAGTTTGCTAGTGCCTCCCTATTTTGCTTCAAGTTGCCTAAAGACTAACATTAAATCTTTCCATGCAGCAGTATCTTTAATACGGAATGAATAATATAGTTTGTTAGCTACTGTTATTCTAGGGTGCTACAAGGACCGCCATCAAATTGTTGGTTGATTTAGTGGAGGAGGTTGTTAGGTGTTCATTGTTAGATTTTGGTGTGTGCTCGCTATTGCTTGCTTTGTGCAGATAGAAACGGAAGTATTAATTGGGTTATAGTATGGTATACTGGCTAGGTGATGTGCTAGTCTGGTCTAGGCTGTGGTGATTTGCAGCAAGCATATATGCCATGTGATCTAATTGAATATTTTGGTGAGAACCTCCTCATTAGATTCATATTGCTAAGTTGTAAGGACTAATTGGACATTATTAGCATCTCTCATGATACATAAATAGATGATTGTTGGCATTACATTAAGTTCTCTCATAATATGCTGCATGACCTTAATAATTTAAAAGGACAATATCATACTATCCTGGGCTTTAAAATGAATAATACAGTTTGCTAGTGCCTCTCTATTTTGCTTCAAGTTGCCTAAAGGCTAACATTAAATCTTTCCATGCAGCAGTATCTATAGTCTTCTTAAATTGCAACTGTCTGCCTTGGTGAATTGCTTGCTTCGGTATGAATACAAAAGGTTTGGTGGAGTAAATTGTATTGAACATAGAGAAAGAACTTGGAGTATATCTTTTAGAACCCATTTTGTTCTAATTAAAAATGTAATCTTTTCTATATTGTATTGATTAACAAGATATGCTACATTTTGTGAACGTGTTGCTGCTAGAGTCCAAGCAAATTCTGGGCCCTTTGACCTGCAAAAGATGCAGCATTTATTTGCCTTGCACCCACATTAAAGGGACAGGGGAATAGAGTGGGATGGAGAATAATGCCCATGCACATCTGGCTTTTTGAGCATTATTTGCTGATTTGTATATTCTTAGCAAAACAATAATGTAGTAACCTCTCTCAGATGATTGGGAGTTTGTTAAAAGATTTAAGGATAATTGTCATCATGGAGCAAGATTGAGATTATATGTTTGAAACCAAATGTCGCAAACGCAGAACATAATTTTTTTATTTTTTTTTTTAAGAACTGTGTCACCATGGTAATGCTACAAAGCAAGTGAGGAGGACAAACCATTAAAATTTTGCGTAAAGATATTTGCAAAATATGTTAGGATCAAGTTTTAAGCTGTTTAAGATTGCATCACAATTGATGTGTTTTTGAAGTGGAGGGAGCTCACGTCTACCATTAAAAATATGGAAACAATCTATATAATAATTTAAAACATCCAAGGGAGTCGGAGAAGAGAAATGTTCGCGGCGGCCTTGGCCGCCGCGATAAATTTCTTGTATAGATAAATCATGATGCTGTGGATGTGCAATTCCCAGGGAATTCACACAGAAGACCCGTATAAACCAAGTGAGTGTCTAGAAGGGGGTTTTTTCTCGATGTTTCCGTAAGTATACTAGGGGTTTAAATCCGCCTCTTACTTACATTCTAGTGCATTTTCTCCGCGGAAGGGGTGTATTTCCAACACTTTCACGTACGTATTTAGGTGTTTCTTCTCACCTTAAGCACGCACGTGGCATATGCTCACGTGATAAAGGTGAATCCTCCTCGGGATGCAATTAGCCGGTATTTGATACCAGTTATCTTTCACCCCGTCGTAAACTTGTAGAATTCCCCCACATATATTCAAGACATTTCTACAGATAACCTTGACGAGACTAGGTAATTTTGAGCACCATCGTTCTATCGACATTAGATGTCTTCCATGACAAACATGGTCATGTAAATACAGGTGAATCACAATTCTGCTGCCTGGTCCAATCGCATCACGCCACGTAGCATGCTTTTTTTTTTTGTTTTTTCCTTTTCAAGGATGTCGATCCAAAAGTTTGATGCTTGTCTGCAGCACGGTTTCCAGAGTTTTTGCTGTGGCTTTCGATTCTTTAGGATCTTTACCTTCATTCCGACCATTCTACCCTTCATTCCGAACATTTTACCCTCCATTCCTTACTGCACAGAATTGTTATTAACTTGTATATGGATAATGCATTCTAATCGAATGAGACTTGCATACAAGTTAGGCACATAGGCAAACTCAGTATGTCCATATGTAAGGCATTATTAAGACATCCTTTGATATTGAGTTGCATGGCCTATTGGGGATGTGTACCAACAATTGAACAACTTAAGAACTATGGCCAAGGAAAGGTAGAAAATAAATTACTTCTGTTAATTAAATTGCATGGCTTAAAAGATCTTGATTTGTGGTATTACATATACTTTTTGTG
This sequence comes from Isoetes taiwanensis, assembly GCA_021234155.1. Taxonomy (NCBI): domain Eukaryota; kingdom Viridiplantae; phylum Streptophyta; class Lycopodiopsida; order Isoetales; family Isoetaceae; genus Isoetes; species Isoetes taiwanensis. Next base: position 734,164 of record JAJEKV010000017.1, on the reverse strand, counting down.
AAAAGAATTCGGTGCATATAGCCCATGAAATTTGCCCAAGAAACGGCCTACCTATAAATAGTAAGTATCCAAGTGCCTTATTTATCATCCACCATCGTGTTGAAATCAGCCTTAATCACAAAAAATCTGCTAAGTCCACAAAAACACCATGCATTTTCTTTTTGCTATAGCTTTAACATGAAAAAGACCTAGATATGCCACAGATATACCCGTGGTTTAAACACAATGGTGGATGGCACTCGGTAAGAATCACAGTTGGATGAACAAGATTGAACCCACTTTTGTTGGTAAATTGATTCAATGGTTTAGATTGAGTCAAAAGTTTTGTGTTGATCTACCATTGAAAATTGCCTATTTTGTCATGGTCGACAATTGGGCCATGGTTCACTATTGGGACCCTCCCCTAGTGTCCTTTAAAATTTCCGTTGTCCCAATCAATACACATTAGTGTGGGGCAACTATTAAAGAGGAACTATTTCTTCTTCCTTCAATATCTCGCCATAACAATTTAGAAAGTTGAAGGGAATGAAGAATGGTTTTGTTATAAGCAAAATTCTCCAAGGTTAAATCAGATAGTGGTATTATGTGGTACACTGCCATATCCTCATGAGACGAAATTTCGAAGAACCTTACCATATGCTCATGACATGAAGTTCGAAGAACCTCACCTCGCCTTATGGAATGGGTCAATGAACATGCAGAGAAGTTGTGGTATTTAAGGCAAAGATACACTACATAGGACAACAATAATATGACAATGGGGTTGTTGTTTGTCAGGTGATGCATTTTCATTGGGCCACGTGTCTTACGCCAGGAAAGAAGTCTATTCTTCCTTGAATGTGGAAGGAGGATAGAAAGTGACATGTGTCGCAAAGACAAAATGGCCGATATAGCCTTTTTTGGGGGTTCCACCCTATGGGACCGAATTCAGTTGAGACCAAGTATTGGGAAATAGAATTTGGGACCCCATTCTGCCATGGTGGGCAGATAGGGAGCAACTTTAGTTCTCTACAAAAGAGAAGTTGGGGAACCAGTGCAAATTGGTGAAAATAAAGATGTTTTGCTCGCCTTGTTGTTGTTCTTATTCTTATTCTTATTCTTCACTGGTTGTTGTGTTCTTCTTGACCGACAATGAATTACAATGCCAGCTTCCATTCCGTATTGGAGGGAGTAGGAATGTGGGCAATTACAATCATTCTAGCGACCCAACTTCTCTGTTGTCCTTGGAATGACGACTAGATGCTCCACCTCAATATTATTCCAAGGGAGCGAGCGATTAAAGGTAAAAACATTCCCATGTAACTAGGGATAACAACTAGATAGCTAGAGCATTTCGTAGAGGCTATTTCATCCAATTACAAACCCAGATTACATGTAATAAATGGCATCCTCTTCTTAAACTCGTCAAATCCCTAAAAGTTTTCTGAAATCTTTGCTTGTTGTTCGAGCCAAATAGGCTATGCCCCGAACTACTATGTTAGAAACATTATGTTAGAACCATCAGATTAGAAATATTATGCAAGCATCTAACAAGAATATTCAACGGCATCATTCTATAATAACTATACACATTAAGATTAATTTATACTATGCCAAGGTACCTCAAGAAAAGAAAATCTTTTTTTTTTTTTTTTTTTTTTTTTTTTGAAAACACTAAAATGCCCTTGCAAATATTGATAATTACCAAAATGCCCCTATATGTTTCAAATTCACCGTATTGCCCCTCCTTAACAACCTGGTCCTCAAGTTTTATAGTTGAGATCAATTCTCAATCGTTGGTTGCAGTGGTGTTACCCACGAGTAACAAATTGAAAAGCAGATAAATACCTAGTTTATTATGCCAAATGGCCATAAACACGTAGCTTGTTACAAAAACCACCACAAAACAACAGTAAACTTCCCGGGCCAGTTTGCTAAGGGGTAGATAACGTCCTCTCCCGAGGAGTTATGGGCCAGGAAAATGGCCTCGTGGCCATGTGGCCACGAAATTCCTCGGCCGTACTAGGAAAATGGCCGTATTATGTGGCCATGTAGCCCGCAATTCGAGCCGCCCGTCTGAATGCGGCGGGCCATACGGCCACATATTGAACCGCCCTAACTCAGGGAGGGCGTTATCGGTATTTAACGCCCTGGCCGAGGCATTTTGGCGAGCATATAGCCATAGCCAAACTTAGCGGCGCATTCCGTAAGAAAAACAAACTAAAATGTAAGTCTGTTTTCCTAAACATGTGGCCATGTGAGGGGATGGATTTTAAGCAGTAGGAAAGTGACGGTACTACGGGGGAGGCCGATTTAAGCGAGGCGGAGTCGGATTATAAATGAGGTCAGTTCACGAGGAATCGGCAATTTTGGGGCATTTGCGGAAGCTAGACACGTATTTCATTTTCCGCTTCTCGACCTCCATTTGCACCCAAGCTTTACGTGGCGAGGTTCCGGAAGAGCTTTCTTGTGCAAATAGCTCCGAAAATCTTGCATCTTTGTTCTTGAAATAGAGCCAAAAATAGAGCATCTGCTGCCAAAAAACACAGCTATGGCGACGGATATCGTGATTTTTGTCAAAAAAAACCACGGCTATGGCCAACAGTTCCCAGTATGCCTATTAGAAGCTAGGAACCGGCGGCCGGAGTATGGCATGGCCGGATTTGTTAGAGCTGGCGCCCACTATATGGCGGATTTGTTGCCTGCCATTTTTGCTTGGCTATGGCGACGGATTTGTTGCCTGGCATTTTTGCTTGGCTATGGCGGAGGTCCAAAAAAAGAACAGTGGCAGCAGAGGAAATGTTATGGCCATAACATCTTTGTTATGGTCATAACCGATTGGGCCACATAATGTTACTGAACATAACATCCAGAGATCAACAGCTGCGATTAAACCCTACAGCTAAATGTTGAGGCCAAGGACGTTAAGGCATGGATAACAACCTAGAACTCGGGTGTTATGCCCTACCATAACACATAACACGTAACACCCTCGTTCCAGTTCCAGGTTGTTATCCCTCTGTGGTAGGGTAATTTAAATTAAAACATAAAAGGGCGATATGGAGGGTAGTTTTCCCTTTGTTTTTTTTGGGTTTTTGATTCTATAGCAGAACCGTTGATTGGTGGATGTAGAATTAATATTGGCCGTTAGATCTCCCGCAACTCGGGCTTTCGATTTCGACCCTAGCCGAAGAGAGCTCTTGGAAGACTTCGTCGTACTTGCTCGGAAATGCGTCTCTGGCCCCATCTCCGGATAAATGCTTCTATTCGGTTTTCAGCATGGAGCTTTCGATCCAAGTATTTCTTCTTTTCCTTATGAAATTCTGTTTCCGCCCTTTCTTTCCTTAATTTTGGGTTCCTCTTTCTCTACTCCGGTGGTTTTTATAAAAGATGTGAAGCTTTCTTACAATATTTTTCTCAACCTCGTTTGCTCAAGATCCGGCGCTTTATTATTATTTTCTCAATCCCGTTTTTTCAGTTTTTAACTGCTTGTCTGAAAGCATTACATTCCTTTTAATTCTTCCGAAATCTATATCCTTTTTCGAAGGTTCATTACTCGGTTTATCTGAGCTCGCATTTACGCGGCTTCGGCTTCTAAATCTGCCTTCTCTGCCAAAAATTGGTTGCCATTTTTATGTTTGAGAGAGAAAAGGATCACTCTAATGAAAATCGAATTTGACGATGAATGCATGATCCAAATGGAAATCAAGAAATTTATGGAGCCAGTTACTCGGCTGGAGAAGCTGGTAAGCTCTTCTGGGCCTGGCTGGGCAGAAGCGGCAATGCAGGAACTTAAGGCGATAAATAATGGCACCAACAGTCTAACCCAGCTGCTGAAGAAAACCGCTGGGGTCGGACTTGTGCTTAAAGAAGAAGTGATTTCTGAGGAATTTGACAAGCCAAGCCCTAAACGAAGGTAAATCCCCTGTTTTTCTGTGTATGCTCTGTTTTTTGGCATTGCTGATTTGCACACACTGATGTCTTCTATGTCTTCAGAAGGAGAATGGATGCTGATCTCGAAACTTGGATCCCTATATCAAAAAATGATGAAGGAACTGAACTTATTCCAGATGATGGTTTCATCTGGCGCAAATATGGACAGAAAAACATACGTGGGTCATCACACCCCAGGTAAAAATTCTTGATAATTTTTCTTTTTCTTTGATTCTACTTGTTTGGCCTCTGCTTTGACAAAAGATTGTTTTCTAAGCTTAAGATAAAAATTTCTTTCACAATATCTGAGTTTAATATCTCTAACTTCTCAAGTTATTTGTGTTCATATTATTATAATTTCTCTACCTTCTTATTTGTTCTGATTTGCTTGGTGCATTTTTGTTCAGGATGTATTACAGATGTACTCATAAAAATAAAAATGATGGTGGGTGCGATGCAGTGAAGACATTACAAAAGGATGAAGGGGATCCTTCAGTTTATCAAGTTAGGTACAAAAATACACATAAGTGCAGATCCCAGTTAGGTCCATGCTCAAGTTACAGTGGAAGTGGCCTATCATCTCAGCACACAGGCTTAAATCCTCTGCAGAAAGCCTCACTAATGACCATTGCTCAAGAATTTAAGCTTCAATGTCTCTCTGAGCCAGTGAACTCGTGCAGCTCTGAATTTTCATATCTTGATTCAATTAAAGGCCACATTCTGAGCCCTTCTGAATCTAGTTGCCACAGTGCCCCCTCTGTTATGTTCGATGATGCATCATCCTCTAGCTATTTGGATGTGATCCTTCCGAATCCATGGGATGTGGATCTTGAAGAATTGTTATCCTTCTGTGAATTGAACCTCCCGCCTGTAGAATTGTGATGGATCTGGAGAGCTTCTAAGAGGCCCTTTAAAATGATCCAAGATTTAGTTCCTTTTCTTCAAAACCAAAGCAATTGCATTCGGTGGTGAAGACGCCCTGGTGCATATCTTTGCTTTAAGTCTGTCTGTAACTTTAAAACAGATGAGACCTCTATTAATCGTTTGCATCCTCTATGGACAGAAGTCCTAATGGATCAGACCTCTAATAATTAGTTGCATCCTCCGTGAGGCAGAGATGTTTATAAAAGCCTTGTTTATTTTTTCTTTTCGTGTAAAATCATTGAACTGAATTGCTTTTTATCGTCTACTGTCTTTTCGTGTAAAATCATTGAACACCCAAAAGGGAAACTACCAAAATGCCCTTTAACTGAATTGCTTTTTATCGTCTACTGGTTTTAGTGTAAAATCATTGAACTGAATTGCGTGTAAAATCATTGAACTGAATTGCCTTTTTATGTCTGAACACAAACCAAATAACGGAAAACTACAAAATGCCCTTATGAGTTTATGTAATTACCAAAATGCCCTTATTAGTTTTAAAATTACCAGAATCCCCTTACTCAAAAAATATACAAATAAATTATAATTTGCCCTACACACCAAACTTAATTATCAAAATACTCCTACACCAAATTTAATTACCAAAATGTCATTACATAACAATTTTTTTTTTTTTTTTAAGAATTGTGTCATCAATATACTGAAAGAATGGTAATGTTACAAAGCAAGTGAGGAAGACAATTTTGATTAATCTACACTAAATTTAATTACTAAAATGCCCTCGCCACCAAAGTTACTTACCAAAATGCCTTACACAATCTTATTGTGACTCTTACAAGGAGTCAGTATTCCCTCTGATTTTAGCGTCAATGATGCTATTGGAGGCATGTTACCACCAGCCACATGCAGACCTCATGGACGTCCAAAAACCAAATGCATATGAATAGGAGAAAATATAGAGAAGAGGAACAACATTGTGGAAGGTATGATGGGAATGGACACAATGCACGCTGTTGTAGGGCTCCAATTTAGTGATGATTGTGACTTCTGTAATCTCTTTGTTGAATTCAAACTTCTATTCTTGAGGCATTTAGTGTAGATTGAGTAGGATTGGTATGTAAGGGCATTTTGGTAATTAAGTGGGGGTATTTTGATAATTAAGTTTGGCGTATAGGGCATTTTGGTGATTAAGTTTGGTGTAGATTGATCAAAATTGATATGTAGTGGCATTTTGGTGTAGGGGGGTATTTTCGCTCACACTATCTCCACCCGATTTGGGTTGGAAAACCTAGGAACATGGAAACCCTTCCGAATTTCCGCAAAACCCGGAAGGGTTTCCACTTGAACACGGAAGGGTTTCCATAAAAAATAAAATATTTGGATGCGAGGTCCGGCAGTAATTAATTTACATAATTTAATTCATGCTTTGTTTGGGAAGAGATTTTTTTCGAGAATGAGGGTTTTACATCCGTCCGGCGCTTATCTAAACAGGAGTATAATTGCTTCATTAGGTATAGCTATGGCGATGCATGATAGGAATGCTACCATGAAGGCTGCTGCTGCTCATGGCGATGATCAACCACTATGGATTGGATCGAGAAAAAGAACAAACTAATCTTTGAAGATGCTTCTCTTGAGGTAATTTTAGCGAGTCTTGATTTTCTCTAGCCTTGATTTTTCTCTTACGATCATAGGGCCCCAAATCCCGACCTATTCCGGCCTAGGTTGGAGTCGGGCACCCACAGACGATTGGGTCAAAACTCAAAATATTTGTTTCCCTTTTTCAATATATGGCGGTAGCGCCAAAGGAATCGGACAAGGTATTTTTCGCTCATCTTGTCGTTGAATTCTTTCTTGAGCCACACTCAGGAGCCCAAGCATAGCTTTCGATCTCCCATCTAGGATGTTTCCAACTTAGGATCGCCACCACATATTGCACAATCTGCGGTGGATGTTTTAAACATTAATTAAACTTAAACATTGAACTCTGTCATTTGAATGATGCTTTGGTTGCAAGGTAGAGCCCGGCTTTGTTGTTGAGGCAATGCAAAGGAAATGTTTTTGACCCGGGGGTCTAGTTTAAGTAGAGCCACTTCATTTTGGTTGCCTCTGTTTTGTTTTAAAGTTGCCACCTTAGGCATACATATTCTCGGCGATCTTAAATCCTATATCATTTTGGACGGTTTTTTCTGCATGATTCGGGCTCTTTTGCATGATCCGGGGCCCTTTTATAATCTGCATACAAGGAGAAAAAACCAATTCCATTATCTAAGTTCTTGACAAAGTTATTGGTGCCTTGCCTAGAGTGGGACTAATTGCTCAACTCTTAAGTGATGAAGGTGGTATTGGTGGGGACAAATTACGGTTCTGAGGTTTTGTAGTAAGGTGGATGATTACGGTTTGAGTTTTGTAGTAAAAGATGGGTAAGTTTTGTTGTGATACGTGTCGTCAAAAAATATTAGATATTTTGTATTAGATATTTGGGAGCAGTGCATTAGATATTTTGGAGCAGGCATAATGTAATATCTAGAAACAATGCCTTGTCTCTTGATAGAATCTTTGCGGAGAAGAACGGACTTTGAATATGGCGGGGAGATTGCTCTCTAATCTTTATGAAGCGGTTTGGATTCGATAGCTGTCCTAGGGGACCATCTCATTCGCCTTCTCGAATGCATGGTTGAAACAAATCAAATATTTAGTAGGATTTTACAGCCAAAGCGTGTATACATGGTATCGCGATATTTTCATCTCATGTTAATCATGATCAACCTCGGGCTGCCTTTGAATTATCATGATGGAACTTTTCGGTGTCAAGAGAAATCTTCATGTATATGTTGCTATTTTCAAAGCATGTGCAATGGCTCCAAATGCGTGTCGGGGTAGGTTAATCCATTCAGAGCTCATGCGGAGCAATATTCAACCGAATGTTTTCATAGAAAGTGCAATGGTGGATATGTATGCTAAGTCAGGGAGCTTGGAGGAGGCACACAGGATCTTTGCCACATCACAAATCCCGGCGTGGTATTATGGAATACAATGATGGCGGGTATGTGCGGAATGGTGAGATCTTCTTTGCCCAAGAATGCTTTGATTACATGCGGTGAGGGAATAGGACCCGGACATGGTGTCATGGAATACTATGATTGCGGGGATATGCTCAACATGGTCGAGAGTGTATGGCCTTGGAATGCCTTGAAAACATGATCTGATCACATCTGTTAAACCGAATAGAGTTACGTATTTAGGAATTTTGAAAGCATGTGCTAATATTGGAGTCATGAATTTTGGAAGGCATATACATAACCAGATTGCACATTTTCTTGGGTAGTGCCCTTGTGGATATGTATGTTAAATGTGGGAGTTTAGATGATGCGTGGAAAACTTTTACACAATTTCCGAATACAAATGTGGTAATGTGGGGTGCTATGCTTGCTGGATTTGCTGAATATGGTGAAGAATTACTAGCATTGGACTTATTTGCCAATATGCAAAATGCAGGTGTACAAGCAAATGCGCTTATATTCACTGGGATTCTTGATGCATGCAGTTCGGCGGGCCTAGTAGATGATGGTTGTTGGTATTTTCACTCTACGAGAGTGACACATGCAATAATACCAGATGTAATTCATTACAATTGCATGGTTGATCTTTTTATCCGTGCAGGCTTTGTTACAGAAATAGAACGTTTTCTGAAATATGCCATGTCACTGACTATTATTGGCTGGAAATCTCTTCTCCGAGCTTGTCCAGAAAATGCCCCATGTAGAGTTAGGGAGTCAATGCTTCAAAGAAATTGTCAATGTAGATTCTCAACGTGTTTGCACCTATGTCTTTTGTTGTCAAATGTTTATCTTTGCTAATTACTACTTAGAACATGATAATATACCATTCTTGAAAAAGTATGTCTGTTTTCTCCTAAAATTTAAATTCTGACTCATCAACTAAAGACTCAAAAAGTCTGGGTTGCTAGTTATGTTTAGTAGTTACTCATACCAGGCATTCTTTGTTTGCTTTCTTTTTTTTGCATGGCACAATCTTGGCCCGTGCTAAACCTAAAGGCTTTCAATTCGATGGTGCAGTCTAGGACGTTACTAAACCACATCTTAACCAGAGATCAGGATAAAAAACATTCTGGAGTGGAGCTAAGCCAAAGGAGTTCCATGTTATGTTGGGTGTTACGTGCCAGAATTTTTGAGATCATGTTGGTCTCAATTCTTAGTTAATCTTACCCCATGGAGTTTCTAACTGCATGTGGAAACCTAACTTATTTTCCTCCTCATGTGGAAACCTAACCTGTTTTCCTCCTCCTGTGTAAACCCTTCCTATTTTCCTCCTCCTGTGGAAACCCTTCCCAATTTCCATCATGCATGGAAATCGGAAAGGGTTTCCACTCAAAATTTGAATTTTGAGTGAGGTGCGCTCGATGGACGTGCGCCTTAATGTCGGCGTCCAGGTGTGGAAGGCGTGAGCCATAAAGGCTCACGTGTGTAAATATTTAAAAAAATTTGTGGAAACCCTTCCAGGATTTCCATGAAACCCTTAGGATTTTCCAATATGGAAACCCTTAGGCTTTCCATGGAAACCCTTAAATTTCCATGGAAAACCTTAGGGTTTTCAAATTTAAAACCGGGAAGGGTTTCCATCCTTGGAAGGGTTTCTTCAAAAGGAAGGTTTCCATGAAAACCGACCTTGGAAACTCGGAAGGGTTTCCATGGGAGGCCAACCCAAATCCGGCGTACTTAAAACCATCGGGGTATTTTGGTAATTAAGTTTGGTGTGTGTAGGGGCAAATTTGTTTGTGTGTGTATTTTATATAGTATATTTATTTGAGCCAAGGGCATTTTGGTAATTTGTAAACTCATAAGGGCATTTTGGTAATTACATAAACTCATAGGGGTATTTTGGGAGATTTCCAATAAACAAATAAGGGGCAAATCCCAGTTGAGAGCAAATACAGCTTAAGGACAAGGATTTAATAAAAGTGGATTTTAACTTCCAAAAAGTGCCATGCAAAAACATAAAACTACATAAACTATTTTTCTATCAAGAACTTTCACACGCTATACAAAAATTCAAGATGACATAAACCATTTTTTTTATAATATTAAAGATTTGTTAATCATAGCGTCTCCAAGAGTGCATTTTAACTTCCACTTCCCTTCCCAATTGAAGGCTAACTAATAAACGTATGCCCGGCGGCATTGCTCCACTTGATAGAATTGTGTGTCATGGCATATTAGTATCATATCAACGTGGATGACAATAGTATTACTTATTCGATATTACTTGTTTACGTGTTTCACTTACTATTTGTATGGAAGCCTTAGCAAATGAAATAGGGTAAAGCTACATTTTTATCCCCATAATAACTTCCAATTATCCTTCCAAGTGGAAGGCTGATAACTTTACCGAGATTCCAAGAAAGATCAAGGAACGTGCTAGGGCCTTTCTTCGGTGGGAACCATTGAAGAGATGCGCCATTGTTTGTGCACACACGATTAGATAAAATATGACCGTAAATGTCGACATCCCTTTCCCTTTAGTCTATAGATGTGTATTTTCTAAAATATAACCACTTGCAAGTTTCTATGGTAACGGTTTGAGGTTGGGGACCCGATGTCGGTGGCGCAAACTGTAGCGGCAACAGGAGACAGAAAGGGGCCAAGCCCCAAAGAGAAAGTTGTACGCCCAGCCCCGGAGGCTGCACCCAGCGACTCGTTAGCAGCAGAATTCGGCTTTGGAGAAACAGGCTCTGTAAGTAACGGCAAGAAAATAGGTCGATGGGATTGGGGTTTGCAGAAGCGGGAATCTAGGACCATGGCAAGACAAGGAATGCTGGCAGAAGAAAAGATGGAACTTGAAACAGTAAATCATGTACCTGGAAAAGGAAAAACAGAGGTAAATAGCTTCGCCTTTAGCCATAGATTCTTTGTCGGAAGATAAACAAATGGGATTTTGTATTGAAAAGCGTAGGGAATAAAGGAGCCCATTGTTAATAATAATGAAGCTGCAAGTTCTAGTCCATGGAAAAACGAGGGGAAAAACGATTGGAAAGGATCATAAGGCCCGGGTTTTGAATGGATTAAGAAAGGATTCTCTAATGATTCCGTAGTGGCGAGTAGAAGAAACCGAATTCCCTTTCTTCCAAAAACTCATCTACGGTTTAGAACAACTCCTTCAATCATGGGCGTGTAAAAAACAGGGCAGCCTAAAATACTTGCGATGGATTACTCTAAACATGTCGGGAACATGGAGAATTTAATTTCTAAAAGCGGTGGTGGGGTTTTTTGAGGAGGCTTTTAGATTACGGGAAGTTACAAGCATGTCTTACAGGGGCATCACGGGCCTCTGAAAATGCCACGGTTTGAGCATCAAAGCTATTAGCGGTAACTTTTTCTTATATTATTTGATAGCGAAAAAGGCGTGGAAAAGATAGTATCGAAAGGAGTGGATCGGTTTGCGGGAGAATTTGTGTTATATCAATATTATACTCGGGTTTTACCCCGGATAAAATGTCTGTTGGTTAAACTTCCTTCTTTGGTTTGAGATAGAACAATTGCCACCGGATATGCTAGATCCAGAATTTCTAATTGCCATAGCAAAGAACTTAGGGTCATATATAACTCACTCGATAGCAAAGGGCCCAAGGATTTATGTGGGCATCACAGCAGCGGAGGGTATTCCGCAGTTTACTATTGTGCAAAGTTGGATATATTACTCTTTGTTCAAGTTAAGGCTCATAAATGGATTGGAAATTAGAAGAATGTTCCCCACAATGGAAATTAAAAGGTTTGAAAGATTGCTTCATGTTCAGGCGAGAAACGCAAGACAATGTTAAAGTGGCGGATGAGGAGGCAACAAAACCAAATGGGGAAAAAAATGGGAGGGATCATTTAAATTCAAGTGAAAAGAAACATGAAGAAATTTCAACCTTTAAAGACAATCTAGAACTAGGGAAGGAGCAAGTGCGAGAGAAGGACTTAGAAAACAAAATGGAACAAGTGAATCAGGAAGAGTGGGCGATAATCTGACACAAAAGTGGTGGCGGAGACTTAAAAATCAAATCTGAAAAGAGGATTCCCAATTGGGGGGCTCCACAAAAATTCTTAAAAGGGTATAAGCTGTTCCAATAATAAAGCAACAATAGAGAATCATGATAAGGAAAGCCCCTCACGATTACATGGCAATAGAATGTCAAAGGCATTAGCAGGGGAGTTCCAGTGCATAATAACAGATGGGCTGATCGCCAATGGACGAAAAGTATGGAGAATCTTGAAAGTATGGAGAACTATGTTAGTGAAACACCAAGAAAAAGGAGAATCACATCGGGACGGGAAGAACAATATTGTGAAGCGACACCCGCCCAAACAATCTAATGTGTTCTCTAATGGAGCAAAAAATTACATTTGGAATATCGGGGGATAAAATCTTACGAGGCCAAAGGCGTGGACTCTCTCTAGCATTGAAAAAATTTGTCAGGATGTTGTTTGTCTCTGAGGAACATAAATGTAAAAAGGAAGAAGTAGGGATTTTGCTTAATATATTAGGGAAAGAATGCGTTGGGCATCATATCTTCTAGTGGCACTTCTAAGCCTTGAGGAACCTTTATTGCTTGGAAGAAACAAGCTGAATGGTTTTATCGACATATCTTGATCACTTTGGGAGGTGCATAATAGTAACATGGTATGCTCATGGTAAAAAATAGGGTGTGATAAATATTTATGCACATAATCAAGCTAGACATAGGTCATCCCTATGGGCGATGTAAAGAATAAAAGCTGAAAAAATTTGACCGTGGCGTTACTATGGATTTTGGTGGGGGACTTTAACATGGTGGAAAATAGCGATGATAGATCACGGGGCGGGGGCTGATGTTGTACATGGATTTGAAAGGGAGCAATGGTGAGTATGCTCAATGAGTTGGGATTCATTGAAATACAAGGTGATCCGGGATTTCACGTGGTGTAATGGCTGGATTGGAGATGGCGGGGCATATCTTGCGACATGATAGATGTTATATAAGCTCTCGAGGCCATGCAAAGAAAGGAACATGTCATTGTATCGTCATAACCTCTTAGAACTCCATTTCGAGATCATAATCCATGATTAATATGCTCCTCTAGAGCTAGCACCTTTAAACCACTTAAAACAGTCTTCAAGTTGAACCCCAGGTTTCTCAAAGATGAAGGCTTCAAAACTCAGTGTAAGCAGATCTGGATTGCAGCTAGCAAAAATAAGCGAGGAATGGAAGCCATGATCGCGTCTCTAGCAGCAATTAAAAAATTCGCTAAAGCTTGGGGTCATGACAAGGTGGCTGAAGAAAATGCTTTGCTGGAATCATTATATGCAGAATTGACAGAACTTAGAGGAAATGTCACTAGTTCAGGTGAAAGGGAAAAAGTAAGAGACTAGAATTGGTCAAAATTCAACAAGTCAAAATTAAAGCAGGATTGACATGGATGAAGGAAGGTGACAAATGTACAGGTTTCTTTTTTAGGGTTGCAAGGTAGAGGAAACAATCAGCCACGTTGTCTTTAATACAAGGGGAGGACGGATCCATCATTCGGAATCCTCAGCAGGTGAAAGAGGTTGTTTTCAAATATTTTGAAGATTTCTTTAAAAAGAAGAATATAAAATTTCAAAGTTGCTTTGAGGAGTTAATTCTTTCAAAGATCTGCATCGCAAAGGGAACAACTCGGACAGCCGCTCTCTATCGAGGATATACGTGAGGCCGTCTATTCTTTGGCTAAAAACAAATGTCCGGGTATTGACGGCATTCCAGCAGAATTTTTTCAGGAATATTGGGAATGGGTGCAACAGTTTGTATATAGTGCTTATCAGGACTTTCTACAAGCAGATAAGCTGGACAGCAAACTAAACACCGGGTGTATTACCCTAATCCCGAAGGTGAAGGATCCGAAACTCATAGGGGACTGGAGGCCTATTACCTTGCTGTCAACCTTCTATAAAATTATAGCAAAAGGATATGCGGAAAAAATAAAGCCTATTTTGATGGAACATATATCCAAAGTCCAGTCAGGATTCATTCCAGGAAGAAGTATTCTCAGTAATATTGCAGCAGCCTTTGAAGGCATACATTGGGCAAGAAAGACACATCAGAAGGTACTCTATCTAAAGCTTGACTTTAAAAAGGCATATGACAGTGTGAGCTGGTCCTTTTTGGAAAGGATGTTGCTTGCTTTCGGCTGTGGACAGGAATTTACTAACATTGTGACAAAATTGCTGAAATCAGTGCGTGCTTCTGTGTTGCTTTTTGGGGATACTTCCCCTATCTTTGAAGTGAGCAGGGGCATTCGGCAAGGTTGCCCCTTGGCGCCTTTTCTTTTTGATATTGTCGCAGAAGGGCTATCTCAGGTATTGTTGGCAGCAGTGGAAGATAGGGTTATAACAGGGCTGCAGATGGCGGATGGATCGCAGCAAATCTGTAACCAATATGCCGATGATACTTTCCTGTTCTTAGAAGCCGTAGAAATAAATCTCCTGAATGCGAAATAGTTGCTGGATTCCTTCTCTATAGCATCAGGTTGTTTTCTTAACTGGAACAAGTGTGCAGCCATTTGGCCACTAGATGAGCCTCTCCCGGCACATGTTGCCACTTTTCCTTGGACCACTGTACCTGTTGGGTCCTCTTCGAAGTTGTTGGGTGTTCCAATTGGGGTGTGCATTTCATCCTCGAATATTTGGGATGAGATCCTGCTCAGTTTAGACAAACATTTGAGATGGTGGAAAGTTAGTAAGCTCTCCATGGCGGGAAGAATCGTCGTAGCCAAATCAGTGCTAAGCAGTACGCATATTTATGCTACATCAGTGTTGTTGGCTCCTGAATCAAAGCTAACAGAGCTATAAAAAATGGTGCGGAATTTTGTCTGGGGTGGAAACGAAGAAGGGGCAAATATGAAAGTGGCTTGGAGGAAATGCTTGAAATCTAAATCACATGGAGGACTAGGAATGCTGGACTTTAAGTTACACAGCAAGATCTTAGTGTGCAAATTCATGTGGGAAATCCTTCAACAAGACTCGACGTCTCCGGGCCTTGAACTCCTCAAACAATCACTAACTCACTGTATACCGTGTGGAAAATCATCCCATAAAGCAAATTTACCATGGGCCCTGTTTTATAAATTGAGGCCATATGCGGGAGCTCCGCCGTTTCTTAAAGGATTACTTAAAGCTTGGGAGACAGTTAAAGTTCTATGGCGCTTGGACATCAAAAATTGTACCTCAGTATCTATGCCTGTGTGGTGGCTGCAAGTAGAAACTGACAGAGGCTGCGTGCCACTTTTTTCGGTGGTGAACAAAAGAACACAAAATGGATGGATTGTGGCAGGTATCTCTTGCGTTGGAGATTGGTACCAAGGTGGTGTGCGACGCTCTTGGGAGTCATTTCAAAGCGAGTTTAAGGTGAAATCATGGGACAAACGGGTTTGGAAAATGGTATTGGCCAACATTCCAACCTATGCTTCTCCACAGGTAGGGGCTTTTTACCTACCTCGTGAAAACCTTGATAAAAAACATTTTGTGTCAAAGGCATACAAGATTCTGCATGTGAATGAAGCGATGAATCTTCATTCCAACTGAAAAAAAAGTTGCTCTGAACTTATGTAAAGGATGGCTCCTATGGCTAATATGAGATTAAGATTAAGATAAGTTTTTATCGTCCACGAGAACCCTATCGGGTTATGGGACCCAAACAAAGAAAGAAAAGAGGGCGTGAGCCCCCTACAGAACAAAAAGGCATAAGCCTAAACAAAGCACAACATGGAGACAAAGCCCCATAATAAAAAGCGATTTGTTCTATGGTAGTGCTATTTCGAGAGACCCTAGACATAGCACATCCACGGATTAGGCGGCCAATGGTCTAGGATAATTCTTTGCTCCTCCTCGGTATACGCCCATTTCTTGTGTTGGCGGGCTTCCCCTTGCACAACTCATTAAGCGTTGCATAGTTGTTATGGGAGAGATCTTCACAGCAAAAGAAAAGTAGTGCCCCTCGAATGATTTAAAGTGCTGAAGAACACTTGGCGACTCAACACATCCGGCGAATTAGAAGGTGTCGAGGTCGATTCGTCGACGGCCAGCCCCCACCCTAGTTGCAGACACAAGTCCAAAACCGGGACATGCATAACCTCACTTGAGAAGAAGCTTAGCGACCTCCAAATGCAATGCGACCCTCGGTGTCCCGAGTCTCCTCTACCCTATAATCAATAAATTCAAAGCTCCGGTCTTGTGCGTGCGTTGGGTTTGGATCACGCAACCAATTTAGCGTGGCCCCTCTTCTGCTTTGTGTCCAGTCCCCTCATATATCTCGATGCACGTACCGTGTGAACATCACGAGGGGCTTTGCCGATCACGGACACTAGCATCGGCACATGATGGCACATGAAATGGATCCTCGGTCGTATACTAGCATCGGTGCGTAATGGCCCATCAACAACCCGGGGTGTCTGTGAACCTAACTGCTTCAAAATAGTTAAGTAAAGCAAATGAAGGTGGTCATACATGTAAGTGACCTCCAGATCCGTTAAAGTATTCCTTGCCCCAAAACTGTCGATCACATCACGGTCGATTCGGGCTCGAGCAAAAGACCACCGCGATCTTTGAATATCAAGCAATTAGATCATCGCGTGGTATGGTGTTTCATTTCTTTGCCTTGCCATTTCTCGGCTTTGCGGGGTCATGGGAGAAAGCGAAGTTGCTAAACCCAGAGCCGAGGCGAGCCGAGTCAAAAGCAATTGGGACCAGGCAAGAAGAGATAGAGCTGGATATGGTAAGAGGACTGGAACTTATAGGCTGGGCGGACATCAGTAAGGCGGAGAAAATTAGTGTTTTCCCAAGAGTATATTCATTCCGATAGCCTAGGGCCATCTTTAAAGCAGAAGATCCGCCAATATCTTATAGCATTTGAAGAAGAGGAGTGGGCTTCTCAAGTCCACGACTCTCTTTTATCGTTCCTGTAAAAGTTCCAAATCCACAGCTAAGTGATTATTCCTACATAAACAAACATGTTGTGTAGGTGTATGATATCACTTGGCATACGTATGTAACTGATGAGCACCAATTAATATATCTCTGATCTTTCAAAAAAAAAAAAGTTTCTATGGTAACGAAAACAAGGTGGCATGTTGGGCCCATTAGGGATACAAAGAATGCCATGCGTGAATATAGATGCCCTTACGAGCCAATTAGGCCGAGCCTGGCTCAATTGAGCCCCACATATGCGGCCATTTCCTAACATATCTCGAGGGAAGGTGGCCATCGCTATAAATGTCAGATGTGGGCATGTTTAAGCCAGTGCTAAATCACAAAGCATCCGCTAAGTCCACTAAAATGCTGTGTATTTTTCTTTTGGTGTGGTTATAACATGTCAATGACCCGGATATACCATGATTATACCCGTGGTTTAAACATGACGGCGTCCGATATATACATCGCTCCGAAAGATGGCCTCAAAACATGATTTGAGAGATGCACAATGATATTTGAGATATGTCGTCAAACATGAAAAGGCTTCTCACCTAACAATACATTGCCAGAAAAAAGGGAGCTTGGAATTTTGCGTCCCCCTACAAGGTTGAACCCCCCCGTGCCAACCACTGAGGGCAGGCATCGTTTATGTTTTCTAGCTATTTCTTAATTCTTAATAGCCCTTTAGCTCTTTAATCCCCTTCCATACCATACAACCCCATGGCCACTTATGTAGCCCCTGCCCAGACCCCCACTTGGAGGGAGACATCCCCCAGCCAGCCTTAGCCCGCCTAGGAGAATTAGGGGGAGGGACTGCCACGAAAACGGCTCCGAGGGGATAACAAGGACAAGGGATAAACCTCTTCCATGAGGAAGGAGGCCAGGGCGAAGGCCCAATTTATGAGATCGACCGGGGAGACGGATGAAGGCTGCTCAGGCTCGACAATGCACCAAGCGCAGGCGCAGGCACAGACGATGAAACAAATGGAGGAACGAATTGAGATCAACAGAACCCGGATTGCAGGACTGGCAGAAGAGATCCAATCTTCAGCATCCCACATGCTCAAAAGACGGTTAGCGGGAGAGCAATGGATTCTGCAGAGATGGAGACCCGCATCACAGCGGTTAGAAAGAGCGGGCCAGCTTGCACACTTTGAGAGGAAACAGAGAAGCGTGGTCTTGCTGACACTGCGAGCTCACGTGGACTCCCTCCTCACCACCACCGCAGAGACCATGGCGGGGGCGGTGTAGTGTCTTTGGCGGGATACATTGGCAACCATCTCCGCCTCAAGTTAGAAGGGGGTCTCGCCACCATATACGAAATGTTCGAGCCGCCTTGCCGAGCCGGTGACCCGAGCTAAGAACCCTCTGAGGAGAGTAGGGCTGAGACACAAAAATCGGAGATATAGAAGACTTCAAGCAACCGTTGCCCGGCAAGGGGCCTCCATCTTAGAGGTCCATGAACAATTTATTAGCGGTGCAGAATGAGTTGGCCAAAAGCAAAAATTTCAGGGGAGCTAGGCTCCGGACTCGGCGGCCGGGAGGCCACCATGGGGGCCCGGACAAAGCCCATGCCCAACAGCCCACAGAAGTTGCCAACCGGGCGGATAGACAACACTTGGTCCATCTTGAATTTCCCACAGCCCTTCTTTGTGAACACCCCCACTGCTGCGGACAAGCAGGCATCACCCGGTTAGGGCGACCAATGTTGCCCAGCGACTTAGTGAAACTTAAAAAGAGGGTCGGCAACGTCATAATGTGGTGGTACATGGACTCTCGAAGGAAAGGAGGAGAGGATCTCACCAAGCACATCCGGGATCAGATCTTATCTCACATGGCATTTCAGACCCAGTCCACATTGTCAAGCAAGCTGCCTTGGGGCTCAACGCATAGATGGCCCACGTTGTCACCTTCATGGTTGCGGACATGCAAGTGCATGAGGCAATTTTCGCGTCGAGTAGGCAATTGAAGGGGACTACCGTATGTCGACCCGAGGATCTTTTCCGTCTGAAGTCCGTCGGCAGCGGTGGCTCAAGTCGAGACGTCCGTCGGTATTGCCGAGTTAGTCCGACGAAGCCGCATTTTAGGCGGCGCCCTCGCGGGTCACTAATGCAATCGTCAAGCTATTCTGACATCGAGAGGCCCCATTGCTGCTAAAGCTCGGGAACTACCGCCGTACGCCATTCCTACCTCTCGCCACCGTTACCCCTCGCACCTCTGCTCCTTCTCCATTGCTCCACTTGGCTGGCCTTTCGGTAGCTGCACATTACTCCCCACCGCAGCAAGGAACATACCGTGATGCATCTACATCAAATGTCAACAAATAGGGCTATTGCCTCCGGTTGTTATCTTGCATCGGGGCTTCCTTGGCGAAGGGGAGAGTCTCAACTCTATTGCACCGGATATGGATCTCATTTTTCTCATGGAAACATGGAACATCACGAGAACCTCGCCAAACCTCCTGTGCTATACAGATTTTGATTGTTCAACGAGATACGGGCAAGCAAGGGCATGTGGGGTTGCCTTTGCTACTTTCGATGCAACCTGGGGCGCCCGGCCTCATTTGCACAAAAGCGGACAGTACGATCGCTACTTGTGGTGCAAAAGTGCAGCATGACAGTGGCAACATCCTCTTCGTAGCAACGTGCTACTTTCCACATGCTGAGAGCAACTTTATAACACTGTTTGGGTGTGGGTAGATTTGAGCCCCCTATCTCCGACATCTATATGATGACATACAACAAAGACTGGCAGTTGGGCAAGGTTATCTTTGCTTGGTGACTTTAATGCACGATAGGGCGGAAAGTGTCCCAAAATGAGCCCCTGGCGGAAGGAAGGCCTCTGCCGGTTGAACCCGAAAGAAGGGTAGCTTAGTCAAGGATACTGTCGGATGATAACCATATTTCACGCTATGGCGCATGAGTTCTTGTTCTTTGGTAGTATCTTTGACCGGGTTATTTGTAATGGGTTATGCCTTTGTAATGGTTGGCATAATGGCTGCTTCCATTACCGGTGGATTACTTGTCGGGTCGACGGGATCCGCACCGTTACCCATTTATCCATTGAACAGACACTTTCGGAATGATGGACTCGAGACCACCAGCCCCTGATCGTGCATATACATTGGCGTGCTCCCCTGCATCCATTGCCTCAACACCTCAGTTTTAATTTGCGCACAGACTACGACTGTCTGGGGACCAATGCGCAGATGTTTGAACATGATGCAAGCGGGACTACCTAAGAACTCCCAAACTTCAGTAGTAATTTGTTCGGTGACTCATCTGCTTCGACAACACAAAAGATGCTTTGAAGAGGCCACCCACGGAGAACTTGGGCGCCACCTTCCCCCAATGTATGGTTCGATCGCAGGTGTCGGGAGCTCAAACGCCAAACTCCTACGAAGTCAGCGATCCCACCTCCCCCCCCAACACATTCCACCCGGTCCAATCTGGCTCCTTCATCAAGAACAAAAAGCTAGATACCTCGTGAGCACCTCACCATGCTGTCTTCGGTCTCACGGATCACGGCATCCCAAGACATTCTGGAGTAAGGTATTGAGCAGGTTATCTGGCCACGAGAACATCGCCTCGGGCAATGGGCACAAAGACTTGCAACAATAGCTTCGACCCGCTCGAAGGCGGGCACCGATCCCTCCACAGATAGGCATGGCTCACGGGTCATCACAGAGGGGATGTCATCATGGGCCTGCAACGCCCTAGCTAATGGGAAGATTTGAGATTTGATGGCATCAAAGCGGAACTTAAAATGGGCTGGGCCTCCTCACGTTACTGTTCTCCGGCATTATTTCAATAAAGTATTGCAAGAAGGCTTCCCTCGCGATGGACCACTAGTAGAGTTGTGCCCATATACAAGGTGGGACCCTCAATGCCCACCAACATATCGTACTATTATGATGACTCTCTCTTTGCAAAACTATTGGGCGGCATCCTTGGCGGTGACAATATGGGCGAGGCCCGGATGTCGGATGTCTCTCTCACAAAGCGGGCTTTTCGGCCCGGGCATTCCACCATTGATCATATCTTCACTTTCTGCGCACATTGAGGATAGCAAAATTGCCGAAAAACATGTCTTTGTTGTTTAGTGGATTTAGCTAAAGCTTTTGACCGATTGCCTCCGGGACAAGTTATGGGGCCGACTTGCGGCGGTAGGGACCTCCTGAACTTCGCGAGCAATATATAGGCTATCGAGGCATGCTTTCGGGCCGTATCATTATTAGAGAACTGGCGTGTCGGTAGTTTTGGATGCGTCGGGGTTGCCCCTCTCCCCACACTCTTTGGCCTATATATTGACCCGGTGGAAGATTGGCTTTACGGCGGAAGATGCAGCGCCCATCTCATCATCACCTGATAGACAACTCATATATCTTTGGCGATGTCAAACTCCCTGCCTATACTCCGGAGGACATGCAACGTCACACGGATGCTCTTGACACTTTTTAAGCCGATTCAACGGCATGCGAGTTAACTTGGCCAAAACTAGGTGCTGCAAGTTTCATCATCCCGGCGGTACGGCTTCCCTCATTCGGGCCATTACGGGACAAGATGTAGAGGTAGCTCCGACCTACAAGTACTTGGGGATCGAGTTCTCTGCTACCACCCACTGGGATGCTGCCATCAGGTTGCGGGTCATGGCAAGTTGGAAAGCACTATATGGCATATGCCATATAGAACAACAGCCACAAGGCAAAGTTGTATGCCTGGGGCCACTAGTCACACTTGTTTAGGGCCTTCGTCGAGCCGGTCCTCTTGTATGGGGCAGAAGTATGGGGTCCAGTGATATCCCTAGACACCTAGAATGACCTCGAACAGGTGCAGAAAGCCTTCTTGGCATGATCCTTGGGGTAAAGTCCACAGTTCCATACCAGATCCTACTCCAGGAGACAGGTTTTTTTAGCCCTTCAACGTGCTGCATTGGAACGCCATATCATTTACTTCCAGAAGGTGGTCGCTATGGGTGATACACGTTTGCCCAACCTTGCTTTGGTCGTAGTGATGGGTCCCCAACGCCTCAAAGCCTGCTGGAAGGACAAGCAAGCTCAGTGGTTCTCACGTTGTGGTGTACAGGCAAACAGATGCATACAGGTACGGACAAAGAAGGATCACAATGCACTTAAGTTATACCTAGATGCTGCTTTCATGCAAGGCTGATGGGATCGATGCTCGGCGCCGCGTTAAGCTAGCACACTCTCGTGACAAGTCAATCCTAGGCTCACGAGAGGCCCCACCGTACTTGTACATCCATTTGCCCATGAAGAAGCACCTTACTTATAGCTTCCATTCGCACGGTGCACATCGTCTCCGCATTGAGGCAGGGGCGTTGGGCTCGGGGAAGCCGCGGAGGAAAACTTTGCTAATGTTGCCACCAGGGCGCCATTGAAGATGAATGTCATGCCCTCCAGATCTGCCCAGCATTTGCCCATATCCGAGCATGGTATGTTCGATTACTAGTACCTGGCTAGCTGTTGCATGAGTTATTGAATACGGCGTCAGTGGGCTTGTTGGGGTTATACTTCCAGGAGGTTATGGATGCACGGACTCAGTTGTGTCCTCCGGGATAGTATTGAACTGTCCTACACAATTGTACAATGTACCAGCATACTTATTACTGCTAAGGTTTTTCCCTCGAAAACCCTTCGGGGTGGGGGTTTTTTAATCCTGACAGTAATACGCTTGCTGCTCTCTTTTTGTTTGGGTCCCATAGGCCAATTGGTCTTCGTGGACGATAAAAAATCTATTCTATTCTATTTTATTCTTCCATCACAAAATCTCCACCAACTGTTCTATCATCCCCTGCTAAGCAGCACTGCCAGCGAGGACCTGCCGAAAACAGGGGGGAGGGAAGGGGAGGGAGGGGTGGAGAAATCGGGGCAAATTTCACGCCCCCCCTTTTTTTTGTAGAATTTTAGTCAGTAGGGAAAAAAAAATGGTGACTAGCAGCTGACTTGGCGGGCTGGCAAGCCACCCATTGCCTACCAAGTCCAGAAAAGCTTTTCCCAAAATTTCTTGCTGACCAAATTTACTCCTTTCCTAGTCTTATAGGTCCCTTTCCTAAAATGCTGAAACTAATTATTTCTTTGTTCCTTAGTGCCCCACCGGACATATTCTCTTGATGATTAAACAAATATTGCAAGAAACTTTCATTTATGACAATAGAAATAGAAACAATTGATTGTGGCATAATCATTCTTCGTAAAGGATAGTCGAGCCCAATTCAGGCAGCGACACATTTTGCATTTTTAACACAAAAAATCGTGCAACGTCTTCCCCCCAGTTTTACTCACCTTTTTCTGCAGTTTACTGTGACAAGCCTACCGAGTTGACCCTCCTGGCAACGCGGGATCTTGTCTATACTTAAGGCTAGATCTAGGTTGATATGAAAAATTTAATCAACTATGTTGGTGAAGAATTTAATCTTCCAATAAATAATGGAGAATGATTCCCTTCTTATATATAAGTAATATCCAACTATTGTAACATAGTTCGAGAGAAATACATCCATAATTAGATTTATTCAACACCAAAGCTAAGATTCAGCTTCTAGAAAACTCCAAACTCAGCCACGATCCTGAACAGTACCACTGTTACTGGCATGAGCACCACCTTGCTCAATCACTACATGAACTCAAAGGAGTTAGTCCTCGTGACTAAGTGGGGATCCCATAGCTGCCTCTGCATACATGGAAACACTCTAGAATCTTGGATAATAAGATCATAAACAACTCAAGACACAAGAACCTATGGTGCAATGCTTAACGATGACAACAAGTAAACATCATGAACATCTAGAGAAAAGAACATAACTAAAGTACCAAACCATCATGAACAAACTTCGGGACAATGGGTAGCTCAGCCAGCCTACATACAGGCCCCATTAGGAGGATAACGTTCAGCCAGTTTACATTCGAAGCCTTGTAGCGAGGTGGTGGGGTGAACCTCGTATGCGCATACCCTCTCAGCCCACGTCTGGCACTGGAGGACCTCTTACCATGGGAGTCCACAAGAGTTGACGTGCATCCCCAATAGGAAGCTAAGCATGTGAGGAAGTCACGCCCGGTGTCACGGAGAACAAATACAAAGAACATAGAACATGAGTCATGCTGGAACAACCCAGGCCACCAAACCTGGAAGTCCGACCCCGGAGGATCCAAGTACATACAAAATATCAAGAACAACAGTGGGACAATGCAAAGACCATGACATGTGTTTTCCTTAAACAATTATTAAACATGTACCTAGACCTTGCTCTTGCCAAGGTTACCCATACAACCTTACCATGTCAAAGTAGTAAGTTCGAAGATGAAACCTAATGGCAAACAAACATATCGATGTAGCATGCTCGAATAATTACTATAAGGTCGGTGCAGAAATAATTCCACAACATTATTTAATGGGAAAAACTCTGAAATACCCTTATGTTTTGCTAAAATTAACAAAACGCCCCTAGTTTTGGGGGTATTTTCATGGAAATGATCATAACTTTTTTGTGATGATCCAAATGAGAATAAATCTTTCAGATATATTGTAGATGAGATTGAGATCTTTCCATGAAAGTTAACATCTCCTGAATCGGATTCCGAAATCTCAAGTTATGGTCTCGTAGATCCCTCTGAAATTTCTACAATTTTCTTGTGTATTAAAAATAGCATAACTTGTGATTTGAGACTCCGATTTATATGATCTTACATTTGATGGAAAGATCTCATCCTCCTTTACGATAGCTCTGAAAGACTCATTTTCATTTGGATCATCACAAAAAAGTTATGATCATTTCCACTAAAATACCCCCAAAACTAGGGGCGTTTTGTTAATTTTAGCAAAACATAAGGGTATTTCAGAGTTTTTCCCTTATTTTAATTTAGACCCCTTCGCTATGATTTTTAGAATTTTAATATGAAAAGCCACTTCCTTAGCTAAGTAATTAATTGTGCATCTAAACTAGAGTCTTCAAACTTACACCTTCCCAGCTTAAAATTCGTAAGGACTCCTGACCGCAACTGCCTGAAATTCCTATCAAGTAATCCCTAGGCTAGCCCCATCTCTAGGAGCCAAAATTATCACTGTCCCAAACTCTTTAGAATTATGCACATTCTTTTACCTTTAGTTAGCAATTAATTCACACAATATTCTCGTTTATAATTATCTAAGCTAAATAACAACTCGTGTCCATGCCCATCATATAGAGTAGCTTTGAAGCAAAATTCTCCGCTGCGACTCATGCAAAGTAACTAAGCCCTATCCTCAATGGTTTATATTCTTACTAATTTTAAGTTTAGCAGCAAATATTGTCAATAACGTTAACAAAAAGTAACAATGTGAATAAAAAGAAACACAAAAATAAAAAATAAAATAGAAGAACGAAAAGGCAACGTAGACCTAAAATGTGCAGCTTCGGGCTCTGATTCCTGTTTCGATTCTCTAGATACAGGAGTATCTCAGACAATTCGGCCTACATCAAGCCCAAATCGACTTGTTCCAGGTCTATTCAATGTGTTTCCAAGAGGCCCAACTCCAACCGTGGCAGATTCTATTGCAGATCGAAATCTTTGCAGCAGCAACTAACTTCTGACTTTGATCATTCCTGGGATAAAAACGACCCATGCCTCGCTTTCTTGGTGATTTGGAGTCTCCTGTAGAGCTCCTAGATCATTCCTAAACAGCTTTTGGTTCGACCAGAACAGTAATTGCTCCTGTAAATCATCTGCTCTTGCCTTGAAATTTAGCACCTTTTTGCATGATTCTCTGCTAGACCAGTTTTTGTTAGCATCCCTTTTCAAGCTCTCATAAGATCGCTATGTACAAGCTTTCATATCTCTTTAAGTCAAGTGATTCCCTTAATCTAATCATGGCAGCCTATACAAGCTGATGAATCACAACAAAACCCCATCTGATAAGAAAAAGATCCGATGCAGGTGAAAGCTCCAAGCTCTTGCCACCGATGGAATTCCTCCTCTGCTACCCCGTCTCCAAAAGGCTTCCAAATTTCTTTCTCAATTTGCCTCTCTAGATCAAAAAGCTTTTGCTTATTTTTAGTTCTATCCTACATACATGTTCTATCTTGCATGCATGTCAAACTTGTATATACATACATGAGTACATATACTGATCCATCAACTGGCCAGGATCGTTATAGTCTGACGTTCTAAAATTTAACCCATGTCCTCATGGGTCGATTCCAAGAACTATCATGCTTACTTAATAAGTATACAAACAATCTGAAGAAAAATAAACAACTGCTATAGAAAATGAGATAAAATCAAGCTATTACAAATCTCACCTGGGATTCGCACTATAGAAGCTTCCTGAGCACCATCACGTGGAGCTTCTACAACATAAATAAATGTTTGATGTTGCGGAAGATCCATTATTGTGGCAGCTCTAGCTTCACCACTTTGCGGCCTTTGCTCAATAGTCCTATCATCTGTATCCCATCTTCCTTCCGGCTGAGGCTCCCTTTGATTCCATCGAGGCTCTCCACGGCCTCTCCCTCTGCCAACATTTGGATTGCAATTAAATCTTCCTCCTCCCATACTACCAAGTGGGCAATTATTCCTTGAGTGTCCCACTTCTCTACAATGGAAACAACACCTCTCTTCAAGGCACCGTTGTCTTTCCTCATCAGCGAGAGGCGGTAGACTTAATTCCAGTCTGGATGCTACTTGCCCAATTCCTGTTATTACTTTGAACTTCCACAGATTGACTAGCATATGGCTCTTCTCTAAATGATCGTCTCCGACTATATGAATTCTCAACTGGCCAAGAGGAAGATGCTTGTCTTTTCCTTTGAGTATCTGCACCAAATCTGCTTCCCGATTTTTGGCAATTCTTACTACCTTCTCCAGATCTGTATATGCCACTCCAGACATGGTACTTTTGATATGGAGTCCTTTCACAAATCTAGCACAAATTTTAGCTTTATCAACAATAGGACAATGTGATTGCAATCTTCCAAACTTTTCATTGTACTCTGTCACAGTCCCTGTTTGCATCAAATCTAAGAACTCATTCATCTTATCAACTTTATATCCTGGAGGTGTAAAATGTCCCTCAAAGGCCTTTTTGAACTCTTCCCGCATTGCTTGGCCAGGTCTTGTATTCATGTCAGTTAGGCAAGTCTCCCACCAGACTCTTGCAATACCTCCCAACATTGCTTGAGCAAGAAGAGCTTTTACAGAATCTTGTGCCTTGATCAAATCAAAATAGAACTCCTCCACGGAGCCAGGCATCAGCATCATCTCCTGTTGTGTTCTCTCCTGTAAAGACTTCCCTTTTGGTGTCCTTTAACACCTTCTCAATTACTTTCTCAGCCTCGGTCTTTTGCTGTGACACGCTTTGTTGTAGAGATTGTTGAATAGCTTGCAGGATATTAGTTACATCTTGAGCTCCATCTCCACCTACACCACCAGCATCCATAATCTCTTACTACTCTGCATATAGATAGTAGGAGCATTAACAACTCACTTCAAGAACATGAATCATTTCCAAATTCCCTTTAAGATCAAACTTGCTCTGATACCAACTGTGACAAGCCTGCCGAGTTGACCCTCCTAGCAATTCGAGATCTTGATACTTAAGGCTAGATCTAGGTTGATATGAAAACTTTAATCAACTATGTTGGTAAAGAATTTAATCTTCCAATAAATAATGGAGAATGATTCCCTTCTTATATATAATTAATATCCAATTATGGTAATATAGTTCAAGAGAAATACATCCATAATATATTATATTATCTATCTAACTATATATAAGATTATTCCAATCAGAAAAACTTTTGGAATTATCTATATTTTCCGGCTATCCTTTCCGATGTGCACATGGAAGCCATTTCAGAACTATGCGCGCAGAATGCAGAGTAAAATTTGTTTTCGGAATTATCTATTTCTTTCCGACGGCCTCTTTCACCTATCGTCTACATGCCATGGCTATGCCCTCGTTGCCTGGCCCTCGTTGCCTCTTCTCCTCTGGGTTTAGCTCTAGCCTTTTGTGTGCCACAGAGAAGAGCTTTGTTTGTGTTTTCAATCCTTCCTCGTATATTGTCGCAGATATTCACTTGAATGCAACTCACTCAGGCCACAGTTCTCATGTTTTGTTCTGTTCTGCAAAACTATTAAGCCATGGCCCGGCTTAGCTAGAGTAAACTTAGAATTATGTGTGTTTTTGGAAACTACATTTTTTTCCGGCAACCCTTTGCCGACTCAAAGCACGAACAGGGATATGGAGCGTGATCACTGATGGAGTTCGCCCAAATAACTGTGTGTCTCTGCAACGAGATGCACAGTTATTTGGGCGAAGGGCTTATATTGGTTGCGGCATTGAAGCACACCCAGTAGATTCTTTGGATGCCAATTGAGGAGCTAGGTCGCTTTGGCAAAGTAAAAGCCATGAATAAGCCTTTGGACTGGGTAAGGCACAGGCCCTGGTAGCCAAAGACAGGATTAGTAATGAATCATTGGGCTATATAAAACTTGCAGCATTGGTATTTGTATAAATTGTTCTGCCAAAAAATCATGATTCTGATTCTAGCTATGGATGCGATAGAGCTAGACAAGCTAGCTCGAATTGCGTACACAAGGCAGAGCGTTTTGGTGGGAAAGTAAAAAAATACACTGACTGGTTTGGATTTGTGTCTATTCCTATTTTGTGCATGGCAGTGCGTGCCCCTGTTTTGTTTCCCAGCTTCCGCCTCCAGATCTGGCTTTGGGAATGTTCTTATCTGAAGAGGCCATACACTTCATTTTGTTCTATAGGCGATGTGTCCTATGGTGCTTTGTTCTCTAATCCATTTATTTTTTCTCTGATGCAATCGATTTTGAGAAAACCTTAGGTTGAATTATATCCTCCAATTTCTTTGTGTGTTTTGTTGCAGGAAAATATGATTCTGGCCAGCGTAGAACACTGAGTTTTTGTTTGATCGCATCGTCTAGCTAAAATTCCTTTACTTTAATTTTTCCTTTACTTTATTTGAATCACATTATACTCTACTTTGTTTGAATGGCATTGGCTAGCCGTTTGCATATTTTCGTTTGGATTTAAATGCTTTGTGGATGCTTTGCACAATATATGGAACGATGGCTAGCTTAGGTTGAATGGATCAATTTACAGAAGAACGACGACCCTGAGCCTACAGAATATCTAACAATAAAATAAATTTGAAAGAGTAAATTCATTTAGTAATTCTATGTTAAGGCTTAATCATCTCCAACATACCATTCTACCAATAAAACAACACATTGTTCTCACGAAATCATTGGCAAATATGTATATTCTCCAAGGGCCATAGCAAGATCTTTAAGTTGCCAACCCTACATCATATTTTGGAGTTTCACCAGAACTTGAGCAGTAGTTTGCCTAGGGAGTTAATCAAATAACTGACCAGCGATTTCACTACACTTCATTAGGATATCACATGAAAGAGTTTACCTAGGAGCTTCACCAAATATTAGACCAATAGTTTCACTAGGCTTCACTTAAATTCGGCCCCCAAGGGTGCATAAGGCGCCAGCTCCGCCGGCGATAAATTCTTGTATTATTATTATATATTATAATGTTTTAATGTAAGTCTGTAGTGCATCCCGCCCTAAATTGGGCGGTTGAGATTTAACCTAAAAGATGGACAGCCCAGATAGCCCACGGTTTCTTTTTGCCTTTTCTGGCTCCGGCGATAGGAAGAGGCTGTCGGATTCCTTTAGGAAGAGGCCGTAGTAGAGCTTCAGGATTTCATTTGAGCATATTAGAGCCTGTCAGAACAGAAACGAGGGTTTTAGTGCTTCCTATTGAGGATTTGTGTCTATCGTCCATGGCTATGGCAGAAATATCTGATGCAGTTCTGTTCTTCGATTTTGGGGATAGCATGGACCGGATTTTTTAAGAAGTATATTGCCTTGAACTGTCTATTCCGGTGGCTTGGCTTGGCTTTCTTAAATTTATTGTTGATTGTTTAGAATTTTATAGGACGTTGCCTTGTGGCGTGACGTTAAAATCCCTTCTTCTTCTTCTTCTTCTTCCTCTAAATGGGAAGGATTGATCAATCAACAGGTTTGCCATTGAATTGTTATGGCCAGTCAGCACATTTGTACTGGCAAAGAGCCTGTTTTTGTAAGAATGAAGGCTATGAAACGAATGAATTAGAGTAGCTCAAGCAGTTTGAGCTGCAAGCTATAGATTTTGGCTGCTGCAAAGCCGTTATTGGAAGCTGGTAGTAAACCTTATTCCATTTTCAGTTGTGGATAAGAACTATAAATTGTCATCAGTTAATCAAGGTATGTTTGATATTTCAGAATTTTGTTTCTTTGTCTTTCCTAACAACATGCAGCTATTTTAAAACTTTAATTCTACCTTATCTGTATGCACTCTTTAATCGAGTTGAGGAGTCTTGAGTTAAACATCATCTCCATTTTCAAGCTTGAGCATGTGTGTGGGCGACCAAAGCGTTCAACAAGCGAGGTTGGAGCAAGGTACAATTCACGATCTAACAAGAAATTTTTAGCTTGCTTATTTATAGCAACTCGATGCCTAAAGGGCTTCTTCAAAATGACAAACATTGGCTCTCAAAAGGCCTTAAGCCGGACATCAGTGTGTCAGGTATCAAAAAAATGTACATTATTTCCTTTCCAAATTGTGCAGTATACAGGTCTTTCATCACATAAAAGATTTGCTATATATACATTATGACAGCTTTGATGTGAGAAAATCCCCCCTTAGTCATCCGAATGTATTGGAAAGTATATTATCAAGGGAAGAATGTGCTCAATGCTATGTACATGCTAAAACTGAGTTGCACATCAGATTATGTTGGGCCCAGATTGATTACCTTAAAAACTCCTTTTTTTCTTCCTTTTGAATTAGATTAATGTTTCTGCGGGTTTGTGCGAGTCTCTCTGACTCCCAAGGATGAACTTAGTGTTGTCCTCCCTCTTAAAACCATGAGCTATCGTAAGATATGCAAAAACCACTTTCGGGGTTAAGCACGGAGTTTTTATTGATCGAATGTTTTGGACAAGGTAAGGAAGTGCTTGATGCTAAATGTAAATGCTAAAGTTGAGTGGCACATCAGATCGTGTTTGGCCCAGATCGATTACCTTAAAAACTCCCTTTCTTCCCCTTTTTTATTTCGATTAAGGTTTTCTGCAGTTCGTGCGAGTCTAAAGCCATGATTCTGGATTAAAGATTAACGGTGGCTATGCATAAGGTCTGCAAGGCCTGCACTCTTGGCTGAGTTAGCAACATTCAAAAGCGGGACATTGTTACCTGTTAATTTTCTATTGTTGCGGTAAGCGAAATGGTAAGCGAAGATGGGTGTGGTGTTTTATTTATGGATTATTTCACTCTTTGTAGAGCAAGATGAGCTTCAATTTGTATGTCCTAGAGGTTGATTGTGGTTTGTTTGTGGTCCTGATAAAAAACTCAAAGTTGCATGTTTGCAACATATGATCTTTTAGGAAAAACAATATTGGCCTCATTGCTTTTCCCTTTCTATATCTTTTATTGAAAGATCTATGTCATGCAAATGTTGCTACATACTATATAAAACATCTATAGTATTGCATGTAATAGTTAATACATATATGCATATTGGCAACATCGGCACTATGTGCAACAAGCGAACAAGCAAGCAGGCATGTCCTTACAATCAACGATGAAGTTTACTAAATCTATTTTGAAAAAGGAAAATTAAAAAAGCAACACAAACTATAAGTTTTGAACCTAAGCAACACTTCCATTTTGAAAAAGGAAAATTTAAAAGCAACACAAACTATAGGTTTTGAACTTAAAGCAACACTGGGCACTAACTATTTATAATGGGGTTAAACATTCTACCAAGCAAAGCTTATAACAATATAAACAACAATTTAGCAACATGCAAAAAGCAACCCTTTACAAGTGGACAAGCAGACGTCCATACAGCAAAAAATGAAGGTTACCAACAATGAAGTTTACTAAATCCATTTTGAAAAAGAAAAAATTAAGAGATATAACACAATTTACAAGTTTCGAACTTATGCCCAACAACCGTAACTGTAACTAATGGGGTTGAACATCATACCAAGCAAAACCTATAATAATATATCAAAAAACCAACCCCTTATAGCCCAACACCGCTGGACTTGATCGTTTCTTTATAAAGTTGAACGATTAGATAGCTAACCCTATACATCTAACAAACCCAGCCCATCAATGATGGGCACCATAACTAGTCCATAATAGATTTATTCAAAACCAAAGCTAAGATTCAGCTTCTAGAAAACTCCAAACTCAGCCACGATCCTGAACATTACCACTGCTACTGGCATGAGCACCATCTTGCTCAATCACTGCATGCACTCAAAGGGGTTAGTCCTCGTGATTAAGTGGGGATCCCATAGCTGCCTCTGCATACATGGAAACACTCTGGAATCTTGGATAACAAGAACATAAACAACTCAAGACACAAGAACCTATAGTGCAATGCTAGACGATGACAACAAGTAAACATCATCATGAAATAATTTAAGGGCTAAACTTAGCTATTTGGCGATTTTTTAGCACATTTTCAAAAAATGTTGGCTAAAGTAAATGGAAAAAATTGAGAAAAAAAATAATAAATTTAGCTTAACGTTTTTCGCGCCCGCACTATCCTTTGATCTCTTTAGCTAAACGCTAGAAAGTAAGAGAGTGAAATTTTGTATTGTTTAGCTAAACCCTAGAAACATTTGGAATGAATTTTGGGCTAGTTTAGCTAACATCATTCTAGTTTACAAGACATATATGATTAGTAATTTATTTTCTAGTATCTATGGAATAATTTGAGGTCTAGACTTAGCTAATTGGCATTGTTTTAGAATTTTCAGAAAAAAAATGACTAAAGTAAATAAAAAAATTGAAAGGAAGTATAGTAATTTTAGCTTAATGTTTTTTATTGACCACACCACAAAAAGTTTTGGTATGAATTTTGAGTTAGTTTAGCTAAATGCTAGAAACTATGAGAGAGAAAATGTGTAGAGTTTAGCTAAACTATAGAAAGTTTTGGGATTATACTCGTGCAAGTTTAGCTAAAGCCATTATGGCTAATAAGAAATATGCGGTTAGTAATTTATTCCTTGAACATCATGAACATCTAGCGAAAAGAACATAACTAAAGTACCAAACCATCATGAACAAACTCCGGGACAATGGGTAGCTCAGCCACCCTATATACAGGCCCCATTAGCAGGATAACGTTCAGCCAGCTTACATTCCAAGCCCTATAGCGAGGTGGTGAGGTGAACCTCGTATGCGCATACCCTCTCAGCCCACATCTGGCACTTGAGGACCTCTTACCATGGGAGTACACAAGAGTTGACATGCATCCGCAACAGGAAGCTACGCCTATAAGGAAGTCACGCCCTGTGTCTTGGAGAACAAATACAAAGAACATAGAACATGAGTCATGCCAGAACAGCCCAGGCCCGAACCTGGAAGTCCGACCCCGGAGGATCCAAGTACATACAAAATATCAAGAACAACAGTGGGACAATGCAAAGACCATGACATGTGTTTTCATTAAACAATTATTAAACATGTACCTACACCTTGCTCTTGCCAAGGTTGCCCATACAACCTTACCATGTCGAAGTAGTAAGTTCGATGATGAAACCTAATAGCAAACAAACATATCGATGTAGCATGCTCGAATAATAGAATAGAATAGAATAGAATATGAATAGAATAGAATAGAAATTATTGTCCCTTGTGCCCTCAGGCCCCTGGACTTATGTAGCATGGGGAGCTCCCTAAAAGGGCGCTACTAGCACATCACGCGCCTTTTCTGAAGGCTTCCTTAGTTTCTATTAGTACCGGCACCCCGCTTTGAATCGGCATCGTGGCCGTGCGGTGGTGCGTCGTTATCAATCAGCTTTTAGCTGAGTATTTCGTGGGTGTCTATGAATCGTCTCCTGTGTGATTCATATTACAAGCCCTCTTTCTTTGTGTACTTCTCGATGTCTGACCATCATTTCCTGGATTGCGTCTGCCAGATCTCTCATTGTTTTCGCCCTTATCATCAGGGTGTGTATTGGTTGACCCCATCTTATATTTCTGTACTTGTTTCTGATGTCTCCGTATATTGGGCATTCATTGTGCATGTGATTCTCATCCTCCACTTTCCCAGTGTCGCAGATTCTACATATCCAGTCTTCCTTTTCTATTTTCCTCCATCTATCCTTTTTAATTCTTAGATCGTGGATCCCCATCCTAAATCTCGCCAGGATGTCTCTCCTGGACTTTCCTAGCAGATTATCTCGGTACATCTGTTGACCTATCTGCTGTTCTGGATTGAAGACTGTCATGAGCCAAAGCGTCTTCGGCCCTGTGTGTTTTTGCAGCCATGCTCTTGTAGCCTTATCTCCCCACTCTTCATTCCACTTCCCTTCATTTACTATATCACTCAGGTTCATTCCCATTTCTCTGGTTCACCTTGCCACATGCTTAAACCATCCACTGCCTATGAGGACGTGTGATTTTGCTGACTCGATGCATTGTCCTTTATTAGGTATCTGATAGTCCTCTCCCATGCTCTCACTTCCATTGGTTTCTGTCATGTCTCGAATATCATGACTGTCAGTGGTGTGTTTGTCCGCACCTTAAATTCCTGTTTGTGCCATTGCCTAAGGATCCCTTCATGTTTATCCCATTTCTTATCCGTCAAACCCGGTCCCCAAGCTTCAGCACCATATAATTGCGTCGTCGCGACTACTGCACTAAACAAGTAACATTTGATCTCCCAATCAATTATTCTGCTTTTATTACAGAAATTTTTCATATTGAAGTAGCTCCCAATTGCTGTTTGAAACCTCGCATCTGCACCTTTAGCCCATTTCCCGTCTTTGTGTCGTCATACCCAGGTACACAATATTACGTTGATTCTTCTATTTACGTCCCCATATACTTGAAAGGTGCATTGCTGTTCCTATGACCCGAAAATGACCATCTTGGTTTTGCAAGGTTTCTTGTTAACCTGTTCTTTCCGCGAAGGTCTCTAGTAACTTGATGTCGTATGCATTCGTTTATTTTTTGTGTCCATCATGCTCAGATCATCAGCATACAACATAATAGGTGCCGTGGTGTCTCCTAATGTAGGTGCGTGCGTGTCCCCTTGCTGTTCTGCTATGTAACCTTGTAATGCATCTATGTATATTCTGAATAATGTCGGAGATAGGGGACACCCACAGCGACCCCTATATCCTGACTTATTGCCTATCCTTCTTGTTCCATCTTTGCGTATACCACGTGATATAGTCTTGCAATCGCTCCTACCATGTCTCTTGGTGCACATATCTATCAGTCTTTGTAGGAGCCTCTCCCTCGGGACTGTATCGAATGCCTTTCTAAAGTCTACAAAGCAACATACTATTTTCTTCCCCGAGCTCTATTCTATATCCGAAGAAGGTTACTAGATGGTCCAGGTGGTTAAGTGTTTCGGCCTGAACGCTTTCTTGCCCACATTGCCCTCGGGTTTCCCATTTCGCCCATTGTTTCAATTTATTGTCTAGAACTTTTTTTTTCAGAACCATTTTAGTGAAGATCGAGCTCACCATTATTGTCCTATAGTTTCCGGGTTCTGTCTGCTCCCCTTTGTGTAGAGGTATGACCACATTGTATGCCCACACGCGCAGGAGCCAGTGTATGTATTATGCCATTAAAATGTCGGTGACTGTTTCTCTATTGTTGTATCGGCACACTTTAGTAATTCCACGGTCGGGTCCATAGAGGTCGGCGGCTTTGTTATTAACCATCTTGTTTAAGCGTAACATTACTTCTGTATCTTTGAAGCATGGTTTACCCATATCTTTACTTTATTTGGTATTGGCATTAGGGATGCCCAGATCTGTATAGTTTCTCAAAGGTATTCCTCCCATCCGGTTGCTCAATGATGTCCCTCGTATTTACGGTTTTCTATTCCCATCTCCTTCCTTTTAAATCCCTTCCGGAAATTTCGGGGTTGTCTTTTGAACAATTTAGCGGACCCCATTGATCTTTGTGCCAAGTTTACGTTCAAACTTTGACTTGACATTCTCCGGTATCTTGTTCTTTTTGTCGATATGTCTCCACCTTTATATCGCTTTGACTCTTCTTTTTTGTTCCACCACATTCCTCCCTCATTTTACCATCGGAGAACCTTAAAAGCATTGCTCTTCACGGGTCTCTTTCATTGTCGAATATACATTTGCCACCTTAACCATTATGTCATTAAACCGCGTTGCCATTCTCATCGCCTTATGCTCCCCATTCCCATTTCCCATTTTGCCCATCGGGTTATGCGAATGTATCGCATACTTATCACGAAATTGTATTTTCATCTTAGCCTTCTCTTTCTCCTTTCCACAGTATTATTTATCCACTTGCGTCATTTCGCCCCTTTGAGTGTTAGCTTGTATGGATTACGTGACTTTCTCTTTTCCCATTCGGCCATTCTAGTAGCACAAATCCTGCGACGATTTCCACTGCTTGGTCATTCATAATCACATAATCCACTATGCTTTTCCCGTACCTTTGGCATTGATCTCTGTCCTGTCTTCTGTATTCCTTTTCCAATCCTATGCTCTCACAGTATGTGCCCACTGACCATTTGTTTCATCCATGCTTGTGTTTTGTGCTTGTTCCTAACCTGTTCTAGCATTTAGATCCCCTATTAGGATCATTGGCCCCTGTTCCTTCCATTTCATCATACTCTCCCCCAAGTCTAGCAGTTCTAGCTTGTCACTGTTTGGCGGGTAACATGCTATGATCAGAATTCGGTCTTGTTTATTTTGCAACTGGATATTTAGGACCATGTATCTTTTATTGATATTCGAATGTAAAATACATGCATTGTTTGCTACACTCTCTCTCACATAGCAGGCTAGGCCTGCGCTTCCTCTTCCTATCTTAAAATCCGTATCTTTCCAGCATGTGAATAGCTGGTACCCCTCTTCCTCTGGCAGCCTCTTGATGTTGTGCTCCCATGTCTCTACCAGACATATTACGTCGCAGTTGTGGGCTCCCTCGAGCCTCTCTCCGTCGTCCCAGGGGTATCCGGTACAATTCCAGTACCATATTGTCAGCATCTCTTCCCTCAAGGTTGCTCCTTCGGGGTCTCTGTGTGTTCTGCCCCGTTGCCTACTCTTCTCGGTCGGCCTCTGGTCTTCGTGGTCAGGGTTGGACCCATGGCTCCAGCTTGGGGTGTTCGGTCTTCGCCGACCCCGTTTCCGCTTCTTTCTGCTCCTCTGTGCTGAATCCCTTCTAGGGCTATCGCTTTTGGCGCCCCCCCAAAGCTCTGTTCTCCTGCCCTTGCGGCATGGTCATCAAGGGGTTGATATTCTCCTTCTCCACTTATATTGCCTTTGTTAACCCCGGTGTCCCCACACTCTGTTCTTGTATTAGGATCGCGTGCCTCTTACTCTCTTGTGCAAGTGCACTTTGTCGTTCCTGACTCCCGCGTATATCCCTACCTGATTCAATTCCCTGGCCCTGGCCAATTCCCTGTGCAGCCCTTGATGTTGCATGACTATCAGAGCCTCCTGTACTTTGATGCCATTTCTCAGCCTGGATCCCATGCGCATTATCCTCTCCTTGGCTGTCAGGTCCCTGAGATCTACAAGATCGGTGCAGAAATAATTCCACAACATTATTTAATTTAGACCCCTTCGCTATGATTTTTAGAATTTTAATATGAAAAGCCACTTCCTTAGCTAAGTAATTGATTGTGCATCCAAACTGGAGTCTTCAAACTTACACTTTCCGACTTAAAATTAAGTAAGGCCTCGACCCCATAGCTTTGAAATTCTGTCAAGCAATCCCTATACTAGCCCATCTCGGGGAACCAAAATTATTCTTGTCCCAAACTCTTTAGAATTATGCACATTCGTTTACCTTTAGTTAGCAATTAATTCACACAATATTCTCGTTTATAATTATCTAAGCTAAATAACAACTCGTGTCCATGCCCATCATATAGAGTAGCTTTGAAGCAAAATTCTCCGGATTCGACTCATGCAAAGTAACTAAAAGCCTATCCTCAATGGTTTATATTCTTACTAATTTTAAGTTTAGCGGCAAATATTGTCAACAACGTTAACAAAAACAATGTGAATAAAAGAAACACAAAAATAAAAAATAAAGCGAGAAGAAAGCGAAAAGGCAAAAGCGTAGACTTAAAATGTGTGCGCGGCGTTGGGCTCGATTTCTGTTTGATTCTCTAGATCTGAGGGAGTATCTCGAGCCAATTCGGCCTATATCAAGCCCAAATCGACCTATTCGGTCTATTCAATGTGTTTCCAAGAGGCCCAATTCCAACCCGTGGCGGATTCTATTGCGGTCGAAACCTTTGCGTGACAACTAACCGGTTTGATCATTCCTGGGATAAAAACGACCCATGCCTTGCTTTCTTGGTGATTTGGAGTCTCCCATAGAGCTCCTAGATCATTCCCAAACAGCTTTTGGTTCAGCCAAAACAATAATTGCTCCTGTAAATCATATGTTCTTGCCTTGAAATTTAGCACCTTTTGCATGATTCTCTGCTAGATCAGTTTTTGTTAGCATCCTTTTTCAAGCTCTCTTAAGATCGCTACATACAAGCTTTCATATCTCTTTAAGTCAAGTGATTCCTTTAATCTAATCATGGCAGCCTATACAAGCTGATGAATCACAACAAAACCCCATCTGATAAGAAAAAGATCCGATGCGGTGGTGAAAGCTCAAAACTCGCCAGATGAATTTCCTCCCTGCTATCCGTCTCCAAAAAGCTTCCAAAATTTCTTTCTCAATTTGCCTCTCTAGATCATAAAGCTTTTGCTTATTTTTAGTTCGATCGATCTTGCATGCATGTCAAACATGCATGTTCTATCTTGTATGCATGTCAAACTTGTATATACGTACATGAGTACATATACTGATCCATCAACTGGCCAGGATCGTTACATTTACTCGATGCCCATCTATTTTTTACTCAACCTTCTTCTATTTATTCAACATTTCTGCTTTTTCTATCTGCAATTTCTGTCTCTAGCACTTGCATGCACGACAGACCGGCACTAGATTGGGTCAAACTGCCCCCTATGTTAGATGAAAGCCATTTTTAGACTTTTGTTCTCGTGTTGGCCCGATTTCCCTTCCAGAAAAAAACCCACAAGGGCTTTTCCTTATCTGAAAGTTCCCTCGAGGTGTCCGTTTATATTGCATCTTAATCAAACTATATCAAAATGACTTTGCACTAGAGATACTTAATATTTAGGTCAAATGATGATGTTGAAAATGGTATTGCACATGTAAGGACTAAAATAATATTTAGAATTGAGTTGAATTGAAATGAATTGAGTTTAAATTAGATGTTCCATATTCTTCTGCACACTTTTTTTCTGCACTAAAGGCACATGAGGTCTACAAATCAACCAATTGCATTGGCCTTTGATAGTTTATGTAGTCTAAGGAAAACCATTGGATCCAAATTTTGCTAAAGATGAGGACTTACAAATTTTTATATTAAAATAATATATCTCAGTTCCAAGTGGTGTTTGGTATTTGAGATAATAGATCTACATGGAGTTTGTCAGGTATTTATATGAATGGAGGTTATTTTGCTCCACTGAATATGAAAGTATATCAGAGTAAGAACATGGATAAAGAGGCGGACCTTTGCGCGACGACCCTGAGATGCCATTGAATTTAGCGGACAAGGTGAGCTCATTCTTGCGGAGATTTTAATGCGGAACTAACGATTATCACGGAGACAGCGTCATATAGAAAACATGAGAGACAATTTTTAGAAGAATATCTGAGAATCGGAGTTTGTAAGAACCTCGTTGATCTGATGATGAATAGTACGGAAATTATCTATTAGAATTGGCACAGTTATTTGTAATGGGTTGGCATAATGGCGTCTTCGACTCACGCACTTGTAGGCAGGGGAGAACCAAGGGGCGGCTTGGTGTGGTGGATTACACTGGCGGGGTGAGGATCTGCACACAGGTTACCATTTATCCATTGGAGCGGACCGCGGAGCGAGGAAGTGGACTCAGACCACCAGCCCCTATTAGTTGCATATACATTGGCGGGGCTCCCCGGTGCATCCATTGCCTCAAGACCCCGGTGCCCTTGCATTTGCGCTGGACTCTGACCCGTCTGGGGGACCAATGCCCGGATGCTTGAACATGATGCGGCGAGACTCGCAACTCCCAAACCCAGCGATGGTTTGTTGGTGACTCACACACTTCGGCGGTACAGAAGATGCTGGGAGGGCACTCACTTGCGAGGACCTTGGCTGCCACCTTCCCCGCATATGAATGGTTGATGATGAGGTGTCGGGGAGCTCAACATAAACTTCAGAGCATCGTCGATCCCACCTCCCCCACCCCCACATTTCCATCAATCAATGCCGCTCCTTCCTCAAGAAACAGAAAGCGGATACCTCACCATGAGCACCACGATAGCAGAATGTTGGTCTCACGGATCGGCATCCCAAGATATTACGGAGAAAGGTATTGAGCAACCTCGGCATAATGGAATTACGATTACTTGCAATAGCTTCACGACATTTCGGGCGGGCACCACTCCACCGAGATAGGCGGGGGATATCATCATGAGCTCGCGGCCTAGCTAATGGGAGGCAACGATTTGAATGGCATCGCGGTGAACTTGATGGAACGGGGCGCCATTGGTTTTTGTTCTCGCGGCATTACATTCAATGAGGTATTGCAAGAAAGGCTTCCCTCGCCAAAGGGACCGCTGGTAGAATTATTGCCCGCATACAAAGGCCGGGGGACCCTCAATGCCGACCCAGCTACCGTACTTCGTGGGCTGAGCTCTGAAAACTATTGAGGATTTTGGCATCAACGAACTGCTTGGCCCGACAATACATATGGTAGAGAGGAGGCAGTCTGGAAGCTCTGCAGGCAGGCTTTCCGGCCCGGTAGTTCCACCATTGATCATATCTTCACGCTCCACAGCGTTGAGGGATGGCAAAATTGCCCAGGCGAAACCTATCTTGTTGTTGCGTGGATTTTATTGACCGCGGTACCCCTCAGGACGTGTTATGGGACAGTTAAATTTGAGGACCTCTAGACTTGAAGAATGCAATATATGGGCTATCACGAGGCATGCTTCGGGCCGTGTATCACGGCATCGATACGACCGGTGATATTCGTGGTAGATGCGTCGAGGTTGCCCCTCTCCACACTCTTTGGCCTATATATTGACCGGTTGGAAGATTGGCACTACGGCGGAGATACGAGCGTATCATCACATCACAATCCGACTGACTCATATATCTTGTGAAGTCAACCTCTTGGCCTATACTCCAAAGGATTATGCAGCGTCCGCACGAATGCTCTTGACACTTTTGCCCGATTCAGCGGCGCCGCGAGTTAACTTGGCCAAAACTAGGGTCGCGCAAGTTTCATCATCACCGGCGACCAGGCTTCCCTCATTCACTTACCAGGGACAAGATGTAGAGGTAGCTCGAACCTACAAGTACTTGGGGATCGAGTTTCTGCTACACTGCTTGGGATGGCATCTCATCGGTTAAAGGTCATAGCAGGTTAGAAAGCACTATATGGCATATGCCCATCGCGAACAACGACCACAAGACAAAGTTGTATGCATGGGGCCACCGATCACACTTGTTTAGGGCCTTCGTGTTTGGTCCTCTTGTATGGAAGGCCGAAGTATGGGGTCGATTGATATCCGAATCAACACCTAGAATGACCTCGGCAGTGCGAAAGCCTTCTTGGCATGAGCAGCAGGGTAAAGTCCACGGTTCATACCGGATCCTACTCAGGAAGCGAGTTTTAGCCCTTCAACGGGCTGCATTGGAGGCAGCCATATCATTTACTTCGAGAAGGTGGTAAGCTATGGGGCGATATTGTTTGCCCAACCTTGCTGAAATTAAGTAGTGATGGGTCCCCAGCGCCTCAAAGCCTGGCTGGAAGGACAAAGCAAGCTCGATGGTTCTCAAGGTTGGGGTGTACAAACAAATAGATCGTCTGAATACGGACAAAGAAGGATCACAATGCACCTAGATGCTACTTTCCTTACGCCAAGCTTTGGGATCTGAGATGCTGCGGCCGCCGCGTTAAAAGGCACACTCTCGGTATGCCAAAGTCAATCCTAGGCTCACGAGGCCCACACGATTACTTGTACACCCATTTGCCCATGGACTTATAGCTTCCGATTACGCCGCGAGGTGCACATCGTCTCGCGATGAGGCGGGGCGTTGGGCTCGGAAAGCAAGGGAGGAAAGGCTTTGCCGATGTAAGCCACCGGTAGCCATTGAAGATGAAGCATCGTATGAATATGCATTAAGACAACTGACCGATCAAGCGAGATCGGTTAATGTGGTGGTTACATGCATTTTAATCGTAGCCGGTATTGGTTATGTATTGGGTGTTATTTATAAAGATTTGAAGTCGCCAGGGCCCTTAAAAAGAAACAGTTTTTGAGTCCAGCAGTTAATAGGGTGTATAGGTTTATCTTTGAGATAGTTCTCTGAATTTTTATACATTTATTATAATGTTCTCGAGCTTAGAAGACTTTTGATTTGTAGCAAGGGTTTCATGTATGCCATTCTTTGATTAAAGCTCATAATGGTGAAAGTGATGCAATCGATTTCTCTCAATTTTCGTTTCAAACTTTTTTTAGACCTCATGTCCCAGCTCCTTCACGACCCTCGACCATATTCCGCGATCTCTCTCGTAGGCAAGTCACCGCATTGAAGTGACTAAAAATGCCCATTTCAGGAACTTGTCTAAGTCAGATAGAAACGAGGTCATGAAGGCTACATTAGGTACCACGGTCAGAAGATGTGCCAAGTCATTTGCATAGGCTTGTGTAGTACTTTCCTCGAGAATATTCCTAGGTGGCGATCGAAGGGACGATCAAAGAAGGTAAAGCATTTCTTGGTGGTCGACAATTTAATATGCCTTCTTGCCTTTGGTAAAGCTCTATACTACCCTGATTGCTTGAAGACATAGGGTTGGGATGAGAACAACCAATGCGAGTTGTCATTTTAGAATCTTTGCATTCATCATGAACCATTTGTTGCAAGGGAAGATGGATCGCTTGATGTCTACTAGTGCATCATTCATCCCAAAGCATTGCTTTCTGTACGCAGAAAGGGCGATAACAAGCACGGCAGTTGATGTTCTAATGTGGGAGCTGCAAAACTCTAGATATCTCTTGTTATCGGTTATTATTATAATCATCAACCTACCATAATTTAATGGTGAGGTCCTCGGAAGTGGTGACATTGGAGCTTTAATGGTGATTAATCTACTCACGAAGAGAGGTTGGTGATCTAAATCAACCTCCCTTATCTCTATTCTAGCGTGACCACATGTACATGTATGAGGGATGTAAATCTTGCTTTCGACCATGAGCTAATACACCACGCTGGATCTCCCACTCTAGTTTCTTTGATGACAAGTAAAAATGTTGCACATTTGAAACAATTGCCTTTTGAAGCATATCATTACGTATTGCTAGCGTCCCGCTCTGTAAGGTTTTGAACTTGAGTGCTGAAATTCTTTACAAAGTTCTGAGGCCAAGGCGTTGAGCTTGGCAATATCTCAAGGCCCTCGTACCCAGCAGGATAGCCTCCGTGGACTTGTTGTGCTCCAACAAATTTAATTTTACTGAGCCGAGCCTATTGATCTCGCGTTGACCGACTTGGATCTTGTGCACTTTTGAGATCCGTATATCTGTAAGAGAGCCCGTTTGTCTTGAAGTTTGGCTCCAAAGTTGCAACTTGGGCAAAGTGGCAAACACAGTCCCTTGCAGTAATCGCATCAGAGGCCTCTAGTACCCGCGAACCCCGCTCATAAGAGCGCCTTTGGGATTCTTGAACTTGAGAGCAAAGAGTTTGAGCATCCTCATTGACATCGATACAACAACCGATGAGGGTGTTTGTGGTGGTGGAGCCGGGTCTGCCTCGGGTTTGTGATGTTTGGGAAAGATGGTGTGAACCGGATGGTGTAGCGGAGGAGGAGACAAAGTGACATGAGGTGCGGACTTTGGACATGACCAAGGGAAGAAGGGCGAAGTGAAGGCCACCGGTTAGTCGCTGGAAGGGACCGAGTGAATTATGAGAATTTTGTGGTGTGGAGGGAAGTAATGACGGATGAGGGCTTGAAGGTGGCCTCCCACGTAAATCAGAAATGGAAGTGGCACCCCTGGCGGTCCACTTTGGAGAAGACGATAGAACATCATTTGGGGCCAATCTATGTGGTGGTTGGAGGTAGCAAAGTTGATGACCATGTTATAGAAAGGTTTATTGATATGGGTGTTCTTGATAGAATACCCAAGAACTCAAGGCCACGTAAATTTAACAAAGGTTTCGCGGAGGCTTGTCGATATTGGTCAAACGATGGACATTGGCATGATAAGGAGGTGCACCAAACTCCTGACATCTAGATCCCGGGGAGGCGCATCATGATAAAACAAGGTGTGCAAGGAATATGAAATACCTTTAAATCAAATGTTGAGTCAGGCCGAATGGTGGTGCCATCGACCACAAAGTGGTGTAGCCATGCGGGTCGTTTAACGATATTGGCTACGAACCGCCAGCTTGGTCGATTTGAGCCGAAGTTCCATTTGAGAGAATTGCGAAAGCTTTTGTCGCTCAAATGATCGCTTTATTTGGGCCAACAAGGGCTTCACTGGAAGTGATGCC
Source organism: Isoetes taiwanensis (assembly GCA_021234155.1). Lineage (NCBI taxonomy): Eukaryota > Viridiplantae > Streptophyta > Lycopodiopsida > Isoetales > Isoetaceae > Isoetes > Isoetes taiwanensis. Next base: position 689,710 of record JAJEKV010000017.1, on the reverse strand, counting down.
AAGAAGGATACATGCATCAAAAAGAGCCGGATCCTTGGGAGCAAGAGTTTGAAGTGTAGAAAATCTTGGTGCAGCCATGGTAACGATTTGGCGTAAACTAAGAGTGATTCAAAGGCGGAGGACAAAGGCCAAGCACCGAGGACAAAGGGCAGAGGAACGAAAAGGTTTTAGGGCCAGCAACCCGGAGGGGGTAAGAGGTATGAAGAGAGCGAAACCGAGCCGCTGATGGTGCCAAAGTCAAAAGATGCCAAGGAGTGTATTGAGAGGCAAAAATTTGGCAAGTCCCCAAAAAACGAAGGGGAAGAAGCAATGAACAGTGAGGATGAGACGTGAGAGAAGGATCGGATGTGACAGTGGCCAAAGGACACATATTAATTGTTGACGGGTATGAAAAGAAACAAAGGCATTTAATGCAGGCAACTCGGCGGGATATCATGAAAACGAATGTGCGAGAGTACCCCGCTAGATTTCCGGCGGCGGAGAAAAGATTCTCGCTTAGAAAGAGCCTTGCATTGCAAACATCGCTGGCTTAATTTCTGATTGGTCCACGCCGACAAGGAGTTCTCGGGCTATATAAGACAAACCGAGTAAACGGCGGCATCCGATGGCGCCAAAGATGGTCACGCGGGTTTGAACGAGGACCGCATTATGCCCACGAATCGCCGGAGTGGATTACCCGCAAGATGAATTGTCCGACTCGCCGCCGCCACAATCGTGGGCGTGAGAATGGATTTGCTGGTGTGCCGGGATGGCTGAACATCCCGACCCGAAGATCAACGGGATGGAGGTGGTTCTCGCACCTTCACGATCCCGAAAGTAACCTCTACCATCTCTCCGTGATCACCTCTGCTCCAAACCCGAGTAGAGGGTTTTTCCTCTTAGGTTTTTAGTAGATAGGGCTCGAGCCCGTTTTTTGTATATAGGGCAAAGGCCCATAGCGAAATAGTCGGGCGTACCACATTTTGTAAAAATATCCACTATAATATAATATGCTTCTAGTCACTTTCCGTGGTGTTTGCTTTTTGAACCGATTCGCTTTGTTGATTGTCGCTTTCGTGTGATGAAATGTTTTGAGACGAAAACCATTAACCAATGTAGGTAATGGAGTGCCATCTAACTCGCCAGCTGGAAAATGTCGGGTCTAACCACTTGAACAATTTGATAAGGGCCAAGCCAACGAAAACCTGAGTTTACCCTTAAAATTTTTGTACTGAATCATAAAGAAGAACCAAATCGCCTCCTTTGAATGTTTTTGTCTTCGACGCTTGTCATGTAAAGATTTTTGCAACTGTTGTCCATGAAGAACACGAATATAAGCATCCCTTCAAGTTCATCCAACGTTTCTAATTGATAGACCCTTTCTTTGAGTGCAGCAGTGGATTATGAGCAGTAGCCAGCTGAAAACGGAGTGTTGGAAGGATGTATTCAAACCGGCATGAGAGCTTCCCGACCATAAACCAATTTGAAAGGAGGTGACCGTGAGCAATCTTGAAACAAGTGTTGTAGGCCCAAAGAACAAGAGGGAAGTTTTGTCCGCCAACTGGCGGGGAAGGCCACAAATTTTCTTGAGAATGGTGACCAGAGTTTTGTTGGTGCTTTCGCCAACCCATTACCTTTGAGGATAGTAAGGTGTGCTCTTGTGATGATGTATCGAGATAATCCGGTCAGCTCCTTGATAGTATGATTGATGAAATGGACACCACGATCACTGACCAGCTCCGTGGGGCAGCCGAATCGCGTGATAATTTGTTGATAGAGGACCCTAGCTGTGCTTGCTGCAGTGTTGTCTGGAAGTGCACAAGCTTCCGCCAGTGGCGTAGTCAGTGAGAACCAGAATGTAACGGGCACGGGTGTGCCGCGCAGGAGGATCTATAGGTCCCACAAAGTCCATTCCCCATTTGCTGAAGGGAAGTGGCGCATGCATCGCGCCAAGGGAAGAGCGCCACGGTCAGGGGGCGCCCCACCCGCTGGCAAGCGCTACACGCGGGGGCGGGCGTGAGCATCTTTGAAGAGCGTGGGCCAATAATACCCAGCTAGAAGGATTTTGCGTGCCGTGGTGTCACCATGAAAATGACCACCACCTAGCCCTTGATGAGCTTCTCGAACAATATCTGGAACTTCATGAGGTAGAACACAGCGTCGAAGGATGGTGTCTTTACCCTTTTTGTAGAGATGTCCTGCAACCATGGTGTAGTCACGGACCTCTCGGAGAAATTGATGGCGACGGATTGTCGCCGCGGTGAGAAAGCGCCTCATCTTCTGGTGGAAGAGCACCTGTGAGGAGGTACTGCTGAAAATCATGGAACCAATGTGGTGTTGCCGTGACTAAAAAGAGCATCGAAAAGCATCGAGAAAGGAGGATCATCCGTCGAAAGATAATCCGGACAACATGAGGGATCATTTCCGAGAAGCATTAGGGAAATTTGAGATCTCATTTTATCCCCATAAGATGCGTTTTAATCCCAACAAATCAGAATCTCCAATAATAACGATCCACTTGTCAAAATGTTGAGATTTGTTGCATTAGATGCGAATGAAAAGATCTTTCCAATGATATGGTTAATGTATTTCAATATGGATATGCAAAAAAAATATGATTTTTGAGAAGAATTTACCCAACGAGCAAATGGGTTATCACTAGATAGATCCGTGGAAGACGAACCCATTGCTACACTTTTTGTTTCGATCAAAAGTAGAATGAAAAATGATTTGATGGTCCATTAAAGAACTTGAATTATGACTGCCCAAAATAGACGGGAAAAAGTTGGATTTTAAGCATCCTTTAAACAAAATGAGACCCAAAGAAGGACCCAACGAGCAATGCGCGGCAGAATGGACTTGTTGATCAAATAAAGGAGAGTGCTTGGTGGTCCACAAAGAACTTGATTTTGCCCAAAAGGTAGTGACGGGAGCATTGGACACAATGTAAATGAGACCCAAAGCTTCACGCCCGTATTTGTCAAGCAGAGTTTTTCGATATATTCTTGAGAAAGAACAGCTCCAATAGCAAAAACGCGAGACATCTACATGAACATGAAAGGGCTTGTCCCATTGAGGAGGAACAAGAACCCGTGCCCGAGTAAGTAAAAGCTTCAAATTGAAAGCAAAGATCCACTGGAATTCCAAGCCTGTGGATTCACACCGTGAGTTTATGAATGGATCCGCAATGGTCGCCAGTCCGTATGAAGGTGGAGTAATAATTGACCTTTACCCAGAAAGAGCGTGGTCTCCTTGATATTGGTCGGGTGCTTGAGCCTTGAGCACATAACCCGATTTTGGCCGTGATCTGTGGTGATACTCCGCTTGGTTTAATGACATGGCCTAACAGAACACCAGAGGTGACGCAAAGGTGCATTTCTCAGATTGAGACTAATGCCGGACTCATCACATTTCTCGAAGACGAGTTCCAATTTATCCAAATGGTCAGCCATGGAACTCAGTAGGCAGAGAAGTCATCTTGAAAAATTTGCAAGAAGGGATTTTCCTTCATGAAATCAAGGAAAAACTCGAGAGCATGATGCATTGAAACGTTGATGGAGAGTTTGATAATCCAAAAGGAACCACCTTGTAGGCAAAAGTACTTCACGGGTGGTGAAAGTAGTCTTGAGTTGATCGTGATTCTTTGATTGAGATCCGATTGTAGCCGTAAAAACCATCCATGAAGGAGTACATCTCATGTCCAGCCACTTCTTCCGTAACTGGTCTCGTGAAGGGAAGTGGAAAATGATCACGCCCGCGGGCTCGATTGAGTTTCCTAGTCCACACGACGCGGATCTTACCATTGTGTTTGAGGGCAATGACGATGGGGCTCACCCATTCGTAATGTTTGACCTCATAGATCAAACCTCGCAGAAGGAGTTTGTCAATTTCCGACGACGCATCACCGCAATTAGGGTTGAGCCGGTATCGTCGCTGCTAAACCGGTCGCATCAGATTTGGTAGGAATGGTGAGTTCCCCTGCTTTTTGTTGATTCCCCCAAGATCTCTGAACTCCGTGCTAAAAATGTGTTTGAATTTTTTGAACAACTTGACGGCCCTGTTACGATAAGGGCCGAAGATTTGGCGCTAATGCGACAAAGTTGATTGTTGCCCACGGCCCACGATCTCGACTGAGTCCGGAATATGGGGTATTACTTGATTATCCCGACAATGTGTGCGGGAGGTTGGAGCATAACCTATCGCGGCACTTTGGCGTGGTGAAAAGAGGGGTTGCTCGCCATCCGCCAGAGGTTGCTTCATGACGAAGCGTACATCACCGAGTTGCGGGAGGTTCAAAGATCACAAAAGTGATCAACACGTTGGATTCATTGCAAGGAGCCGTAGGGGTCACAAAAGCGACTACACTGGTCCCGATCAAGAGTCATTTCTCCCCAAGGATCGCGATATCTGTAGGATGACCGAGAGGCGACTTCCGCAGTGGAGCCCCCGAACTGATAAATATTTTGAGGCTTCTTGAAATGCGTGTCCGAGAGAGGGTTCCGCGATTGTCAACAGAAATGATCCCGCCTGCTTGCAAGTCCATGGTGGCATTGAGATGACCATCAGTGATGACTAACTCGTCCGCGGGCCCAAGAATGGATACTCTTTGCCCGGCGGAGAAAAGGTCTCGCCGACCAACATTTCATAGTCACCGGATCTTCGCCAGCTTTCCAAACTCCAAATTCCATGGGGAAGTGGAGATCACCATGTTGATGTGAAGAAGAGGTGTGACGCCTTGAGGTCGCGTGATATGGCCATTAGCCAACTTGATGTCATATGGGGCACGAAAGAGTTGTGTGATGCCCATTTGTTTGCGGAGTTTATCCGTGATGAGATTGACCGCTACCTCCATCTATTTGAACATGGTTGACTTGTCGATTACCCACCGTGGCATGGACCGTGGGTGTAGAGGTAGCCACAGCCCCAACTAAAAACAGCTTGGGAGTGGTAACTGGTCCTGAGAGCGGGACAAAGTTTCAAAATGGTTGCTTTAAAGGAATTTTTGATCTTGGCTAGCTCCTCTTGGAGTTCTAGAGGCACATGAGAAAAAGGATCCATGTTCCACCGGTGCTGGAGTGCGTGGTAGTGAAGCAAAGAACTTTTTTGAGTAAGTCAACCTCGGCAGCAATATTGGGATACGCTTGAGAGCGTGGAGGTTGAGATGTGGAAGGTGTATCTTGTCTTTGTTGAGCTCGGTGGTGGCATGAACATTTGCCAAATGTGCGCCTTCCGCAGCCTTGCATGAGGTTCAAAATGCTTTGGCGAACTTTTTGGCATGACATGTGGCATGAGCTTCTCAAGTCAGGTGCAAAGTGAACCTTTTTTCGTCCTCATGAGGAATGGTGTCAACTGCAAAGGCGTGCTGGCGTGCCTAATAATGGTCAAGGGACGTGATGCCTTGGTCCGGGCGTGAAACTAAAACCAACCCAATTTGACTACCGGACCGGAGGATTAAGTGCCCGAAAAATTTCCTCTTGTGCTTGTTGATCCAGCTGAGGTTGATTTGGTCGGAGCTGGTTGATAGCGCGATTGCCGAGGCGCCTTTGGTGGCTTCTTAAGAACTGGTCTCGGGCCTTGTTTGCCATTAGCAATCCGTAGTTGGTAAGTCGTGAGGCGGACCGATGTGGTCTGATTTGTGCCGTGAAGTTGCACTGAACTTGTGGAAGTTGAGGACACGCCCGTGGTGGTATGACCCCATTCTTGACAAGCTGATAACACCGAGCTTTAGAAGGATCAAAAGGAGGGGGGTTGGGTCCCCCTGTTGTTGCTCCAGAGTCGATAGAGTTGAGGGGTTGCACCAAGTGGTGGTATCGAAGTCGCGATTGTTGCTGAGGTGTGGTTTGCACTTGATAAACCATTTTGCCGCGGAATCCGGGTGGGATGAGTGCGAGTGCACTCTTCCGCGGGCATGATTGCACATGTTGCATCGCTTGCAATGAGGCGGGCCATTGGTGGAGTTGCACTCATTTGCCAAATGGCCTTGGTATTTGCAAATATGGCACCAGATCTGACTGTACCGGGATTAGCGCGGTTGAGGCTGAAAAATTGCCGCTTGGGAACCATGATGTGGAATGAACGGGAGCTCTTGAAGAGCCACGCCGGAGGAAACATTGACCGAGTGATTGACAGGTCGATAGCTCGCCCAAAGTCTTGGGACGCAGTGTTCAAAATATGAGTCGTAATAGCCGGAGGAAGTCCTTGGAGAAACCGCACCAAAACTGCCTCCTTGGGGTACCCTTGAGCTTACTTAGCGTAATGTGAAGTCGATCCGCAAAATCCCGCAGACCGTGGGCTCTTGTTGAAGTTCATTGAGTTGCTTGAGATGAAGTTGATCATCATCCGTGGTCCCATAATGAGATGTAAAATAGTTCATTTCGACCAGTCTTGTTTCCAATGGCTTTGTTGGACATGAGCCATTGATGAGGAGAGCCACGCCAGGTGGTGGAAAAGATGTGGAATTTCAGTTGAGGTTGCGCATGACCATTTAGGACAGCCAGAGCCTCAAATTCTTCCATGTGGGGCCGAGCACTTTGGTCTAACGGTTTGCCTTTCGTGGTTGCCAAAGGTGGGATAAGTTAGTTTTCAAAGTCCGAAAGGTAGATGTGAAAGTGCTGGGCTGACAGAACAAAGATAGTGAGGATATTGAGGTTGAGTTGGATGTGGCATGGTGCCCGGGACCCGATGAAGGGGTGACCGCGGTTGAGGAACCGAAGTAGTCGAGCATTGGTTTTGAGATCTGTAAGGTTGTAAACAGGAAGGGCAAAGGGGAAATGTAGGGAAAGGATATTCCCGGTAGGCGCAAAGGAGACGTGTGGATATCCCTTGCCCACCCGGGAGATGATGGTTGTGAAGGAAGAGGCGATGGCCCGAAGAATGATGGATGTAGGCATGTTCGTGGGTATGAAAGTACGGGTTGAGAAGGTTGAGCCCGAGCAAGGCTCCCGATAGTGATGAGGGGACCGAGGTTGTGAGCAATGTTTGCACGCTTTGGGCGGGGAACCGGACGAGACAGACACGAGGGGTTGGTGGCGCCGAAGCCCTAGATCGAAGATGGCCTCTATGTCATAAGCAGATCCATACATGTCGCAGCTTCCCGGACACCGATGGCGCCCAAGCGAGAGGCGTCTCGAGAAAGGAGTTCTTCCGGGCGAAATTACGGACGGACATGGCGACGTAAGAAAGTAGGATGGAATCGAACCCGGCAATGCGGGCGGCGTTTTTTGGTCCGGGTTCGAACTCCGGAAGACAGACCCTGGTGAGGACCCGTGGATCTAATAGAGAGTCCGGGGACTATGTCACGGATTTGCAAGAAGAGAAGAAGAAGAAGAAAACAGAACAAATGAGAGGAAAATGATAAACCTTCCTTTGATATCAATGATGAACATACATGAGCTCTACTTAATAGAGAGAAAACCTAAAGGAGACAAGACTCAAAACTCATCTAGAACTCATGTCTGAGCTCTAGTCATATATATAGTACAATGGCCTTGGGCCCAATATAGACACTGACCGATCTCGGTCTTGAGCTCACGGAAGGAGGCCTGATTCTTGAGGAATGTTGGCGGTGCCTCTTGAAATGCCTAGAATCACACCGACGGACACACGAGGCGATGGCAGTCATCACTTGTCCGAAAGGCTCTTGTTGTGGGGACGCAGCTTTGACCGCTGGGTGGTCCGCCGCTTGTCTTCCTCAATAGCCTTTGATGGCTGACCCGTGTCGAAATTTTGATGGCTGACCCGGTCGATCGAGATCCTTGAGCTTGACCTGTCCGTCAGATGCATGAATAGTCCCATTACCGGGAGGCACAGACTAATGTGCATGCAGCCGGAGAACTAAATAATACCTCCATTGGTGCCTGTTCTCACGGCATTATTCAATAAAGTATTGCAAGAAGGCTTCCCTCCGCAAAGGACCACTAGTAGAATTGTGCCCATATACAAAGCGGGGGACCCTCAATGCCCAGCCAACTATCGTACTATTATGGGCAGCTCTCTCTTTGCAAAACTATTGATTGGCATCCTTGAGCAACGGCTGACAATATGGGCAGAGGAGGCAGATATGCGAGCTCTCACACAAGCAGGCTTTCGGCCCAGGCGTTCCACCATTGATCATATCTTCACTCTGCGCACACTGATTGAGGATAGCAAGAATTGCCGACAAAACCTATACTGTTGTTTCGTGGATTTTGCTAATTGGCACAGTGCCTCAGGACATGTTATGGGACAGATTGCGGCAGCTGGGGACCTCCCTAGACTTGAAGAACGCAATATATAGGCTATACGAGGCATGCTCAGGCCGTATCACATCATTACGACAGCTGATAATCAGTAGTATTGGAGTACGTCAGGGTTGCCCCCTCTCCCCCACACTCTTTGGCCTATATATTGACCAGTTGGAAGATTGGCTTTCTGAGCGCAGAGGTACGAACGCCCATCTCATGCATCACACAATCCGACAACTCATATATGCTGACGAAGTCAACCTCTTGGCCTATACTCCAAAGGATATGCAACGTCACCTGGATGCTCTTGACACTTTTTGCCGATTCACTGGCATGCGAGTTAACTTGGCCAAAACTAGGGTGCTGCAAGTTTCATCATCTCGACAGCCAAGGCTTCCCTCATTCACTTACCAGGGACAAGATGTAGAGGTAGCTCCGACCTACAAGTACTTGGGGATCGAGTTCTCTGCTACCACCCACTGGGATGCTGTCATCAGGTTGCGGGTCATGGCAGGTTGGAAAGCACTATATGGCATATGCCATGCAGAACAACAGCCACAAGACAAAGTTGTATGCATGGGGCCACCAGTCACACTTGTTTAGGGCCTTCGTCGAGCTGGTCCTCTTGTATGGGGCAGAAGTATGGGGTCCAGTGATATCCGTCAACACCTAGAATGACCTCGAACAGGTGCAGAAAGCCTTCTTGGCATGAGCCTTGGGGTAAAGTCCACAGTTCCATACCAGATCCTACTCCAGGAGACAGGTTTTTTTAGCCCTTCAACGGGCTGCATTGGAACGCCATATCATTTACTTCCAGAAGGTGGTCGCTATGGGTGATACACGTTTGCCCAACCTTGCTTTGGTCGTAGTGATGGGTCCCCAACGCCTCAAAGCCTGCTGGAAGGACAAGCAAGCTCAGTGGTTCTCACGTTGGGGTGTACAAGCAAATAGATGCGTACAGGTACGGACAAAGAAGGATCACAATGCACTTAAGCCATTAGGGATTTTTTGAGATCATAAAAGGCCTTCTAAGAATTGATGACTAAGCTATATGAACTACCAATCAGAAAACAGCACTGGTAATCCAGTCAGCAAAACAGTTATAACTAACTCACTGGACCACATTTTCTAGCATAAGTGTTGATAGAAAAGTCCAAATGAGCTCTTGTTTAGTGCAATAGATAGATCTCATTGAGATCTTTCTAACCTTGGGTGGTTTGCATATCTTTTAGCCCCGTAGGATAGTAAAAAATGATAAAAACCATTTTTTTTTTTAGTTTTGACAATCGTAAGTGGTTAAAATATGTGCAAAGCACCTAAGGTTGGAAAGATCTCAACGAGATCTATCTATTGCACTAAACAAGAGCTCATTTGGACTTTTCTATCAACAGTTATGCTAGAAAATGTAATCCAGTGAGTTAGTTATAACAGTTTTGCTGACTGGACCCGTCAGGCTTTGATTTCTGATTGGTAGTTCATTTATCTTCATGTGTCTTAGTTGGCATGTTTTGAAGGCCCTTTTTTAATCTCAAAAAAACCCTAATGTTGTACCTAGATGCTACTTTCCTTCGCAAGCTTTGGGATGCAGATGCTCTGACGCACGTTAAGCTGGCACACTCTCAGCAGCAAGTCAATCCTAGGCTCACGAGAGGCCCACACCAGTACTTGTACACCCATTTGCCCATGAAGAAGCGCAGACTTATAGCTTCCATTCGCACGGGTGCACATCGTCTCCGCATTGAGACAGGACGTTGGGCTCGGAAAGCAAGGGAGGAAAGGCTTTGCCAGTGTTGCCACCAGGGCGCCATTGAAGATGAAACGCATCGTATGAATATGCATTAAGACAACAGGCGATCAAGCGAGATCTGGTTAATGTCAGTGGTTGTTATGCATTTTAATCAATATCAGTATTGGTTATGTATTGGGTGTTATTTATAAAAAAATTTGAGGGTCCTTCAGGCCCTTAAAAGAAGCAGTTTTTTGAAGTCAAACAGTTAATAGGGTGTATAGGTTTAATGCTGAATGATTTCTACAGGTACATACATTATTATAATGTTCTCGAGCTTAGAAGACTTTTGATTTGTAGCAAGGGTTTCATGTATGCCATTCTTTGATTAAAGCTCATAATGGTGAAGGCGTGATGCAATCAAATTTCTCTCAATTTTGATTTCAAACTTTTTTAGACCTCATATTAAACTCCTGCTTACGTGACCTCAGCCATATTCACGATCTCTCTCTGTAGGCAAGTCACCACGCATTGAAGTGACTAAAAAACGCCCATTTGCAGGAACTTGTCTAAGTCCGATAGAACGAGGTCATAGAGCTACATTAGGTACCATACCCACCAGTCCAAGAAGATATTGCCAAGTCGCTGCATAGGCTTGTGTAGTACTTTCCTCCAGAATATTCTAAGGTGACGATCAAGAAGGGACGATCAAGAAGGTAAAGCATTTCTTGGTGGTGTTCGACAATTTAATATGCCTTCTTGCCTTTGATGAAAGCTCTATACTACCTGATTGCTTGAAGACATAGGGTGGGATGAACAACCAATCTGAGTTGTCATTTTAGATCTTTGCATTCATCATCGAACCATTTGTTGCAAGGGAAGATGGATGCGCTTGATGTCTACTAGTGCATCATTCATCCCAAAGCATTGCTCTGCTGCACTTGAAAGGACAGTAACAAGCCTGACAGATTGATGTTCTAATGTGGGAAGCTGCAAAACTCTAGATATCTCTTCTGTTATCAGTTGTGTATAATCATCCGCCCTACCATAATTTAATCGAAGCTGAGGTCCTCGGAAGTGGGCTGACATTGGAGCTTTAATGGTGATTAATCTACTATGAAGAGAGGTTGGTGATCTAAATCAACCACCTTATCTCTATTCTGCGTGACCACATGTACATGTATGAGGGGATGTAAATCTTGCTCGACCATGAGCTAATACACCACGCTGGATCTCCCACTCTAGTTTCTTTGATGACAAGTAAAAAATGTTGCACATTTGAAACAATTGCCTTTTGAAGCATGTGACAGGATGTCTTGCATTAGCTGATGTGCTTAGCCAAAAGTCCTCTGCATGTTGAAGCTGAAACATAATTGTGCGTGTTTGCTATTGAATGCCATCATAAAGGGGTAAACGCACGTAGCTGGGGGGCATTTTTGCGAAATCCAAGCATAGCACCAGCACCCCCCCTAATGAATCCTTTTTTTTAGAAGTCCGTTTGGGCTGAAATTTTATATTCTAAAGCGAAACATAAATGCGTGTTAGAGAAAAATATCAAAAAAATAAAATAAAATATTTTTTCAAAATACAAAGAAAATAGTTTTTAAAGCATAGCACAAGCACCATATGTCGCCGACATAAAAAGTGTCCCCCACCATTGTGCTTAGACCCAAAGATCGACATATGGGTCCAATCTTTCCAACTTTTAAATGCTTGTAATAGAAGTTTGAGTCCATATAACATGCTCCGATGAAAAAAGGATCTTCACATTCACTTTGCGAGAATAAAGCAACACATTTCAAAATGTGTATGCAAATTAAAAAACTGAAAGAACAACAATTTTAAGAACAGATGAACTCAGTTTTGTAATAACCTCTAATGCACGACAAACGTCGTTGAGCTCCGATGCATAATGATATTTTCTGATTTCATTGCCAGCTCAATAATAGCAATGCAAGATCGTACTTCAAAAACTAGCACATGAATGGTTCGAGATTTCAATCCGGCACCACCTATCGCAGTTCTGTGCCTCTAGATGTGCAAAAGTTTATATATGTCTTCTGTATGTAAGCTAGAGATCTCTAATACCAAATTGCTTAAATGCCCAATAAATCCACACAAAAGCTAATCTCTTCAATCAAATCATGTGCCTTCTTTTTTAGCATGGCCTCCCCTAATTTGAGAGAAATCTGTACATGTTTTTTAATGATAGTTCTCTGGAACACCCAAGATATGGCCATCGATCTAGCTTTGCAAGAGCACTATGGGGCCAGAACTGAGCTCAACAAACTCGATTTGGCCCAAGCAGGGCTTTGCAGGGCTGAGGAGATGCCTCCATGCCGTCGTTGTTTGTACAACTAACCACAAATAGCTTTAAAAGAGAATTACATTCTCAGATATATATTGCAATGGCCCCAAATTTGGAACATGGACGAAAGATATTTTATAGGATTTGAGGAAAATTGGTTCATATAAGAGTAGATAAAGTGCATAATATAAGTACAAAACATCACATCAATACATACCCATCTCGAAGGGCGCGATCACCAAAACAACATCACATCTTAACTGATAAACAATAATGACATCAACAAAGGGGGAATCCTACCCAAGGCTCAAACTCAAGGGGGTCGACTGACAGCTTGGGGTCTCCAGAAGTTGATGCAGACAGAGTTCAGAGCACTAGATTTGGCTGGCATAGAACATAGTTGTTGGGTAGTCCACTCCATCCGCCCCTCCTATGCATACTTTGCAGATAGGCTGATAAGTCTTGGAGCTTGACCGTACCCTGCCAGGGGCATAGCCAAAGGGACTGCTCCTGGGTCGCATCTCCCCATTCGTGATGAGATTGGAGGAGATCAATTCCCTCCAAAAGATATCATGCCTATCATACAGCCACTGCTCGTATACGACTTGAACCCCACCGAGGTGATGCATTACTTAGCAGATGTCAAGCCCATACCATGCCCACGCCCAGTGGCAAGCTATCAGGCCTAGCTCACAATGCTCCCTGATAGACTCTACACACCAAGGGAATTGACATGACTGGACAAGTCTTCCTTGTCAACCGGTCTAACTCCGCCACTCACAGCCAAGCATGCTCCTATGCATAAGCCGCATCATCGGGAATTAATGTGGCTAATCTAGAATCATCAATCTATGAAGGCTCTGGGTCTCTACCCCCCTTCCCAATAATATAGGAGAGCGCACAGAGTAATCCAAACATAAATAAATGAACTGAAATAATTAGAATTAGATCTAATCTACCTCCTCTAACATACACGTCAGGTTCATTTATTAATGGTTTGGGATCTCGAGATCTCAAGGTCATCTATGGCCAAGGATAGATGTTAATCTGGCTTAAAACCTGATAGGAAGCATGCATTGCTTATCAAATAACCCATTCACTGGATTCTTTGCTTGTTCCAAGTCCTCAAGATGCGTCCATGTTGTCGGAATTGGCTGGGATGCTCGAATCTCGAGGATCTGCTTTGAAACGCGAGCTTCACTGCTGCTGACAGGTCATAATGGGTCGGGCGCTTAGGCAATGCACGCTCTGGAGGCTGGAATTCGAAAAGGACACTTTTAGGATTCCTTCCTCTTTTTAGCACCATGCTTTTAGGGTTGGAATCTAAAAGGTATCTAGGGCTTTGCCACATGGCAATATGAAACATGTGCAATACAACAGGTTCCAATGTTTGTACCTCATGGTACAACCCCTTCCCGAGGTCGAGTGCATGTTGACGTACTTGACATGTACTAGCGACGCGGCAGCATAATATAGGTATTTTTACTGTATATTATCCGAGAACGTCACAGTTGCGTTGGGATTAGAAGCCTCCAAACCGTCTCGTAAGTAAATACATTAACAGAAATTACTACCCATTGCCTTTAAGCAACTCATAAAATCACCACTTGAACCATTATAAACTAGCCTCCAACCTAGCTGCATTCATATGCCCAAACTCAGTACCCTTAATTCTATATGTTCATAGTTTAACATTAAAGAACAAATATGTAGTACAATTGATCTAATTAACTACATTCCTGAAGATTGTTGGAAAGTTAAAAAGGTAATATATGCAAGAAACTTAAGGAGTAAGATCTTACCATAGAGGAGACGTGCAACGCGGATACATAAAGCTCTCTGTTAGAAGGCCGTTGAAGGATACCAATTTATATGGGTTGTACATAGGGGAGGCAAGTCACAGGGGGCTTTGTGGCGGATTGGCGACCTATATGAAATGATGCGATGTTAGGCGTGTTTTATGATGCTAAGATGGATAAGGTCTTAGCCTTGGATTTAGTCCTGTGTTGCAGAGTTTAGTCCTAAGGTCTATGTGCTGTCATGGTATTCCTTGGGATCAATTTCCTGATTGATTGCATCCCCACAGAATTGTGTAACTCTCAAGCTCTGATAACCATAACACTTGCAGGTGCATACTTGCCATGCATAGTACAGTTTTCAACTAATAAGGATGGCTAAGTAGAGTCAGGACTAGCTGCATCAGGTGTAGAATTGGTTTATTGCTTCAAGAATTGGTACTTCAATTTTATTATTGGGTTTGAAAGCAGCGCAGAGTTTACATTCGACAAGGATTAGAACCTCTTTTTTTTGGTATGATAAGGCCCTTCTCCTTTAATAGCATGCACAATATGGAATTGAGGTACTTTTCTCTAAAGCATTGTTATCATTTATTGCTGTTTGTACTAGTTCTATTATTTGCCCTAGGGGCTGTTTGGAGCAAGCTTGCAAATCGTATTGAATAACACATGATGTCTCTGTTGGCCTGGCCCTTCGGGCTGTTTGGAGCAGGCTTGCAAGGATAACATTGTATTGAATGGCGTAATGAGCAAGAAAATGTCTACAAGAACACACAGGCTGTCTCTATTGGCCTTAGTAGGAAGTTGATGTAACATGCACAACTTACAAAATTGTTGTTTCAAATGTGAAGGTAAACCACAACAGGCAACCTATTTTGTTTGATAATACAGTTCCAAGTACAATGGTTAGTTTTCTGCCTTTTCTTTAGGTTTTAATTTATTGATAAAATTACATTACTTCTCTGTTCATGCACATTAGACATGCACAATAGATGGGTGAGAATCATGTAAAGCAATTTAATACATTTGGACATAGTCAACGTCACCTCTGGACAATGATGATAAATGGAGCTTCAAAGGTGTTAGGTAAGTTGCACGGTTTAGAGCTTTTTAGTTTTCAGTTGCATAGGGTTTAGTTGAAGTAATTGAACCAAAGCATATATTTGATATTTGTTGGTGACGTCTACAATAGGATATGTTTTTAAGATGATTTTGGATTTGAGTTGCTTTTTTAAAGTCTGCATAAATTTCTTTTTCTTGGTGTTTCATTGTGGGCTGATTTGCACCAAGGTGTTCAATTAGGTTGACACATATTATTTTTTGAATGCTACATGCAATTTCAAAGGTTAAGACTCCCAAAATTGATTTGTTTAAGAATGCATGCTTAAATAGACCATACCATTGTATTAATGTCTTTTATGGTCTCTTGAGGTTGCAATTTACTTTTGACAAATGCTGAATGTGTGTAACAAGCAAAGACTTATGAGCTTATTGCCTCTATTCTATCTTGACAATCACACTCCCTAATGCTCAATCCTAACCATTGCAACTTTTAAGGTCACATTTTAGGACTAAGCAAACTTAATGATACTATCAAAAAGCAATCAAATGAATATATATCTGTCATTTTCTATATAAGACATTCTAAGTAATAGTGGACATCCATTATTTAGATATAGCATTATTAGCTTATATGATACAGGTATTGCTACACACCTCAATCAGTAATATTGTCAAGAATGCTCTTTATCATATATGTCAAAGGCATGAATATGTCAAAGGCATAATTGCATTCAAATTAGAGTCACACACCTTAGCGATGGGCCATGTGATTTTGGTTGATCGAGTAGCCAAGTCCCAAATTGTTGCTATGGCTCCTTATCATATAGTTTTTCCAAATTGAAAAGCCTTGGAAATCTTATGGTTAGTCTAATATTATAATCATTATTTTACTTCTACCTAATGTGAAAACATATAATTCTTTTCAAATCAAAAGTTACAACAATGAACAACCTCCAAAGCCAAGGCACCCATATAACCATCTCACTTTATCATTGTCTATAATCAAGAAACAATCTAAAAAATGAAAGCATAATAATAATAATAATAATAATAATAATAATAATAATAATAATAATAATAATAATAATAATAATAATAATAATAATAATAATAATATTATTATTATTATTATTATTATTATTATTATTATTATTATTATTATTATTATTATCATGCTTCGTTGGACCCTAAGGGTCATGAAGCAACAATTACAATGAATAGCGCCTATTGTTGTATTAGGCTGAGCAAGAACCCTCTATAGGCACACATTTCCACCAAGAAACGAAGAGCTATAGCTGCAATAAGGAGAGGGTCCCACCGTCTCAGAATTGAGACAGGCCGCTGGGGTGCGGATGGAGGGCAGGGAATCCCCCGGCATGAGAGATTATGCCAGTGCTGTCACATGCAGATAGTAGAAGATGAACACCATGCTCTACAGGAATGCCCAGCATATGCACACATCCGGCGACTCATGCCCGATCTCAGATGCTCTGAGATAGCAATTCACCAACTGCTGGCTTCGCCAATGGTGGCACGTCTTGCGTCCTACATTCTGCAAGTCTCCACCGTCAGGGAGTCCCTCACAGCATAGGGAATTTGAGCGCCCAAATAGGGCCTCTCAACGCCTACTACAAGGGTTTTTCCTCCCACACGAGGGGTTTTTTCATCCCAGTGGTAGAGACACATTGTACAGGGTTTCTGTGGTTTTATTTTGTGTTTGGAAACTTTCTGCTATATTGTAAAACCGTCTCATAGGCCAGTGGGTCTCCGTGGACGTTAAAATATACTTCCTTCCTTCCTTCCTTCCTTCCTCTATGAGATATTCTGTTTTCATAAAAGTGCCTAATTGTCTACGATCTAATGATAACAAAGAGTGGAAATTTGGCTGACAAATGCCATACTTGTCTCTTATATGCTTATATTCCGAGCAACGTAAGAAAACATGCTCCTCGTCTTCCACTTGGCCAGATTTACAAATGTCACCAACCCTCTCTTCCCGGACCTGTTTCTTCCATCGCCCTGTCTCTATTTTCAAAGAGTGTGACCCTGTTCTGTATCTTGCAATGTTTCTTTTCAGTTGTTTTGAAATAAGGGCATACAAGTAATCAGCACTACCATAGACAAGTAATGGGTTTACCTCCTCCTGATAGAAGGTCATCTTTGAGCCTCTTTTCTCCCATAATTTCCTGACAAAACTGTCTTGAACCACCTCACTCACTCCTATTTCAGAATCCGGCCAATTTTCTGCCATAATCCCCCATCGGCTAGCCCAGTCTTGCTCTTCTTTGATCCAACCCGATGGTATACCCATCACTGCCTTGGGTAATCTGCTATCGTCCATTTCTCTAAGTCTATTTACAAAATTCATTGTCATACATAAAGCCTCTGCTTCTAAAGGCAGGAGACCTGTCTCTGCCAATAGGATCGCATATGGTATCTGCCACACCTAATTCATCTTGAATGAATATTTTCAACACCTGTTCTACCTGATTCCATGTTTTTGTGTGCAGCGAAAGCCCCCAAATGGGAGCGCCATATAATACTACTGTCTGGACCAGGGTTTTGAAAAGCATTTTTTTAGTCCCCAACTAGATAATGATGAACTATGGCATCTAGATAACATTGAATATAGAGCAGTCTTACCTCCCATGATTCGCTTCCGTACACATTCTTTCCACTTATAATTCGAACAGATCTCCAAACCCAGGTACTTGTAGCAATCCACTTCTTCTAACTGCTCCCCTTGATACATGAAAGACGGATGGTTTACTGTACCAATCACCATTGTCTTCGTCTTGGAAAGGTTTACTTTCATTTTACTTGAGCTGCAGAAGAGACTCAATGTATTTAAATGTCCCTGTAACCCTTCTGGTGAATCTGCTATGAGCACTACGTCATCAGCGTACATGAGCAATTGCACCACAAACACTCCTAGTTTAGCACCTGCATGTCCCCTGCTCTGTAACCATTCTTCCAGCTCATCTATGTACAGCCCAAAGAGAGTGGGTGACAACGGACATCCTTGTCTGACTCCTATTGTACCTCGGATCTCATTTGGCATTTCTGCAGACAGTTTAGCTAACACTTCTTCATACAAGCGTGCAACAGCACCTCGCCATGCATCTGGGATACCAAGCTTCTCCATCCTTAACTATAGTTGTTCTCGGGGCACTGTGTCAAAGACTTTCGAGAAATCAATGTATGCTACGTAAAGTGCTCTGCGAGGTCTCTTGGCTTGCTCAAATAATGCCATCAGAGTGAGGAGATGATCTAAAGTGTTATGTTTTTGTCTGAAACCAGCCTGACAATGAGCCCTTCTATCATGTCTTTCTGCCCATTCATTAATCTTCCGTTCTAGTAGGCCTCCCAAAAGCTTTGAAAACACGTTGCCTACCATGATGGTACGGTAATTCTTTATGTCTGCCCTGCATCCGGATTTGTGTATTGGGACTATCTTATACTCTCTCCAAGATTTTGGCAGCCCATTCCTGACAGCCATATTCATAAGCTCCGTTAGCTTTTGAGTTAACTTTCCATCAGACCATTTCAGCAATTCTGATGATAGGTCCATCAAGTCCCATGCTTTGCCATTTTTCATCCGTTTTAGTTGATCCTCAACTTCAGTTTCACTAAAAATATCCTCTGTGATATTCATTATTGGCATTTCTCCTGCATCTGCATTGAAATAGAGTTTCTGGACCAGGGAGAGGATGTCCTCTATGTCTAGATGGTTCTTAGATTGTTTACCTCTTAATGTTTTCCAAAAGAGTTTGGGATCTTCCTCAAGAATGCGGCTGAACTCGGACTGTTTTTGAGCAAAAAACTGGCTTTTCTTTGTTCTTATGAGATTTTTATACCATCGTGGCTTTATTCTGCAAGCTTTTGGCAAGCGATCCTTTGCCTTCTTGCAATCATCGTCCCACCAGCTATTATATCTTCTTGATCCTTTTTTAATAACACCAAAGCTTATGCGGGCCGCCTCTAAAATTGTTTTCGTCAAAGTGTGAGAGTCTGATTCGACATCCCCATTCCATTGCAGATGCATGAGCATGTTGTTGAGGTGTTCCTGATACTTGTCTTTATGTTTGAAATTTAACAAAATTTTGGGTTTAAAAACTCCAGCAGTAGGCCCAGGACGTCTATGCACCTGTCCTGTAAGTTGAAATAGCAGGCATGTATGATCTGATTCCACCTCTTTTTCTAGAATTCTGAAGTCTTTCATAGAATTCTGTTTACTTGCCAGCAAATAATCAATTGTGCTAGTCCCTGTAGGAGTGAAACATGTGTCTTTATCTGTCCGTGTGAATTGTGGGATTCCATTCAGTATTTTTAGATTGCATACTGTGGCCAATTCTAATAGATAATTTTCCATACTATTCATCACCGCATCAACGGAGGTTCTTACAAACTCCGGTTCTGTATACTCCTCTAAAAAATTGTCTCCCATGTTTTCATATGACGTTGCCTGCATACTGTTAGTTCTGGCATTAAAATCTCCTGCAAGAATGAGCTCACCTTGTCTGCTAAATTCAATGGCATCTGCGGTCAGGTCGTGCAAAGGTCTGTCTCTATCCATGTTCTTACTCTGATATACTTTCATATTTAGTGGAGCAAAATAACCTCTGTTCATATAAATACCTGACAAACTCCATGTAGATCTATTATCTCAAATACCAAAGACCACTTGGTACTGAGATATATTATTTTAATATAATAATTTGTAAGTCCTCATCTTTAGCAAAATTAGGATCCAATGGTTTTCCTTAGATACGACTACATAAGCTATCAAAGGCACCAATGCAATTGGTTGATTTGTGGACCTCATGTGCCTCTAGTGCAGAAAAAAAAGTGTGCAGAAGAATATGGAACATCTAATTTAAACTCAATTCAATTCAATTCAACTCAATTCTAAATATTATTTTAGTCCTTACATGTGCAATACCATTTTCAACATCATCATTTGACCTAAATATTAGTGCAAAGTCATTTTGATATAGTTTGATTAAGATGCAATATAAACGGACACCTCGAGGGAACTTTCAGATAAGGAAAAGCCCTTGTGGGTTTTTTGTGGAAGGGAAATCGGGCCAACACGAGAACAAAAGTCCAAAATCGGCTTTCATCTAACATAGGGGGCAGTTGGATCCAATCTAGTGCCAGTCTGTCGTGCATGCAGGTGCTAGAGATAGAAATTGCAGATAGAAAAAACAGAAATGTTGAGTAAATAGAAGAAGGTTGAGTAAAAAATAGATGGGCATCAAGTAAATGTAACGATCCTGGCCAGTTGATGGATCAGTATATGTACTCGTGTACGTATATACAAGTTTGACATGCATACAAGATAGAACATGCATGTTTGACATGCATGCAAGATCGAACATGCATGTAGGATAGAACTAAAAATAAGCAAAAGCTTTATGATCTATAGAGGCAAATTGAGAGAGAAATCTTGGAAGCTTTTTGGAGATGGGATAGCAGAGGAGGAATTCCATCGGTGGCGAGAGCTTGGAGCTTTCACCTGCATCGGATCTTTTTCTTATCATGTCATCAGCTTGTATAGGCTGCCATAATTAGATTAAAGGAATCACTTGACTTAAAGAGATATGAAAGCTTGTATGTAGCGATCTTAAGAGAGCTTGAAAAAGGATGCTAACAAAAACTGATCTAGCAGAGAATCATGCAAAAAGGTGCTAAATTTCAAGGCAAGAGCAGATGATTTGCAGGAGCAATTAAGCTGTTTGGGAATGATCTAGGAGCTCTATGGGAGACTCCAAATCACCAAGAAAGCGAGGCATGGGTCGTTTTTATGGAATTGGGCCTCTTGGAAGCACATTGAATAGACCTGGAATAGGTCGATTTGGGCTTGATGTAGGCTGAATTGGCTGAGATACTCCTATATCTAGAGAATCAAAACAGGAATCAGAGCCCAACGCTGCACACATTTTAGGTCTACGTTGCCTTTTCGTTCTTCTGTTTTATTTTTTGTTTTTGCGTTTCTTTTTATTCACATTGTTTCTTTTTGTTAACGTTGTTGACAATATTTGCTGCTAAACTTAAAATAAATAAGAATATAAACCATTGAGGATAGGGCTTAGTTACTTTGCATGAGTCGCAACGGAGAATTTTGCTTCAAAGCTACTTTATATGATGGGCATGGACACGAGTTGTATTTAGCTTAGATAATTATAAACGAGAATATTGTGTGAATTGATTGCTAACTAAAGGTAAAAGAATGTGCATAATTCTAAAGAGTGTGGAACAGTGATAATTTTGGCTCCTGGAGATGGGGCTAGCCTAGGGATTGCTTGACAGGAATTTTAGGCAGTTGCGGTCAGGAGGCCTTACGAATTTTAAGCCGGGAAAGTGTAAGTTTGAAGACTCCAGTTTGGATGCACAACTAATTACTTAGCTAAGGAAGTGGCTTTTCATTTTAAAATTCTAAAAATCATAGCGAAGGGGTCTAAATTAAATAATGTTGTGGAATTATTTCTGCACCGATCTTGTAGTAATTATTCGAGCATGCTACATCGATATGTTTGTTTGCTATTAGGTTTCATCATCGAACTTACTACTTCGACATGGTAAGGTTGTATGGGCAACCTTGGCAAGAGCAAGGTCTAGGTACATGTTTAATAATTGTTTAATGAAAACACAAGTCATGGTCTTTGCATTGTCCCATTGTTGTTCTTGATATTTTGTATGTACTTGGATCCTCCGGGGTCGGACTTCCAGGTTCGGTGGCCTGGGTTGTTCCGGCATGACTCATGTTCTATGTTATTTGTATTTGTTCTCTGTGACACCGGGCGTGACTTCCTCACAGGCGTAGCTTCCTGTTGCGGATACACGTCAACTCTTGTGGACTCCCATGGTAAGAGGTCCTCCATGTCTGAGAGGGTATGCGCATACGAGGTTCACCTCACCACCTCGCTATAGGGCTTGGAATGTAAGCTGGCTGAACGTTATCCTGCTAACGGGGCCTGTATATAGGCTGGCTGAGCTACCCATTGTCCCGGAGTTTGTTCATGATGGTTTGGTACTTTACTTATGTTCTTTTTGCTGGATGTTCATGATGTTCAAGGAATAAATTACTAACCGCATATTTCTTATTAGCCATAATGGCTTTAGCTAAACTTGCACGAGTATAATCCCAAAACTTTCTATAGTTTAGCTAAACTCTACACATTTTCTCTCTCATAGTTTCTAGCATTTAGCTAAACTAACTCAAAATTCATACCAAAACTTTTTGTGGTGTGGTCAATGAAAAACATTAAGCTAAAATTACTATACTTTGTTTCAATTTTTTTATTTTCTTTAGTCATTTTCTTTGTGAAAATTCTAAAACAATGCCAATTAGCTAAGTCTAGGCCTCAAAAAATTCCATAGATACTAGAAAATAAATTACTAATCATATATGTCTTATAAACTAGAATGATATTAGCTAAACTAACCCAAAATTCATTCCAAAGATTTGTAGGGTTTAGTTAAACAATACAAAATTTCACTCTCTTACTTTCTAGCGTTTGGCTAAAGAGATCAAAGGATAGTGCGGGCGCGAAAAACGTTAAGCTAAATTTATTATTTTTTTCTCAATTTTTTCCATTTACTTTAGCCAACATATTTTGAAAATGTGCTAAAAAATCACCAAATAGCTAAGTTTAGCCCTTAAATTATTTCATGATGATGTTTACTTGTTGTCATCGTCTAGCATTGCACCATAGGTTCTTGTGTCTTGAGTTGTTTATGTTCTTGTTATCCAAGATTCCAGAGTGTTTCCATGTATGCAGAGGCAGCTATGGGATCCCCACTTAGTCACGAGGACTAACCCCTTTGAGTGCATGCAGTGATTGAGCAAGATGGTGCTCATGCCAGTAGCAGTGGTAATGTTCAGGATCGTGGCTGAGTTTGGAGTTTTCTAGAAGCTGAATCTTAGCTTTGGTTTTGAATAAATCTATTATGGATGTATTTCTCTTGAACTGTTGGATATTAGTTATATATAAGAAGGGAATCATTCTCCATTATTTATTGGAAGATTAAATTCTTTACCAACATAGTTGATTAAAGTTTTCATATCAACCTAGATCTAGCCTTAAGTATAAACAAGATCTCGAGTTGCTAGGAGGGTCAACTCGGCAGGCTTGTCACAGTGGGTATCAGAGCAAGTTTGATCTTAAAGGGAATTTGGAAATGATTCATGTTCTTGAAGTGAGTTGTTAATGCTCCTATTATCTATATGCAGAGTAGTAGGAGATCATGGATGCTGGTGGTGCAGGTGGAGATGGAGCTCAAGATGTAACTAATATCCTGCAAGACTGAAACTCTTGTTTCACCTTCCTTCTTTCTCTTTTTACTCCCTTGTAGGCAATGTGCTCATTCTAGCAATGTGTTCATTCTAGTGTTCCAAATACTTCAACTAATACCTACGGGATAATGCTCAAGCAACTATGAAGTTCAGACAAAATAGATAGAAACAAGATTACGTATTAAACGGGAGCAAATCATCGAAACGAGAGCGAAAGGAATATTCCTTAAAGATTCCTTTTTTTTTACAAAAAGGGGATAAAACGAGGTTAAAAAAAAAAGATGCATGAAATTCTATTTTGACCCCCCCAAAAGTGACTAATTTTCTTGTGCAACGAAAGAATTGACTTTTTTAAAGTGTCATTTTTCTTAGCAAATAGAATGTTCTTGAAGTATATTTTACGTGAGAAACCCTAATTTCAGAGGATAAAATATTTAACAAAAAATTGAAGTTAGTCCGTAAATGAAACTGTAGTATTCTCAAAATTTGAAGATAGAACCTTCATATTCACATGCAAAATTCTGATCTTTTCTAAGACTCAATTATGTACAAAAGTGTGAGGAGTGATGAGAGAGGGATCTAGGGCGTCATCATATTCATTTATGCCATCCTCATCACTTTCACTTCTTTCCACTTGTCACTAGAGGAAGTGCTTGAGTTATCTTCCTCATCACTATCAACGAGATGGTGTAGCATTGCCACCACCTTCTTCATCCTCTTCTTCGTAATTACAAGCTTTTTAAGCAAATTGATAGTCCTCACAGGCGTGAGCGATTGTCGATTTCAATTTAAAATCATAGCACAATATAGTCCGTCATTAAGGATCAACTCATCCCTACAACCCACCTTCTTGGACTTTCTTCCTTTTCCTTGGCTTCTCATTTCTAACTCATATCTACCTTCAAAAGCATTTTACGGCGTGTTGCAAGCCAATGAATCTTGAGTTTAGTGACTAAGCCTTCCTCCTTGGCTGTGTCAAGCACTTTTACTATCGGAAAGGTCGACCTTTGTCATCCTCCTCGGTTGGAAGAGCAATTAGCATACCCTTGGTAATTTACGTGATATTACCTTGAGGCTCATTCTGCGTCTTGGTCAGAGGTACATGACTTCGATCCTCATCTTCTTCTCTGCGGTGCTAATGTAGCCTTTGCTTGGACTGCTTGGTCTTTGGGGTTGATGGAAGGTGTTAGGCCATCGAAATGGTTCTTGCAAGCTGTCTTAGAGCTATATTTCTCACAACAATTTTCTATTAGAAAAGAAATTACTCCACCACATCGATCTTCTTCTAAGAACTACTTAAAGCTGAGGAAATTCCATTTTCAATGGCTTTTAAGGATGACTTTCGGGGTACTTTTCTTACTTGGACTCCTTAGGATTTTTGAGAGGAAGTTGTTCATTACGTTCTATGAAGGAAGTGTGCGGAATATATTTAAGGAAGCATAATCCCTCTGGTGGACTCCAGGTCCTTAGTTGTGGTATACTTTTTCCCCACTGTAAGAAACTCTGGCCATCCTTCAAGTAGAACTTGATGTGATGTTAAAAGGTGAATCATTCAACTTGTTCCACGGTTTGTTCTCTGTCTAAGCGTTGAGTGAAAAAAAAACTCTCTGAAATCCAGCCCGTCTCTTTAAGAAGATCGATCCTTTGGGTGGGAGTGTAAGAATCTTCAATAATTGAACTAATGTAGGAAGGGAGAAAGCCTTTTTTTTTCCTTCTAAAGGCGCCCGAAAAATCTGGCTGAACATTTGGTCAATCGATCATGAGTGTGGCCTACAAGTAAGAAACCGAGCTTCACTTTTCTAAATATCCCTAGCTCCACTAACATATACGATATGCAAAAGAGTGTTTGATTCTTGTTCTCCCTTGTAGTATTGTCAAGTTCTTGAGGTAAAAGCAGTGGTAAATTGCTCTTGCTTTCGCCGCGGGACCTTGTTAAGAATTGTAATTGTGAGGTTGGGTCACCATGCAAGTTTGGATATGTCAAAAATACTTTGCACTTTAGACTTCCTTTGAAGACCATAGCTCCTACAAGGTGGACCTTAACAAAACATTCCTCGGCACATCTTTAGGAATGTTCAAGAAATGTGGTAGAGTAGTTTTTGGGTCCATTCCATCAATCACAACACATATATTGCGATTGGGCGTTCAAGAGCTTTTTACGTGTTTGGCAAGCTTTCTTTTCTCTGGCTGCTTGTTGTTCACGATGTGCAAGGTTACATTTGCACAATATCACGTAGAAGAAATAAGGTCAAAGCATTTTTTTAAAACAAGTGAGAGATTGAAGAACATGAGCTTACTTCTTTTTAGACCTCTGTCTTTTCGCGGTTTCTCTTTGACTTTTTAATTACGCACCCTTGAGCAAGCAGACGTACATGTCTCACGGGAATTTTCACTAAACCCGAATTCACTTTTCCACCGATCACGGTGAAGTGTGAGTAAGAGATGTGCTCAAGGCTGAGTGCAAGTCTCTTTGTACTCATTGAAAACATCGTTTTTGATGATGTTATCAGTTAAATGATACATGTTCTTTGTTAGGCGGTTTCTCACATGTTTCTCTAAAATATTTCTCCATCCATGACCACGGCCAAAGGGCATGCATGGTTTACAACTCTTCTTGGTCCACAATGATCATCAATTGCTGGATTTTTGTCCGATCTTTTGTGTATTCTAGACATTACGGTGGAGCCTAAGCGGTGGACAACCATAAAGCATTTCTAGCAAACTTCTTGGCCGGTTAATGTAGTGCAAGAAGGTGTGGCGATCTGACCTTACATGATAGGCCAAGTAGGCATTACAGTCAGCCAATGTCATTGAATTGTAGTTGTCTCTAATTGCTTATAATTTAGACATGTTAAATTTGTTGATGCAACCCAATGGCGACATTTACTTCTTAAAGTCTTCTCATTGTATGCTCGTCCATAAGGTTTCTTCTTCTTCTGAGAGGAGCATGCTCTCACACCATAATCCACCTTGAACTTCTTGGTGGGTGGCTGAAAACGTGTAATCTCGTTGCGCCGTTGGTGTCTTCATCTTAAAGAGTTCTACTCACGGGGGTGACCTCCTCGCCCTTAGTGGTGTGCTTGTAGAGAGAACAAACCACATGAAGGCTGTGCATGCGGATAAAGCGGAGGTGCGATATTGAATGAAAGGAGATGGGCGGCATATGATGTGCCCGGTGAAAGTTGTTGTAAGCGTCTTCACGGGGAGTTTGATCAAACATCTCTCTTATAGCGACTGAAATTCTGCAAACCCCATGTATCCTGCGTTTACGTGAAGAGGTAGATCTTGCGGGGTGCGTCTTCATTTGTTGTGAAATGCGTGGTGGGGAAAGCGATGGAGAATCTCGCGATCTTCCAAGCGTCTTTGTATTCTGGCATGTGTAAGTGAAGATGGAGAAACAACAAATGGTGGAGGTAGTGCATTCCGAAAAATTTCTTTGAGTCGAGCCTTTATAGTGTCGGGGATGGTACAAATGGTGGTGGAAGATTGCTACTGGCGCAGCGGTGAGGTTGGAAAGGTGGTGGCAGCGGTTTCCCTCTTGGACTTGGAGAGGGTTGGAAAGGTGGTGGCGATCTACTAGTTCTTGGACTCGGTGTCTTGAGAAGCAACAAAGACCTTGTCGAGGTAGGTGTTGAAGAAGCATCTCCGTCTTGTGTTCCATCACGAGGTAGAGAGGTACTTGGGCAAACAAATGGTGGTGGAAGTTTGTTCCTGGCGGTTAACCATGTCAAACAAGCTGCAAAAATTGTGGGCTTGTTACTAACTCACAAGTCGATTGGACTAATGATATTGAGAATACAAATGCTATTACGGAATAGTTTTACATCTGCGACATTTGCTTCTTGGCGAAGTGCAAAGTGTATTCGGAATATACTTTGCCCTTTGGGTGAAAACAAAAGTGTATTCCAGAATACACTTTACTCTCTCGCTGAAGGACAAAGTGTATTGCTTTCGTCTCGGATGGGCAAAGTGTATTCCGGAATACACTTTGCACTTCAGGCGTAGAGTAAAGTGTATTCCGGAATACACTTTGCTCTTCACCCGAAGGGCAAAGTGTATTCCGGAATACACTTTGCACTTCGCCAGTAAGCAAAGTGTATTCGGAATACATTTTGCTTGTATTTTTGAGAACGCTTGCATTTTTGCACTAAAATAACACACTTTTTAGTTTTACGCAGAGACAACTTTTAGGTTAGAAATTACTCTTTCGAGTCCAATAAAGGCACAAGAAATTGACTTAGAGGGACAATATTTTAGCTTGTTTTCCAGTCTTTTTCTGGCCTTTAGGGCACAAGATTAGTAAATGTTATTCTGGAATACAAATTTCGATTGAGTTTCTGTCTTAACAATGGTTGTTTTAAACGTTTCAGTGGTAGGGAAGAAGGAAGCAAGAGGGCATCAAAGAAATCTCAGAAGCCTAAGCGTCCACACCCTCGAAGCACACACCCCCGACATAGAGCGAGCCCGCTATTCACGAGAACTTTCAAAGCGCGGTGGTTCGTGACCAGAGTGCGGATGGAAAATACTGACCTGCCGGCGTTTTTATGCGTCTGTAAAAGTCTTTGTAACAAAAAGTCTGCCCGACTCAGGAGTTTGTTAACATTGGGACAATAAAAGATGTCTCAGGGTTTGCTCGACAAAGGAGGTCGGTGGGTAGGCTATCCTTCAAGACCTCCCAAGGCTTCATTGTTGTGGACATCGCATTCTTTAAAGTTGTCGGTGTGCAACCACCGGCCTTTGTACAAATTCTTTTCACACTCTGGGACAAAGCGAAGCTTTGTGTTCATGTATTAGGCGGGGTTTGTTCCAGCCTGGCGAGGACTTTCCTGTCGGTGAGTCCGAGCAATCGAGATGGAATCACAATCACCACCTTCTGCTGGTTCTTGGGGGAGGTCATCGGATGGAGGTTCAGGAACAAGGCGAGGAAGAATCCTGATTCGCCAAAAGAAACTTAGCGGGCCAAGGGCAACGATAGTTGCTAAAAACAAAAAGCGAAAAAAAACAAAGACTTGAAATCATAGAAGTCCCAGGAAAGCTCAAAAAAAAAAAAAGGGAAAAAGGAAAAGCTCCGGGGTTGCAATAATAAAGGAAAAGAAGGTTGATAAGACCTCTGAAAGAATGGAGGTTTTTAACGAGAGAGGGGTAATTTATCTTCTGTGACTAGCATGAGGTTGCCCCCAAAGAATGAGTCGTGAAAGGCAGCTTCAAGTTCGGAAAAAATTTATGCCGACCACTTAAGGAACTTGAAGGATAGAATTAGGAGCAATCAAATGCTCATGTGGCTAATAGTTGTCCTTGTTGTGGGAGCAATGTAAAACCCCGGGAAATATAGCCGAAAAAACGCGAAACATACACACACGTCTTGGGAGGAAATCATAGCTTCAAGGCAAGAAGGCAGCTGTACAAAGAAAAGAAAAACCCTAGGTACCTCTCTGTCTTGTGCGCAGTTTACTGTGGTCTCAGCGACGAGGAAGCAAAAATCGTTGCCAACACACATAATGCTGACAACGAGTACAAATTAAAGATGAGCTTCGTCGACAAGATCCGATTCATGCACAGGGAGTACATGATTTTCAAGGAAAAATATGGAGAAGATTTGAAGAAACCGGCATACTCGTTAGAACTGAAGGAAGCGTGCGCTGTGGAGTGCTGCCTTAACACTAGAGTTGTCAGGCAATGGACCAAAAATGGTGCATTTGCACTGTTCACTTTAAAATTCATATAAAATCAATGGCTCAAAATTCAACAAAATCCTTCCTAGAAATTCATATATGGTAGCTATATTCCATAAGCCGCTCCAGCCCTCCGGCATCGACGAAGGGAGCGGGTTCATTCAAACAATTAACCTTATCTTCTTAAACGTTCCATGGGTAATCATATTAGTCAACAAAACATAATAAAGAACAATGATTCAACAACATTAACTACAACAAGAATTCCAATATAAAACACTTGGTAAGAATGTTTGGAACAATATCTTATATTATAATGTTATAGCGTAAGTATGTCATGACTGAAACCCTAATTTGGATGGTTGAGATGATCCGATTGCATTCGGAGGTCGAGATTTATCGCACGACTTCCCTCCACCATGATTGGCCATGCTCTAATGTCTGAAGAGGAAAGGGAAAATGAAAAGGGAGGAGAAAATGGCAAAGTGAAAAGCAAAAAGGCGGGTAAAGGGAAAGAAAGAAAGGAAAAAGGAAAGCGAAAAGAAGAGCCTGCGAAAAAGGAAAAGGAAAAATAAAGAAAAAAGGACACTATGAAAAGGAGAAGACGGAAAGGATGAGGATAGGAGTAAAAGGGAAGTTGAAAAGGGGATGAAGAAAAGGGTAGAGAAAAGGGAAGGGAAAAGGAAAAGGGAAAAGGAAATAAAAGGGAAAGGGAAAGGTAAAAAGAAAGGGGGAGGAGGAGGGAGGAAAAGGTACAAATTGGGAAAGGGGAAGAGTAAAAAGTGGGGGAAAGGAGGAAAAGGGAGGAGATAAAAGGCAAAAAGACCGCAGGATAAAGGGAAAAGAAAATAGAAAATAGCACAAAAAATAGAAAGGAAAAGAAAGAGAGAAAATAAAAGAAAAAAGGGCACTATGAAAAGGAGAAGAGGGAAAGGGTGAGGACAGGAGTAAAAGGGAAGGGAAAAAGGGGATGAGGAAAAGGGTAGAGAGAAGGGAAGGGAAAAGGAAAAGGGAAAAGCAAAAGGAAAAATGGAAAGGGAAAAAGGGGAGGAGGAGGGAGCGAAAAGGGACAGTGGGAAAGGGGAAGAGAAAAAATGTGGGGAAATTAGAAAAAAAAGGAAGGAAAAAAGGACACGAAAAAAAAGGAAAGAGAAAAAGGGAGGGGAGAAGGGATGGAAAGGGTAAAAAGAAAAGCGAAAAAGGGGCAAAAGGGAAAAAAGGGCATGGGGAAAAAAGGAAGAAAGCGAAGGAGAGAAGCGGAAAAAAAGGAAGAGAAAGGAGGGAGGAAAGGGGAAAGGAAAAAAAGAAAAAGAACAAATGAGGGAGGAAAGGGAAAAGAAAAAAAGACTACTGAGAAAAAGCGGAAGAGGAAAGAAAGGTGGGCAAAGGGAAGGAATAAATGGCAGCTTTGTAAAAGGGAAGAGAAATAAAGGGAAGGAAAAAAAACAAAGGAGGTTGAAAATGGAAAAAGCAAGCGTGAAAAAAGTGGAAGCAAATGGAAAAAGGCAAAAAGGGAAAAAAAAAGGGGAGGTAAAATGGAAAAATAGAAAGGGGAGGTGAATAAAAAGGAAGAGCAAAATAGAAAAAAAAAAAAAAAAGAGAAGGAAAAAGGTGAAGAAAGGGGGGAAAAGAGGAGCCGAAAAAAAAGAATGAAAAAAATAGAAGAGAAAAGGGACATGGCAAAAAAAAGAGAAGGGGAAAGGGGTGAGGAAAGGGGAAAACCGAAGGAAAAATGGACATGGAAAAAGGGAAAGGGAAAGAGGGAAAAGAAAAAAGGAGGGGGGAAAAAGGAAGGGAAAAGGGCACTAGAAAAAAAAGGAAGACGGAAGAATTTGGGCAAAAAGAGGAAAAAGGGAAGGGAAAAAGGGGAAAAAAAGAAAAGGTGGGGAGAAGGAAAGGGAAAAGGGAAAAAGGAAAGGGAAAAGGAAGGGGAAAGCGAGAAAGGAAAACTTAGAAAGAAGGGCCACGAGGAAAAGGGGAAGAGGGAAATGGGAAAAGAGAGCGGGAAAGGGCACAAAAGGAAAGGGAAAAAGGGCAACCACAAATTGGAGAAAAGGGAAGGGAAAAATAGAAAAGGAAAAATGGGGAAGCAGAAACAAAAAAGAAAAAAGAGGAAATGGAGTAATGGAAAAAGAAAAAAAGTAAATTGAAAAATGTAAAAGGGAAAAGAGGCAAGGGGGAAATAGGAAAAAAAAAATAGTAGACAAAGGCAAAATGAAAAAGGAAAACGGAAAAGATAAGGGGAAGTCTGAAAATGTGGTCGAATATTTGATTATCAATTTTAAAAACAAGAATCCATTTAACAATTGCTCCGGTATGTCATTCCACGTTTCTAGCTATGCCCGGCAGCGCCCGAAATCATATTACTAATGGCATAATAGAGGTTAAAAAGAAAACTAAGCAAAAATTTGGGTTTCAACCGGAATTTGAACCTGGGTGTACGGGACATCAGGTTAAACTCTTAACCAACTAATCTACCAATGGTTTTTAGAAATAAATGGCAAAATATGATCAAAGAATGATATTAAAGGGGTTTAAATAGGTAAACAGAGGCTTAAAACTGCGTGAGACAGGCGGAACCACAGCAAACATGGCCGGAACTCAACATGGAAGGGCCGGACGAACCGGCGAATAATCAAATCTCGGCCGACATTGGGAATGATCCTCATGACATACGGAGGCTGGATTCAAAGGCGATTACATGCGGAAACAAGTGTTTGGCCGCCAGGGTAGATTCATAGGCTTCCTGGAAGAAAAAAAAAACAACTACATCAAGCCATGAATCGATAAAGGAACGGCTTCAAGACTTATAACGGAGTTTGGCTTGTAGAATCCGGGTCGCAAGGACAACAAATCATGGCGGACTTGAGCAACCGGATACTTCTCATGGATTTAGCAACAACAAACATATCAATCTAGCATTAGCGGCCAAGTCTTCCGCATTCTTATGGTTTTGGCTCCGATTAACCCACACTTTCCGGATAGTTCTCCTTACAGTAGCTAAGCTCGATGGCGCAGGCGAGACTATGCAAAATTTTTTCCAACAAAAAGACGTTTTGTTCTTTTATTACGTTATACCTAAGGTTAAGGAAAAATATCTCTCACTTCCCTATTAATAATAAAAAGATCTTTCTAATCTTAGCTTCATCTTTTTTAGAGCTCATATCGATATTCCATTAAATAGCTAACATCATCAATGAATACCGTATTCACCTTATTTCCTAACCATTGATAATTTCTTTCATAACTAATTATTTCTACCTATGGTTAGAACTTAAAACAAAAACATCAACTTACCCCTTAACCACCTAGGTGCGATGAAGTTTTACGTAATTACATTGTTTCTTCCAAATTGTCTAGCCAGGTATGGTTACCCTCTCGGTCCTTTTCGGGGACTAACCCCATTTGCCTTCTTTACCTTTTCGGATGGAGCGAGACCGAGGTCGCTATCGGCGGCGTAGTTAGGATCAATTTAGAAGAATTTTGGAGTTACGCATAGCGGCTTTTCGTTTTCTTATGGATCTTGGCGTCGATATGTGCACGATATTCTAGTTGATTTTCTTAGAGAGCATGCTATTAGAGACCCTGAGAATTTTAGTTTGGCTTCTAAAGATGAGAGTGGAGACACTCCCATTTCCTCAGAGTAATACTTTTGTTACCACTATCTTTATTGAATATTATTATTATTATTCAGTGTGCCAAAATATTTGTTGATTTCAAGTGTTAACGCTCTAGGAGCGTTTCATTTTTAAAAAATACCTAAAAATCTATCTACCTTCATTCTTGGAAGTTATGCTTATGTGAATCCAAAGGGGTCATGCCAAAACTGCCTTATGTTTACATAAGGTAAAACTGTCTTAATAAAACGATTTTTTTGAATTTTTTCAGTATTTTCTTATTTTTCTATGCAAGTCATAGAATACAATACAAAAAACTGCACCTCATCCCGAGGTATGAGAAGGAAGATAGAGTTCTTCGAACATGGCGAGGGGTCAAAAGCATTTTTTTACATCTTCTATGGACCAATAATGGTTCCCAGAAGGTTGTTCTCGAATCAAATCTCTAACTTTTTCCAATAAATGAATTTTAGCTTGGAATTTGGAATGTACGTAGTAAACAAGTTGTTTCATCCTAGAAAAATGTTTATTGATCTTGATTTCTATGTTTTGGTTTTTTCATACAAGTTTTAATACGATCGCCTAATAATTTATGACTATATTGAAGAAGAAAACGAAGAATGATTCAAGTTTGTCCTTCAAAAAATTATAATTTGAAAGCTTATAATAATATGAGACAAATGCAAAAAAAAGCACACAAAACGAGCATAGCACTTGTTCTAAAAAAATCAAGAAAGATTTCTGTCCTGAGACCATTATTGGTCCACAGTTTGTTTAAAATTCAAGAACTTCCTACTGTTAATTACTTGCAATGTGAATTTTTGGAAATGAGTAGTTCATGAGTTACTCTATTCATTAAAAATATGTAATACACATATTTTGTTGTTTGGATTAAGTATTTTAACCTCAACTTCAAATTATTTGCTAAATTACGTCTTTCATGAATTTTGAAGCTTATGGTTGGAGTTATGACCTTCAAAAGTTATATTCTTAAAACATAACAAGTTGCAATATCAATGCAATAAGAAAGAAGGAATACAATTAAATGCTATTATTGTAAAAAAAATAAAGATAATCTGCTATGTCCGCGACCATTACTGGTCCAAATGGCTTAGGCCCATTATAAAACCAAGAGTGTCACCATCTTAATCCATATTGATCTCAATTTCAGAACATAAGACATATGCATAGTACTCTGATTGATAAGATTAGTTGGTTGTGGAATTGCCTCATTAGGTGTAATCTTGAGGCATAAGCAAATTGAATCTATGAGGACTTCTACTCATCCCTTATGCTATAGAAGATAAGAATTCATCATTATCATTGTATAGATGACAAATGAATAATTAATATAGTTATTTATAATAACTAGAGAGATGATATTAGATAGCAATTTGTTTAATTATGGACCATAAATAGTCAACGGCCATTTGTATTCAACTCTTGCATATAGCGAATTATTTTAACATGAAACTAGAGATCTATATTACCAAGGAAAGCTTGCATCCATAAAAAAATATAGCTCATATCATGAAAGATGATCTACATGCATTATTATCATACTTAACCTACAATACGTCTGGCAGCAAACATAGTAGTAAGTTTATGATAGCAAGAGAGAAGTAAATTTCTTTGTGTTTTTTGCAATATATGATATCAAGAACCTCTATGCACATGTGTTATCATATGTGAGTTGAAAAAGAGTGTTATCTTGATTAAGCAATTCAAATTTTGACAAGTCTAAGTATTGACCATTAATGGTCCATGGATATTTATATTTAAATCTTGCAACTACTATGTCATTTTGACATGAAATTTGAGATCTATGTTGCTAATGAAGGCTTACATTGATTAAAAATATAGCATTTCCTAAAAGATGAACTTATGTGTATAATTAGCATACTTAAACTCCAATACCGTGTAGTCACAAACACAACCAAATGTAGAGAATGGATGATTAGCTACTAGATATTGGTTGATAAAATTATATTCTACGTAGATATAAGTGTAGTGCATAGCGTGCATCTTTAGTTACCCTTCTAAAGACGATATACGAGTTTTATTAAATCATTTTAGATTTAGTTTTGGCCTGAATTCTATATAAGAGATTCTTTAGTCAATATTGAAATCATTATAACTTATGAATGCTTCAAAAAAACATCGAACTATAGCTATTAGAGTCAACAACTTATGGCCACAAGAATTAGGCCAAAACTTGTAATAGTAAGAGAGAAATAATTCATACCCTCAAACAACCCTTTTGAGCAATATTGGGTATGGCGACTTCATCTAATGTCATATAATGGTGAAAAAACTTGGGAACATGCAAATTAATATGTTTTACCATAAAAAATCATTTGCTTTTGATTTTGGCAAGGTTTGGACCCCTTTGTGCTAGAAAACATGAAGAATGCAGTTCTGGACTAGTACGAAAACTGCTAAATTGTATGAGGTTTGGACAATCACCACAAGATATGGGTGAATCCATTGGTCATGAAATTCTTGTAGATCATAAAGAATCAAGTGAAGATTCAAAAGGTGGTGGTAGATTGCAAAATGGAGAAGTTCATCTCTAGATATATGGGTTTAAGTGGCGAGTGCGATGGACCAATTTTAGTCCATGGACCCTGAGATGGTCGATGGACAACTCTAGTGTTAAAATGATAAAGCTAATAAGCGGCGGTCTCTCATACCAGCATGACAACCTGGTTTCAACTAGACCTTGAGAGGCGGCGGGGGTAAGTTTCTTTTCGTGATACGGAATAACCATGCAGAAACTAACCTTGTTTGTTACCCTGCAGATATGGGACCTACAAAATGAAATTTTTACCATGTTCGAGCGTGGTGAATTAAAAAGTAAAGGGAAGGTCTCAGAAAAGAAGAAAATCGACCACCAAAGCCTTCCAATGTTCGGAGGATGGCGGACGGTCAGAGCGCCTTGCTTGTGCCGAACCTCCCATTGCCAACGCTCATCCATCGCCTGGCCGTCACTTGCTCCTGGATCTGAGAGCCCATCGCAACTCCTGCTCGCAAGCCCTTGTAGGGGGCTTGTTTTGTTTTCTTGTTCTGCTCAGTTGATGGGTAATCCTCTTCCTCATCAGCTACGTCCCAGGAACCAGAAGAAGGCTAGATACTTTACCATTATCGTCAGAGGAAACCATTACACTTGTGGGTGGCTAGAGGGTGGAGTTCTTGAGCTTTGGGAAGCTCTTGTGGATGAACAATTCTTTCCTGACCACCTTTTTATTGGAGAGGCGGCTACCACACCAGAAATAGACGTTGATCTAGTGCAGAGCTGGCTTGGGGAATACATTGGGGATAGTGATGCTTCTGCTGTTGGGATTTTTCATGTCTATGCTGAATGGGCTCCAGGCAAAGTTACAGTCAAAATATATTAAGTAATGTTAGCAGTGTTGGTAGCTCTGTCGAGGAAGACAAACCTCTCGTTTACTTTGCTATTGTGATATCCCCATATCGTGTTTATTGGGGCTGGTTCTCTGGTCCGGCCCGTGGCTTTTGGTTTCCTTTAATAGAGCAGCGAGAATTTCCCTTTCATTTGTTCTCAGAGTTAGGTTCTGCCACTAGGGAGCTTTTTGAGATTATCAAGGCTGATATCTTGAAGTATTTTCTTGCCTCAGATAGCACGCAAGAAAAGCTCTCTCTACTCTTACATTGCGACCATCTAGGGTGCAATATTCAACTGTGTCTTTTTTGAGGGGATAGGCCATATGGAGGCCCAGGAGGAGCAACGCACCTTTGTAGAAGTTGTTCAGGCTCAGGAAGAAAAAAGCCTTGAAGACATGCCAGTTGAGGTCTTAAAATCTGAGGTTCCCACTCCCTCAATGGGCTCAATCTCACTACGTATTCCAGCAGTAGCAGATAAGATCAGAAGAATGGAGAAGCAGGCTGTCATAGGTAGAGTAGTTAAAGGCACTGTATCCCTTGCCGAGGTTAGGAGAGTTCTTGAAAGAATCTGCAGGGTGGCCATTATTCCAAGAATCTACTGGTTGGGCTCACCACACTTTACTGTGGAACTCAATTCCTCAAAGGAGGTAGATATATTACTTCGAAGAGGAATTATTAGCTGTGACAGTGGAGATTTTTATTTACAAAGATGGCAAGCAGATTTTGACTGTGATAATCCACAATCTATTCCATATCCTGTATGGGCTTCTCTGAGAGGTCTGAGTGCTGAGTACTGGACTGAGCCAGCTCTGAAGGCCATCTGTTCTCCAATCGGTGAATTTCTCTTGCTTGAAATGAAGCCCGATACATCACCAAGAATTCGCCTTACTATTGATCTGCTCAAAAAGATTCCAGAGGGACTGCAGTTCATGGGCTATAGAGATAAACTGGTGTCTTTCCCACTCAATTTAGAGGGTCTTCCCCCTCTTTGTGACTGTTGCCATGAACGTCTGCACAAGGAGGACTGTACTCAGGCGCTATCCTTTCACAATCAAGATGGGACGGTTATAATGCAGCAACAGCAACGAATTTGGGCCGGTTGTTAAGTGGCGGAGGGGCGAGGTGCTAGGATGAGCGAAAAAAAGTGGAAGAGGCGTGGAAGATTCCCTGCTGCGCCCAGCCATTTTGAAGTTGGAGAATGCTCTAGACCTCCACCTCCCTATGTGGAAATGCCATCTAATCTGGAGGAGGCCCCAACAGACTTTCCAGCAATGTATGCTGATAAGGAGGGCCAACTGCAGGTCAACATCCATGCAACCACTGCAGGTACCGCTAGGTGCCCAACTACTTTTCCCTCTGATGATGCTGCAAAGGACATGCCAACAGGGCAAAGGCCACAACCCTTGGATGATAACAAATTGCATGCAGCTGCAAAGGACGTATTAGCAGAGCAACGACCACAACTCTTGGCTGATAGTGAGGGGCATGCAGCTCCTACCACACTGGGTTGTCAAGTGGAAGAGGTGACAAACGTACCCCACTTTTTGGGCAAAGCCAAAGGCATCTTGATTCAACAACACGACAAGCCTGATAACAGAGATGCAAGCAACATGGACCAGATCAGTGCAACTTCCTCATCTGTTGGGATGCAGAGTTACGAAGCTGAGGTTAATAGGTATGCAAATGCAGAGGACCCAAATATGGACCAGAATGTCAAAATATCAAATTGCAATGATAGTTCCAGGAAAGGCAAAGGCACAATGGCTGCTGAGGGTTCCCTTGTGGCAGGAACCAAAGATAAGATGCAAAATTATGACCAGGAGACAGCAGGAGATCCCTGTAATCAGGCTGATTCAGGACCTCAGGTACCTCCGGTTAAAAAGAAAAAAAAGAAGAATAAGAAGAGAGGAAGCAAGGCTAAAGTGGAGATATCACTGTCTCCATCCTTATGAATGCCTGTGCACATGATATGGGTAAGATCACAACACAATATGGATAAGATCACAATCTGTTTGCAGCAAGAGTATAAGCGATCGCTAGGTAGAGCACTAGGTAATTTACTTCACACTTCCTATGAAGATAGTAAGCTGGAATTTCAGGGGAATTAGGGGCACTCTTAAGCGCTCTAGAATCATTACTGCTGTAAGAGCAATGGCAGCAGATATAATGATGTTTCAAGAACACCGACTAGGGGACTTTGAAGCCAATTCTTTTGGCAGCTGGGTTGCTTGTGGTTACAGCTCATTAGTTTGCAAGGCAAATGGTACCAAGGGAGGGGTAGGCCTACTTTGGAGAGGTCTGAAAGTAGTAAATACTTTCTGTCACCATGATGGACGCTGGCAAGTAATCATATTAGAAACAGACAATATTAGATGGGGAGTCATCAACATCTATGCTTCAAACAAGCCAAAGGAAAGAGCCATAATGTGGAAACAACTTGAGACCTGGATCAGAGACCAACCTATTGACAATTGGTTGCTAGGCGGAGATTTCAACATGACGGAAACTTGGAATCAGAAGGTAGGGATTCTCAGAAATTTATCAGCAGAGGAAAAAGTTGCATGGGAAAGTTTAATTGATACAATTGGCTTCACTCTTGTCCCTCCATCAACTTCTGAATATTCGTGGTGTAACAAGCGGGGATGGAGATAAAGCGTATATCTTTTGCCTCCTCGGCCGGATTTTTATCGGTAAGTAGATCCGCTCCCCTTTACGGATAAACATTTTGTTGAGGGCGAGCAAGGATTCACCTTGATTGATCATATACCTCAGAAGTTGAACACTAGTTATCTCAATAAATCAGAATTTTGTGGCCCCTTCAGAGACTTTCTTGCCTCTGTTCCTAGAATCTCACAGCATAAAAGCATGCAGGCATGGACCTCTAAGCTCAAAACAATCAAAGGATGGATCAAGCGATTGGGGCGGTTCGGGGGCAAAATCCTTCCAAGAGGCAAAACTCAAATTGTATGATGAGATCGGGAATGTCCGCTACAAACTAATGGTAAATCCATTCAATATCACTCTGCTGAGCGAGGGAGGCTGATCTTGTCGAGAATTAGAGCAATAGAAGAGGATGAGGCTAGAGGGGGGCTTTGTTAGAGCAAAAGCCAAGTGGCATGAAAACATGGATAACGAAAACTCAAAAATATTTTTCGGACTAGCGGTGGCGGGTTAATGGAGAATGGAATCACGAGATCAAGGACAACAATCATAATCTAATCAAGGATCCAAAGCTTATTAGGCAATCATTCAACGACACATACTCAAAGCTGTTTTTCGGAGAAACGAGCTTCCAAATAGATTATGGCGAAAAATTGGATCAATGTGCGGAGATAATAAAACCAAAGAATCCGTCAAATGAAAAACGTCCGACTCTGTGAGAGAAGATAACAAAGGAAGAGGTTTATCTCAACCTTAAAGGAATGGCACATGGAAAATCACACAGTCTGTGGGGTTCCCTCAGGAATTCTTCCTTGAATTTTGGGAAGAGCTTCGGTGATGATTTGGTTGCGGTTTTGCAAGGAGCTTGGGACTATGGCAGCTTACACCCTTGATCTCTGAGGCTTTATTGCATTGATTCCAAAGGTGGAGAAGCCTAGTGTCATTGAGGAATGGCGGCCCATTAAACACTAACACTACATACAAATTAATGGCCAAAATTTTCCTGCGCCGGCCGCCTCAAACCAATCTTGAGCAGGATAATAAGGATTGAGCAATCTGCTTTTCTCTCTGGCAGAAACATATTATCTAACTATCTATCTGCATGTGAAGGCTTACATTGGCCTGAGTTGAGCAAACAAAAATGTGTCATGCTTAAACTGGATTTCAAACGAGCATTTGACACGATCAGATGGGTTTCAATTCATGAGGTTATGTCCAAATTTGGCTTTGACAGTAAGTTCACAAACATGGTTCTAGGCCTCAACAAAATGGCTTCAGCATCAATCATTATCAATGGCAGTCCTACCCAATTATTTCCCCTTAGAAAGGGCGTGCGGCAAGGGTGCCCTCTCGCCCCATATATCTTCATTCTATTGGCTAATGTTCTCACTCTTCTTGTGTTGTCTAAGATGCAGAAAGGGGAAATTAATGGGATCCAACTTCCTTGTTCATCCCAAAAGCAACTCGGCATTCAACAGTTTGCTGACGACACTTTTATCTTCCTTCGTCATGATGATAACAGCATTAATAATTGTCTTGAGGCCATTAGAAGCTTCAGTGCAGTCACTGGAGTCTCTCTCAATGCCAACAAATGCTCCATTATTTGGCCCTATGAGGAACAGCCAACTGCTCGAATATTAGGACTTGGGATTCAGATTGTAAGAAGAGGTGAAGTCACAAGGCTACTGGGATTACCACTGGCAGTTGGAGCTCCACCTTTAGGTACATGGAATGCCATCCTGGATAAACTAAAGAAAAGGATCAATCTATGGTCAAGCAAAGGTCTCTCCATGGCAGGGCGGATCACCATAGCCAATTGCGTTCTAAGCAGCTCGTTAGTCTACGTCTCGTCAATCCTATTAGCTCCAAAGTATGTATATCAGCGTATGCAACAATTTATAAGAGCTTTTGTGTGGCAAGGCACTGCAAAAATTGCCTGGTCTGAAGTATGCAAGCCTAGAGCACTTGGAGGATTAGGCAGCAAGGACCTACTCAAGCACTCTCAAGCTCTAATCTGCAAGCTGGTATGGAATGCGTTAAACCAAGCGGATGATTATGGCTCCCATTTCATTCGGTATTGGCTTTGCAAAGCAAGCCCAATTTCTAAGCCTTCATTGGCGCTCACATGCAAGTCTGCATGCTTTAATGACTTCAAAATCGCACCAGGAACATCTGCTGTTAGCGCAAAATTTTAGAAGCTTGGCAGCAAGTGAAGGATGTCTTTCAGCCTGCACAAGCACCAGAGCATTCAGGAAATCTCTCTATCTTTTGGAGTCCTATGGTCAGCACGCAAATAGACCACCCTTTGGCTCTTAAGCACCCCAGGATCTGCAGAAAATGGGAAGCGGCTGGTATATCCTGCCTAAAGCACTTATGGGATAGTGAACATGAACGTTGGTGGTCCTGGACCAAACTCAAATCCATGATCAGGGGCTCCACTTCAGACAGAGTAGTCTACAAGAAGATCATGAGCAAGGTAAGAATATTAACAGGCATTGATGGGTTGGAGGAAGCATGGCTGCTCAACAATAAACCTGCGTATTCAGTTCATGAGGTCTATAAAGCCTTGGCTGATGACGACCTGCCAGTAGTATCCACCAGAATTAATCTCTCTACGATTCAATACACGAGTCAACTAAAAAGATGCTGGAACTCATTCTGTGCTAAGAAAATTCAAATGTTCATGTGGCTCAGTTGGCGTTGTGGCTTAGCCACCAAAACATGGTTGCTCCAGAGGAAAATTGTAACAGACACTAGCTGCCCTCTTCTTTGCGGCGAGCAGGAATCAGTCAATCACATGTTCTTTTGCCCAAAGGTGATGGCTTTTTGGGAATGGGTCTCTCCCATTCTACAAGTTGATCATGTTCAACTGCAATGGCCGCAGATTGGGCTGGTTTGCAAGGACAAATTGGGGTACTCAATCATTTGCGTGGCACTTTGGGCTGTCTGGAAGCACAGATGCGCCGTTGCTCTAGGTGGAGAGGAAATATCTACAACAAAGATAAAAAATGTTTTCAGCCATGCAATTGCCTTAATGGCTATCTCCCATATCAGGAAGATGGGACGTGATTATGATAAAGCCTTTGATCGACTAGGCTCTATTCAAGGGTTCTATTTGCATTTTAAGTGTTCATGGATGAGAGGTGAAGGCGGATTCTCCTCTTTACAATCAGATGAGCAGCAGATGAGTAGCAGCTAGGGGTCTTGTGCCCAGCACGTGAGCTTGGTAGCTCATGCTCCTTAGGGGCTCCTTTCCTTTCTTTGTACCCTTATAATTAATATAATTTAACTAGTTCTAGCCCTCAAAAAAAAACTAGCAAGAGGCACACCAGAAGATTTTGGTAAGGCTTTTAAGAAATATCTAGAGTTGATATACTTGTTAATATCATTAAAAATAAAGAAAGATACATGGAAGCACTCATCATAATGCTCCATTATCTTAGGGTGACCAGAACTATCTACTATTGATAAAAGAACTAGTAGGTAATCACTTATAGACAATTTAAGTGGATACTGATTGCAACAAGAGGGGAGAAGAGTTTCTACTTCACAAATAGCATAAACCTCGTGCAAGTTTTGTTTCTTCTGAAGTTTTTGGCATCCATAAAGTAGAGACAGAAGAGAGATGAGTTTAAGTAGATCGGTATTTATAAAGAGAATAGAAATCCAAACCAATTCCTTTGAGGCTTGGGAGCGATTGCAAAAACATGCTTTACAAATGGTGATGCACATATAGAAAGGATCAAATAGCACCGGGGAGAGACTGTTTTCTAATTGTTTCCTAACTATGGCCAAAGTTGATGCTTAAGCCCATATTTGAAACATCTTTTAATCTTGCGTGCTTACAAAGAAATGTTAAACCCTTTCATAGCATTAGAAGGTATGCCTCACTTCTCAGCACATCTTCTATGCTTTAACATATGAATCAAATATGATACCATCCATCCTTTTTTATACTTGTTTTCATTACATTGGTGGTGTTGTAAGCTCGAACTTATGTAACATGATGTCTTTTCTTAGTGTTATGGCTGCCTGTCAATGACAAAGGTCAGCAAACTACATACAATGAAATATTTTTCCACAATCTGTTCTCTAGCATCATAGACCATGGGCGTGTAATTTAGGTAACAGAATCAAGTACTTAACTCGAATCAGCAAAGTTGTAAATCCAACCATATCGAATGCAATATGCCATAAGTTTGCTTAATCTTCCACGCATACTTTGTGCATTTTCCTCACATTGCATTTACTGGTTTTCTTGGCCTCTTTATCTCCTTTTCTGCCTTAGTTTGGTGTTTTTTCTGTTTGCCATTACCACAATCCATTATTTTGACATCATTTGTTGGAATAATGCTAGGATCATTGGCTTCAAGCTCAACCATTTCTAAACTAGATTCCTGCCACATCCAGGTGATTTTCCTAAGCTCCACTTTCAAAAGCCC
Source organism: Isoetes taiwanensis (assembly GCA_021234155.1). Taxonomy (NCBI): domain Eukaryota; kingdom Viridiplantae; phylum Streptophyta; class Lycopodiopsida; order Isoetales; family Isoetaceae; genus Isoetes; species Isoetes taiwanensis. The sequence continues at coordinate 646,521 of JAJEKV010000017.1, read as the reverse complement.
ATTTCCATACTCTATAAAACCAGCAAGGCAGCTCCAGAGATGTGGAATAAATTGTGACTGTCGACCCAGCAAGGTACAATCTTTTTGTTTGTCTATAACAAGCATAATTACAGCCTGCGCATGAAAGTGGATTGTTCCAAAGATTGGTAGCTGTTAAGCTAAAGATTGATAGCCATTTTGGATCAGTGTGAGGAATAGAACGCTAAGTGATTGATGTGCACAACGCCAAGTTTATGATTGCAATAGGAATATTCTGAAGGAACACTAAGCTTGAAATTAGCACGTGCCATAGGCAAAGAGGTTTCCCTTTTGGACTCCTAATGCTTATACTTAATCAAAATATTACTGACCATGTGGAATTCACATATCCAAATAGAGGCCAAAGCCATTTTTTCAAGCCTCAATTTACTTGCACACTGTTGGTCACATGTCCTTCCAGAATGTAAAATGCAGACCATAATATGTTTGGCTTTGTGTGTCATGAAAGCCAGTAGTAGCATCCAGAATCTGCTCTTCATGTGAAATACCAGAAGAAACAAAAAGGTGGCTGGATATTGCCTGGAAGGCTTGTCTGGCAGATGCTTTATCAGTGCATGTCAACACATATAATGAGATCACAACAATTTATGTGGCTTTGTGTGTCATGAAAGCCACTAGTAGCATCCAGAATCTGCCCTTCATGTGAAATACCAGAAGAAACAGAAGGGTGGCTGGATATTGCCTGGAAGGCTTGTTTGGCAGATGCTTCATCATTGGGCTGCAGAATAAAGCCTTCTTTACTGATATTAAAGAAATGATCCCTATAAAACTGCATCTTCATTGGGAACTTCTTCGGATTTACCCACGTTCGTGCTGTATACTAAGATATGCCAAAAACTCCATCTTAGAAAAAACTACCAAAACTAATGAGATGCATGCCTCTCAAACAACACCATGCATTAAACTATCTATGTATGACGTCGCATGCATGTTTCTTAGTGCCATGGTTGTCTGTCAGAAAAATGATTTGGAAAAGAGACTTACTTTGTCCAACGATATGCTGCAAACTCCTCTCCGAAGCCTCTGCATAACCAGTCGCAGAGGCACAATAATTACACCGTAAACAATGTAGATATATAAATTACTTTTTTTGTGTTCCAATTGTGCACTAAATGATTGGCCATTTTAACACTTGAGAACAGTTCTCCAATACGACACCATTAACAGCTTAAATAAATTTCGCTGCTCAATGTCAGTAACCAAATAAAAGTTAAGGCAACAATTCTAAGTTTTATGAAGATAGTAGAGCAGCCTCCTTCGGAACCTTTCCAAGAGATAATAGCAATCTGGAATACATGCAGCCTTTTCGCAGATTCTGTTGCCACAACAAGCAAGCTGTCCTTTCTGCAACTTGATGCAATATGTACCATGCAAAAAATTGTCATTCTCACATTGCCCAAACAATACTATCGTCCAAGCATGAAGACATTTGCTAAGCCATTGCATGAGAAACACAAACTCTATGACGCTAGGAATAGAAGACAGATATAGATGTACATGTCCATATGAAGTGTGAGAGCACACACATAAAGAGCATCATTTACAGCAGCAGCGCGAGGCAGAGAAAATTATGATAGAATTGAGAAGCACGGTACCTTCTACTGCAAGTCCAGCAAGCTCTTCAATCTAAAGGCTTGATACAGTTTCATGGAAACCCATTTAAAAAACATTAAAAGTTGAAGAACGAACAATATGATGCTTACAGCATTGATATCTATAAAGACTGTAGAGACGACAAACATGAGAATAGATGAGATGATGAGTTCTAGCACAAAAGACTGAAGAGCACTTCTTGCAGAAATGGTTGCTGATAAATTGTTCACTTGCATAAATCATCATCATCACATCGAGTCAATTTGTTGCAGCCACCCTAAACGGTGTAATCCTATCATGTGGCAATATATTGGTCATGCTAGCTCCAGCTCCTAAGAATAACAGAATGAAAGTTGCAATTTCCTCTGTGCCAACCTGTTGAACAGGAGATGGCATGTTATATGTGGCAGAAGAGTTATGGCAAAAAAATATTGCTTGCACCTTCTGAAGTAATGTGGTATTCTTTAGGGAAGTGCAGTCCCTGAAACAACAAGATACGTACCGAACATATTGCATGTCTGCAGGGCAAGCAACCGACGTAAGGAAGGGGCTGGGAGAGCCGTAGCATGTTTCTATAGCCATGGCCACCATAGCCGTGGATTTTGTTTCAGCACTCTGATTAAAACGAGCTTGTAGCCGAGATCCATTGTGTTTTCGGCAACCTGATTTGCTCATTTTTGTTGTATATTTGCAGTCGAAGAAACGAGGTCTTTCGTTGGATGAGAAGATGGAGCCCTAAAATCCTTGCACTTGAACATCAACAGATTAGGCAAGACTAACCACTCACCACTGAGCACAACAGGAACACGTGAATGGCCACAAAGCTCCACGCACAGCACACAGCCTAAACAAAGGAGCAAATATGATCTGCCCTGGACTTCCATAATACAGAATCGCCAAGGCCATGCCATGAAGCTGGGATAGCCAAGTTCAGAACAACATTAGAACACAATGTGCTGGGGCCACGCCCAAAGCTCTTCGGCAGAGCTTCAAATAGGCTTGAAAAAAGAAAAGGAAGTTACTTCGTGACCCTTTCCATCTCCGTGCCAATTTTTGGCAGATTTTCTAATTTCCCTGGCCTTAGATTTGCAAAGCCAAGATCGATGGTGCAAAATAAAATACATCAGATTTTGATGACATGGAAATTACACGTGGATAAATTTAGAATTGCAAGAAAGGTAGGGCCGGTAGGGCTGGTGTGCTAAAAAAAAAAAAAAAAAAAAAGAAAAAGGTTCGGCGTCAGAAGAAGGAAATGGCGATCCGCGATGCGGAGAGAAATCACGGGGGCTTTCTTGTGGCGAGCTGAAGAGTTGACCCTCCCGGGCAACTTCGGGATCTTGTCGACTTACAACTAGATTTATGCACGGGTGAATTTAGGTGAAGAATTAAATCTTCCTTTGCAAATTAAATCCACGGTTTAGGCTCAACAAAGCAATCTGGTTCGGGCATTCAACATATTCATTCATAAGCTTTTATATTCCAAGTTCTAACTGAGCAAATCAATAGCTCAAATATTCACAATGTGTTATCAATATCCATGTACAACAATCTTGAGCAAATCAACGAAATCGCTAGCTCTAGAATTCAAGCACGATTCGGCCACATTGCCACCATCGGCTTTTGCGCCACCTTAACGGGTTCAGCGCACATGCACTCACCGGGTTAGTCCTCGTGACTAAGTGGGGATCCTTAGAGCTCTTCTGCGTACATAGGAACACTCGACATCTTGGATAACATACACATGAACAATTCCAAATATACAAGAGACTATGGTGCGGTGCTAGACAATGACAACAAAAGAAATATCATAAGAGTCGAGCAAAGAACACAAAGCCAAAGTACCAAAACAACATAACAAAGCTCGGGACAATGGGAAGCTCACCCGGCCTACATGCAGGGCCCTTAGCGAGAAATGCCCCCAAATCACATTCCGAGCCCCGGCGGAGTTGGTGGGGTGAACCTCGTATCGCATACCCCTTCCCACCATCGGCCCGGAGGACCTCTTACCATGGAGTCACGGGGTTGATCGTACAACCTCACAGGGGAAGCTACGCGGTGAGGAGGCCACGCCCGGTGTCCGCGAGCATAGATACAAAGAACACGATGACATGAGAATGCCGGAACTATCCAGGGCCACCCAACACGGAAGTCCGACCAGGAGGTTCAAGTACATAACATAATATCACAAGAACAACGATTGGAACAATGCAAAACCATAACATGTGTGTTCATTAAGAAATTTATTATAAATGTGCCTAGGTCATACTCTTAGCCTTCGTCGAGGTTGCCCATACAACCTAACCATGCCGAGGTAGCTAGATCGGTGATGAAAACCATAATGACAACTCAAATGTTGATGTAGCGTACTCAAACCACCCCTGTAAGGTTGATGCAGTACTCACTTCGCCATATTATTTACTTAAGCTCCCTTAGGTATAGTTTCAAGGTTTTAATATTTAAAGTTCCACTTCTTAGCTAATGAATTAATTGTGCATTCAAACTGGCGCCTCCAACTTACGCTTTTCCTGCTTAGAAATCCATGGGGTCCCCTGACCGCAACTGCCTGGAACTTCCGTCAAGCAGCTCCCAAGCAAGCCCCATCTCTAGGAGCAAGCCGTCGCAATTACTTAGTTATCTAATTATAAATTCAAGCATTTATTCATTCCTAACATGTTATTCTTCAGCAACGCAAGTTTTACACATCTCTTCTTACCTGCGTGGGCTTATCCCGCTGATGATCTGCACTCAACCCAAGCACAACTCAACCTGTCTACTTCATGTTTTCCCTTGCATCAACTTCTTTTTAACTCCTTATTTTGCATGAACTAATTCCTTGACACGAACAAAGAAACAAACATAGCAACAACTCAATAACATTTACTTTATTACTAAATTTCGTAGACCCAGAAATGGGTCTAAACTTCCTTTACCACATTGAGGGTTTAGGGGAACGGCCTGCGGATTAGGCATGGCCGGAGCTCCGAGGCCAGATCGCCCCTTCGTAACCCGGCCTCGGCATTGAAATCCCCCCGCCTGCTCCCTAAAGAGCGGTTTCGCCCCCTCCGGGCCCGGTTTGGCGGCTCAAGATGCCTCTTTTTTCCTCCTCGATTCCTTCTGCGTTTAGGGCAGATCATCCCTTCTAAGGCACAAATCGGCCTCTATCATGCAATTCTAGTGTGATTTAGATATAGGATCCACTGTTTGCCAGCAAAGTTCCGGTGGAGCAAAACCATTCCTGTACACCTCTGAGGCCTTGATGCAGCAACTCCGACACCCTTTTTATCTGTCTGCCTTTCTTCTATTTATCTGGGTTAAGCTTGAGAACGAATTCAACCTACCTTTCAAGCTTGCCTTAAGCCCTGTAACTTCTATCATGTTGCTCTTTGAACACCTCAATTAATTCTGAAATTCCTGCATATTCAATTTAAGCCTCGCGAGCTTTTACGAGCCTCGGCAATTCCAATCATAGCTAATCATAAAGGAAATCTATCATCCAAAAGCATGTACAAATTGATTCTTGGCAGCCTATGCAACTACAACTTGAATCCACAAAATCCAAAACCCCACCTGATAGAATAGATCGATGCAGTTCTTGATGCTATTGCCAAGCTCCTGCCTTCTCTGTGTCTCCTCAGCCCCACAATCTTGAAAACCGTTCTCCTCACGTACTACCAACAAAAGCCCTCTTCTACAATTTTTCTTTTTATAGTTTGCTTTTGTGGATTATGTACAAATACTTGTACAATACGGGTCCTTAACTTCCCAGGACCATTACATTCTCCCCTTCTAAAATTTAACCCATGTCCTCATGGGTCGATCCTAGGAGCTGTCATGCTTACTGACAATTTGCACTAGCAATCTAAAGCAGATACACAGACTGCTACAACAATGAAACAAAAGCAAAACCATCCTGAACCTTACCTGGAATCTGCACTACAGAAGCTCCTTGAGCTCCATCACGTGGAGCTTCGGCGGCGTACACAACCATTTGGTGTTGCGGAAGATCCATCACTGCGGCAGCTCTAGCTTCACCACTCGGCTGCCTTCGCTCAATGGTTCTATCATCTGTACCCCATCTTTCTTCGGGTTGGCGCTCCCTTTGATTCCATCGAGGTTCTCCACGGCCTCTGCCCCTACCAGCATTTGGATATCGATTGGATCGTTCTGCTCCCATGGCACTTCTATTTAGCTGTTGTGAATCCATGGGCATTGAGGAGCTACGTCCCTCAATGTTGCCAAATATTGGGCAATTGTTTCTTGTGTGCTCTATTCCCCTACAATGGAAACAACGTCCCTCTTCAAAGCACCGCTGCCTTTCCTCGTCAGTGAGCCATGGGGGTAACTTACTACCTTCAATCTGACTGCTACTTGCCCGGTCCCTCATATTGTTGCTCTGAACCTCCACAGATGGACTAGCAGATGGCTCCCCTCGGAATGATCGTCTTCGGCCATACGAACTCTCAACTGGCCAAGAGGAAGGTGCCTGCCTCTTCCTTTGGGTGTCTAATGCAGCTTTTTCTGCCAAATCTGTTTCTCGGCTTTTGGCAATCCGAACAACCTCCTCAAGGTCTTTATAAGCAACTCCTGACATCGTACTCTTGACATCGTACTCTTGATATCCACATGAAGGCCCTTCACAAATCTAGAACACAACTTGACTTTATCCATAGTAGGACAATGTTGGAATCTTCTAAATCTTTCATTGTAATCTGCTACGGTGCCAGTCTGTATACAATCAAAGAACTCGTTCATCTTCTCAACCTTGTACCCTGGAGGTGTGAAATGACCCTCAAAAGCGGTCTTAAAATCAGCTCATGTAGCCTGTACTAAAGTCTTCCCTAGATCAATCAGGCATGTCTCCCACCAAACTCTTGCAAAGCCTCCTAACATTGCCTGAGCAAGCAGAGCCTTCACAGAATCCTCGGCTTTGATCAAATCAAAATAGAACTCTACCCCACGGAGCCAGGCATCAGCATCATCCCCTGTTATATTCTCACCTGTGAACACTTCTCGTCCTTTAACACCTTATCAATAGCTTTCTCAGCCTCACTCTTTTTTGATCACGATGCACTTTCTGGCGCAAGGCTTCTTTGAATAGCTTGCAGGATACTAGTTACATCTGGAGCTCCATCGGCTCCATCTCCCCCTGCACTACTAGCACCACCAGCATCCATGATCTCTTACTAGTCTGCACATAGACAATGGAAACATTACCAACCCACTTCAAGAGCATGAACCATTCTCAACTCCCACTAAGATCCAACACGCCTCACGATACCAATTGTGGCCGAGCACGCCGAAGTTGACCCTCCCGGCAACTTCGGGATCTTGTCTCGACTTACAACTAGATTTATGCACAGGTGAATTTAGGGAAGAATTAAATCTTCCTTTGCAAATTAAATCCACAGTTTAGGCTCAACAAACAACCCTGGTTCATGCATTCAACATATTCATTCATAAGCTTTTATATTCCAAGTTCTAACTGAGCAAATCAATAGCTCAAATATTCACAATGTGTTATCAATATCCATGTACAACAATACCGAGCAAATCAACAAACTGCTAGCTCTAGAATTCAAGCACGATTCCCGCCACATTGCCACCATCGCCTTGGCCCACCTTGCGGTTCCTTTGCACATGCACTCACTCAGGGGTTAGTCCTCGTGACTAAGTGGGGATCCCAGAATCATCTTTGCGTACATAGGAACACTCGACATCTTGGATAACATACACATGAACAATTCCAAATATACAAGAGACTATGGTGCGGTGCTAACAATGACAACAAAAGAAATATCATAAGAGTCCGAGCAAAGAACACAAAGCCAAAGTACCAAAACAACATAACAAAGCTCCGGGACAATGGGAAGCTCAAATGACCTACATGCAGGCCACATTAGCGAGAAAATGCCCGGCCACTCACATTCCGAGCCCCGTTGGCGGAGTTGGTGGGGTGAACCTCAGTATCGCGATACCCTTCGACCACGCGCTCCCGCTGGAGGACCTCTTACCATGGAGTCACGAGGAGTTGACGTACAACCTCACCGGAAGCTACGCCGTGAGGAGGCCGCCCGGTGTCCTGCAGAGCATAGATACAAAGAACACGATGACATGAGAATGCCGGAACTATCCAGGCCACCGAACCTGGAAGTCCGACCCCGGAGGTTCCAAGTACATAACATAATATCACAAGAACAACAGTGGAACAATGCAAAAACCATAACATGTGTGTTCATTAAGAAATTTATTATAAATGTGCCTAGGTCATACTCTTAGCCTTTCGAGGTTGCCCATACAACCCAACCATGCCGAGGTAGCTAGATCGGTGATGAAAACCATAATGACAACTCAAATGTTGATGTAGCGTACTCAAACCACCCCTGTAAGGTTGATGCAGTACTCACTTCGCCATATTATTTACTTAAGCTCCCTTAGGTATAGTTTCAAGGTTTTAATATTTAAAGTTCCACTTCTTAGCTAATGAATTAATTGTGCATTCAAACTGGGCCCTCCAACTTACGCTTTTCCTCGCTTAGAAATCCATGGGGTCCCCCTCGACCAAGAATCGCCTGGAACTTCGTCAGCGGCTCCCAAGCAAGCCCCATCTCTAGGAGCAAGCCGTCGCAATTACTTAGTTATCTAATTATAAATTCAAGCATTTATTCATTCCTAACATGTTATTCTTGAAAGAACGCAAAGTTTTACACATCTCTTCTTACACAAAGTGGGCTTATCCGCTGATGATCTGCACTCAACCCAAGCACAACTCAACCTGTCTACTTCATGTTTTCCCTTGCATCAACTTCTTTTTAACTCCTTATTTTGCATGAACTAATTCCTTGACACGAACAAAGAAACAAACATAGCAACAACTCAATAACATTTACTTTATTACTAAATTTCAGAGACCCAGTAAATGGGTCTAAACTTCCTGCCTTTGCATTGGGTTTAGGGGAACGGCTGCTTGGATTAGGCATGGCCGGGGAGCTCTGAGGCCAGATCGCCCCTTCGGAACCCACTCGGCATTGAAATCCCCACTTTGGCTCCCCTAAGAGCGGTTTTATTTTCCAGCCCGGTTTGGCTTGACTCAAGATGCCTCTTTTTCCTCGATTCACTGCGTTTAGGGCAGATCATCCCTTCTAAGGCACAAATCGGCCTCTATCATGCAATTCTAGTGTGATTTAGATATAGGATCCACTGTTTGCCAGCAAAGTTCCGGTGGAGCAAAACCATTCCTGTACACCTCACGAGGCCTTGATGCGGCAACTCAGACACCCTTTTTTATCATGCGCCTTTCTTCTATTTATCTGGGTTAAGCTTGAGAACGAATTCAACCTACCTTTCAAGCTTGCCTTAAGCCCTGTAACTTCTATCATGTTGCTCTTTGAACACCTCAATTAATTCTGAAATTCCTGCATATTCAATTTCGCCTCGCAGGCTTTACCAGAGCCTCGGCAATTCCAATCATAGCTAATCATAAAGGAAATCTATCATCCAAAAGCATATACAAATTGATTCTTGGCAGCCTATGCAACTACAACTTGAATCCACAAAATCCAAAACCCCACCTGATAGAATAGATCGATGCAGTTCTTGATGCTATTGCCAAGCTCCTGCCTTCTCTGTGTCTCCTCAGCCCCACAATCTTGAAAACCGTTCTCCTCACGTACTACCAACAAAAGCCCTCTTCTACAATTTTTCTTTTTATAGTTTGCTTTTGTGGATTATGTACAAATACTTGTACAATACGGGTCCTTAACTTCCCAGGACCATTACATTTACAGACATGGACATACTAGAAAGGCTATTGCAGAAGGTCGTTGATAAAGAGTTTATGCTCGAAGAGATGTCCAAGGAACTGCACAAGTAAGAACGACAGAACTTTCATTTAAATTTTCCTTCCGTAGCAAGAAATGTTTTTAGGGAAGCCAAGGTGTATTCCGGAATACACTTTGGCTTCTGTGGGTAGTCCAATGTGTATTCCAGAATACACTTTGGCTTACAAGCCAAAGCAAAAGTGTATTCCGGAATACAAAGCAAAATTGTATTCCGGAATACACTTTTGCTTTGAACGTAAAGCAAAAGTGTATTCCGGAATACACTTTTGCTTCAAACGTAAAGCAGAGGTGTATTCCGGAATACACTTTTGCTTTTGGCTTGTAAGACAAAGGGTATTCCGGAATACACTGTGGCTTTTTCTTCTTGCTTTCGTTTTCCAGAAAACAACACTCACCTTGTTTAATTGTTCTTGACTTCCAGCCAGAAAAATGTTATTACGTGCAGTTGAACGTAGACAGCTGGGACAGATGTAAAGAGCTGTATCCCATAGCAACTTCCGACGAGCGTATTATCCAATACGCTCCAAAATTTGAAGGTCGGGTACGCTTTTTCCCCTCGCTTTTTAATGTTTTTCTTTTGTGATGCCCGCCTAACATCTTTTACTAACAAGAGCAAGAAGAAGAACAAGGACCTACCGAGGAGAGGTTTTATGCACTGGTAAGGACCGCCAGAGAAGAGAGGACTCTGGATAGGCGTATTGTTGATGTTGAGCCGCCGACTACGAGAGGTTTTCCATGTTTGATCAAAATAACTTTTATTCTATCGCTCATGGGGACTTTTGCACTAAGTTGGTCGGAAGTATAAAGCCACAAGATTTTACATTGGTCATAGCGTACTTGCCGGTATGGGTTCAAAGAAGGATAGCCGCCACGACGATCAGCCATTCAAAAACTCGAATTTAATGCTTTCGCCGACCTTAATTAAGGTGTTACCACAAAGAAAACACCGACGCCTTGTTGTGTTCCACTCAAAGATGCAATCCGGACTTGTGGAAGCTACTTTCAAGAACCACTTCGGTTCTCCGTGCAAGCCGGTTATGAAAATATGGTCCGTGAGTCTTCAAATCTCGAAAAGGGCTTGAACGTTCTTTCTTTCAAGTTTTGAGTCATTCTTCTATTCCGAATACGTACTTACTATTCCGAATACGATCTTGCGGTACAAAACTAATATCAACTACCATGGTGGAGGACCGAGGTCGCCGAGCAAGGTTGAGTATCTCCATGTAGCTTACTGGAGTTTCGACGGGAAGCGTACCATGAAGCACTTTAACACAGCAGCCTGCCAAAATTTTTCTAATGTCCTAGAGTTCCCAAAGATGTCTGAAGTCTTCAGGACCCAAGTGCACAAGGCAAAATTAGAATCATTACCGGAAGCCACGAAGCTAATTAACCATATTCGATATGTTTTCACGCCCGTGAGATTGGGTCCTAGATGCTTTCTCCGGCTCGGTACAACAATAGCATGTGCACTTAAAAGGGCCGTAATTGTGTTCTTTGTTGACATTGATAGAGAGTCTCAGACTTTATTAAGATGCGGTTGTCTGCTCTACCAACTCTACCAGATGAAAATCAAGAGTTGGGAGCCAAATCATCATCAGATTTTGCCAAAATGACATCTTCTGAGATACAACCTCCTTTCACAAGCTCTCTGGAAGATGAAGCTACCTTTGCAGAGCTCAAAGAAGTAGCTCTAGCTACTATTCCCTCAAGAGACTATTGACACCAACAAAGATAAGACAAAGGACAAAGGAGCAAACCGAGAGATAGAAAAGGTGAGACGAAAGCAAACCAACCAATCGAGGACTTCGATTTAAACCTCTGAGTTAGTTTTGGCTAAATTATTTACTATTGGCTATAAAATAATGCCATATTTGATGTACAGAAAAAAATTAATACAATTTTTTTTTTATTTTTACGTTTTTTGGATGTCCTCGAATTCTAGTAATATTCCTGGTGTATTAATGTCCGAATTTTGCCATTTCAAGTGCTCTTTTCTACAAATGCAAGATTATCACTTCAAAAGAGCCCAAAATGCACGATAAAATATTTTGTTTCACTTGAAATCCCCAACTTCTTTTGAAAATGATCATTTTTAAATCCCGTGTTTTTTTTGAAATCTTTGAAACGGGAGTGATGCAACACTCCGCTTAATTTGGTAATCTGTTTAGATTGGAAATAAGAAGGATAACAAAACCGAAGAGGAAACAAATTAGTTTACTTGCATTGAACCGTAATGCAAGAACCACACTACATCATTTGCACTATTTCGAAAATTACTCTTTTGTTAGTTGAATTAGCCATAGAAACCTCAACAAATATGCACATACAAAGCAAAAGCATGTGATCTATAGCTAAGGAAATAGGTAGTAAAGAAATATACCGTCGCCCCGATCTAGAAGCTAATAACAACATAGCAAAGCATGGCAAGGATGTGATAATAGGCCTTCTAGATACACAGCAAGGATAAAATTACAAACTACTATTGGCACTTCTATATCATGAATTGAGTCCGAAAAAAAAAACGTTTACTCGATATGCAATTTGGCCCCAATCTAGGAGCTTCAACGATGATGATTTAGGGCCAATACCATTGCATTGGAAAGGGACTTGTGTATCGTGCAAAATGTTCAATTCTTCTACATGCAAATGGTAAAATATTTCTTTGAGACCGGCAAAGAACTTTTTAGCTATTTTTATAATGCAAAAATAGAGCGAGTTCATGTTTCTCGTCAAATTAATGCGGAAAAATTATAGGCGCAAAGGTATTATATCAAAGGATATGAGAAGAAATATGGAAAACCCGAATGCAACTAGAGAATGTTTATCGGCCGTGGATGCAAATGGACATGGAACACACACTTCATCAATCTGCCCGGTGCATTTGCTTGAAGCAAATGTGTTTGGATTTGGAAATGGAACTGCGCAAAGGAGGAGCCCCCATGGCCGGAAGAGCAATGTACAAGGTTTGCTGGCCAATTCCTTCACAGCATAAAGGCGACGATCGTGCTTCGAAGAAGACATGCTTGCAGCCCTTGATGATGCTGTGAAGGATGGTGTGCATGTTATTGCCATGTCTATAGGATCTCCAAATCCCCAGCCGGATTATTTTTCAGATGCAATTGTTGTTGGTTCATTTCATGCTGTCAACAAGGGCATTGTCGTTTCATGTTCTGCTGGAAATAGTGGTCCTACTCCTTCCACTGTTGGTAACCTTGCCCCTTGGATCATTACTGTTGCTGCTAGTAGCTTGGACATGGATTTTCCTTCCAATGTCTTGCTTGGAAATGGCACTGTATTGAACTTAAGTCTTAAACCATTTTGTATAGCTCAGAAACTTCTTAGAACTGATAAATGTTAAAAACCCTTTAGTACAACTTGAATTGCATCTAACAATTGTGGTCTGTTCACACAGGGAAAAAGCATTACTCCTTTGAATCCTTTCTTCTTTGCAGGAAATGCTGCCTTGTCTAGCAACATCACCAATGCCAGGTATTTCAACTTACTACATTGACTGAGCAATACATGTAACTTGTCTGTAAATGATTATGCATGCTTTTGTGGCAGCCAATGCCTTCCCAACTCATTATACTCTACAAAGGTGAAGAGCAAGGTCGTCCTTTGCTTGAGAGGCCAGGGGTTGGCAAAAGTCAAGAGGTCTTGAGAGCTGGAGCTGCAGGATATGTTCTTAGCAATTCTGCTGCTCAGAAATGAGGTGCCTGTTGATGCCTATCTACTTCCTGGAGCTGCTATCAATGCCAATAATGCACCATCGATGGCCGCACCATCGATGGCCGCATTCTCATTTCAGGGTCCCAATTCGCTCAATCCAGGCTGCAGGTTCTCCACTTTGTCTATAACTGAATGCTGCACTGGCCTAAACGTTTGACAGAACAAATATGCTCCACAGAGCTATAAGGAAGCTGCAAAAAAGCATTTGAACAAATTGCAAAGAAGATGCAAGTAACTTATCCGCTTATCATACTTGTAAAATAACCAGAGTCCGACCCTCGCAAATGCTGGTGTAACTCGAATCTTTGCCCTTTGTTCCAGCAACAGGTACTGAAGAATGAATCCCAAAGGCTTTCAAAAAGGTGTTGCATCCTTTTCAAATCAAATCGAAGGCCTAGAACCCCAGTTGCCCAGAGGAGGCCTCTCCCGTTAGCTGATTTCGAGAGTGGCAGACCAACAATGGAAATGACCGACAATTTACAGCCAATAGTAGGTTTGTAGCAGTCATTGGCATATTCCAGGCATATACTGACATATACCTGTAATATACCACAAACCCACATGAACGAGGGTTTGCCCCCTTAGGGGCAACCCAAAAATGCTCAGGACGGACCTCTAATGCACTGGAATTGAAGATGAGTGAACCCATCCCAAATGAGATCCATTGCAACGAATATTCGCGATGTGGCATATTCGAGGAGTTACTGGAATCACTCGAATACTCTGCAAAAAGAGAATATTCCGAAGGTTATGCAATATAACCCTGCTTCAATCGGACCTTGAAGAATGGCTAGATTAAGTTAATCTCAAAGGGCACCCTAAACCTGAAGCCCCTGTAATGGGAAGCATCATCCTCCTGGGCGCATGGTGCCCCGTAACCATCGCTCCCAGATCGCTGCACAAGGTAAAACCCAGCACCCAAGCAACTATAACGTTTACAGCTTGTTGTAGAAATACGGGATTGACCCAGCCCTCTAAAACCTTGAATTTTCTTCCCTGTGGAGAAGCCGAATGCAGAATTTTTTATCCTGGAACTGCAGATGGAAATGGAAATAGAAATGGAAATGGAAATGGAAATGGACATGGAGATGGAGGGGGAAGCTCTGGCAGTCCCAATAATATTCCCGATGATGGCAGTGAAATCTGGTTTGAGAATATCCTGGCAATGTTCTGTAGGATTTTGGGGAATAAAACAATGCAAGTGAGCATCATTGCATTTTGTTTGGGTAGTCTTCTATTATTTTCTCAAGGACATAATCCTGCTTTTGCTCAAGTCCAGAAAAGCCAAGCTGCCAAGGAAGAAAAATGGAGCGATTTTGTTTGGGAAATTCGCTCTGGCCGTTGGACTAGGCTTCGAATGGATTACGAGAAGGATGAATTTATAGAGGAAGTTGCTAATATCAGTGAAGAAAAGGCAACGAAGTTGCTGGATATGAACATGGAGGCAAATGAGCCTTCCTCAACTGCAGATAATTCAAATTTGGAAGTGAGACACAGATATAAGGTGGTTAGATTGAAGTTTGCAGATGGTGTTTTACGGCTCGTTGAACTTGTAAAGCAGGTGATGCTACCAGATGGTTATCCTGCCAGTGTGACCGAGGATTACATGGAATACACTTTGTGGAGAATGGGGCAGGTGCTTGCAAGTCAAATTAATGGAGTGCTCACCACACAGGTTCTTTCTGCTACCATGCTTAACATCATCTTCAACATGTCCCCCTTTTTTTTTTCCAGACGAGCCTCTTCAACACAGATGGGAGCGTGGTCTCTCCAACACAGATTTCATAAATTAAATTCTTATGCACATTATTAGATTTTCTGCATAAGTTCATACTTATCTTCTTGTTGAGGCCCAGTCATATTGTCCTACAAAACTTTGAATTCCCTCCCAGATTTGGGATATAGCACACTTTTAACTTATTATATGAAGGCAGTTTTTTTTTTCTTCTCTCACTGGCAGCAGTGGCCCTACATACAGTAAGTTTTCTGTCTTCTTACATACAGGCTCTTTTGTATGCAATAGGATTGGGCAAAGGTGCTATTCCCGTAGCAGCTTCTGTGAACTGGGTTCTAAGAGATGGGATCGGTTACATGAGCAAAATTTTCTTATCAAAATATGGTCGTCATTTTGATGTTCACCCAAAGGGTTGGAGGCTCTTTTCAGACCTTTTGGAGGATGTATCTAATGGACTTGAGCTGTTGACGCCAGCTGTACCACACCTATTTCCTGTGCTAGGTGCGGCTTCTGGAGCAGGCAAATCAGCAGCAGGTCTAATTCAGGTAAAAATTGAGCAACAAAAGGTAGTTAATTTCTGCTTTCTCAAGACTATAATATATCTAATGAAGTCTCCATTTATTGCTCTTTGACATTGAATTATTAATACTTTGCTTCCTTTCTTCGTTGACAAATTTGTTGAGTTAGTCTAAACTTCAGTTAAAGCAATCACGTGTTGGTTTTTTGTTTTCAGTCTGCTACTCGCAATTGCTTCTATGCCGGATTTGCAGCTCAGCATAACTATGCAGAGGTGAGTTTCTCAATAGTGATTGAGTAACTTGAAAATATTTTTGACAATGCAACTAGTCTTTGAGACAGATGCAATGGCCTCCTTGTTGTTGTTGTGGGTACTATGAACATCCTCCATCATTGCAGCTTAGGACCATACAGAACTCAGTCGACGGTTTTTTATTAATCAGGAACATTGTATTTAGGAATAGAGTTTATTACTTTACATCATGGAGTAACTATTAGTTCACATGTACAACAGAATTCTACTTTTTATGCCTATAATAAGAGGAAGAAAGTAGAGTTAAAGCACAGTTGGGCTCTGCCTGCGCCACCTAATGGGGTGTTGGAAACACTTAGGCAGAATTGTGGATGGGTACAACTTTATCTACGTTTTTAAGCATTTCAGCTTTTAGAACTTGCCAGTTCAGTGCCTTGACATTAGCGCAAAATGTTGTCATTAAGCTATTGCGGAAGATGCTAATAATCACTCCTCCATCCTGTCAAATACATGAGACAGATACTATTTCTTATGATAATAATACTCCATAAATATTACTGTAATATTTTTTTTCTTATAATAATAAAAAGCTTCTAAGGATGGGGTAGAACCTAAAGATGGAAAAATGACTTCCAACCAGTACTTGCTTGAGGGGTCACTTACTTTTGGAACAAAACATTTGCATTCGCGTGTTAAGCTCCCTTCGTCTTTTGTTTGAAATTTGCAATAGCTGAGTATATGATGTTGGTTTGGAAGGTGATAGCTAAAGGAGAAGCACAAGGGATGTTGAGCAGGTCTCTCGGTATTGCACTTGGGATAGGGATATCAAAGTATGTTGGTGCATCTGGTCCACTGCTAGTCCTTACATTTGCAGCTGTGACAACACTGCATGTTCTATGTAACTTAAAATCATATGAAGCAGTACAGCTTCATACGTTAAATACCTATCGAGCAAGTAAGCACATCGAAATATTCTGATTAGTTGTTCTTTAAATGTGATTTATCTATGTTGGAAGAACTAAAGGATTCAATTTGTTAGAAGATGATGGACTTAAAGAATTCTGCAGAAGTGGTCCGCTTGGACAGAATGTAGAACATAGTGCGACAAAAAGCTCTTACGTGTATTAACTTTTGGCTTTGTACCTTATTTTTTTAATCTAATGGCTTGTGGCACAGCTAGGCCTTCTTATGCTTGAATATCTCAAAACTGGCAATGTTCTCGCTGTGAAGGATGTCAACTATGTGGAGCCCATTTTCCCCAATATGGATGCTGTGAAGATTTCTTCCAAGTCTCAGGTACCTAATTTTCATGAGATCAGAGTTCAAAATTGGTCTCTATTTAAACTTGTCTGAGTGATATATTTTAGATAATCTAATTCTGAATGCCGTATCACACTTGCATGTAGCTGAAGTGGTATTTAATACAAGTTATGACAATAGTTGACCGCTTCATTGTTTGCTAAAATGATCACTTGTTGTTTTATTTTGCAGTTAGGTGGTAGATATATAAGCAATGAAGCAAAATGTGCAGCTGCATATATCCAAAACCATTTAAATCTCGGTTGTTCATTAATGGATGTGACTCCCAATGGTAGAATTGATGAGCTTCTTGCGCTGTACGATAGAGAAAAGTACCTTCTAACATTTAATGAACGACGTTTTATGGTAAGCATTTTGAAGGTCCATAAAAAAGGCATGATTATCTTATTTGTTTTGCATTTAAAAATGCTTATAGGTAGCCTTGAAGGAGACTAGTGGTTCCAAAGATCTTTTGCGGGCAATGCTACAGGTTGCTTATTTGTACCATTTGCGAGAGAGCAATTTAGTGATATCAGAAAGCAAATTGCTCGAAGTTTCATATCGGAAGATGGACAACACATTTAGTGAATTGAAACAAGCTTTGTCTTCAGCTGGATGGTTGGTAGATGGCTTAGTTGCTAGGCCTGGTCCTTACAGATTTGCCGGTGGAACATGTTAGTTTATAAATCATTGAATCTAGGCATTTTTGACATAAAAAGAAGGCTAGATATCGTTGATGGAAGTCAGGACTATCTTTACTGGTTGACCTTTTAACTGTTAGGGCCCTTAAGGGGTTCTTGAATTTAAAAAGAGTTGGCTTAACATTATACAACTGGGGATGCAGTTGAGTATACACATTAATTAATGTGAATGAAATCAAAGGTTCGGAAATTCGTTTGGGACTATGATTTTAGCAATGGTTGGGTGAGATAGGGGGAGATTTTTTAGTTCGTTTTTTTGTCTAAGTTCTAGAATCGAAGGCGTTGTCGAAATAGGAAGGCATGGGCAGGCCATCTGAGCATAGTGCAGTGGCTGAATCCAGGGGACTATGGCAGGGATTTTTGCTGGTGATGAGCCCAATTTCCACAGGAGCTCGTTTGTGGAAGGAGAGGATGCTGGGCTTCATGTTGCAGAAGAACTGCTTGCCTCCGAAGAAGCTCGTCTGAAGATTCCAGCAGTGGTTATGGAGACGGCACATGTATTTGAGGATAGGGGCCCTCATGTATTTGAGGATAGGGGCTTGCGGCCCCATGCATCTGATCTATCATGTTTGGATGTGAGTGTGTGAGCAGGGTTGGAGAGATACTCTTCGCTTGAAGAATTTAATCAAGATGTGTTTGACTCTTGACAATCGAAACATGCTACACAGGGCCGGACGTTTTCAGATGTATCATGGAAGATGGAAGGAGACATCTTATTGCATCTCTTAATTAATAATGCTACTGTGTAGATAACGCCCTGGCCCGTTTTTAGATGTATCTTATTGCATCTCTTGTTAATAATGCTACTGTGTAGATAACGCCCTGGCTCAAGGGGTTACTCGAAAAAAAAATTCGAGCCAAAATATTTTGGCCATGGCCACATGGCCCAAGAATTTTTTTTTGCCGGTCCCGAGGGCCAGGGCGTTATCACCCTTAACGCCCTTAACGCCCAGGGTCGAGGGTTTTCACTGAGGAATTAGCAAATCAGGCTGCCGTTTTGGTAATCAGCTGCCACTAGTTAGAGATAGAATCGCCTGTTCTTGAACCAAGATCAGAGGTAGAATCACTTGTTCTTGAATGTCGGATTTTGGATAAGAGGCCAGAGATAGGATATAGGGGCTATTTCCTTCTGCGAGTCGTCCATTTTTTTGTGCAGGAATGGAGGTTTGGAATAGAACCTTGCTTTGAAGCTTAGATGCAGATCAAGATTAAAGGCAGGGAATTGAACCCTGCTTTCAACACCCAAATAAAAATGTTAGTAAGGCCCTGTTAGTGCCCGGCTTTTAGCAGTAAGCCAATCAAATCAAACGATTACAAACTTCCGAAGTTGCTCTCTAATTCCACACGCAGCGATAGTTTAAGTTTGGGCAGATGATGTGGAGCATTGAGGAGAGGCTAGGGAAGCCACAAACTACTGGATAACTATCAGGGAATAGACCACGATAATTCGGTGGGAAGAAATTATCGGACCTAGATCCTTGACAGGTGCTCCTCAACAACGACGGATTTGCTCCACGACTGCAATTCAGCCAGACGTGATTTTTGTAGTGGAATCGAAAGCAAGGGCGGCATTTTTGAGGGCGTGCGCCTGTGTAATGTGATAACCGCCGGCTTTTGTGTAGGCAATGGAATCTCACCCTAAGCCACTGTTTTGAGTCCCCCGTGAAAAAGTAAAGAAAGGGTTTTGAGTCCCCCGTGAAAAAGTAAAGAAAGGAAGAATAAAAGGAAGAGAAAGAAAGGAAGAACAAGCGTTCTTTGTGCTTTGCCGGAAGAAGAAAAAAAGAACTTTGTTGCTGCTTTCTTTGTTGCTGCCATAGCTGCTGAGAGAGGAGAAAACGCCAATGAGAAGTCGATGAAGAACCCCAAACAAACTAGAGTCCCAGAAAATGCATGCATGGGAGAATGCATGCTCGCCTCTTCGAGAATACCGATCTGATGGCTCGGATCGATGGCATTCCATTAGGCACCTTTCTATATGTTGGTTATAACACACCTCTGTAGCAAGAATTACGTGGACAAGGCTTTATACGAGTGAGAGACATATTATAGGATGGTGGTTCTGCTGCACTAGTGCATAGTAGGGTGCAAATCTTTCGTCCACCTAACAAACTGTGACAGCTGCTGTGAAGAAAGGCACAGTAGACCACCTATTGCTGGTAAATGCTCGTGCTATAGTTGCCAATGTAAATATGACCGGGGCTGCTGCTACAATCCCTCATAGTGCTACTGGCACAAATTCAACTATTGTTGCAACCCCTTGAAGTACTTCTGATACAAATACAATGATTGTTGCTGGGGTGTTGCTGATGCAAATTGCTGTTGTTGCTGCAACTCCTCGAAGAGCTGCTAACCCACACATGCCACCACTTTCAAATGAGGATTGTGCCTACATATGATTTCTTGGAATTATAGGGGCTTTCTATGGTAAACAAGGTGACCTAGCAAATGCACTAATGACCTGTGGTGCAATTGCAGATTACTTTTTCAAAAACACGTAAATTCTGCATTTTAGCCATTTAAAAAAAAAAAACAAGCCCAAAAAACGCAGTGGAGCACCAAAATGCAACTGAAAAGAGAAAAGCCTATGCGCGCATAGACAAGACAGTCCTTATTAAATTATAATTTATTTAAAAAACGCAGTGAGCCTAAAGAAATCCACATTTCGAAGACAAGCAAGTTTTCTTGTTTTTAGACAAAGTAAAAGACAAACTTTTTAGACCAACAAAATGCAACTGAAAAGAGAAAAGCCTATGCGCGCATAGACATGACAGTCATTAATGGAATATATTACATTTAAAATAGGGCATATAGAATAAAATGTTTAAATTTTTGCACAGAATTTTTAAATATCTAAAGGAACATCCTTTGCAGGTATTTCCTCATCTGATTCAGAAGCTTGGGAAGACTTAGGATTAGTAGCTTGTAGTTTTTCCTCAGACTCGGCCGGACTTTTATCCTCTGTGACCTTAAGTGGATCTTCGACAGGAATCAATTCAACATAGTCAGCTTGATCGTCAGTGTTCCCGGTAAAAGGAGGCACAGGCTCTGAACAGGAAAAGGCCGGAACACCATCCTTATCCTTGATCCCAAGTTCCTATTTTTCGTCCCGGCAAAGCCGTAAAGGAACTCCACTTCGGATTTGATGTATGCCAATCGCATTCTGCGTCGGCGCCAATGGCTACGCATTCGCGCCCTTCAGAGTGCACAAGCCAACGTGGTGCGGATCCTCGAAAGGCCAACGACCCAATCTCCGTGTTGCGAGAACATCTCGAGCGTGTTAATTAGTCTCGAGGCTTCCGGGTAGGGATTGACAATGCGCCCCCGTGAACTGGGTCTGCAATGCGGAGCTTTTGTAAGACCGGCCGGGCATTGAAAAGCATTGTGAAAATCCATGCCGGTAGTATTATAGTGCATTTGGCTTCTCGCCCCGATATCTGTTGTGTAGCCTATGTGAATCAAGCCCCACACGTTGACAAGTCTAGCACCACCACCTCCCCCTAATATTCGCCTTTAACCTCGCAAAGAAAGGAAACACTTTGTATTCGCTATGCCCGCATGGAGAAAACAACTAGACACTTACCATATGGCGACCTCGTAACCCAATACCTTGCGGTGGGTCTTCATAGCCGCTTGCACCATCACCGCCCTCGTTAGTTGAGTGGAAGACGACAATCCTCCGAGGCGGAGCAATGTTTATCTTAACAAACCTCCCCAAAAAAGAATCAAACTCGGCGTACGTAAATGAAGAGACATCACCACGGCTGTCAGGCAACTTAAACTCGTAAGGTATGTCAGCTATGCACAAGGAATAGTTGCCAGGTCTCAAAGTGTGGTCAAGTTTGACACAATTCCCACGATACACCTGATAAAGAGAATTTTGGTCAAACATATCAAATCTTTCAAACTCCGAAGGCACCAAACTCTGCTCAGCTTCTTGAGACTTTTTCAGCTTTGACCGCTCCTCCTTAGCTAGCCGGACCATGTTTAAAAATCCAGGTGGCATGGGGTCTTTCTTTTTCTGAAAGCCGAAAAAATTTGTAAGAAACAAAAGGACAGCTCCCTCACTCCTGTGCTATGCGCGCATAGCATGGGAGTGAGGGACCTGTGGTAGTGTTATGCGCGCATAGCAATACCACAAGGTCCCTCAATCACATGCTATGTGCGCATAGCACAGGTACAAAAACGAATACCTAAACTCAAGCAGCAAGAAGGAGAAACAAATGACATACCCAGTTGGTAAAGTTGGTGGCATATTGATTTATTTTCTCGTCTGAGGACCACGTGGGGTATAATTCCCGCACCTTCTCCCAGTTGTCGCAGTTGAGGTGAACCATTAACTGTTGCTGACAGAGTGCACAATCTTTTTGGCTGCACACATTCCAAGAGGTTAATAACAAACATTGGAAAAAATGTGAGTGTGTAATGTAGGCTTACTGCTTAAATTCTCTCTGCATTTCTTCCAGAGTGAACTGTTTATCAACAACCTTTTGAAGGACCTCGCAAACTTTGTCAACATTTTTTAGGCCTTGCATTTCACGCCAGGCCATTATGCCCATATCCTTTTGCTTTGCGGGATCACCTTTTTTCCTCTTGGAATCCGTTGACTTACCTTTAGTTTTTAAAGTGCCCTCAGAGAACATGTCAAAAATTTTTTCTTGTAGCTCCCAGACCTAAGATAGAAAACAACGAGCATGTTAAAAAAATATTTAAGAGCCATGCGGGCATAGCCAAAGGTGAAGGTCGAGAGAAAATACTTACACGTCCATGCCGGAAAGCTAACTGAAAATAATTATCATATTTTATAAGAGATGCTCGCATCCGAGGTGGAGGTTAGTTAAAGACTCAAGAGCACACTGCTTGTTCTTTTAAGGCCGTCTGAGCCCGGTCTTCCTTAATATCTTTCTCACCTTGGTGCTCGAAGCGGAAGAGTTCATATTCCTTGTGCATGAATTTAATTTTATCTGTGAAGCTCATACTCATCCGATACTCATTGACCACGTTGTGGCTCATTGCAAGCAGCTTTGCCTTTGAGTCAGTGACACCCACGTAAACAAAGGCAAAGATTTGTGAAAAGCAGTGCTCCTTTGTTTCCTTGTATAGTCAGTCTTCTTGCCTTGAAACCGTGGTGCCCCTAAAACATAGTATTTGTAGTTCTCGTCCTCTTCCTTAACCTCTACGGCTCCTTATCATTGCCTTTGGGCGGGGATCAACTATACAAATATGAGGAGTCATTCTTTGCATTCGGGCTGTCTCTTATTCTTTCTTTTCGGTCGCGGTTAAGTGGCCCGGTAAATTTTATGGGACTGCGGTTGTCTTACACCTTGCTCATCCTTAGGTGCAAAATGGGGTCCCAGATCCTGAGAGAGATGCATGATGCGGAGACGCGACATCTCAGCTTCGATTTCCTCGAAACTTCTTACTTGCCATATCCTTCTCCTTTGCTTGCTATCTTCGTGCCAGTCCCTGACAGCTTAAAGCTTGCTTAAGGGCCTTCCCCGGCAGCTTTTGAGAGCGGATGTGGTTTGTAACCGGGCCAGCCTTGTAATAATTTCTTTTTACCTTTTTTTTTTTAGGTGGCTCCTCCTCTTCCTCCTCTACATCCTCCTCTTGATTTCCTCTACTTCTTCCTCCTCTTCCACATCTTCGACCCGGTTGCAAAGTGGCTCCCCATTGCTTTAGAAAGGGTAAGTTTTGGAGCAGAGGGCATTGCATCTTTCAATAATTTAGGAACAGAGGCACTAGAAGTTAAAATAGGATCCTTGTACAATAGCGGGTCCTTCAAAATGGTGACAAGATCCCGGAAAGAAACATTCCATTAGCGCAAGAAGAACATTAAAGTTTCTAAGGCTATGCGACATAGACAATACTTACAATTTTTGCTTTCATTCGGCCTGAATGTAATCCCCGCATGTCCTCTGGAGACACGACCGAAGCTTAAAGAAATGGGGTCCACCGAGTAAACATGTTGAGACCCCTTAGTCGATGTGGTGCGCAATATGATACATACCAAGAGCTCGGTATCTATTAACCCCGCCACATCTCTTGAAGCCGCCCAAGTCTTTGGGTTCTTTACCAAAACTGTCACAAATGTACAAATACAAAAATGGTCGTTTCTGAGGGCTCACCAGGTTCCTCTTACAAGTAGCCACTCTTCTTTGGTCCTTATGAAATAGGAACCGCCCTCTCGATCATGAAAGGTGTAATGGGAGGTGCATCATCCTTTGGTTGATTCTTATCCTTTGTCGGCTTCCTCTTCTTGGCGACCTTGTGGGAGGAGCTCGCTTGGGATTTTTCTTGGTTCTACAAGACAGAAAAAACATATTAAAAGACAGCTAGAAAATGTACAAGCACAAGAAGACCTAACATTATGCGCGCATAGACAACAGCAAGTAAAAACCATTATGCCTATGCGCGCATAGACAATGGGAGGATAAAAGGTAAATGCCTATGCGCGCATAGACAAGGGATGCTATAAATGTTGGTGCCTATCGCGCCATAGACAATACAAGAAGAGAAAAACAATATGCCCGTCGGCGGCGCAAGAACATTAATAAGAAAAATAAGATGAGAATGCCTATGCGGCGCATAGACAATGAAAAAAAAACACTAAATGCTACCCAAAGAAGAAATTCGCAAACAGATGTCCAAAAAAGCTGAAAATCAACTATCTTTGACTCTAACAAAAAGTCCATAAACGGGCAACATTTGGTATAAAATTTCTAACAAGAACTGTAAACTGCTACTGGCTGAGATGTTTACGTACCTTCCACCTGACATGTTTGGCGACGCTATGCAGGAGTCTATGGAGATGCTACAGTTCGAAACGGAGAGCAAAATTCTAGAATGAGGTCGAAATACCTTGGAGTATCGTCAGATGTGCAAATGCCTCCATATGTTTTCGTATTTATATTGTGTTACGTACTTTGCTTTTCATCTATGAATTCTTGCATGCACATCTAGTTTTGGTTGTAGGCATTGGCTTGTGGAGAGAACGTTTAATATTTTGTAATGTTTCTTGGTTGTGTGGCATCTACTTTTCGTATTGAAGTATGCGCACATAGACAAATTTTTCCCCCTATCGGCGCATGGGCAACTAGTGTATATGACGTTTGTAATTGCTTTTCTATGCTTTTATGGGCATGTAGACTTGCAGGTTTGAAGGGAGAGGGTTTAATGGCTGAAACAAGTCACTCTTCCTTGTGCAGCAATGGAGAGCGACGACGACGTTTTTACTTCAACTCCTCCTGTTAATGTGGCAATATTGTCTCGTGGTCGTTACAACACACCCACACCTGTAGGTGACGATGAAGAAGACTTCGATACGCTTCTCCCCAATGCTACCTCCTCCACGCCGTCTCCCTCCCCTTTACACCTACTGCGTGTGTCTACCTCTTTTCAAACTCCATCTCCAAAACATGTTTTACATCATTTGTCCGTTTTTAAAACACCCTCCCCGCCACAATCAAGAAGTATCTTCTCCTCTTCCCCTACTGAACGTACTCACTCTATTTTTGATACTCCTTCACCTCTCCAGGAACTACACGAATCGTTGCAATATATTGTAGATTCTGCGAAGAGCATGGTTACCCGGAACCGGAACGGGAACCGGAACGGCACCCCAAATTTCGGAACCGGAACACTTCGGAACGGGAACATCCAACTTTGGAAAAAATAAATTTTGAAAATGGATTTGGTGTTCCCATGAGCTAATTAACCTGTTGAACTAGTTTTCAATTTTAAAATGTCAAAGGGTGATGTATAATAATGGCCAAATGAAAATAAGGCTCTACCGTAATTACATATTCTTATAAATAAACATAAAAACACCACATAGTTTAACTTTTATGATGAATATATCTTAAGCCATCATTATAAAGAAGAAATCTTCTATTATAGCAAATATATGGCATGATAGCCTCAAAACATATTCATAATAAAGTAGCTAAAACAATAGTTTTCAAAACATTAATTTCATGACAATCCTTTAACTAGTAGAACTAAAATCATTTTCAGCAGTAGCAATGAGCAATTGGGCATATCCTCATTCGCATTATCACCATTACCTTCTTCAGCTTCAATTTCTTCATCCTCACAATGTTTGGCTTCATTATTGTCTGTTCTGTTCACAATGTATGGCTGACCACTCGGTGGAAATGAAAAGAGAGGAGAAGGGCTTTTCTGCCTTGTTACGAATGAATATCAGAGGCCCAAACCTACTAAAATCGAAATTTGCAAAAGTAAAAGTGAAAAATAAGAAAAAAAGATGAAGGAAATGGTCAAAACAAATTTTATAGTTGGGAACAACGCTCCCAACTTACCATTGATCGGAACGGCGTTCCTGTAACATGCACATTGAACGGGAACAAAGTTCCCTTTAACGCGGCATGCCCCGCGTGTTGAACCAGAACGGCGTTCGAACGCCGCTCCCGGAACTATGGCGGAGAGACGGTGTCTTTGTGTCTGCCGGCCCTTCTCTAACAGAAAGGGCTTCTGAGGAAGACCTTCAAGTTCTGAAAAGAAAGTCGAGAACATTATTTGCTGACAGACCTGGCACTTCCGTTGAGGGCGACAAGGTTGATGATCCCGTGTTTGAAGACCTGCAGTTCGCCTCTGAAAGACCTACCACCGCATTAATCGCCGAATAAAAATCCCGCGCAGTGAAAAACCCATACAGCAGTGCGAAAAGATTTAAGAGGGATGCCACAGTAAAAGCTTTTAGAATTGTTATGCGGGGAAGCGGCCGATGGGGCCGCCTTTACATGAGAAAGCCGAGGAGAATTCTTTGTCGCCGAAAAAAATGCTTACAGGCCTTTACATTTTCATCTTTAAGGCACATAAGACAACGGTTTTTGTCAATGTCGAAAGGTGATCAAGAGTTGTACTTGGCATACAGTGTAAAGCCTGAAGTTGGAGACAATTTTTCATACTATGTTTCGAGCAACACAGTGTGCCAACTTGCTTTTAAAAGCATGCCATTGGAAGTCGTCGCATATCAAGAGTGCAAAAAGAGGTTAGACAGAATATTCACACCCAAAGAAAGTTGTCAAGATGTATTGCCTAGAAGCAAAAGCTTGGCTGGTAGGTTTCTTTGACTCTAATCGTGAGCGACTTCCAAACAATCCTCATATCATCCGATGATTATTACTAAGAAGGAAGTCTACAAAGATGTACAAGGATCTTTTCGAGTTCAAGTCGAAAGTTCATATCCTATTCCTACTTCTTGAGGTTGTGGAAGCAAGAATTCAATCTTGTTAGGATTCAGAAGGCACGATTTTCTGTTGTGTACTAGTCTGCTCCACATTAAAGGAAAAACGATCAATGGCAAAGGATATTCTAGAAAATGCACGTCCCTTTCGTCTAATCCCTTCTGGTAGCACGGCTAGAGACATTGTCTTATCTTGGGCATAGCACGGCGATTTAGTCTTGAGTTTGTCTATGTGCATAGCGGTCTTTTAATCTTGTAGTACTCGCGACAAAGGTCTCTTCAATCTTAGAAGCCGCCCCTTCCCCTCAGAGCTCGCCTTATCTGCGCCAAGATAGCACGCCTACAAAAGCTTTTCTTGCCTGTGGAGCCTTACTTGTTGCCAGTGTTGACAAAGCTTTGCCTATGCACGCATAGCACGCTACAAAAGCTTAGCCGATTACGTGGAGCCTTACTATTGCTTCAAGGTACTGACTAATGTCCTTAATGCGGATCGGATAACTCAAGAGTTGCAAGTTCACGAGAGGCTCAAGCCTTGAGAAAGTTGTAAATGTTCCAAAGGATTTAGATGAATCTGATTTTTGAGGCTTCATTTGGTTGGGGCGATGATCTTTCATGGTGTTTATGCCGGTCTTGAGTATTTTTGACCTATCCAAATATACACATCGATCCTAACCTCACGGTGACAATACTAAATAAGATTTTCTTGGCAAAGGAGAAGTCGCCTCAGTGTTGTACATACGGTTAAACAATACTACTAGAGAAAACAAAACCAAGTTTTATTTGCTTATTAAGCAATGCTGGTCGAAATGGGTATCTTTAAAGGTCAAGGTTGGTTTCTTACTTGTGGGCCACACCCATGATCGATAGACCAAAATGTTCGCCAGATTTTCCGTGGGTTCGCGAAGGAAAAAGCATTTTGTGTACACTCCTTGTCAATGTGATTGAGCAAGCTTACAATCCAACTCGGTTGTCGAAGTGCTTAGCGAGACTTTTGATTTTCGTGAGTTTGTTTCCAAATACATGGTGATACAGGTCATGCTATCCATAAGTTGAATAATTTGACATTTCAACATCATGTAAAAATTTTTCTCAAGGACGGTAAAGCACAACCTCAAGGGAAGTACTTTGTCACCTCCCAAACTTGGCGACTGGGGCAGCCTCTGAAGATTTAAAATATGTTCCCGAAACTAAGGTAATGAGAAGGGCTATTCAATGACCGAAAAGTGCCATAGACTATCTGAGAAAAGAACAAGGACAAAAACCTTCGCCTCAACGACCAGCATGGAGAAAAGTATAAGGTCAGGTTTTAAGTACTTCAAAGAAGAGGACAAAGGTCAGGGGAGAATTTCTTTTCAATAATGCGGGATGTAACTAAATCCCTCAACAAATCTCCTTGGAAGTTGCTTTTGTTGGCCTGGTACTCGAGTTCATCCCCTTGTTGAAGCGGACAAAGGAATTGCAAAGGGTTCCGCGGTTCTCGATCTTGAAGTCAACAAGGAACCCGATCGTGTAATGTACCTCGAGTAAGACGTGCCTTGAAAAAGAACCAAGGCCAAACTCGGAAAAATCCAGCGATTTGAGTAAGGGGATGCTTATAGTTTGTACCTTCGACGGCGATGACGAAGAGCGTCCTTTCGGATTGGCGCGGGTTAAAGACATTGTACTCAAAGACAATCTCCCTTGTAAAGTGAAAGTTCATCGGTACCAAACTAAGGATCTGAGATCCTTTGTTGGTCGGTATGATCTGTGATAATTCCTTTCAAGAAGGGCCAAAAAAGCGCTGAATAAGAATCACATGGACAATCCGGACTGAACGAAACTCAAGTCTTGCTTATGATTTCACACTCAAAAGGTTGATAATGTGGCTACGTCGCGACAGGTTAACTTCTATCAAGTCTTTTCGAAGATAGTTCTGAAGCTTCCCAGGATGAGGACAGTGTTCCAGCGGTTAGCTCTTCGACCACTTCAAGTGACAATGAGGACAGTGGTGACGAGTCTGAAGGAGTTGACGAGTATAACGACATTCCTAATCCTGCTCTTCTCAAAGGCTGTAAACTTCTTGTATAATGTAAATGTGGGCACATCGTTACCTCCTAGTTTTGGCTAGAGTTTTTTGTACATGTTGAAGGCCTTTGCCAAGCTCGCATAGCTTCTTCCAAGTTCATCCATGTTTTTTCATGTCTTGTATAAGCGCCAAATGCTATCAGACATGTTAGTTAGGTCTTCTATGTTTTTCATTGTCTATCTTGGCGATAGCACCTTTTGTGGTTCATCTTGACTAATAACAAATAGATACACCTAGATTTGCCAATCTTGCTTTCATTTCTTGTGAAGATTTTAATGGTTCTTTAATTTTGCTACTTTTCTTGTACTTCCAAGATTTTCCTAAAAGGTGACTCCAATTTTACAGCTTGTTTGGGTGTCTAGAATTCACAAAACAACAAAAGTTTTCTAATTTTGGACCAAAAAAGGGGTGTCGCAAATCAAAATTGAGGGCTGTTTTTTCAATTGACCCCCCAAAAGTGGCAATTTTTAGGTTTTTTTTAGGGAATCTTTGAAAGATTCCTTTTTGTGGTGCAAACGCAAGTCATTAGTGCATTTGCTAGGTCACCTTGTTGGTAGAAGGGAGACAAAAACTCCTTATCAAGGGATATGGATTTCATTTTTGTTATGGAAACATGAAACATGTTGGTCGGAGAACAATAGATCTGTCGGGATATCAACACTATTCATTGATCAACATGTGTACATGCAAACTGGACCATAACGACATAGCTTGCCATTACAAAACTTCCTTGGCATCTTTGATCTCATGACACAAAGCAAATAAGCACAATCAATACATGTGAACACGTGCAAAATACATCTAGAGAAGCCCTACCTATTGCAACATGCTATTTCCCACATAAGGACTCAAACTACTACGATAGGCATTTACATATGGATAGAATGGACTTGGAGATTTTGCACACACAACTACAACCCTTCTGACAACGTCCATTTCATTGGCTGAGGATATATTTCTACTCTACAAAGGGCCTTTGGCCACATACATCAGCTAATGCAGGACATCTGTCACACGCTTTAGAATACAGTTACTTCAGATGTGCAACATCTTCTCCTCAGGAGAACTAGCGGAGCATTTAGCATGGTGGATTATGTGCTCATGGTTGAGCAAGGTCTATTTTTCTCACACATGTAGTATAGATGAGAGGGTGGATTTGGATCACCCACCCATCTTCGTCACAGTGGATTGGCAATCAATAGAACTCCAATGTCAGTCCACCTCTTGCCTGCCTCAGCTTCATTGGACCTATGAGAAAATGGAGGATTATAACCAACTGCTAATAGAAGAGATATTGAGAATCTTGCAGCTTCTCACATTGGAACATTGGAACAGTCTGTCAAGCTTGTTACTATACTTCTGAGGGTAACAGAGCAATATTTTTCAAGAAGAGGCATAAATAGACCATCACACACATCCAACTTCTCTCTAAACAAATGGTTTGATAATGGACGCAAAGATCTTAAATGACAACTCAAATTGGTAATTGATCCAGCTCTACACTTACAAGCAATCAAGATGTGCAGAGCTTTCACCAAAGGCAAAGACACACTACATTGCATGGTCTATGAAAAATATTCTACCTTCTTGACCGCCACCCCGAAACATTTCGGAGGAGAGCTGCACAAGCCTATGCAGGCTCCTCTTGGCAAAATCTGTTCAAACCAGTGGCTGTAGTACTTGATGCAACTCTATGATCCTAATATTGTTTAGAATATTGTATCAGCACAAGCCGGTCCCTTTTTAACTATAATGGTGGTAGATGTCATACTTGGCTTGCAATGATTCTTAATTGACAATGCAACATATCTAAATGAACATGCAGGTAGAACCTTTTTTTTTTGGAAGGATGACGATCTATTATCAAGAAAAATCAAGATATATACAAGGGACCTGTGGCATGACACTCAAAACCTAAAGGACGAAATAGTCCACTAAGCAAAACCACCCATACACAGTATATACTCAAACTCTATGTGCCACCTTGAGGCATTTAATGGCCTCATCACAATCAACATGGTCTGCCACATCGAGATGATCATCAACAGACATCAAATTATCATGCCACTGAATAGAACGAGGCGGGATAGCCTCGTGAGATGACATAACAGACTTCTTTCTCGCCGCCTTCTTTCAATTGACCTGCTGCCATGACTCTTTTGTGCACAGAAGATTAGGATGATCAGCCATAACAACCTCAGAAACATGAGAGGAAGAAGCATCAACATGGAGAGAAGAACGAACTATAGGTACAGATGATGATGCTAAGGACGACACTATCGGAACTGGAATTAGAGCATCTTCCATGGACGAGGAATGCAACACAACTGGTAAAGGTTGATCATGAATAAATGAAGAAGTAACAATGGGAGCTTGAGCCTGAGAAGAAGGTGGAATAGATGCCTGAGACACACGAGTGCCTCGACGAAAGCTAGCAAAAGCCTCCTTGTCAGGAAACAGACGGGCTAATTCTGGACCATTCAGAAGCTTATCCAATGTTTTATACCAAGGCCCACTTTTCACCACTATACAATCTAGTAAAGCTGAGTCCACTGGCATTGAGACACAAATCCTCAGACCGTTCATGATGGAATGTGAGATATGAACTCCAAGACCAGGTGCAATTGCAACTAGATATTGATGGGCCATTAGATCAGGAGGAAGATTAGGTATCGAGAACCAGCACGGCATCTTTAATGTGCAAACCATATCTGGTGTAAAACCTACATCATATACTCCCCACCAAGTGGATCAATCCCTCTTGATACCAAAAAGTTGTGTCACTACTTTCAAACATAATAATGTAGGTAGAACCATTGATGTGGGTTGGACCTCCGATTGTCCCAGTCCTGACGAGTTTGTTCAATAATGTATTCCATGAAGGCTTCCTTATGCAATGGATCGTCAGCAAAGTAGTTCCAGTATATAAAGCATGGGATTGATATTATACTGCCAATTACTAAACCATTATGATACGTCTTTTGTTGGCAAAACTGCTCGCCAAAATCCTTGAATAGCAACTGACATCATGGGCAAAGGAGACAGAGGTATATTGAATACGCAAGTTTTAGATCCTAGGCAATTCACCTCTATATAATATTTATCTTCTTTTTTAAAATGGGAGGATGTTGGTTTTAAGCGGCCGAACGCCAGATAACGCCAAGATGCATGCGGCGTTCCTCCCCCTTGGGGATTATTTTAGCCAGATAATCCTCCTCCCTGTCTCTTCACCTAAATTCGAGAGGAAGAGCGCAAGAAGGCGACGATTGCCCCATTGGCTCCGGCGGAAAGAAAAGATACATCGCGGAAGCCATTGGAATGTGGATACCATAGTGAAGTCATCTAATGCGTCCCCGGAGGTTGCTGAAGCTTTTCGATTGCCTGGGCGGAATTGCCGAAGCTTGAGGCTTGGCCGCATTTTTTACAAAGGCTAAGCTAGAGGATTGAAAGAAGCAGCTTCCATTATATCCAAATCGTTCGCCAAGTTGGGGAGCAGAGGATTCTTAAACTGCTTTTGTTGGTTTCAAAAGCGGCAATCATGTATTCTTCATACTAGAAAAGGTCTTTTTTTAAAACAACCTTTCTAGCTGCAAAAATATCATTGCCAAAGATCCTTGGCCATGCCTTCCACATATTTCTTAATGATTGTTCATTATTTTTTCCCAGATTAATCCATGGACCTTTTCTATAATTGGCGATTTCCCGGTAGGGGCTCTATGTACTGGCGTTTCTTGGACTTGGGTACATTCTTTGGTTTTTACAAAACAGGTGCTTATACATGACTAGGATATGCTCTTGCTTCTTTGTCGATAAATCTTGAATTGGTGCCCCTTTCTCCTCATTTCAAGCTCCCCGTATTCTCGCTTCTTGGCTTTTTGTAGTAATGAAGCAACACCGGAAGTAGCGCCAAGGCATCCGGATTTGTTCAAAGTCGAACTAGAAAGGCACTTGAAGACATTCAAACGCTGGGTGGGCACTAGAAATCACGTGAAACAAGAGTAAATCTTTGATTCCACCTCATCATGTTTTTAAGTTTACCAATGTAGGTTTATTATAATCTTTGAAAGATTTTCATTGCTTGTGACTAGAGATAAACTTGAAGGAACAAAACCGATCCATTGGATAGCCACATCACAAGGTTTGCTTCACAATAGTTTTTGTTTCGATCTAAGGTAGAGCCGCCACGTCTGGGTTAATTGACCCATTACTTGGTATGTTACAATGTGGTCGCATTTTGAAGTCTCCGAAGTATTTTTTCTAACACATTTATCGATGATTCCATCGAGTTTTTTTCTCTTTCATTAGCAATCAACCAGCTGGAGCAAATAAGGTTCAATGATATTTTGTGAGTGATTATTTTGATTGGCTGTATTTTCTCCTACCTACACTCTTGATTCTTAAGAAGCTTACTACTTTGTAATGGATTGTGTATTGTTCTTCTCTCATGGGGCAAGTACCTCCATTTTCCGGCATTTCAATTTTACTTAGATTCTCAGACATGCTTTCTTTTCCGAAAAGTAGTATCACGCTATTCTTTGATTCTACTCCTTCACTTCAAGTAGCATCAGCTTTAGAAAAAGATAAATAACACGGACCACCTTTTGTTTTCCAAATGCTTCTAATTTTGCATCTTATAGCAAGCATCTCTTCAAATTGTTTGAGAATAGGAAGTTGTTCAACCGAGCTCAAATTTAAAGCAAGTGATGGATATGCTTGCACAATCCATGCCTTCTCGATTGATAAGCAAACTGCAAGGTGACTTAGGCATTGAGGATATGGTTGGCACAATGGAGAATTATGAGGATGATCCATGAAGCAAGGACCTTGAATGTTGGTCCGAGGCAAGGGGCT
This sequence comes from Isoetes taiwanensis, assembly GCA_021234155.1. Classification (NCBI taxonomy): domain Eukaryota; kingdom Viridiplantae; phylum Streptophyta; class Lycopodiopsida; order Isoetales; family Isoetaceae; genus Isoetes; species Isoetes taiwanensis. Next base: position 612,697 of record JAJEKV010000017.1, on the reverse strand, counting down.
TTGGGACCACATTACTCCCAAATTCCCTATAAACTCAACCGGGTTGACTCCTCGCCAATCCATGAGCCACCTCCCCCAAATGTTGATTGAGGGGTAGTGATTAAGTCATCCATGAAGCTTAGGAGCCACATATCCATCATAGCCTTAACATCATGATCATGGTTTCCAATTTAGCAAGTTTTGCCAAAAAATGAACTAGCTGTATAAATGCTAACCTTGGTTCCATCTCTAACATGTACCCATATTGGAACAGAACTCTTGAAGCATATCATTTTCTGATTACAATGGTCCAAGGGCCACAAGGAAATTCAATCAGGATTTTTTGCTCTACATCCTTGCAGACCTCCAAGTTGTGCCCTTGCCACTTGCCATAGATTTCTCATGGAAAATAAGTCAAGAGCAACAGTTATTTTTGCATGTTATTTAACTATAGCTTACTAAGACTCTTTTTTTTGCAAGCACCTAATTTAGCAAGCCTTGCATTGTTATTCAATTGTAGATCAGTTGGCTGAATTATCGAAATCTCAATCATATCAATGCGTGCATTCTTGGGCATGTTTCAGCGTTTGAAATGATGCAGCCTAATTGATATTGTAACTATTATTCATGCTTCATCTGCATTTCTACTTGCTCTAACATTGAAGATCGAAGAACGCCTTATTACCAGAATAGAATGATGTGGTCCTCATGTGCTGCGGCCTTGGATCTTCAACATTGCTTGCTTTTCAAATGTCGTATTGCATTGTAAACATCCTAAACAACGAGAACTGGATGGTGTCAGCATCCCATCAACATGTTCATGCAAATTCATTTGGTGTACACATTATTACAGCTCCATATTTCCATGGGGTTTTCGTTTTTATTTCTTAAAGAAGGCAGGGATCTAAACTAAAATGCAACTCCTTTTGCCTGGATATTGACGATCATCTTTCAGAACAAGCAGGTTTTATACTTTAAGATTCTTGCATTTGAGATTTTGAGAGTTTGGCAATTGAAGTTGGCTCATTCTCATTTTTTTTTTTATGGAGCAGTTTCCTGAATTTAGGGTTCTTTCTCAACTCTCTACTTTATATGTAATATTTCTATCATTGTTTCATTATGGGACTGTGTTTCATGTTTTTTTTGCGGCATGTTTTAATCTTTCTGGCAAATGTTTTGGCTATCTTTGTAACCATTTTTATTTTTTGCAGGCAAATATATAAACAAAAAAGTTTCATTCCAAATCGTGGACGCATTGTTGGCAAAAATAACTTCACAAATTTGTTTTTGACAAGGAGGTTAGAATTCTCCTTTTTTGTTTGCACTGTTTTTACAAGTTGTAGAATATGTGGACAATGCACCATCTGATTGAATGTAGCTCTACACTCAAGATTTGAACTTGAAAACTGCCGCTATTTTCGCTATTTTCCTGGTAAGCTCCTGTTTGAGCATGCATGTCAATTTCCTTAGTGATGATCTTATGGAGCAAATCTTGCTCCTATTATGGAATTCATGCTTCTTGAGTGGTGCTTATCTTATCTTTATCATGTTTGATATTTATTTTTCCATTGTACAATTCTATCACTGTTTTAAACTGTACCATATTCAGTGTCTTAAACTAAACCACAGGGGTTAACATTGTATTCTTTTGATGCCTAAGATTGCGGTTCTATAATAGAAAGCTCTTCCTTTCCAGATCAAGTTCATGTTTATGTGATTCTTAGACACGTGTCCAACTCAAGACCCATGTACATATGATTTGCATTGTCCCAGGCGATATAAATGGTTCACAAATGGATGCTTTTAATGGCTATAATATTTATACTATTATATGCAGCTGCAAACACAAGCCCACAAGATGATAAACAATTTAATGCATGTCATGTGGGTGTAATCAGTTAATTAGCCATCATAACCAGCATTTTTCTTTCTGCAGTTGTTGCTTTTGAGACTCTCTCTATCAGTTTGAAGTCGCCTCCCTTTTATGCATACAAGCGACGCACACAAGGCTCAAAAGCATGCAAATTTCGTTTCTATACTGCCACAGTGTTGTATTAATGGTTTTGCATGGGACAGAGAATATGATTTGAATATGTTTTATAGCAAGGTTAGACAGAATTTAAAGGTAAACAAAATTCAAGTTAACTACGAGTTAAACCAATGGTTAGATACAAGTTAAATTTAAAGTTTACAAGTACGAGTATATACACACGAACATTATTTTTTATTAGGACATCGGAATTTTTGTTTTCTACACTTTAGTTGTTTGTCTATTAAGTTCTCAAGCGTCTTACCTATTGTAAAAGATCCGCAACTTCATATCTCAGCACTTTGTCTCCTACACAATGCGAGCCCTATATCCATGCACTTTGTCTCCTACACAATGCGAGCCCATGTAGACGCATGTGAATGTCTTTTGGAGACTTTTATGATTTATTTATAAGGGACCAAGTATAACACAAATAGTTCATATCAAAAAGTTTAACAATATTGTTTGGGAAATGTGAATGCATGAATTGTTGGATACAATTGTTTATGCTTTTCCCGATCATGATCATGTTGAGGTGATATGTTGGTTGACCAACTATAACCTAAGAACCTTGAAATTTAGGATTATAAAATGAACCATTGGTTACTCACATAATCACTTATAATGGAGAAAGTTTTATGCTTATAATGGAGAAAGTTTTATAAATCTCACTGTGTTTTAACTGCATGTATGCACTTCCACTTACATCTAATACCCTTATTCCATCTACAATCCACTGAATCTACAAACTCCATTTCACATACACATTTCATTCCATTCAACCTAGGCATGGAATTTCATTGCACTCTATTTAGTTATATCCCTTCCCATTCCATCCCATCCCATCCCATCTACCCATTCTATCCCACCTATTCTCTACCCATTTCATGCGACCATGAATAATGCCCGGCATCGCCGGGCACACGTTTCTAGTTTATTTATTTATTTATTTAGTCAATGCTCTCTTAGGACCTTGAGAGGTCATGGAGCACTCTATTTACAATGTCAACAAAAATTTCCGATGTGTATCCACCTTGGTTAGATACTCACCTAAAAAATAAGGTTCTATATTTAACAATGTAAGGAAATCATCTACGTGTATGTCAAACGCATCTCTAATGTGTTCATAAACCGAGCAATGTAGAAATGCATGGTCTTCGTCTTCATAATTTACATTTCCTATCTTCCTGGGGAATTTTAAACCATCTGCCTGTCTCTATCTCCAATCTGTGTGAGCTAGTTCTATATCTAGCTGTTGTTTGCTTGTATATCTTTGGAATATCAGCATTTAAATATGGTTGACTCTTATATTCGTCCATATGGTTGACTTTTTCCCTGTAATATAGCATCTTGCTGCCTGGGACAGCCCACAAATGGTCTATTGCAAGCCTTTCTAATAATGTTCTTGCTTCCTCTTTGTCAGATGGTCAGTTAGATTCTGAAAGTCCCCACTTTTTTGCCCAATTCCAGAAATCTTTTAACCATCCCTGACCCGCATTCATCATGGCCTGATATGAGATTCGAGTCGATTTCTGCTTCTTTAGTCTGTTAACAAAATTTACGGTTTGATAGAGAGCTTCAAGCTCTAACGGTAGCATCCCGGCTTCTGCAAATATTATTGCATACGATGTCTGAGATTTGATTCCGAGCTCCTCTCTCAAGAACATTTTTTGCACTGATTCTATTTGGCTCCACATCTTAGATGAGCTTCCTGGCCCCCAGATGGGCGCACCATACAATAGCACCGTCTGCACAAGAGTCTTAAAAAGCACTTTTTTTAGCCCCCAGTTAACGAATGATGCCTTGCTGCATTTTGTTAGCATGCCATACAATGCTGATTTGCCTCCTGCAACTCTTCTCTTAATACATTCTTTCCAATTGTATTGTGACGCAAAATCAATTCCCAGGTATTTATAGCAGTCCACTATTTCAAGTGCTTGGCCTTGGTAGAAGAAATCTGGTCTCTCCCTAGTGCCAAATATCATCACTTTCGATTTTGCTATATTTACCATCCCTTTAGCAAGACAGAAAGATTCAAGCACTTGCAAATGCTTCAGAGCACACGTTTATTGGCTAAAAGAACCACGCCGTCGACATATAACGTGGTTGAATGAGATATGTACCTACTTTCGCGTGCGACAAAGAATGGTCTTTCATCCAGTCTTCTAATTCATCGATGAATATGCCAAAAAGAGTTGGAGATAGTGGACACCCCTGACGCACCCCGATAATACTTCTCACTAATGCGCTTAAATCCAAAGAGATTTTTATCAAGATTTCCAGAGTACAATTGAGCTATTGCTTGTCTAATTTCTGTGAACTCCAATTTGGATCATCCCGTCACTTAACTTTCCTCTTGGAACAGTATCAAATGCTTTCGCAAAATCAATAAATGCCACAAATAGCGCTGCGTTTGGACTCTTGGCTTTCTCTATTAACACTCGGAGAGCAAGGGCATGATCCAGACTGTTATGTCCCTTCCTGAAGCCCGCCATGTGGAGAGCGTTTAGTATGTTCTTCACCCATGAGCTTAGTCTCAAGTTCTAACAGATCGCCTAAGATCTTTGCAAATGTGCTTCCAATAAGAATCGTTCTGTAATTTGCCACATCACGTTTGTCCTCTTGTCTATGAATTGGGTGGACCCTGTTGGTCCTCCAGCCAATAGGTAAACCACTCCTGATACTTTTATTGAGCAAATCTGTAAGCAATGTTCTCCACACATTTAAATAGCTCCACACAAATGCCATCCAGGTCATGTGATTTATTGTTGGCCATGTCTTTTAATACTTCCTCCTTCAAAGATCCGTAAAAGTAGGATAGGCGTTGGAGGCCAAATTTGGCATGTTATCATATCCATGCTTTTCATAAATATCTGTAACCAGTTTTAGCAAAGCATCCTCATCCAAATATGTATGCTCAAATCTGCCGTTGAACACTTCCCAAAAGGTTCTTGGCGTTTGCATAAATTTTGTGGTTAAATCCATCTGCTCTGCTTATAATAAGCTTGCTTTTTGCTCCTTAGCACTTGCTTGTACCACTTGGGTTTGTTTATACAATTTTTGGCACTGCTTTTCTTGCGGCTGACAACAAGATCCCACCACGCATTGCATGGTCTTCCTAATGTGTGCTTTTTTGTCATACCAAAGATCTTTTTTGCAGCCCCCAACACCAATGTTGCAAATTGGTTTGCATCTGAATCAAATTGTCCTGACCAAGTTGCTTGTGTAAGCACATCCTCAATATGTTTTTCATAGGCTTCATGCAGGTTATAATTTACTTTGATCTTGGGATGGAAGCGTGGCTGATTTAAATATGGATATGCCATTCTAGAATGGGACTCGCAAGAAACCAACAAACCGCCCGATAGATAAGCTTCTCATTCATCTCAGCAGATTTTCTACAATGGTGGACAGTGGGTAGCCGCACACATGCGAACTACCCACAAAAAATAAAGGGAAAATCCAATTATATCATTTGGACCCCAAAACAAATACAATGCTAATAGATGAGTGGTTGATGTACTGCCGAAAAGCTTATCACCGGATTAAAAAAACCCCTCCCTTCGGGTTTTCGAGAAAAACCCTAGTGATAAGCCTTCCTTCTGCAAGGGGCTTAGACAAACATAAGGCATAGAATCGCCCCAAAAACCCCGCATGGAGAAGTCAAACGGATTCCGCCAACCAACCCGTGACTCCGCACATCACCAACACAACAAACGAGAAACATACCAGAGAATAGCATCACCCAGCGGGTGGAAATAAAGCATCACCCAGTGGGTGGAAAAACATGACAAACAGAACTTGTAGAAAATATAATAAACAAAGAAGGGGGGGAGGGTGGGTTCAAAGAGAATAAGGTACTGCTGAGAGAAGAGGAAGCGCCGATGAGACGTGGATGCAGAAACTCGCCTGAAATAGCGAACTCCCAACCCAAAACGGGCATGCGCCGCCCGCATGCATGCATGACATGCATGCTCGTCCCATTCTAGAATGGCGATCCGATTCCTAGGGTAGCACAAAAACCCTTGGTATATGGTCCAAAAAATCTAGAAAAATGCCCATTTAGAAAATCTACGGTCTAAAAATGTTATAAATTGTGATAAAATATCTCCACTTTCCATATATGTGCGTACGAAAAAAATCCAAAAATAACCCATTCCTTATTTTTAGATGCTTCATAGGGGATTCCACGATGAACCCCCTTGCTTTAGACTGAAGCATTCCACAATTAACCACATTTTCACATTGCACACCCTATTAGAGGGCAACATAAATAAACGATAGGATCTATAATGCCGCTTTGTGGATTTTGCGCAGACTTTTGACAATGTGCCTAGGGTGAAGCTGTGGGAGAGATTACCTTTGCTAGGCGTCCGATAGGAACTGCAATATACAATGCATAGGTTGTATAAGACACATGGCTCGAATGCCTCCATCATCCACCCTATCAACAGTAGTGTGAAAGTGCACCAGGGATGGCCATTGTCTCCCACGCTATATGGACTATATATTGATCAATTGGAGGAATAGCTTTCTCAACGTGGTGTGGGAGGGGGCTAATTACATCATTCAACAATCGATAGATGCAGAAGATGTGGACTTGTTAGCTCACACTTCAGCATATTTGCAGCAACATCTGAATGCTTTGATCACTTTCTGATACTGGATTGCGGGTCAACTTGAGGAAGACTAAGGTACTCTTCATATCATCATCTAAACATTGACAACCGCATTTCACTTATCGGTGTCAGAACATGGAGGTGGTACAAACATACAAAGACCTTGGAGTAGAGTTTACTACCACCTAGTGATGGCAGATTAAAAGGCACTCTCGCCATCAAAACCATTGCCACGAAGCAAAGCTCTATCATTGGTCCCATCATGCATATTTGTTCAAGGTTTTGGTGGAATCTATCTTTCTATATGGAGTTGAATATAGGACCAGCAATATTCCTTGTCACTTTGAAGATTTGTAACGGGTCCAGAAAGCCATTTTTTACTCTGGGGGATCCATCTTCTTGATAAAGGATATTGCCACTTGCATATATAGGTTGATAGACAAACCTTATAAAACTCCTAGCATAAAATATTCAAAAATGTTGCTTCAAACATAATTCCTCCCGATTTTATACTTCATTTCATCATTACAAAACCCCTCTCCTATGATCTCATGAAATCGTTATTTCTATATGCAATGTTTACACAGTATAGTTTGTAGATCAAATGTCTTCTTCCATGTCTCAACTGCAATGCACAAAATCATTCATGTTTCTTCATATCATTCATACATTTGATCCTATATGCAAAGAGTAGAATCCTTACCTTAAGTTGCTCTACATATGCATTTCAATTCAGGCACAACTAGAAAACAAGAAGTAATTAGTATTTTTTTTTCTCATGTACATATGTAGCAAAATAACAGGGGGTTCCAGGGGGATTTGATATAGATATAATTCTTGAAACCATAGACCATATCCCTAAAACAATTCAATGGGTTATTATAAAAAAAAAACATGGATTTAAGATAAAAACAAATCACATTAGCTGACTAGTTAAATTGGTTAAAGTAGTCTTATTAGGACATTGAGTTATTTTGGTAGAGGTTCGAATCCCCGTATTTCATATTCTAAAACCGTATAGAGGCTCGATATACCATCAAAACCTTAGGCAAACTCGTATTTGACATCTTAAATAATAGGAGTCCGCAATCATAAATGAGCATAATCGAAACGAGAGGTGTCCAGAGACTTCAACATACAGTCTGGGCCGTAGGATTGACAGATCCGACGACTGTGGTAGTCCAGGGTGCACCTCGTTTAGAATATGTAGCAAAATAACAGGGGGTTCCAGGGGGATTTGATATATATATAATTCTTGAAACCATAGACCATATCCCTAAAACAATTCAATGGGTTATTATAAAAAAAAACATGGATTTAAGATAAAAACAAATCACATTAGCTGACTAGTTAAATTGGTTAAAGTAGTCTTATTAGGACATTGAGTTATTTTGGTAGAGGTTCGAATCCCCGTATTTCATATTCTAAAACCGTATAGAGGCTCGATATACCATCAAAACCTTAGGCAAACTCGTATTTGACATCTTAAAATCATAGGAGTCCCCAATCATAAATGAGCATAATCGAAACGAGAGGTGTCCAGAGACTTCAACATACAGTCTGGGCCGTAGGATTGACAGATCCGACGACTGTGGTAGTCCAGGGTGCACCTCGTTTAGAGTACATAAGCATGTAAGCTTTAAAAGTGAACCCCTCGAGTTTTTGCATATGATTTTGGGCATATACATGCCCCCAACCCCCGTTTTTTACTTGTGCTCCTGAAGTCAAGTCCACGGTTCAATACACCCAATTCTCCACCAAGAAACAATTGCCTCTGTAGCATCCTTTTGTGGAATGATATATACTCTATTGCAGGAAGGTGATAAACATAGGAGAGACACGCCTTCAGAATCTAGCCTACACATTGACCATGCGTGCACAATGTTTTAAAGCCTGTTGGACGGGGAAACATGCATATTGGTTGTCTAGATGGAATGTCCAATAACAGGGATGTGTACATGTACAAGATAATAAATATCACACTCATTTGAAGCGGTACCTTGATACATGCTTTCTTTGGTAAGCTTTTGGATGCTAGTGCCCATGGTTAGCAAGATTAATCCCATGCTTACCCCCCACAGGAGTAACTGCTATCACATTTGCCCCAGAAGAGTATGCATTGGTGCATACTGCCTCATAATATAGGGCTGTGGGGAGAAAAAGACGGGATTTGTCAATGTTGCTAGTGTTGGCCGAATTTTTGGCATCTGGACAACATGGTTAAAACTACACATCAAAGGTCTAAAAGGAATGATGAAGACCAAGGGAGCAGATTTATTTGTGTTTGTTGTTAAATTTTAATGGCCTTGATTAGCTCGTGCTTATTTTTAAGCAAGAATACAAAATTTGTTTAAAAGGAGAAGAAGATAAAATGGGGAGGATTGATGAGATGTAAAAATGAAGGGTCTAGATCATGACAAGTGGATGGCCAAGATTTGTGCAACGAATTATAAATATATTTAGGGGATTTATTCTCCTACTCGTTGGCTCTTGAATCTCCCATGGAGACTAGGTAGTTGCAAGCTCTAGAAATATTTTCTTTTCCTCAAATCCATTCCTTATGCTAAAAACATATCTTTTCTTTATCTCTTACTTCTCCATACATTATCCCTTGTTATATTTTTTCTACCTTGTTTTAATTTTTTTCCTCACATACACATATTGTCTATTTTCATTTCCTGTACATAATTCTTCTTTTTTCACATGCCTTCCATCATCAAACTTTCTTTTCCGTATCCATTCATTCCAGCTACAATTAGCCACAGCTTTGAATCGTGCTGAGGAGTTAGGAAATCCCCACATGCCATTGGAGCCTGCAACTATTCTAGCACAATATGTTGACTTGATTGCACCTAATCAACACTACATTTCATTAGAGTTTTTTTGAGGTCAAATAAGGGCCTTGTAAGAGTATATTGGGGGGGCTGCCACGTAGGATCCCGAACCTACCTTTCCCCCCTCCATACCTAACTTTCACTCTCCCTTACCTAACTCCCCCCCCTTTGAACCTAATCTCGTACCTAACTTTGCACTCATTATTTTCTAACGACCACAAAATTTGATGATTACATCTAAGATTTTCCTTTTCCCACCATCGAGCTTCAGCCATCGAGCTTCAACGCCATTGAGCTTGCTATCGAGCTTGCCAGCGCGCCATCGAGCTTGCCATCGCGCCATCGAGCACTAACAACCTTGCCATCGCGCCCAAGCATTGTTTGAATTCGAATTATGGAGGATTCTTGCCAGCAAATAGAGCGAAATTTTTTAATTTCGCTTTGTTTATTGGCAAGAATCTTCCTAATTCTAAACTCCGCTCCGGTTCTTGGTCTTTTGCAACGTCAATGGCAAAGGTATTTGGTTTCCGAGTTGTCATTGCATTTCTTTGAGTGTTCTTGGTTCTAATACTTCTGTTTCAACAATGCTGTCTCAACAATGCTGCAAGCTCAATGAATTGGAGGTAGAAAAGAAAAAATTGGTGACGGAGATGTAATCACTGCAGCAAGGAATGAAGAGGGTTGCACAAGAAAATGATTCCCTCCACAAGCGAGTCAAACGAATGAAAACAACTCCACTGGGGTTCAGGAAAAGGGCAAGAAACTTAAAGCCCATAAATGGGATATGCTTCTGATAACCCCCAAGTAGACAGTTTTTTCTCAGAGACCTCCTCTTCCAATACCTCTTCATTCTCCTCGTTTTCCATTAGGAGCTTCTTTTCTGCAGGATCTATTTGCTCCTCTACTGGTGAGGCAGGACATTCTATCTGAACGACCTCCACACTTGAAGAAGAACCGGCATCTTGGTTTGACTTACTGTAAATCATGTATGTGCTGAACATAATATCTACGCTGTAAAAACTTTCTTTTTCCCTGCACAGTTCTGCAGGTTAGCTCCTCAAAAACCTCCTAATTCGGTCTTGATCAGCCTTCAGAAATATCTTAATTAAAGCTTGCATGCTCAGTAAAGGCAAATCAATCACATAACATGGTTTCAGGTCAGGTTCAACTCTAGCCATGAAGCTATGAAGAATGCCCCCATATGCATTGGTAGACCTGTTACACTCTGCCATAACGCCTACTGTCAGGCAAATATTATTGTATACAGTAGTTGCATCAACTGGCTCCTATATCTCCCATGCTCACGAGGGGCCCACACCACTACCTGCGCACCCATCTACCCATGAAAAAGCGCAGGGTGATTGCTTCCATTCGCACATGTGCACACCACCTCCGCATTGAGACAGGGAGATGGATTCGGGAGCCGCGGAGGACACCGATGCAAGGCCGCCAACAGGCGCCATTGAGGATGAAAGTCACGCCTCCGTGCCCTGTCCGGTGTACCAAAGATATTCGGGCTCTGGTGATGCTCTGTAGTTGTGCCCCATCGCCTTGCATGAGCTTCCCTCGATTTAAAATTTATTTTTCTCTACTATATTAGCATACCATGTGCCAAACAACTCCCATGCCTTATCTGATTTACTCTTTACCATTCTCGTTGAGCAACACCTTGATTTGTGATAGTTTAAAGGTGAGTGCCTTAGTAGCAGCTTGATATGCAAGAGTGACTAACATCGTAGCTACAGTGCGAAAATAACGTTTCCATATTGTATAGGCTACGGTGTGAAAATAACACTTCCATATTTTATGTTATACACATTTTCGCACCGTGGCTACAGTGCAAAAACAACACTTCCTTATTTTATAGCTGCCATACAAGAAGAGGTTCAATTGAAGGGAGGAAGTTGATGAGGATCCTTTCAGTAATTTAGAGCAATGAACATTGATATTTAGGCAATGACAACTCTTTTTGTTTCATTAAATTTTGAGTAGTGTTTTGTGAGTTCAAAAGTAGTCTCTTGTTAGTTATTCTCAAATTGACTATGAAAGAGTGGGCACAGTGGTTACAGTGCGAAATGCATGTATCCGTTGGGCTGTGGACATGGCAAATTTTAAGAAATGCTTCTTTAAAAAAAAAACACACACACACACACACACACAGTTGTTACATTGCGAAATGCATGTATCCGCTTGGTCAGGACATGGCAAATTCAAGACCGTAGCTACGCCCCTAAAAAAAAAAGTACGAAAAAAAGGGCACAGTGGTTACAATGCGAAATGCATGTATTCATTGGGCTGTGGACATGGCAAATTTGCACCGTAGCCACGCCCTAAAAAGAAAGAAATAAAGTGTTGTATAATAGCCACAGTACGAAATGCATGTAACCATTGTTCATTAGAAACCTAGAGTCTCAGGCCTCAACCCTAGTGGGTTTTCCATGCTGGCATCGGGTTTGGGCCCTTAAGTGATCCCATCAAATCTCTAATGAATTTCGCACCGTAGCTACGGTGCAAAAACAACACTTCCATATTTTATGCTATACATAATTTCAAGATCGCAGCCTACTTACGGGTAAAAAAACAACACTTCCTTATTTTATGATATTCATGTTTTCGCATCGTAGCTACTTTAATTTTTTATGTTACACTGAAAGCAAACCTTTCCAATCAATATAATAGATCTCTAATTAATCGTCACTTATATTTATATTACCTAGATTCATATACAGATGCAATATCTGAACCGAACCATATCTTGACTTATCCTGCATTCAGTAGATTCAGCTCCATCATGAAGTCGAGCACTCCAACCTTCAAGAAATAGACTATCTAAAAACCATCCAATCGAATCGGCCTGAATCTTTAAACATCTTGAATAAGGCAATGAAACGTGATCAATTCCTAAATTTGTCTTCACATGCCCGCAAAAACCTCCCTTCTCCTTCAATGTCAGAAACATTTCTTGTGACAACTTACTCCGTGCTAGTAAGATGTATGGCATCCGTGAGGCCCAAAGAGATAGCTCTGGACAGTCCGGGCAATGGAAGCTCAATAAGCTTGGATCTTCGTGGAGAGTATTCATACCTCCGTAACCATATACCCCTTTCTATGAGCTGCACCCCAGATGCTACCTTCGAACAACAAGGAGCCCATATCTTGGTGAAAGCAATGGAATACACTACTTATCGAAAGTGTGAAGAGACTGCTTTTCCACATCGATATACACAAACCCCGAGAGAATAGGAATGAACCGGATAAGTAACCGAACTAATTTAGATATGGATTGCATAGAAGTACATACTTACAATTTGCTTCTAACCGTGGGAAAGTTCTTCGCTTTTTATTTTTGTTTTTGCCATATTTGTTGGAGTGTATACATGACTCACTTGTACAAATATCTCTTTGCCCGATCGAAAATCGACCACCAAAGCCTTCCAATGTGCGTAAAACATCACTTTTCCCCGCATCTTTTGACTCATTATTCACCTCGCATTCCGTGTTGGAGTGTAACAAAGCTCTCACGACACCACCAAGCTTTCAAAGTCATTTTCGATTGTGATAGAGCTTATAGCCATCTAAAGTCACAATTCAAATCAAATGTGGAGCGGAATCGAAATACTAGGAAAGGCTCGCTGATTTTACCTTGATTGAGCTTTTCTCGTGGTCGAAACTCACTTTGGCGCAAGTCGGCTATTCCCGAGCAAATCGGGTTCCCTTTGGCGCCGCAATCGATCTTCGAGCAAACTTTGTTGAAGAAAACACCGAAAGGGAATTGAGGGCTGAGCTAATAAATATAATTGCTATGTGTGTAACTGACACCCGGCTTAGAGGCACGGATATTACCGATGCTACGCGGCTTTGACACCGAATGGCTAAACCAAGGCTCTGTGAAAAACTCAGACAAGCTCTGGCCTCCCATTGGTCATGAGCTTTTGACGTGGCATCGAGTAAGGGCCCTTAATTGACCTCAAAAAAACTCTAATGGCTCTTGAAAATGTCTGCAGTAATAGCATTATCATCCTATATCCTAGACGTTCTCGACAGGCGAGATGAAGTGAAATCTGCATCATCTCATTGACATGTACAAATGTAGAGTCTTCAGTGAGCTATTAAAGCTACCGATTTTTCCCTCGAAAACCCTTTCTGGCGGTGGTTTTTTAATCCTAAGCAATAGAGGTTTTGTTTTGCTCTCTCTTTCTCTTATATTGGGTCCCATAGACCTCATGGTCTCCAAGGATGACAAAAGTCAATCCAAGGACTTGGTGTTTGCAAGGACTAACTACATTAGCATTCCATGGTTTTAGAGATCGAGTAAGCGGCATCGAAATTGGCCAATGGAATTGTGAAAGGGAATTAATTTGAATGAAGAGAGCTCAATATGCCTGCCAAATTAAGCCCTCTTGCATTGAATAGAATACAGGCTAAGCAGAACAAGGTCGAAAACTTGTTGGTCGATAAGGAGTGAATTTTAGTTCGTTTGAGCGAACTCCTGTTCGGCCCCCATGAAGACGTGACGCAACAACATGCCGTGCAGTAAGGGAGAGGTGAAGCCAGACCATCAGGTCAAACCATCAGGTCTATAAGACAGATTACAACCAATAAAAACTTATTCACAACAAAAAATAATATCATCTGGCAAGCACTCATCATCAAGTAGCTCGTCCTCGTTCTCCTCTTGCTCACCTCCATTAGACTCAATAACATGTTTAACTGCTACTTCCTCAAATCCAGCATCTCAATCAAGAAGCCACCTACTATGGAAGCTGGTATGTCAAAGAATTATTGCAGATTGATATAGCAAGGCCAAAACTATTTCGCAGATCTTGATACCGCTGGACAACATACTATTGCATGTCCTTTATCCTCTATTTCATCTACGCCACATGCTCGGCATGTCGTGTATTCTCTTTGAATATTATTCCATTTGCCAACTTCTACACTCAAATGGTGTGCACTCAATCATGTCCTGCAAATAGCGTGGCTCCTTTTTTTTTTTTGAAGGCAAGAATCTGTATTATATTCGAATGATAAATCATATGTTATCCTGCAAATATTTCACTGCATTGAGCGTTGGGTTCATCTTCTCCCTATACTGCAACATTTTAATACCAGGGGCATGCCAAAATTTTTCTCGGCCAGTGTCTCTTACCAAGTCCCTAATCCAACTCTTATTGCGTGCTAAGTCTTGGATTTGGATAGTGAGAACTTTTTCTGCACCCTTTCTATTTTTTGTCGGAGTTCTAGTGATAGTCTGGGCCCCCAGACCTCGCATCCATATAACATCATCGTTTGTACAAGTGTTTTGAACATCATTTTCTTTGAATTGCAATTTCAAATGTCCCCTTTTAGGAATTTCTTTTGCATACCAAATAGTGCTTTCAAACCCCATTGATTTTCTGCTCAACTATTTAGTTCCATCTAATATGCTTATCTACAATGAGACCCAGATATTTGTATGAGAACTTTTTCTGCACCCTTTCTATGTTTTGCCGGAGTTCTAGTGATAGTCCGGGGCCCCAGACCTCGTATCCATATAGAACCATCATCTGTACAAGTGTTTTGAACAACATCTTCTTTGAATTGAAATTTCAAATGTCCGCATTTAGGCATTTCTTTTGCATACCAAATAGTGCTTTCAAACCCCATTGATCCTCTGGTCGACTTTTTAGTTCCACCTAAGACGCTTATCTACAATGAGACCCAAATATTTGTATGAGACCCACTTTGCATCCCCTCTTTGCTATTTGATAGCAATACAACCTCATTCATCTACAAAGATACCAAATAGTTACGTAGGAAACACCTCGCTTAACATCAGAATTGCGCTCAGCATCCTTGCTTATCATCAGAATTACTCTCCACCTTTACGTCACTACTCTCCTTTGCTCAAATGGCAACTGCATTGCACCCGTGAGGCACCTTGATTCTTTCCAAACTTAAAAGGGTGCATGTGGTGAGCCCCCACTAAGGCGTGGCACGACAGTAACATGTGCGGTAAGGGGTAGGGAGGGGAGGTGTAGGAGAATGTTGGGTACCGCAAGATAGCACCAGCCATTGAATCCCAATGGCAAGGAGGGGAGGTGTAGAAGAATGTTGGGCAGAGCGCGGGCAGAGGCCAGCCATTCCAATGGCAGATGACCCTCCTGCAAGGCCCATGCAACAAATAAACAAGCAAAGAATGAATTGGCAAGTTTGTCAATGTTTATTTGCTGCAGGGTTGTTTACCCTGATCTTCCATGACCCTCTCCAAGTCCCTAACTACCTGCTGTGGCCTCCAAATTTCTCAAAACTTGTCAATCTTTTGTCGTTCTTTAATAAGGTCCAAGCCAGGCTATGGCAGCAAAATTTAACAGCCAGAGATGTGATGCTAGACCCGTTGTTAATATACTTTTGTACTCCTTGTCTTCTTCACTAAAATAGTATTGTCCGCAATCAATAAACTGAAAATAGTCCTTTTGGATCAATATTAGGAAAAGCAAACGATACATCATTATTCTTTCAAATCAGGTAGTGCCATTGCAGAAGACAGACATGATTGAGATGTTATCAAAAGGGACACCAATTTCATGGTGATGCTATCTTTTCAACATGGCTCTCTACGCCACCTTGCTGTCTCACCTAGAGACAAGCGACACACTAAAAGACTCCACACAATATGCTTCTGCAATTTGACATCATTGAAATGAAATGTCACATTATTATCCAGCATGACTTACCAAGTTGCACGAACAAAAGAATCCTTGGACTGTGAAGCCTTAATTTGAGGTCTAGTTACTGAAATTTGAGATGTCATGGTGGGAACAAAACAGTGAACCTCACAAACCTAAAGCAGCTGATAATGCCCCATGCACCTCAACTCCAATTTGAGCTTGAGCTTTATCAAGGTCTGTAGTGGCTGTGTTCAGTTTTTGGGTAAACTCTGCCAATCCTGACTTAACTTCCTCAGGATCAAACCTATCTAGTGGAGCAGCCTCTACTGCCACAATATCAGTCACAGAGTTGGCATGGATTAAAGCAAATCCTCCACTCACAAAATACTGCGTCTTTACTGTTCCTCCATCGTGTATTGACAGGACTCCTGGCTTAAGTTCTGCTATGGTGGGGACATGCCCAGGTAAAACACCCATTTGACCACTTGAAGCAGGAAGTATTACCATGTCAACCTACAAAGCACCTCCATTAGCCAATATCACTTCTTTTAGTAACTTATAAGTGCATTTCAGTAAACAAAAGGAATTATCAAAGTAAAAAATAGCCAGGAAGAAACAATTCAAAGACTCTCAATCCAGCATACACTGTCTTGGCATAGAAGGAAATGCAAAAGCAACATGGCACAAAATCGCTATGACAAATGAGCATGATAAACTTCAGGCAATCCTGATTTGACTGCAAGGTAGTCATAATTTGCAATGACAAAAGTCCAACCGTATCATTTATAGCAAAACACCAAACTAAACATCTAGTAACTTTAACAATGGGACAAAAAGCATACCTCCTCCCCTTGCATTTCGACCTCATGAGGCAAGACTAGATTGAGGGTGAGCTTCTGAGGAATCACAGCGGGTGTGGGGGGGCGCTGCTTCATGAACTCTGAAAGGGTCTTAGGGGGATCCAAAGCGACGGCTACCTTTTTCCACTTCTGGCGCAGCTCCTCTGTCCAACCTAGTTTTGGGGCAGCATCAGCTCCGGCCTCATCTGCAAGAAATCGGAACTGGGCAGCTGGCCATAGCCGTTTTACGGCCGACCCAGAGCTCAAAACCTTGGCGCCTCTGAGCATGGCTATCGTCGATCTCTCTCTCTCTGTGCCTCTGCCCCTAGACTGTAAGACAGGGCATAAAGTACCTCGCTTCCTATTACGTGCATCGGGGTCTTTTGACCGTCCAAATCCTTCTACGCATTTATAGGCAATCTCGGCCGTCGAACTTTTCCTCTTGAACTATGAAAGAACAAATGGTTTGATTTTGGTTGCGGGAGTAGCGTTGGGCAAACTTTTTAGGTCCCATCGGAAAATTTCTTATGGTTACTTTGACTAGTGGGATATCTTACCTTTAGAGCTGGAACTTTGCAATGGCTCGTGATAAATTCACTCCGGTTTCTCGGATCCTGAGGAAAAATACCGCCTCCCAGATCACCACTGTGGTTCTTTTAACCGCTTTCAGACCCCGCTTCACCGTATCGATCGACACACGTGAGGCGCTTCGGCAGAATTGGCCACCCGCCCCACGCGACGATCCGCCGCCCGTGGTGTTCTCCGCCCGGATCACCATCTTGTGATCCCCTCGATCCCCAAGCCGGCCGATAATCTGCACCGGAATCAAGCCATGGAGATCCCCCCGATCACCGCCACCGCAGCGGGGTCGATAATCTGCATCGAATCACTGCCGGGAGATCCCGCCCCGGATCTCCGATACCTGAGGTCGTGGATTCCTCCTCCGATCATATCGACGCACCGAGCATCGGCGGGTCCGGACATCACCGGGCAGATCCCCGGCCGATCACACACCGAGCATCGGGCGGTCCGGAGACGGGCCAAGTATCCCCGGCCTCCGATCACCATCGGGCCGTGGGGACCATGCCGCCTCACGTTCGAGATTCCGCTGGATTCCTCCTCCGGATCCCCACATCGCACGCATATATCGAAAGGCCCACGGGACACATCGGGCCCCTCGCTCAACCACTCGATTAAATGCCGATTAAACACCGTGACGCCATCCAATGAACGTATTCCCGAGGGCGGAAACCGCGGAACTTTCCGTGACGCTGACGACTAGGGGACGCCACGCGGACGCTGGGGATTCCGAGGAAGGGGAATTCATTCCCCGCGATGGCTAAGTCCGGAATTTGTGCGCCAAGATCCTTTGCCCTTCCGAACGGGCCTCGAATCTTAAAGGGCCATTTTGTCGCCGACCAGAGGTCAGTCGCCGCTTGACTCTACCGATTAGTTTAAGGTAATAAACAGAGCCGCCATCGAACTCGCTTTTTTGTATTCAAAGCTTATTTTAAGCCTTCACGCTTTTTTTGTGATGGAGGAGTCGATTAACCCGAAATCAAAGATAAACACGCCTATTAACGAGAACTAGAATGGCGATTAGAAGAAAAACTCGGCCCGAAGATGCCGGATTGCTTGAAAAGAGGTTGATCCGACCAAGAGGTTCAATCCCCAACATAAAGAAATTAAGGGCGAGGCCGAGCCAAAGGGGTTTCGCCAAAGAAGGTTTCCCCATTTCTAGAGGGTTCTATGGATCTGGCCGGGGGAGGAGGAGGCAGGGATCAAGAAAATGGAGAAGTTGGTGCCACAAAGGGCAAAATGGGGATGCAGAGGAGGCCGTAAAAATAATGTAGAATGCTTCAATGTAAATCCAAATTGAGGAATTGAAAGATTACATGTATGATCGATTCGTAGAAGATGGCTTTTGCCAAGTGGGCTTAATCGCCCAAAACATTTAGCGTAGAAGGTTGAATTGGAGAATCACAGTTCCCGTGCATGCAATATATGAAAATTTCGTGGTTCCGTGATGCACCAAGGGGCCGAATTCCCAAAAAATAAAGCCGAGGTCGGGTAAGAGACTATGGGAAGATCGACGCAGAGGTCACTTGATCCAGATTTCAAATTCAGCCACAATCTCACCGTGAAACCCAACCCGCAAGGGCAAAGAAATGAACGTATGGCGATGACCAATCGAGCTCTACTTTCTCGATGAAACGGACCGGACAAAGTTCATTAATCTGGAAAAGCGAAAAAGGAGGCCCAAGAACTTGAAATGCGTGAAGAGCGGATCCCGGAGATAAAAGAAAGGATCGTGGGCTGTATGGCAATTTACTGCATAAGGAATTGTTTGGTGAACTGAAGCTCGAAAGCAAATACCAAATTGATGATGACGATGTGAGCAAAGAGTTAGAGGTCGCAAGGACCCTTGAATTTACTTCCCTCCTCCCAAAACCCCGAAGTTCTATTACCCCAGCTAGGCAATAAGGCGTCCCTAGGAAGCCGACAGCAGGGCCGTAAGAGGGATTTTGCCTGATGGCCCCTAAACCATATTATTCACGGCTAAGTCAATCGAGCAAGAAAACTAAGAAGAGCATGCATCCGGCGATGAATTGGCTCCCCCCCAAAGAAGATCAAATTGTTTTATTTGTATACGCCAACCCTTATTCTTTGAGAATGTATTATCCTATGACAGGGGATCAAGGGAGCTTTGGCGCTCAATTTGTCTTTAAATTATCCAATTGTGGTCGGTGAGTCCTCTCTGAAGGTGGGCAAAGAAATCAACCGACGAGAATTCCTTATCTCGCAGTCGGTCGCCAAATTCTCCACCGCTGTGTGCCCGGTTCCGAGGATTCCAGATCGATGCCGACCGCTTAGGGCTTATTTACCGTAAGTGTGTAGCTCATATAGGATCTATTTTTTTTCACCGTAATCTAAGTTCGCCGCTTCTGTGGTGCTTGCACACTCAATTCCGCCCCATAAACGATGTCACCATGTTCTCTCCACCCTCGCCGCCGCTTTTGGCCCTGCTCCTAAATGGTACCAAACCAGCCTCGTGGTGGTGCCTACGAAAGCTTGTCAAGCTAATTCCTGATCCCCTTTGGTAAGGTCAGTGGAAAATCCAAAGATGCGCAGCTCTACTACATACCCCAAGTAATGCAAGGTAAATTGGGTTTGGAAAAGTGGAATTTTGTTGCATTTCTAGTTCTCGGGTTTGAATTGATTGCAGCTTGTCCTTTGCAAAGGCCATTGAGCCCTGCTCATTTTGGTGGTTGATCCTTTGGCATGCCGTGAAACTCAATAAGCCTTGCCCATGCATATTGCATTTCGATTCCTTCGATCCCTCCATGCTCCAATACGCTGGTTTATCACTTTGTGAGTGTAACATTTGCCTATCTTCTAATGCCTATCTTCTAATGCCTTGACTTGCGTGTTTTAAGTGATGTATTTAAGAGGTGGAGGCACGAGGCATCAAGATTGCATAATGCACCAAGAATGTTGATGGAAGCCCACAATGAAAGACAACAACCGTGATTGTGGCATCTATGTCATTGGTTGTGTGCGTAAATTCATCGTGAAGTCTACAACAAGGAGACGATGTGAGTTATCATTGTCTTATCTTATGTCTTTTTGGTTAGCAAATTTATGTAATGTTCATTTATAATCTACTTTCTTCGGATGGTGATCAACCGGACCGGTTTGCCAAAGAAGACATGGACAATTTGAGAACAGGCTTTTTGGTGATGTCAGCAGGTTAAGGACTGTAAATGCAGAAAATCAACCTTCTACTTTGCCCGAGGGTAGCAACCACCAAGCGACCCGTGACTCGGTTGATGTTTAATGGTCCATGATCCAAGTCTCCCCAAAACGTAAAAAAATCTTGTTCCTTGTAAACATGTAAATACACCGCTATGTTTCTAAATATGGCGCTTTTTCGATGGTTAATTGAAGTGGGAACTTGCTTTCCTTTCTATTCCGGGTTCAACCTTGACCAATTTGAACACATCCGATCCGAATTTGAACACCTCTCGATCCGAATTTGAACCCAATTTGAACACCTCCGATCCCGAACTTGAATAGCTCGGGTCCCGAAATTTGAACACCTCCGGGATCCCTGTGAGCCAAACAATAAAACAACCATTAGAAAAGACCTAGGGACCATTAAAAGACAAAGCATTATAATGGTGATCCCTGAGGATGGGATCCCCTCACCCACATACCTTCTCAAAAAAAAATTAAAAAATACCCGGGACACCCATGATGGTGATCCCGCACCATGGTGATCCCGGAGGTGGGGATCACCAACACGGTGATCCCCATGGTGATCCCCCCTCCCGGGGATCACCCATGGTGATCCCTGGTGATCCCCCCCACCTCCCGGATCACCGATGGCTGGGACGGAATAAATTCCAAGCCAAGAACCATAGACTCTTAAAAAAAAAAAAATAAAGAACTCGCCTGCCATCGGTGATCCCCAC
Source organism: Isoetes taiwanensis (assembly GCA_021234155.1). Classification (NCBI taxonomy): domain Eukaryota; kingdom Viridiplantae; phylum Streptophyta; class Lycopodiopsida; order Isoetales; family Isoetaceae; genus Isoetes; species Isoetes taiwanensis. The sequence continues at coordinate 591,272 of JAJEKV010000017.1, read as the reverse complement.
CGAGGTGGGGATCACCCATGGTGGTCCCCACCCGGTGATCCCTGAGGTGGGATCACCCATCCCCACCTCCCGGATCACCGATGGCTGGGACGGGAATAAATTCCGGAAGCTAAGAACCATAGACTCTTAAAAAAAAAAAAAAACCCCCCGCCATCGGTGATCCCGAGGTGGGGATCACCCATGGTGGAGTCCCCACCGGTGATCCCGAGGTGGGGATCACCACCGGGCGATCCAGCCCTCCCGGATCCCCAAGGGTGGATTCATTCTCCCGATCCCCACGCTCAAAAAATAATAGAGGTACCTAACCATTGAAAAAGGTCCACTTCACCACTTTTACCTTTACCATTACAAATTGAAATCAAGGGCTAACCGCTGTACAACCTGATAGTACAACGGCTGATTCATGAGTCTATTTATACCCTTGCCTTAGTGGTTCTTGCTAGAAAGTAAGTTGGTTTCAATTGAGTTCAAGAGCTAAGTGACAGATGGTGAGGACCCGACAACAAATGGCAGCTAGGGTAAAGGCCATCAATGCCCACGCCTTTTGATGATATTCTCGCCCACTTGAATGAAATTCGAGGAAGTGGGCTTGATCTCGCCCAACCCGACAAAGATCAAAACGCTCCAAAGTGAGCATGTTGTTGTCTTCCTTCACATTTATGTTCTACTTTCATACTAATCTTTTCAGCCATCTTTTCATGATCCCTCATGGTTCATGCAGACCGTGGAGAATGGGGAATACAAAGAGAGACCCCTAGGCCTCTCGACAATGATCCCTGGCCGGCCAAGCCACGTGGCATTGCTTTGGGAATTGAAGAAGTGCATTATCCAGGGCAAGGCTTTGAAGAATTTGCTAGCTACTGACATTGTCCGGGAAGGCAACACCCCAAAGGCCTCCTTTCGAGGAAATGTATGCCGCACGAGGTCAGCGAAAAGAAGGTTCTAATTAGGGAAGTCCTAGAGGGGTCTCATCCATCTTTATGCGACATCTTCATCACATCATGTGGACACTACCCCGCGGTGTGCCGGATGTAATCGCCGAGACGCCCCGCGTAAGGCATGGCAACAAAGGTTTGATGTTGATTCGGAATGATTCGCACTTAGAATGTCGGCTTTTAGGCCATTGTAAGGCCCCATTGTAACTTATGATCCATTTGAAACATGCAAATAAATAGACCATTTAAAATAACCATTGTACCTTGGGGGGAAAAAAAAATTAAAAAGTAATCCCGTCCAACTGCTGGTGATCCCGGAGGTGGGGGATCACCCCACGCGATCCCATCCTCCCGATCACCAAAGAAGGCGTGATTAAAATGATAACCTTAGGACCATTGTACCTTAGGGGAAAAAATTTAAAAATAATCCCGTCGCTGCCGGTGATCCCGGAGGTGGGGATCACCACACGTGATCCCATCCTCCGGGATCACCAGCTGGCGGACGGATTAAAATGATAACCTTAGGACCATTGTACCTTAGGGGGTAAAAAAATTAAAAAATAATCCGGGTGATCCCTGGTGATCCCTGAGGTGGGGATCACCACGTGATCCCATCCTCCCGATCACCACAGCGGACGGATTAAAAATGATAACCTTAGGACCATTGTACCTTTAGGGGTAAAAAATTAAAAAATAATCCCGTCCAGATCCCTGAGGTGGGGATCACCACGTGATCCCATCCTCCCGGGATCACCACCGGGCGGACGGGATTAAAATGATAACCTTAGGACCATTGTACCTTAGGGGTAAAAAAATTAAAAAATAATCCCGTCATCACTGGGTGATCCCGAGGTGGGGATCACCACGTGATCCCATCCTCCTGGGATCACCACCATGACGGAAATTAAAATGATAACCTTAGGACCATTGTACCTTAGGGGTAAAAAATTGTAAAATAATCCCGTCGCTGGTTGTGATCCCGGAGGTGGGGATCACCACACGATCCCATCCTCCCGGATCACCAAAGAAACGACGGATTAAAATGATAACCTTAGGACCATTGTACCTTACCATTTACCATTTACCATTTACCATTTACCATTTACCATTTACCATTTACCATTACCTTAGAACATTTAAACATTACATTTGAAAGATTGAGAAATAAAAGTCATGTTCTGATTATGAGAGTCATGTTTCAGGTCCCGAAATTTGGGAATCATGGTGCCTTGCATGAAGCCTCCATCCGAAGTTCCTTCCAACTCTTCCTTGCTTTCTTCACCTTATGTTTTCCAAGTTCTATAACAGTGCTTCACCAAACAGGACAAGCTAGTACCACAATTCACCTCCAAGGTAAGTTCGTAGACTTGATATATTAGTGCTCGTGCCAACTATGTCATCCATCTTCTCAAGTCTAAAGTCGAAATGCCTCATGAGATAATCACAGCAACTAAAATGTTAGGATCTTTTTGAGCCCTAGACATCACTCTAGTAATTACCGCCTCCAAGGAGGCCTCCCCGAGTCTTGTTCAAGTCCACTTGACCGCTTGTTTGCAAGGGAGACTCTTCCCCAGGGCGCATTTACCTCAAGCACCTCCGATCCCCGGGTCTCCACAACTCTCTTGCCTAAGCCAGATTGCTTCCCGTGTGATCCATGCCCCCACCTATTGTCCCATATTGGGAACCCAACACCCAATGATCTTGATCCCTGTGAATTGCCAAGCATTTGCATAACTTTCACCGATGCTTACATAGATTACCCTTGGCTCCCCAAGGGCAATCACAACATGCCCAATTATTGTGTGCTCCAAAGAACAAAGTACGGGCCCTGGGCCCAAGAGTGCGCCGGGTTTGCACTTCAGCCTCCCCTCGGGTTGGTAATTGTGACTTGTTCGTTTGGCACTGTCCGAGCGCCTCTAAGTCGACTCTACTATTTGTTCCCGTGAGGTGTTCACTACAAATCCATGTTCCTTCATAGACCTAGAACATAGCTATATATCAATCATTTGCAAGGTAAATAGTGATATGTAAATGTTACCTCATATAAGCCATGTGTGTCTCCACATTGTTAGTGAGAATGTAGAGCAACCAAATCAATTCTCCCGCCTCGGTGCACGCTTACATATGCCTAGGCGCAACTTAAGGGCAGCATGCCATGCCTCTATGGCAAAGATTGGTCTCTTGATTGGAGTGCATGTACATTCTTGTAGCCAATACCCATTCACGTGATGTTCTTAGTCCACTCCTTACTCATGTAGGCCGACAATTTAGGGTATTGAGGATACTTCCTCACCAACTCTTCCAATCTCTTGATAGCCTCTTTCCTAACAGCCTTCCCCTGTCCTCGACCATACTCATTGTCCCCTCACAGGACCCTCTGCCTTGTACATTATATTCCCTAGCTCCTTGAACATTTCATTTCTATGCACCTTACTCCTTACATTTTTGCTTAGCCACTTAATCCAGTTTTCTCACATGCCAAATGCATATTTGCACAGCACGCTTTGGGAATACCTACAAGTGTTAGTGTTAGAAAGTATGCAAGAAAATATAACTTGGGGGAAAATTGCAGCAAGGCATCACTTACATTTTTACCGCCTTGATTTCAAAGATCGGCATCGCCGCTATGATGCAAGAAGGGTGCCACGGATCATCCCGCATAATGAATCTTTTAGTGCTTTCAACCACTTAGTTATAGCCCTACTTTTTGAGAATTGGTTATGACATATGCCAATGGCATGCCATTGCAATGGTCATCGAAGGCAATGAGTGTAAAAAGATAGTACCGCATAATTGAAACCAATAGATGTCATTGCATGGTTGAAACTAACTCGCTATAGCCATTTTAAATGGACTATGAATCCGGATCTAGAATGGAAATGAACACAAAGTAGTGTACCTCTTGTCATTAGTTTTGAAGGTTGCATCCATGCAAATGGCCCTATTCTTTCCAAACTTTAGCATCGCCTCTTTTGGATTGAGTCATCACTCCCAATTGAACGTGTCACCATGTTCATACAAGAACACCTGACTCTAGATGTTGTTGCACCCACATGTTGATGCTAGTGGGAAGGTCTTCATGTAGCTTCCAAGTGTTTCTAACAACACTCTTCTCAATGTTGTAAACATCCCGATCTTCAAATGTCATCCCTACACATACTATCCTTGCCATGAACATCTAGTTTAAATCTCCACCTCTCCTCGCATGTTCATAACACTGTGGGGTGTGCCAATGCACGAGCTTTTCTCTAACCCATTCCCTCAATTCCCGAGAGATCCACTGCTAGCTTGAATCGATCCCTTTCTCTCACGCCAACAAATTTACCATGGCAAGGCTCACCTTGGAGATTTCTATGCTCAAACCCATAATAAGTAACTTAAGAGCATTCTGGGAGAAGGTAGAGTTGCCTAATGGTAAAATGGCATTGGCAGCCCCTACGCACACTCTCACCCCTCTCAATTCTTTTCCTGCGTGTGCCAGGTTGACGTGGTCCATTAGCAACCAGGTGAGTGTTCAAAGTCTTGTCCTGGGGACCATATGTGCACCAATACCTAGTTTGAGTGTTCAAAATTAGTGCATGAAAGTAGTGCATGTACATCTAACAAAATAAATATATACGCTACAATGTTTTCTACTACGTAAAACAAAAACAACAGTAAACTAGAGGATAGGGTTTTAGAAATACATACCTTTTCATAGTTAAATAAGAATCCCTGGTTGGCCAGCACCCTCTCGGGATTGGAACTCCTTAAGTAGAAGCTGCACGGTGCCACACAATTTCTTTGCTCTCCAAGAATGAAGTCTTCAACCCGGTTTGTTGGGAAGTAGCAGTCCACACAAGCATTTCTCCACCTCCCCGCATGTATGAACCCGGTGCTCTTTCCTCGAAACCCGTAGGTTGTCGGGTTGAAAATGCCATTAGGGGTGACTCCACATGTATTTTCTCATCGCAGCTAGGAATGGCGAGAAAGGGAGCTCGGATATACGCTTTCTTAACTCCTAAAATAATCTTAGGCGATAGATACCGTGCTATCTTCTCCTCCAGCCCCAATCGGCCCATAGCCGCCAGGGGGCCGCTGAACAACCGGCTCGCGCATATGCAAGGAAGACGTAGAAATTCGAAGACAAATGTGGGATCCCTGAGGGTGGTTTCCGGCATCCGACGGTCCGCATCTTAATGGTTGGTCCGCATGGGCCGACATGTTCAAAACCGACCGCGACGATCCGGCCCACGCCCCGCCCCCCCAATTGCCGATTTTCATGCACAAAGTGTGTGGGGATCCCTGAGGAGGAATCACAAAGAGATATCGAACCCGGCGGCAAAGATGGTCCCACGCTCCACGATGGTGATCCCTGAGGCGGGATAACGCGCGTCGATATCGGATCACCGATATCGCCCCTGTGGTGGTGATCCCCGAGGCGGATAACGGCCGATATCGGACCGCCGATATCACCCGCGTGGTGGTGATCCCGAGGAGGGAATCACGACCTCAGTATCGGAGATCCCTGAGGCCGGATCTCCACTCGCCGATTTCGGCATCGCTATCGCCATTGCGGCGATCGGTGATCCCGAGGCCGATCTCCATGGTCGATTTCCCCATCGCTATCGGCCACGCTTGGGGATCCCGAGGCCGGATCACAAGATGGTGATCCCGAGGGCGGGAACACCACCTGGCCCGTCCGTGGACGGGGCCCCAGGACTGACGGCCCAGATTTCGCCTCACCACGTGTGTCAAGACGGTGAAACGAGGGTCTCCAAACGGATTCCGTCGAGCCCTGGTGGTGATACCGGAGGCCGGTATTTTTTCCTCCGGGATCTCCGAAACCAGGGTAAGACTATCCTGAGCCCTTTGCAATACCTTAATAGAAAACCACAAGAAAACTTGCTAGAAAGATTCCTCAATACACTAACTTAACAGGAAAATTTGCAATTTTAATCGATTGGTTTATAGTGTTTCTCGGACTTTGCCCAACACTGGGTGGGATTCCGCTAATAGTATCACAAGCAGTAACTGCGCAGTCAAAATGATTGTGCTTGCTCCTTACGGATTTGAAGCATTTCTTTGCACGATGATTTCTTTTTTCAATACTCAACCATTTAGTTTCGCTCCACTTTAAGCTAAATCATAATGGGATGCATCATAAGAATATAGGTAAGAGCGAAGAAAAAATGAATTGAAGTGCTTCTAGATTGGATCAACCCAACGAATGGTGAAACCCCCGCATTAAGCATTTAACTGCATAGTAAGCCAGCCTATTGTCTAGTGAAATCCTATAGTGTGTGATATTATCTACCGATATCATGCATACCACTAGCATCCCTCCAACTAGAGTAGGATTATCGTAAGCCTCTGATAAACCACACTTTGTCCAAAAATTTAGAGATAGAAATTTCTGATTAGCATGCACTTTAACTAGATTTTATCTTTTATACTGGATGCAAGACTTCCTCGATTAAGAGCATATGTCTAGAAAGGTTCTTGTTGCTAATTGATGCCCTTGAAAAGTAAGCAATTACTGAATTGACTATTCCCGGCCATATTACCTTATGATGATTAATTGACCATTGTTGGCTACATCAAACAAGATAATGGCAAATGTCTCCCAACATAGCTAGGCATGAGGTAACAAGGAGTTACTTGTTTGAGGGCGAGCATCCTCAAGACTTGTTCTCTTCTTTTTGTTGATCTCTCGTTATATGCTTCATTTGTTCCCTTATAACAATCGACTTGTGCCTATGTACTCTATGCAATAGTGTTCAAGCAATCTTTCAGGGACAAAAAACACATGTTCATGACTTTAGCCAATAGAAGAATTTTGTGAAACTCATTCCCATATGTAATTAGATCTTTACCAGGACAACGTGTTAAAGGTCTTCTATCCAACTATAAACTTCCAGAAGTAATCTTATAACACGAGGGGAATTCTTATCAATGGCAAGTACCTTCTTACTGTTTGTGTGGCATACAACAGGCGCGTTGAGCTTATGGACATTGTAACATGGGAAGGATGACAATTTCACTAATGTGGAGGTGTTATATAAAAATGGTTATTATTCTCATATATAAAAGATATATGGTGGTTAGTAGATCATTCGAAAATGTAAACTTTTAGAATAAAATATGTGTAAAGGTTGAATGGACTAGAAAGTAGAAGCTGGTAAGCAAAAATGCTAGATTTGGACACGTAAGTGGAAGGAAGAAAAAACATTCTAGTAAATACATACATATTGATTGATTATATTGTATTGATTATAAATTTGGGGCCTGTTGTGGCCAGAAAGAACACAAGATATACCTTATACCCTCTCACTAGATAGAACACATACACCACACAAACGGTATAGCCGCAAGCCCACCTCCGGATTTGCTCAAATTTTACTCCCGGCCCCTCATTCAATCCATTCCTCCTCCATCGCCCCCCTTGATTGATGGCCTTCGGCTTTTTCTGCTACCCCCTATATTTTTTTTTGACTGATTCTAGTTCCAGATGAATTTCAGCTTCTTTGTTTTCTGATTCAATATACAGTGTCTTGGTATTGGGCAGTTTATTTTTTTAGTCGATTGGAGTCTGCTGTTTATGCTTGTAATTCCGCGCGGAAGGAATTTGCAGATTTCTAGAATTCTGGAGTTGGAGAATTGGAATAGAAGCAGTAAAATGGTGGATGAAGTTTCCTAGGTGTTTAATCGCTTGAGCTCGATATGCCCATGCATGACAAAGAGTGGTAGCTTGACCCTGACAGTGAAGTATGCCTTGTGGACTGTATTGCGAGAAGACCATGTTGTCGTAGGTCTCAAAAGAGATGGATCACTTATTCAAGAGTCTACAGGAATATCCAGTTAGATTTTCGAGGATTAAGAGTTTCATATGGGCATTTCAGTATTTCTGTGAACAGCATCCTACCTAATTCAATACTTAATGGCATGCACACCGTGCAGTCCAGGTAGGCCCTTACTCATCAAAGTTCATTATAATCTGATAAATCCAAGTAAATCAATCTAATCTTCTGCTATAATGCAGTATTGATAAAGAATTCAGTAAATGGTAATATTGATATAATTTAAAAATTGCTCCAGGGCGCTCACAAGAATGAAATCAAAATAGAACCTTTAGTTCTTATATTTCTAACAATATAGCAATGCAGTGTTATTTTTTATTTGAGAATCTTACAAATTCGGTTGTGGTTATAGCAATACATATGGAAAGCCTGGGAATATGCAGCTTTGCAAAGCCGACTGCGACAAGTGCTCAAAGGTACCGTTTATGCGGCATATTTTGTACTAGAAATGGTCCTTTTATCAAATCCTTTCCTCGCACAAGGTGCAAGAACTTCACTGTAAGTCTATATGTTGCTTATTAACTTCTGTTTATCTTTTGCCATGTAGAATGTATATTGGTCCAACTAGTGTAGATTATCTACAATGCTTGATCAGGCGTGCTTGCAAAATAAATGGGAAATGTTCACAATGGTCATTTGGAGCTCTGAAATTGAAGCCATATGAATGGAGAGAATAATCAGGAAGTTATGGTATGTGCATTTGCAGCCTAGGTGGTGGAAAAGTAGGGAAGGATTCCCTCGCCAAGATATCATACATCAGCAGGGTTCACACACACAACATTACAGGCACAGGACCCTGATAAGACCTCGTTCTCTTCCTGAACATCAGTTAGACATTGACAACCAGGAATTTGTTACTCCAGCTGCTTTTTGGGAGGTACGTAGCACCTGGCTTGGCAGGTTAATGTTTTATGAATTGCTTTCAATGTCTTACCAATGTTGAAGTATTAGAATCCCTATTTGTTCATGTTATCTCAATAAAACATGGCTATTTGACATTTGCAGTTACTTTTGGCAGGTTCTGAGACCATCCATTTCGTATCTATCAGAGGGACATTCAAGTCAAGTCAAAGCTGCCTTAGAGGTAATTTGGTGCATCTTTTTTTATGTATTAGAATATAGATAGGAGCAATCTTTCTACACTAAGAGACCAATACCATGTCTTCAAATCCGAAGGAGCTTTATGCCTCTAATATCTGCCTTATGCGAGTAGAAGAAGCTATGGTAGGATTTGCCGCTGCAGTAGTTATAGACACGGAATGACTAGAAAGAACATGTCAAGGACTCTCTACATCTAAGGGGCAATCATTCCTCGTAATAATTATCAGTACAAGGGACTGGCAACCTAGAAATTGATACTGTCTTCATGCAGGTAGCTTTCCAGGCGCACCAAGGACAAAAGCGGAAGAGTGGTGAACCTTACATTGTTCACCCTGTAGAAGTTGCTCGCATCTTAGGAGAGCTGGTAAGGGAAAGTTTTGGTTATGGATCATGGCTTTCTCCCATGGGGTACAGTTGGTGCATTCTCATGATGAATCAAGTTTGTGTTGTATTTAGACCTCCATTCCTAGAATCATTTCTTTTCTAACAAGAGGGGTCACAGTCTGTGAATTGATTGGCCACGTCCTTGACATGTGTTCTTGGTTGGGTATGGACTATTAGTTTCTAGATATATATGCTGGAATTAAATAGGAATGGCTTTAAGTTAATTATAGTATATAGATAAGAACACTGACATACAACCATTTGCACTTATCAGGAAATGGATTGGGAAACAATTGCTGCGGGGCTATTGCATGATACTGTTGAAGATACAGATTTTGTGACCTTTGAGTCCATAGAAAGCCAGTTTGGGATAGTTGTGAGGCGCATAGTTGAAGGCGAAACAAAGGTAGAGCTTGATTACAATATTTCAGTTCTAAAAATTTTAATTCATGTCTCATGTTAGTGGCGCATCATAGGTGTCCAAGCTTGGAAAACTGCAATGCTCAAATGCCAGCAGTGTTATAAGGGATGTGAAGGCTGATGACCTGCGCCAAATGTTTCTTGCAATGACAGAAGAGGTGTGCTTCTTATTAAGAATATCTTGCTTGTTCTTTGATCCTGTCGCAGGTGTGTGTTCTTTTATGGTTGGAACAGTGGAAATTTAGTTGTTCCTTATAATGTTGACCTCCATACCTGATGATAAATGTCTTGATAATTTGCACATGCTTTTCATCTATCTTTCAACGGAGTTGAGGTTCCTGCATTGTTGTAAAATCAGGTGCGTGTGATAATTGTTAAACTTGCGGATAGGCTTCACAATATGAGGACCTTATCATTTATGCCAAAGCATAAACAGGTATATGGCGCTGCAATCTTGCTTTTTACCATTTATAAAGTTTTTAAGTTGATGATTTGGATTTCTAACACTCAAAGACCTGTATCACAGCGGCACATTGCCCTTGAGACTCTGCAGGTCTTTGCACCTCTCGCTAGGTTATTAGGAATGTACAAAATAAAGGTGCTTGAAGCATTCTAATCTCCACCATTTTTAGCTTGTCACGTTCTGTAAAACTGACATGGTGCCTTGTGCAGGCAGAACTGGAGGAATTATCTTTTATGTATGCATATCCAGAAGAATATAATGATGTTAAGCATAAAGTTGGGAATATATTCAAAGATCAAGAAGAAATGGCCTTACAGGTATTTTGTAACAGTAAAATAATATAAACTGCAATATTTGATGTCAGGATACTATCAAGGAATAATAATCTAGGCTAGAAGAACAGTTTATCTGAGCAAGAGAGAGGCAAAGCAAGAAAAGCTATGCTGAAAGATAAAACTTCTGCATCCAAATAGTAACATCAGACAATGCTCTGTGTCCAGCCTCAGTGCTGGAGTGAAAAACAGTGGGTTGATGCTTGCTGAACGATGAAATGTAACTGTTATAAGATGTCTTGTGGCACTTGGTGTCATTGCAATCAGCTGGTTCTAGTGTACCAAAATCATAAGATAGTGCAGCCAGCAGAACGTTCCTAGTTGCCAGTTTGAGGTGACTATGGTTGTCACAACAATGAAGACCTTGAAGCAAGTTCTGCAGATAACACTAGACAATGCTTTATACAGCTTGTGTGCTGAAGAGAGAAACAGTGGGTTTATGCTTGCTGAGCCTAAATGCTGCCAAAGCTCATAAAATGTCATGTGGTACTCCTAGTCAGTCCGCCAGCATGATGTAAATGAACAGAAGCAGCAAGCTGGAGGAAGAATTCTGTAATATGTGATGCCTTCAAGTTAGGAAGAAACTTCTGGCTGCCTTCCAATGAGTGGTGGTAGGGGTATGCATGAACCTGCTAAGCATGGGAATACCAAAGCAAATATCAAGCCGTCAACATGAGCGCTCTGATACCATGAAAGAACAAAGTAATCCAGGTTCTTAAAACAGATCCCGTGAGAGAGTGAGGCAAAAAAAGAAAGCTATATTGTAAGGTGTGTACAAGAACCACATAAAAATGAGACTCTGGTTGCCTGTATGGACATTATTCTATTTGCCTAGTTTAGTCTAATGAACTAGTTATTACTCTTAATCATCATATGGGCTAGCTCTACGTACAGTCATGTTTATAATCCGCAGTTGCATTGCCATGTCACAATCACTATGTTGCCATGTCTGATGACATATATTAGAATTTGACAGTACAGATGTATAAACAGAAAGCTGCATCTAGATTACTTTTGTGGTGCATCTCTGATTTATCCTGTCTGCATGCAGGCTAAAAAGATACTAGCTCAGACAATTGTTAAGGATCAATTTCTTAATTACATGATATCCGATGTAAGGATCCTTACTTTCTGCAAAGAGCTTTACAGGTACTTTACACTGGTCTTCTGTAAGAAATGCAAGCAAGTTTCTGAAGAATATGCTGTAATATTTTTATGCAGTATCTACAAGAAGATGAAGGAAACAAAGTGCTCTGTGGAAGACATTGGCGGCATTGCCCAGGTTCCTCTCTATAAACAAACTCACAATAGTACCGGGGCATCTTTATGTGCTCAATTGGAATTTGTGATCTAAACAAGGCTTCTGAAACAATATATCCATAGTTGTCTGACATGTAGAAAAGGAACTGAAAACATCTAGCTAGTAGATGAGTTCTTGCGTAAAATTCAACTCAATACTTTTTGGATCTGTTTCTTCTGGGCTAAATCTACTTAAATGAAGCAATGTATTGTTTATATCTATTAACAGGAAGTTTTATGTGTCTTTCTTAGGTGAGGATAATCCTCAAACTAAAGTCAGGCGCTCAACATTTATGTAGCATTCGGCAGGTATAGTTTGGTCCTCCAAAATTGGCATATCATTCAGTAAGATTATCGTTGTGCTTGCATGAGTCATTCATTGGCTTTGGTCAGTGCACTTAAAAGTGGTTAGTTCCAACAGACAGCAAGATGTTTTTTCTAAAAGCAGTGGTTCTGTTTCTGTCTTCACTGCATAAGTTGACGAGTTAGACAAATGTTATCATGTCTTTTGTGTGCCCTGCAGTTTTATCTGGAAAACAATCCCTACATTTACCATCTTGTTTTGTAGGTCTGTTATCATGTGCTTGGGCTAGTCCATGAGCTATGGCCTCCGGTACCGCAAATGGTAATTATTTAAACTGGTATTGCACCGTAACTTAGGAGAGGCCTTCATGTTCTATAAACTCAAATGTTTTGTTTTTATAGATGAAGGATTATATTGCTACCCCAAAACCTAATGGATATCAAAGTCTTCATACCAAAGTCATCCCATTTGGTTCTAAAACCTTTTCCCCATTGGAAGTTCAGGTGAAAAGTCTTCCTTCAGTGGTATTAGTGATTTGTAACTATGATGTATTTAAATACGACTAATAAATTTTCTTATTTTTTTTCGGACTTGCAGATCCGGACTGGGGAGATGGATAAACTTGCAGAATGGGGAATTGCAGCACATTACAGTGGCAAAATTAATAGGAATGTCAACTTAAATGAACTTGATGCGCTCAAGCAAGGGAGCAAGTTGAACATAAATGGAAAACATTCTAAAACTATGAATGGGGTAAAATCGCAACAAATGCAAGGATCGGGCAATTGTTTGGATGGTGAAGGCTTTGCTCGCAGAGTAGGTAGCCTGTTGTATTGAATTAGTGGATTTTCACTTTAGTATGTTATCTAATATTTGTGAAATTTGGACAGGTGAGTTGGCTCAATTCTATTAGAGAATGGCAGGAAGAGTTTGTTGGGAACATGACATCAAGAGAATTTGTGGACACTATTACTGGGGATCTCCTTGGAAGTCGGGTTTTTATTTTCACACCTAAAGGAGAGGTATTGTCAATTAGAAATATCAGTTCTATTGGCTGCTGCCTTTTATGCTCATTACCTTCAGAATGTCAGATCAAGAATCTTCCAAAGGGTGCAACAGTTATTGATTATGCCTATCAAATACATTCTGATGTTGGAAACAAAATGGTGGCTGCTAAGGTACATTGTTGTAGATCTTTTACAATGAGCATATTCAACCATAAGATAACTGACGTTTTGATTCTAAGCAGGTCAATGGGAATTTAGTTTCTCCAACACATGTCTTGTCAAATGCAGAAGTTGTGGAAATTTTGACTTATGATGTAAGAAATTCGTTGTAATTATGTGCAGCTTTAGCTATCATACATATAGGGATGATATTTTCTTCAATTATATATATTTGCCCATTTGGAATTATGTCGAGTCATGACCAAATTGATGTGAACAGGGAGCAACAAGTAAGAAACTCTTCCAAAGGCACCAGCGATGGTTACAGTTTGCAAAAACCAGGAGTGCTAGGCACAAGCTTACGAAGGCATGTAGTTTTCACCATCTCCTCTTTGTTACCAGAATTCACATATACTGACTGGATGTGTTTGTTCTGTGTTGCAGTTTTTGAAAGAACAGGGTGCATTGTCGGCTGTGGAGATCACTGCAGACGTTATTAACAAGTTTGTTTCTGACGTGGAGGAACCGAGTGTCATCCATGATGATGATAACCTATTGCTTGACCAGTCATTCCCAAATTTCGATAACAGAAGTCATTTAAACAATAACACCAGAATGATAGGCTTAGGTTCTGCAGCATCTAAGGTTTTCCAATTTGGTGGTTCAATTCAACCCAAGAGAATGAACGGGACACGGAGCAAGCAAATGACTGAGAAAAGGATTTATGACCTGCGGGATCCAAAATTTTTTGAAGCAAGTAAACTGATTTATGAAGAAGCCAGGCCTAGGATAGATGCTTGGCTAAATGAACGGGTGATTAGTTGGCGTGCCATCAAAGATCGTCCAATAAATTGGTTTAGTGTCAGTTGTCTGGATCGTAAAAGTGAGTTCTCTTCTTTCGTTTTGGTAATTGCTGAATGTAAATGGAGGTTTATCATTAACCTTTGTGCATCTAGTCCTATTTAAAAGGGTTACTAGTTTTTGAGCTTTCTAAAAAAAGTAGTCAATAAATTTCCAGACATGCTTGCCGAAGTGGCTGCAGCTCTTAGCGGAGTTGGATTTCTTATTCACTCTTGTATGGTAAGACGAGCTCATTAGTCTTAACAATTTTTGGTCTGTGCTTCACTAATATGATACATTTTGTAGGCTGAGACAGAAAGTGCAAATGGGTTGGGTGTTATGCTTTTCCACATTGAAGGGAATGAGACTAATCTGGTAAGTTGCGTGCTTTGTATTTCACATAAGCTTATCCACATTACCGATGTTGAGTATCAAATTCTTTCAGGAGGAGCTGTGCATTAGAGTCAGTGAAATAGATGGAATATTGAATTGGTCTGCAGGTTGCAGTTGGCAGAGACCATAAGACAAATAGCAAGGTTGAAGCTCAATATATTCTAAATGATGGACTACCCAGCTTGCCACAGAAGAGCTTCTCGTCGGCTATATAGGATGCTCCTAACCTCATGAATGCAGCTGATGCGTTCAATGTCTGCCCTGTTTGAGGATGTGCCATTTGTTATAACAAATTATTAACTTTCAAGCTGAGCGCGAGGAGATGAGGAGCTGACAACTTCCATCTGATGCAGTGCAGCTATGTCGCATCGGATATCTGTTATGCACTGACAAGGGAAATGAGGTTCATTTTATTTGCTAAAGCATGATAAATTTGTCAAACAGGAGGAACAATTTTGATCAGAGTCTCTAAATTCTTTGGCTCACAAGGTCATGCCTTGTGGATACTGTAAATTAGTCCATCTACGATGGCCCACATTGGGATCTTTTGGAGCACAGTATAATAAACTGAACTTGTACAGTTGAGATGTGTCTTCCTGTACATGTACCGTTTGTACATTAATTGTGAGTGTAAATATACATAGAGAAGAGGGCAATAGGGTTTTCCAAGAAGCTGCACATTCAACTCTGGTATCCTTCACATAATTTCTGAAAATGGAGGCTCAGGTTGCAAATATGGAGCTTAAGCATAATATATGATTTTTAAAATTTGTCTATGACGTTTTAGATTAAATTTGTCAATTGTTTTAAGGGATACAAGATACCTTTATGTTATGACAAATTTCAGACATACCCTTCAGTTTTGATGATTTCATGGGATGCTCTTGGTCAACATACCAAGTAGTTTTGTATTGTTTGAAATTTCAAATGCATTTGAGACCCAGAACATGAGAAACAAAGAACATGAGAAACAAATAGATGTGCCTGTAATTGGAGGCTAATTCCTAAACCAATCTGCTCCAAATGGATGATCCAAAGGAATCGTATCCGCAGCTCTAAAAGCGCTGAGACAATTTGCTGCTTGTGTTCTTTGAGGAAAAGAAAATAGCAGGGCTTTTGATGAAATACAAAAATCTAGAACGCATTTGGTGATATCTTTATTTCTCCATGGGCACGATTGTTCTAAGTACGCCCGATTTGGGTTGGCCTCCCATGGAAACCCTTCCGGGTTTTAATGGAAACCCTTCCGGCTTTCCATGGAAACCCTTCATGGAAACCCTTCGGTTTTTAGTGGAAACCCTTCCGGTTTTCAATAAACCCTGAAGGTTTCCATGGAAACCCTTCCGTTTTCGAAATTTGAAAACCCTAAGGGTTTCCACTAAAACCCTAAGGGTTTCCATGGAAAGCGGAAGAGTTTCCATATTGGAAAGCGGGAAGGGTTTCCATTAAAACCCTGGAGGGTTTCCACAAAATTATTTTTTTAAATATTTTACACACTGAGCCTTTATGGCTCACGCCTTTCCACAGACCTGACGCCGACATTAAGGCGCCGTCCATCGAAATGCACGCCACTCAAAATTCAAATTTTGAGTGGAAACCCTTCCCATTTCCTTGCATGATGGAAATTGGGAAGGGTTTCCATGAGGAGGAAAATAGGAAGGGTTTCCACATTAGGTTTCCATATGAGGAGGAAAATAGGTTAGGTTTCCACATGCAGTTAGAAACTCGATAGTGCGTACGTGTGAAGTTGCACTCTATTATGTTGCATCATGGCACTATGCTCTACATAATCTCTATTGCATAACCTTTGTCTTTGTTAAATGTTAGATTCTATGTTAGATTCTATTTTTTTTAGAACTCAAAATATGATAAAGTTGTAACCCCTATCAGTTTCTTTTGGAGGAGACGTCAACTGGGAACAATGCTAGCTCTTAACTGAATACAAAGCTATGTACGTTCAGTAAAAATTAAGGCACAATACCTTCTTATTAAGAAAAAGGAAAGGCCTAAATCTTAAATCTTAAGAATTCAAGAACAAGAATGTAACAGTGGCATTTGAAAGACAAATACAAACAATTGCATTTAAAGCCAAATAGATGGAAAACATGATTATAAACCTGCATTTTGGAAAATTACAACCAGATCCTATTTGCACATTTGTCGATATTGCTATCACTGGAACAGGGTTAACTACATGCCCTGGACTCGGATCAGAACAACCACTCGTAAGATTTTCATGACAAAGTAACGTAAAATTCAAAAAAGACCAAACCTTACAACCAAACTCTACTTTGCATATAAGATATGGTACAAATCTGTACCAAAGTATACATTCTTTTAAGAAGAACCATGCATATCTGGTTCGATTCGATGCAACAACCTTGAGCGAGGCTTCCGGTCGATCTACTTATTGAAGAAGAATCGACCAAAGCGGACCAATTTCCACAGCTCCATCAGGGCTTTCTGTCCTCTCTACAGCATCATCATCAACCTTCATAGCAAATTCAGCATTGCCAAGGCCAAACTCAAACATTGTTTGTCCCTATATCATTAGCATCTAAATTGCTTGAGCTTTTCTCTAGCTTCTCATTTTCTCTAGCAACATCACCGGAATCATCCCCTTTAATTCATTTAGAGTCGTAGAACCGGCCACATACAGACTATGTGTGCTCCATGGCCAAAGTATTCTTGGTGTACAACAATATCATGAGTCTTCCCCAATCTGAAGTTGCGACTTCGGGTTCCATAACTAACGTTTCATGCTTGCTCTACCAATTTATACAAAACATCACCTTGCAGCTAACTAATGCTTGCATCTACATGCTCCCCATTGCCGGTATTGTTGTTCTTCCGAAAGCATCATGGATCTTTCCCAATTCTGAAGTTACCTGATTTGGATCCGTGTAAATTGTTTTAAATCTATGGCATAAGAAAGGTAATCCTCACCACCAAAACAAATTAAAACTCCGGTCAAGAAGAAGTTCATCTAAGCTTGAGATTTTCAATGCGATCTCTTGCGTATTCATCAACTCCAAATACTATAGATCTTGATTGCGGAAAGATTTTAAGATCAATAGCTACATGGGCCTGAACCGGCATTTCTCAAATATTTGCACCTTTAAATTGCGAAAAAATTTCCGGCAAGATTTGAGGTGGGTAGCCTACCAAATCGTCCCACAATTTGATCTCGCAGACGCCAATTGGGCAAACGCTTTGGTAGAGCGATTTACCAAGTTTCGAGTCGTTCTAGCAACGAGTTCTGATGGCGTGCGCAGCAAAATCAAAAGCAAATGAATATGAAACAAAAACTGTATTTATCCTCCACTAGATCAAAAAAAACACGAAGATCAAAAGCACCAATAACTGCGAGGAAAAAAAAACCTATAGAAAGACTTCCAATGCAAACGGTAAGGCCGGCTATGCTAAATCAAGAGACAAGGGGCGCTCTTCCCCATTACATTTCTTTTTCGGCCAGCACATTACTAGTATTTTGGTTTTCTTTGCATACACATCTCTCATCCTTTCTTCATAGCCAAACCTATTCCGGCCTTTTCCTATTAGACTTCTTTTCCATATGTTTCTCGCCCTTTCTTCATAGCGAGACCTAATACGGCCTTTTCCCATTTCGGCTTTCTTTCCCATACATTTCTCACCATTCTTCAAGGACAGACCTATTCCATCCTTTTTCCCATTCGTTCTTCATAGACATGTTCAAACCTTCTTCATAGACACGTCTATCTCTCTCATTCTTTGTAGACATGCACGGGTAGGCTTAGCTTGACCGCTTCTCTTCCACCATTAACTTGGGCAGCCATTTAGGGCTATGGTGAGTATCTGGGTCATATTTTAAATGATTAGGGCATACGGGAGATGGAGGTATCTTAGCCATACGCGGGGAATGATCTATGATCTATGATCGTAAGAGAAAAAAATCAAGGCTAGAGAAAAATCAAGACTCGCTAAAAATTACCTCAATAGAAGCATCTTCACAGATCCCGCCATAGCTCATTCTCGAAAAGAAAATCTCTTCCAAACAGGCCCATGAATTAAAAGTCCGTAAATTTAAGGTCGAAGATTAATTAACGGTGGTTACATCGAAATCCAAAATTATAATATTTTTATGGAAACCCTTCCGGGGTTCTAATTTGGAAACCCTTCCGGGTTTTGGAAATTCGGAAGGGTTTCCATATTAGAACCCCGGAAGGGTTTCCACTAATTTATAAAATAACCCCAATCGGGGGAGATAGTGGAAGCGCCATGGGCATGTACGTTGACCAAGGGCATCTTATGGAATAAACAAAACTCAGGGCATTCCATGAAATTCGTCAAAGTTCTAACCCCATTTATTGGGCTACCAAAACAATTAGACTGATTATTCCTTTGAGGAACTTGCAAGTTTGAGCAAGTTCTCTTTGATAATAAGGATAATCCTGAAGCAACATGGATGATTGACTCCTCATCATTATTTATGTTAGCTATTAATACCACGTGGAGGAAGTTCAGAAGCAAGCTACAACAAACACATTGTAGTGCCTCAAACAAGTGGCAATGAAAATGAAAGACATGGAGGAAGTTTAGAAGCAAGCTACAACAAACACATCGTAGTGCCTCAAACAAGTGGTAATGAAAATGCAAAGATAATGTTGAGGAGTATATTTGCAGAGTTTGGTAGAAAAAGTACGCTTATAAATGTAAATTAAATTTGATAGGCCAAGTTACGGATCAAACATTGGTAAAAATTTGGCAATGAAAGTCAAACTATGCAACGGAGAGCAACTTCACAAAATGAATTTGAATGATGGCTTTTTGATTTTCTAAAGTGATGGGGCCGACTTTTAGAGGAATACGAAGTGCCTAGAGAAAGATAGGGTTTGGATTGGACTTTCTCCAGCTACAAACTCGTGTCAAGTATTTCCAGATCGACACAACCCATCCATAGATCTTCCACCATGTTACTTTGATTTGTTACTGAGGACCATGATGATTCAATGGATCAACGCGATTGGATGAAGAATAATCCAAAAAATCTATTAGATCAGAGTCCTAGGTTTTAGAAGAAGCCAAGGTATATAAGGTAAGGTTATCGGTCTGGCCAAGGCTGATAACAAAATATGCTTGATCGAGGCTGTACGTCCGAGGCCATGCATCTTTGGTTATCAGCCGAGGCAAAGACCGATAATTACCTTATCGGGCTTATATAGGTGGAATAGTACTGATAACTAGTTATAAATTGCTCCTGTCTTGATAGCGGTTATCCTTTGCGTAATAGTGATAACCAAAAAACAAGAGTCTGATAAGGATCGTTTCTTCCATGCCCGAACAAATGCTTGAAGAAGAGGTACTCATCACTATAAAAGGCAGCATTTTCTAGAAAGTTGTTCTTGAACCCTTATCAAAGTTTTTGAAGCTACATAAATGGGATATGCTTACGATGGCCCCCAAGTGAAACCGGTTTACTACCAGAGAGACCTCCTCTTCCAATACCTCTTCCATTCTCCCTCGTTTTCCATTAGGAGCTTCTTTTACGGGATCTATTTGCTCCTCTCTTGGTGAAATGAGGACATTCTCGAGAGCGACCTCCACACTTGAAAGCAGAGCATCTTGGTTTGACTTCGCAAATCATGTATATGTGAACATAATATCTGTTGTAAAAACTTTTCTTTTTTCCATACGATTACGAGGGTTGGCTCCTCAAAAGGCTTATACTAATTGGTCTTGATCGGTAGCCGGAAATATCTTAATTAAAGCTTGCATGCTTTCGATAAAGAACAAATCAATCCACATAACATGGTTTAGTCGGGTTCAACTCTAGCCATGAAGGTACATGAAGAATGCCCATATGCATTGGTAGACTGTTACACTCACGCCATCGCCCTCTTGTCGAGGCAAAATATTATTATCTGATGGTTGCATCAGCCAGCTCTATATCTCCCATGCTCCCCACGAAATTTTGCCACTACTGCTGCCATCTACCCATGAAAAAGCGCCGGGAATTGATTGCTTCCATTCGCACATGTGCACACCACCTCCGCGTGGGGCGAGGGGAGATGGATTAGGGTGTGAGGAATGATCTGTCCGATTAACTGTCAGCGGTAGCCATTGAGGAAGGGATGAAAGTCGCCCTCGAACTGTCGATTATACCCGACATATTAGGACTCGGTATTACTTTCCGGTTGGTTATTGCTATCCGGGCCTTATGAGCCGGCGAAAATTCTATTTTTTCTCTACTATATTAGCATTTCGCGCTGAAACAACTCCATCTGCTTAATAGGACTGCTCTTTACCATTCCTGGATTCGAGCAACACACCTTGATTTGTGATAGTTTAAAGGTAGGAGTGCCCAGTGGCGACTTCGTGTGCAGGGGTGACTAACATCATGCTTCTGATCGCGAAAATAAGCGTTTCCATATTGTATAGGCTACGATGTGAAAATAACGCTTCCATATTTATGTTATACACATTTACGCTTCCGTGAAGCTCTGATGCAAAAGCTCTTCCTTATTTATAGTGCCATACAAGAGAGGTTCAATTGAAGGAGAAGTTGAATCGAGGATCCTTTCCGATAATTTAGAACATTGATATTTTAGGCAATGACAACTCTTTTTGTTTCATTAAATTTTTGAGTGGTGTTTTGTGAGGTTCAAAGAAGTGGTCTCTTGTTGGTTATTCTCAAATTGACTATGAAAAGTGAGCCACCGGTGGATTCTGATCTTGAAATGCATGTATCCGTTAGAGTACGTGGACATATGAAGTCGCCTTTGTAGCTCATGTAAAAAACACACACACACACCACCGCAGTGGATTACATTATTGAGAATGCATGTATCCGTTAATTTGTGGACATGGCAAGTCCATACTTATAGCTTCGTATAAAAAAGAAATCACGAAAAAAAAGGAGCCGCGATGGATTTACAATCGAAATGCATGTATTCATTCAGAACATGGACTATCAACAAATTTATAGCCATGCCATAAAAGAAATGAAAGTGTTGTATAATAGCCCGCGATTCTGTGGCGAAGTACGTAGCAACCGTGTTCATTAGAAACCTAGAGTCTGGGGCCTCAACCCTGGTGGGTTTCCATCTTTGGCATCGGGTTTGGGCCTTAAGTAAGTCCATCCGTCTCTAATGAATTTTGGCACGTGAGCTGCGAGGTGCAAAATATACCAAGTATTTTATGCTATATATAATTTAGCCTTAGTACCTCGGTCGCAGCACTACTCCTGATACTATGATATTCATGTTTTACTTGTCGTACTTCACTTTGGTACATGTTGCTTTGAAGCAAAACCTTTCCAATCAATATAATAGATCTCTAATTAATGCGTCACTTATATTTATATTACCTAGATTCATATCTGGATGCAATATCGCGAACCGAACCTATCTTGACTTATCCGCATTGATAGATTGGCTCCATCATGAAGTCGGGCACTCAACCTTCAAGAAACTGGGCTATCTAAAGAGCTGCATCCGCATTTGTCGAGACTTTAAACATCTTGAATGGGCAGTGAACCCGGATCAATTCTAAATTTGTCTTCACATTGCCCAGCGAGAAACCTCCTTCTCCTTCAATCTTTGTAAACATTTCTTGTGACAACTTACTCGTTAACTAGTAAAGACTGCAGTGGCATCGAGAGGAGCGCGATGCTCTTCGAATGACTGAGCAATAGAGCTCAGCAATAAGCTTGGATCTTCGTGGAGAATATTCATACCTCGAACCATATCTGCCTATGGTACCTTAGGTATGCTACCTTGAACAACAAAGACCCATATCTTGGTAGAAAGCAATGGAATACACTACTTATCGAGTGTGAAGAGGCTGTTTTTCTCCATCAGGATATACACAAACCTACGAGGAGAATCAATGTCAATGATATAATCAGTCTATCTTCTGCTGCCATATTTGTTGGAGTGTATACACTTTGACTCACTTGGCCACCAAATAATATCTCTTTGCGTCGAAAATCGATACCCAGAAAGCCTTCCAGTAATGCGAGAACATCGCTTTCCGCGTCTTTTTGCGGCTCATTATTCACCTGCATTCGAGGGTTGGGTGTAACAAAGCTCGGTCGACACCGCGAAACTTTCCAAGGTATTTTTGATTGTGATAGAGGCTTACCAATGCATCTAAAGTCCGCGAGTCCGTCGAGGAATGTAGATGAAATACTAGGAAGGCTCCGGTGATTTTACCTTGATTGGAGCTTTTGCGTAGTGAAACCACTTTAGGCGCCAAGTCGAAGCTATTCAGAGCAAATCGAGTTCCTTGGCTAGCGGGCAATGCGATCTTCGAGCAAACTTTGTTGTTGGAAGAAACACGGCGGGTGGTGAGGGGGCTAGGTCATAATTGCTGTATTATTGTGTCGACTTGAAGCTAGAGCCGCGGATATTCGCAGATGCTTTCACGATCGCGATTGACACCTGGAATCGTGAAACCAAAGGCTCGATAAAAAACTACCATTACAAGCTTCGGCTTCCCATTGGCCCTTGAGAAAGCTTTTTTGGCTGATGGCATCCAGTGGGGCCCGTAATTGACCTCAAAAACTCTAATGAAGCTCTGCGAAAATGTCTATGATAATAGCATTATCATCCTATAATCCTGGAGGCGTTCTGGCGAGATGAAGTGAAATCTGCATCATCTCATTCGAGCGTAATACCAAATCAGAGTCTTGGGTGAGCTAATTAAAGCTACCGATTTTCCCTCGAAACCAGCTACGGCGTTAGTTTTTTAATCCTAAGCAATAGAAGGTTTTGTTTTATCTCTCTTTCTCTTATATTAAGGTCCCATAGACCTCATGGTCTCCAAGGATGACAAAAGTCAATCAAGGACTTAGTGTTTACAGGACTAACTTCATTAGCATTCCATGGTTTAAGTCAGTGGCGGCAGCCGGGGAATTGGCCAATGGAATTGTGAAAGGAATTAATTTAAATGGAAGAGGCTCAATATGCACTTAGATTAAGAAGCCCATCTTTGCATTGGGTAGAATCTGGGCTAGCCGGAACAAGATTGAAAACTTGTTAATTAGATAGGGGCAATTTTAGTTAGTTTGACGAACTCCTGTTCGACCCATGAAGGCGTGTATAACAACATGCCGTCTCGCGATGGGGAGAGGTGTGAGACCATCGGGGCTCATCAGTCTATAAGATGATTCTGACCAACTAAGAAACTTATTCACAACAAAATGTGTCATGCGGCAGGCACTCATCATCAGAGTAGCTCGCGTCCTCGTTCTCCTCTTGCTCACCTCCATTAGACTCAATAACATGTTTAAAGCTGCTACTTCCTCAAATCGACCATCTCAATCAAGAAGCCACCCTATTAAATTTGGTATGTCAAAATTATTCTTGATTGATGTAAGCAAGACCAAGAAACTATTTTATCTTGATACCCATTTGGACAACATACTATTGCATGTGCTTTATCCTCTATTTCATCAGCCACATGCCGGCGTATACCGTTGTATTCTTTGAATATTATTCCGTTTGCCAGCTTCTACACTCAGGTAGTTATTGCACTCAATCATGTCACTTGAAATGCGGCGTGGCTCCTTTTTTTTTTTTTTTTTGAAGGCGGAATGCATTGTTATATTGAATACGTGATCATATGTTATCCGCAAATGTTTCCTTTTGCATTGAAGGTTGGGTTCCCATCTACTCCTATCTTGGCTGTTTTAATACGAGGGCATGCCCAAAGATTTTTCTCGGCGATTAATATATACGCAGAGTCCTAATCCAGCTCTTATTAGGTACTTTAAGTCTTGGATTTGGATAGTGAGAACTTTTTACTGCTGACCTTTCTATTTTGTCGGAGTTCTAGTGATAGTCAGGCCCCGGACCTAAAAATCCATCTCTAACATCATCGTTTATTACAAGTGTTTTTGAACATCATTTTCTTTGAATTACAGTTTCAAATGTGTCCTTTTAGGATTTCTTTTTGCATACCAAATGGTGCTTTCAAGAGCCCCATTGATCTTACGCTCAACTATTTGGTTCCATCTAATATGCTTATCTACAATGAGACCGGATATTTGTGTGGGAACTTTTACGCACCAGCACTTTCTATGTTTTCTTGGGTTCTGAGAAGGTGATGAGTGGGGCCCCGGTTCTCATTATCCATATAGAACCATCATGCATTACCAGTCATTTTGAACAACATCTTCTTTGAATTGAGAATTTCAAATGTCGCATTTAAAACATTTCTTTTGCATACCAAAATAGTGCTTAGGCCCACATTGGTCCATAAAGTGGAGCTTTTTTGGTTCCACCTAAAGACAACATCACAATTGGGACTGGAAATATTTGTATGGGGTACTTTGCATCCCCTCTTTGCTGTTTGATAGCAGTACAGCCTCATTCATCTACAAGATGCCAAATAGTTACGTAGGAAACACCTCGCTTAACATCAGGTGGCTCAGCATCCTTGCTTATCATCAGAATTACTCTCTCCACCTTTACGTCACTGCTCTCCTTTGCTCAGAGTAGCGTGTTTGCTCCAAATGGCAGCTGCATTTGCACCCCTAGAGAACCTGTGATTCTTTCAAACTTAAAGGGTGCATGTGGTGAGCCCCACTAAGGCGTGGCACAGCAGTAACATGTGCAGTAAGGGTAGGGAGAGAGGAGGTGTAGAATGTTGGGTACCATAGAGATGGCTGCTAACCATTGAATCAATAGCCAGGGAGGGAGGTGTAGAAGAATGTTGGGCAGAGGCAGACAGAGGCCAGCCATTCCAATGGCTTGAGATGACCCACTCCTGCAAAGGCCCATGCAACAAATAAACAAGCAAAAGATAGATTGGCAAGTTTGTCAATGTTTATTTGCTGCAGTTGTTTACACCTGATCTTCCATGACCCTCTCCAAGTCCTAGCCACATAATGGCCTCCAAATTTCTCAAACTTGTCAATCTTTTGTCGTTCTTTAATAAAGGTCCAAAGCCAGGCTATAGCCTTAAAATTTAACAGCCAGAGATGCTTGATTCACTAAGACCCGTTGTTAATATACTTTTTGTACTCGTTGTCTTCTTCACTAAAATAGTATTGTCCATAATCAATAAACTGAAAATAGTCCTTTTGGATCAATATTAGGGAAGAAACAAACGATACATCATTATTCTTTCAAATCAGGTAGTGCCATTGCAAGAGACAGACATGATTGAGATGTTATCAAGGACACCAATTTCATCAGTGATGCTATCTTTTCAACATGGCTCTCCTACGCCACCTTGCTGTCTCCACCTAGAGACAAAGCGACATCACCTAAAGACTCCACTGTGTGCAAACGGCATCATTGAAGTGAAATGTCACATTGTTATCCAGCATGACTTGCAAGTTGCTGAACAAAAGAATCCTTGGACTGTTGTAATTTGGTCTAGTTACGGAATTTGAGATGTCATGGTGGAACAAGGCAGTGAGACCTCACAGAGCCTAAAAGCGGCTGATAATGCCCCATGCACCTCAGCTCCAATTTGGGCAGGCTTTATCAAGGTCTGTAGTGGCTGTGTTCAGTTTTTGGGTAAACTCTGCCAATCCTGACTTAACTTCCTCAGGATCAAAACCTATCTAATTCTGGAGGCAACCTCTACTGCCACAATATCAGTCACAAGTTGGCATTGGATTCACAAAGCCGTCCTCCACTCACAAAATGCACTGCGTCTTTACTGTTCCTCCATCGTGTATTGACAGGACTCCTGGCAAAGTTCTGCTATGGTGGGACATGCCCGAATAAAACACCAATTTGACCACTTGAAGCAAGATATTACCATGTCAACCTAGAAAACACCTCAACAGCCAATATCACTTCTTTTGGTAACTTGTAAGTGCGTTTCCAGTAAACAAAGAAAGAGATTATCAAGAAGTAAAAAATGGCCGGGAAGAAACAAGTTCAAGACTCTCAAATCCAGCATACACTGTCTTGGCATAGAGGAAATGCAAAGCAACATGGCACAAAATCGCTATGACAAATGAAGGCATGATAAACTAGGCAATCCTGATTTGACTGGGTAGTCATAATTTGCAATGACAAAAGTCCAGCCGTATCATTTTATGGCAACACCAAACTAAACATCTAGTAACTTTGGCAATGGGACAAGCGCCTGCCTCCTCCTTGCATTTCGACCTCATGAGGCCAAGACTAGATTGAGGGTGAGCTTCTGAGGAGTCACAGCCCAGGTGTGGGGCGCTGCTTCATGAACTCCTGAAAGGTCTTAGGGGGATCAAAGCGGCAGCTACCTTTTCCACTTCTGGCGCAGCTCCTCTGCTCCAACCCTAGTTTTGGGGCAACATCAGCTCAGCCTCATCTGCAAGAAATCGGAACTGGGCGGCTGGCGCGGCGTTTACGGCCCGACCCAAACTCAAAACCTTGGCGCCTCTGAGCATATTATCGTCGATCTCTCTCTCTCTGTGCCTCTGCCCCTAGACTGTAAGACAGGGCATAAAAAATTACCCTCGCTTCCTATTGCATTGCATCCCGGGGTGCTTTTGACCGTCCAAATCCTTCTACGCGTTTATAGGCAATCTCGGCCGTCAGACTTTCCTCTTGAACTGTGAGAAAGAGACAAATGGTTTGATTTTGGTTTGCCGGGAGTAGCGTTGGGCAAGCTTTTAGGTCCCATCGGAAAATTTCTTATGGATTGCTGACTAGTGGGATATCTTACCTTTAGAGCTGGAACTGCAATGGCTCAG
Source organism: Isoetes taiwanensis (assembly GCA_021234155.1). Lineage (NCBI taxonomy): Eukaryota > Viridiplantae > Streptophyta > Lycopodiopsida > Isoetales > Isoetaceae > Isoetes > Isoetes taiwanensis. The sequence continues at coordinate 564,120 of JAJEKV010000017.1, read as the reverse complement.
GATAGTCTTACCACAGTTTAGCGGGATCAGGAGGAAAAATCGACCTCGGTATCACCACCAGAACTCAGCCGAATCGTTCCAGGACCCCGTTTCAAATCTTACGGCCACCACGTGGCGGCCTGCGAAAATCTGGGCGTCCGCCCTTAGCAACGCATCAAGACGTCCAGGTAGTGTTCCATCTCCGGGATCACCATCTTGTGATCCGACTCCAAGATCTAGCGTGTGCGTCACTTGATGCAAAGAAATGTCGACCATGGAATCTAGGCTCGGGATCCACCCGGAATCCGCCCATGATGGCCCGTCGCAGTACGAAATCGGCCGTGGAGATCCGGCCTCCGGGATCTCGATACTGAGTCGTGATTCCTCCTCGGGATCACCACCGCGCCCGAAATTTGTCTCAGTGATCCAGATGCTCCGGCCAGCGTCTCCAACCTCAGGATCTCTTCACCAGGGCGATAATAAAGGCGGTCGATCGCCGGCGCTGATCTCCGCCTCGGGATCACCATCGTGGGCGTGGGACCATCTTGCCAGCCCAGGGTTAGATATCTGGCTGTGATTCCCTCCTCAGGGATCCCCACGCGTCGCGCGTATGGCGGGCGTCCATTAGACATCCAGCCCTGATTCGAACCAGGGGATTAATCGCAGGATTAAACAAAATCGCTATCAATGAGCGTGATTCGGGCGGAAATGGCGAGAACTTTCGATGCGTTGGCTGACTAAAGGGGCCCTTCCGTGGGCGGTTAGGGATCCGGAGGAAGGAATTCGATGGCGATAGCTAAATCCGACATTTGTCGCCAAGATCTTTGCCCATTTCGGCCGTTTCACGAGCGGAAAGGGGCCATTTCTTCTTGAATCTACTTGAAGTCTTTATTATTGCGCTTGACTCGGCCGATTAGTTTAAGGTATGCGCGGGCGGTAGCCGGGAACTCTGTTTTTTTGTATTCCAAAGCATTTTAAGCCTTCCCGTTTTTGCGGATGGAGAATTGATTAACACGGAAATCCCAGCATAGCTCCGCGATCTGTCTGAAGCTGAGATAAGCGCATTAAAGAAGAAAACTTCGGCTTTGGAAGATGTGGTTAGCAGAAGAGGTTGGATCGACCAAGGGACTTCGAAATCCCTGACGAAGAAATTAAAGAGGCGAGGCGAGCCAAGGGGGTTTAGCCAAAGAAGGTTTCCCCATTTCTACTTAGAGGGAGTTCGGTGGGGCCCGGTCGGTGGGAGGAGGAAGCAGGGATCAAGAAAATGGAAGTTGAATTGCCACAAAGAGGCGTGAGGATCTTGAGGAAGGAGGCGTAAAATAATGTAGAATGCTTCAATGTAAATCGGTGAGGTGAAAGATTGCATGTATGATGATTCGGAGAAGATGGCTGCCAGAAGTGGTGATTGCCCCAAGGCTGTTCGCGGGAAAGGTTAGATTGGAGAATCCGCGAGTTCAAGGTGCATCACAATATATGAAAATTTGGGGTTCGGATGCAAAGGGGCGATTCCCAAAAATAAAGGCGAGAATTGAGTAAGGGGACTGTAAGTCGGGCCGGTCACTTGATCCGATTCCAAGTTGACCACAATCTCACGAAATCGGGCAAGGCGGTAATTTGGGCATTATGGGGATGACCGTCGGGCTCGGCCTTCTGGAGTGAAACTAGTGGGACAAAGTTCATTAATCTGGGGTCGCGAAAAAGGAGGCCCAAGAACTTGAAATCACGGGAAGCGGATCGGAGATAAAGAAAGGATCGAGGCCGGTATGTGAATTTACGGACAAAGGTGTTTGGTGGTAGGCTACGGCGGTATGGAATTGATGATGATGACGATGTGAAACAAAGAGTTAAATTTTACCGGGACCATGAATTCCGCCCCTCTCCCCAAAACCTTGAGTTCTATTACCCCGGCCCGTGATACCCTAGGAAGCCCGATGCGGTGTAATGGCCGTGGAGAGTTTTGCTCCGGATATTTGAACCATATTATTCCGCGAAGCGGATCAAACGTGCATCGAGAGATGAATTGAAAAACCACCTCAATAAGATCAAATTGTTTTATTTGTATGGCTCGGACATATATTCTTTTGAGAATGCTTGTTATCCTGTAATGAGGAGGATCGAAGGGGAGCTTTGGCGGTTCAATTTGATCTTTAAATTATCCAATTATTGGTCGAGAGTCCTCTCGCTAAGAATTTGAGCCTTGATGTTCGGCAGTAAATTTCCGTATCTACCGAGTGGGAAGCCATGGAATTCTCCTTTATTCGCAGTGCCACAGGTTCGAGGATCTGAATCGATCATAAATTGTTTAAGTATTCTTGTAAATTAGTAGCCTTGGCTCATATAGGATCTATTTTTCAACATCCCTAAGTTAATACGTTCGGGGTGCTATAATTCAAATCCATCATGATGTCACCATGTTCTCCTCCACCACATTTGCTTTGGCCTGTTCCTAAACGAACAAACCCGGGCGTGTGAATTCTCTGGCCGGTTTGTCAAATGAATTCCACGGGATCCTTTTGGTAGGCCGTGTGGAAATCCGATTATGCGGTTCTACTACATGCGGTTATTCTGCAAGGTAAATTGGGTTTGGAAAATTAGATTTTTTGTTGCATTTCTAGTTGGTTTGAATTGATTGCGGCTTATCCTTCTGCGTGTAAGTGGAACTGTTCATTTTGGTGGTTGATCCTTTGGCATGCGAGAGCTCAATAAACCTTGCCCATGCATATTGCATTTGATTCTTCCGATCCCTCCATGCTCAATGCAGCGGGTTTATCACTTTGTAGGTGTAACATTTGCCTATCTTCTATGCCTATCTTCTAATGCAACCCGGCTTGCGAGTTTGCATTGATGTATTTAAGAGGTGGAGTGCGAGGCATCGGCATTGCATAATGCACGGTAATGTTGATGGAAGCTCCTGGCACAACAACGAGTTGTGGCATCTATGTCATTGGTTGTGTCGCGAGAAATTCATGGGGAAGTCTACAACAAAGGAGGCAGTTAGCGAGTTATCATTGTCTTATCTTATGTCTTTTGGTTATAGAATTTATGCCAATGTTCATTTTATAATCTACTTTCTTGAGGATGGTGATCAATAGGTGGTTTACCCAAAGACATGGACAATTTGAAACGAGCTTTTGAGTGATGCTGCGGAAGTTAAGTGGTAAATGCGGGGAAAATCAGCTTCTACTTGCGAGGTAGCAACGGTCAGCGCTGACCCGTGGGTTGATCTTTGAATGGTCCATTATCTGAAATCTCCCAAAAGCAGAAAAAATCTGTTCCTTATAAAAACAATATAAATACTTGCTATGTTTCTAAATATGGCGGTTCGATAGTTAATTGAAATTAGGAACTTGCTTTCCTTTCTCTGTCCCCAGGTTCAACCAGTGAATTGAACACATCACGGGATCGAATTTGAACACCTCACGGGATCACGAATTTGAACTGAATTTGAACACCTCGGGATCGAGAGCTTGAATGGCTTCAGGATCGAAATTTAGACACCTCTAGGGATCCCGAGGGGAATGAGCAATAAAACAACCATTAGAAAGAAGACCTGGGAGTTCATTAAGACAAAGCATTATAATGGTGATCAGGAGGATGGGATCCCTCGCCCACATGCAGCCGAGGAAAAATTAAAAAATACTGAGTCCCAGCGGGATGGTGATCCCGGGAGGCGGGGATCCTGCCCGTGATCAGGAGGTGGGGATCACCCATGAGTAGTCCCCACACGAGTGATCCGGTGTGAATCACCCATGGGTGATCACGTTGTGGATCACCATGGCAGTCCCCACCTCGGGATCCTGAATGTGAGGCAGAATGAATTCGAAGCTAAGAACCATGGAGCTCTTAAAAATAAAGAGACACAAGCCCGGCTTCTGAGGTGATCCCGGAGGTGGGGATCACCCATGGTGATCCCACTGGTGATCCAGGAGGTGTGGATCGCATACCTCGGGATCACCCGGATGGCGGGCCCGGGGATAAATTCGAAGCTAGAACCATAGACTCTTAAAAAAAATAAAAAGCTGCGCCCGCTACTGGTGATCCGGAGGTAGGGGATCACCATAATTGGTCCCACGGAAGGTGATCCGGAGGTGGGGATCTCCACCGGCGATCCGGTCCCTCCGGGATCACGGGGTGGATTGATCCTCCCGAGGATCCCCACGTTTTCAAAAAATAAATGAAAATTACCTAACCATTTGAAAAAAAGGTCCGCTATACTTTACCTTTACCATTACAGAATTGAAATCAAAGGGCTAGCGTTTGTACCTTGAGATAGTACAACGGTTGATTCTATGAAGTCCTATTTATACCCTTGCCTTGAAGTGGTTTCTTGCTACAGAAATGCAGTTCTGGACTGTTGGGTTGGGTGGCCTACAGAAATTGTGAGATGGTGAGGACTGGGCAGCGAGGCCGGTGCCATCAGTAACACGGTAGCGATATTCAAGTCACTTGAATGGGAATTACGAGGAGGAAGTAGAGGCCCGATCTCGCCCAACCAGCCGACATCAAAGCGTTCAAAGTGAGCATGTTGTTGTCTTCCTTTAGGTATGAACTTACTTTCCATACTAATCTTTTGACCATCTTTTCATGATCCCCTCATGGTTCATCACGAGAGACCGTCAGAGAATAGAAGTCAGCCGAAATGAGCCTCTGGACAATGATCGATAAAGCCAAACCCGCAGAGCATTGCTTTGGGAATTGAAGAAGTGCATTATCGAGGGCAAAGGCTTTGAAGAATTTACTAGCTCACCGGACATTATGCGGGAAGGCAACACCCTAAAGGCACCCAGCCGAGGAAATGTATCTTTACCGGAGGAGGCTGCTGAAAGAAAGGTTCTAATTAAGAGGGAAGTCCTAAGGGGTCGATCCATCTTTATCACGACATCTTGATCATCATGTGGACTTCTACCACAATGGTGTTACCCGGATATAAAAGCTAGAGACGTGGGGCGGTGCTTGATGTTGATTGAATGATTGAGACTTAGAATGTGGAGTTTTAGGCCGGTTGTAAGGCCCCATTGCTTAACTATGATCCATTTGAAACATGCAAATAAATAGACCATTTAAAATAACCATTGTACCTTGGGGGAAAAATTAAAAGTAATCGAGTCAAAGTGCTGGTGATCCCAGGGCGTGAGGATCACTTACGTGATCCCATGCTCGGATCCCCGGTGACTCCGAATTAAAATGATAACCTTGGGGCCATTTGTGCCTTGGGGGAAAATTTAAAAATAACATAAATAACGGAAGTCAGGAAGTGGGATACTTGCGTGATCCATCTCTGGGGATCACCCGGTGTGACGGAGTTCACTCAACAGGACATTGTACTAGCCAGGGTAAAAATTGAAACCATCCCATTGGCTGTGGTCGGAGGTGGGGATCCTCCTGCGTGATCCCATCTCCGGGATCACCGGTGAGACGAGTTCAAACTCGATAACTTTAGGACCATTGTACCTTAGGGGGTAAAATTAAAATAATCTGTCAACAAGGTGATCCCGGTGGGGATCACCTGCAGTCCATCCTCACGAGGATCACCTACATTGTGAACGGATAAAATAACCTTAGGACCATTTGTACCTTTAGGGGTAAAAATTAAAAATAATCCGTCCGCTGCTGGTGATCCCGGTGGGGATCACCACAACGTGATCCCACATCCTCGGGATCACCCGGTGTGGTGAGTCATCGATAACCAGGACCATTGTACCTTAGGGGTAAAAAATAAAAATAATCCGTCCAGCTGGCGCGAGTGATCGAGTGGGGATCACCACCACGTGATCCATCCTCGGGATCACGGTGAGGCCGGAAGTCATGATAATATAGGACCATTGTACCTTACCATTTACCATTTACCATTTTACCATTTACCATTTACCATTACCTTAGAACATTTAAATATTACATTTGAAGATTGAGAAATAAAAGATCATGTTACGATTATGAGAGTCATGTTGGTCGAGAATTTGGGAATCATGGTGCCTTGCATGAGCCTCCGTAAGGTTCCAGCCAACTTCCTTGCTTTCTTCCTTATGTTTTCCAAGTTCTCACCGAGGCTTAGTAAGTGACAAATAATACCACAATTCACCTCTGGGTGAAGTTCTTGGGTAGACTTGATATATTACTAGAGTGCCAACTATGTCATCCATCTTCTCAAGAGTCTAAAGTCGAGGCTGCCTCATGAGATAATCGGTTGCAACTAAAATGTTAGGATCTTTTTTGAGCCCTAGACATCACTCTGGCAATTACGCCTCCCAGAGGCTGAGTCTTGTTCAAGTCCGCCCAGCTGCTTGTTTTGCAAAGGGAGACTCTTCTAAATGCACTACCTCAAGCACCTCCAGATCCTGGTCCTCCACAACTCTCTTGCGGGCTTAGTATTGTAATTGATCCATACCCCCACCTATTATCCCATATTAGGAACCAACACACAACAGAGATCTGATCCGATTAATTGCAAAGCATTGCATAACTTTCACGATGCTTACATAGGTGCACGCCGAAATACACAAGGGCAATCCTGGCATGCCCAATTCTTGTGTGCTCAGCAGCAAGTATGGAGCCTGTCAAGTCTTTCGGTTTGCGCCCGACCTGGCCACTCCTCGAGAGTTGGTAATTGTGACATTGCCGTGCGGCCAGTTGTCCGGCCTCTAAGTGCTCTACTATTTGTTCTGTGAGGGTGTTTACTACAAATCCATGTTCCTTCATAGACCAGAACGCATGGCTATATATCAATCATTTGCCAAGGTAAATGGTGATATGTAAATGTTACCTCATATAAGCCATGTGTCTCCATTGTTAGTGAGGAATGTAGAGCACTTGATCAATTCTCACACTCGAAGTGCTTGCGTTTACATATGCCTAGAAGTAGCAGCAAAGGCGGCCATGCCATGCCTCTATATGGCTGACATTGAATCTCTTGATTAGATGCATGTAAGCCATTCTTGTAGCTAAATACCCATTCCTGAGATGTTCTTAGTCCACTCCTTACTCATGTAAGTAGACAATTTAGGGTATTGAGGATGCTTCCTCACACCAGCTCTTCCAATCTCTTGATGGCCTCTTTCTATGACTGCAGTGCTCGACCATGCTCATTGTCCCCAAGGACCCTCAATGCTTGTACATTATATTCCCTAGCTCCTTGAACATTTCATTTCCTATGCACCTTACTCCTTACATTTTGCTTAGCCACTTAATCCGGGCTCTTACTCCACATGCCAAATGCATATTTACCTGAGCCGCGTTTAGGAATACCCTACAAGTGTTAGTGTTAAAAGTATACGAAAGAAATATAGCAGGGAAAATTACGTAAAGGCATCCATACATTTTACGCTTGGTTGTGTCAATAAATGCGGTTATGATGCAAGAAAGGGTGCAGTCAGGGATCATCTGGCATGTAATAAGAATCCTTTAGTGCTTTCAACCACTTGGATTTATGGCCCTACTTTTTTGAGGGGTGGACATGACGTAGCCAATGGCATGCCATTTGCAATGGTCATCGAGAGGCAATGAGTGTAAAAGATAGTACTGCATAATTAAAACCAATAGATGTCATTTGCATGTGGTTGGAGCTAAGCTGCTTTATAGCCATTTTTGGAAATGGACTATGAATCAGGATCTAGAATGAAATGAACACAAAGTAGTGTACCTCTTGTCATTAGTTTTGAAGGTTGCATCCATGCAAATGGCCCTATTCTTTCCAAACTTTAGCATCGCCTCTCTTTGGATTGGAGTCATCACTCTGAATTGGAGCGTGTCACCATGTTCATACAAAGAACCTGAGACTCTAGATGTTAATTTGCACCCACATGTTGATGCTAGTGGGAAGGTCTTCATGTAGCTTCCAAGTGTTTCTAACAACACTCTTCTCAATGTTGTAAACATCCGGATCTTCGGCATGTCATCCCTACACATACTATCCCTTGCCACTTGAACATCTGGTTTGGAAATCTCCACTCTCCTCGTTGCATGTTCGCAACAGTTAGGTAGGATTGTGCCAGTACTTACGAGCTTTTTCTCCTAACCCATTTCCCTCTCAATTTCTGAGAGATCCATAGTGCTGGCAGATAGGTCCCTTTCTCTCGTCCAACAGATTTACCGTAGAGGCTCACCTTGGGAGATTTCTATGCTCAAACCCATAATAAGTAACTTGAGAGCGATGCAGGAGAGGTAAGAGTTGCCTAATGGTAAATGGCATTGGCGACCCCTAACACCTCTCACCCCTCTCAATTCTTTTTCCTGGCAGTGTACCCGGGGTTAGCGTGATCCATTAGCAACAATTGAGTGTTCAAAGTCTTCTCCACAGGGACCATATGTGCACCAATACCTAGTTTAGTGTTCAAAATTAGTGCATGAAAGTAAGTGCATGTACATCTAACAAAATAAATATATACGCTACAATGTTTTCTACTCTGAAGCAAAACAACTGATGGAAACTAGAGGGATATAGGGTTTTAGAAATGCATGCCTTTTCATGGTTAAAATGGGAATCCACTGGTTGGCCTCTTTGGCACCCTCACCGAGTTGGAACTCCTTAAGGGAAGTAGGGGGAAGTGCGGTGCCACACACAATTTCTTGCTCTCAAGAATGAAGTCTTCAAACCAGTTTGTTGGGGAAGTAAGCAGTCCACACAAGCATTTCTCCCACCTCCACATGCAAGGAAGGGCACGGTGCTCTTAGAGCCGATTAATGAGTTCTTTGTGGTTGAAAATGCCATTGAGGGGTGACTCCACATGTATTATTCTACCCTTGACTAGGAATGGGCGAGGGGCTGGGATATACGTTTCTTAGCTCCACAAAATCTTGGCGGATAGATGCATTGCTATCTTCTCCTCCCATTATTCGTCCGCCATTGCGAGGCAGCCGAACTCTTGATACATGCATATGCGGCGGCCTGAAGAAGTCTGGAAGACAAATGTGGGATCCGGAGGAGTGGTTTCCGACATCCGGCGATGTCGGATCTTAATGGTTAGTCCGTGCGTAGGTGACATGTTTCAAACCATTTTTGATCCATCACGCCCGGCACTGCGATGGATTTTCATGCACAAAGTGTGTGGGGATCGGGAGGAGGAATCAGGCGGTCTCGAACCGTGGCGTATGGTCCCCGCGGCCCGCGATGGTGATCGGGAGGCGGGATCGCTTGGCGGCCGATGTCGGACGCCGATGCTTCGTAGGGGTAAACGATCGGCGGGGATCGCCAGCGGCTGATGTCGGACCGCCCGATGCTCGGCCGTCGCGTCATCAATGATCGGAGGAGGAATCCGACCTCGAGTATCGGAGATCCGAGGCCAGGATCTCCATGGTACAATTGATTACCGTTATGACCCAACTGCGGTGGCGGTGATCCGGGCGGGATCTCCATGGCTGATTTACGATGCGTTGCCGGCCGCGGCAGGGGATCGGTGGGATCACAAGATAATGATCGGTGAGGAACACCACGGGCGGCCGGATCGTCAGCGTGGGCTGAATGGCCAGTTCTGCCGGGCCGCCTCGCATTATTAATGATGCGGTGAAGCGGGGGTCTGAAGCGGATTCGAGGCCACAGTGGTAATCTGGGCCGGTATTTTCCTCAAGGGATCCCAGAAACCCGGTAAAGACTATCTGAGCCTTCTGATAGCAATAGAAACCACAAGAAAACTTGCTGAAAGATTCCTCCAATGCACTAACAGGAAAATTTGCAATTTCTTCGATTGGTTTTATAGTGTTTCTCGGACTTTTGCCCAACAGGTGGGATTAAAGCTAATGAGTATCTGGCGATGGCTTGCCGGTCAAAATGGTGTGCGCATACAGTTTGAAGCATTTCTTTTGCGATGATTTCTTTTTCAATACTCAATGTTTAGTTTCGCTCCACTTTAAGCTAAATCATAATGGGATGCATCATAAGAATATAGGTAGGCCCGAAGAAAATGGTAAAGTGCTTTAGATTGGATCAACTAGCGAATGGTGCAAACCCGCATTAAGCATTTAAGCACGCAAGTAAGCCAGCCTATTGTCCTAGTGAAATCCTATAAGTGTGTGATATTATCTGGAGTATCGCTGCATACCACTAGCATCCCTCCAACTGGAAATTAGGATTATAAGTAAGCCTACGATAAACCACACTTTGTCCAAAATTTAGAGATAGAAATTCGAGGATTAGCATACGCTAACTAGATTTATCTTTTATCTTGGATGCAAGACACCTTCGATTAAGAGCATATGTCTAGAAAGGTTCTTTATTTGCTAATTGATGCCCATGAAAAGTAAGCAATTGCTGGATTGACTATTCATGGCCATATTGCCTTGAGATTAATTGACCGTTGTTGGCTACATCAAACAAGATAATGGCAAATGTCTCCCAACATGGCTAGGCATGAGGATAACAAGGAGTTACTTGTTTGAGGGCGGGCATCCTCAAGACTTGTTCTCTTCTTTGTTGATCTCTCGTTATATGCTTCATTTGTTCCCGCCATAACAATCGACTTGTACCTATGTACTCTATGCAAAAGATGTTCAAAGCAATCTTTCAAGGGATAAAAAACACATATTCATGACTTTAGCCAATAGAAGAATTTTGTGAAACTCATTCCCATATGTAATTAGATCTTTACCAGGACAACGTGTTAGGTCTTCTATCCAACTATAAACTTCCAGAAGTAATCTTATAACACAGGGAATTCTTATCAATGGCAAGTACCTTCTTACTGTTTGTGTGGCATACAACAGGCGCGTTGAGCTTATGGACATTGTAACATGGGAAGGATGACAATTTCACTAGTATTAGAGTGTTATCTCCGTAGTTGTATTATTCTCATATATAAAAGATATATGGTGGTTAGTAGATCATTCAGAAAATGTAAACTTTTAGAGATAAAATGTGTGTAAAGGTTGAATGGACTAGAAAGTAGAAGCTAGTAAACAAAAATGCTGGATTTGGACACGTAAGTGGAAGGAAAGAAAAACATTCTAGTAAATACATACATATTGATTGATTATGTTGTGGTGATTATGAAATTTGGGGCCTGTTGTGGCCAAGAAAGAACCTAAAGATATACATATACCCTCTCACTGGAATTAGAACACATACACCACACACAAACGAATTTATAGCCACCAGCCCACCCTCGGATTTGCTCAATTTTGCTCCCCGGCCCCTCATTTCCAGTCCAATTTCCTCCTCCATCTAACCCCTTCGGTCCAGTGGCCTTCATTTTTCTGCACTACCCTATATATTTTTTTTTTTTTTGACTGATTCCCTAGTTCAGATGAATTTCAAAGCCTGCTTTGTTTTCTGATTCATTATGCAGTGTGTCTTGGTATTGGGCAGTTTAATTTTTTTAGATGGAGTTGGAGTCTGCTGTTTTATGCTTATGGTGCGGAAGGTACAGATTTCTAGAATTCTGGAGTTGGAGGTGGAATAAAACAGTAAAATAGTGGGATGAAGTTTCCCTGAGTGTTTAATCGCTTGAGCTCAAATATGCCCACATGCATGACAAAGAGTGGTAACCAACCCTGACAGTGAAGTATGCCTTGTGGACTGTATTGCAGAGAACCATGTTGTCGTAATTCTCCAAAGAGATGGATCATATTCCAGAGTCTACAGGAATACTCGGGTAATTTTCGAGTTCAGGGTTTCATGCAGGGCATTTTCAAGTGTTTCTGTGAACAGCATCCTACCTAATTCAATACTTAATGGCACATTACGCACATTGCAGTCCAGGTAGGCCCTTATAATCAAAGTTCATTACTCAAAGTCAATTAATCCAAGTGAAAATCAATCTAATCCTTCTGCTATAAATCCCGAGTATTGATAAAAATTTGATCAAATGTGTATTTATTCATTTAAGTGCTCCGGGCACTCTGCGGGGCTGATCAAAATAGAACTAACTGGTTTCCTCAACTTCCTAACAATATGGTGGTGTGCTTTGAGAATCTGCTACAGGTGGAAGTTTAACAGTTCCATGACAGCTATACTGAAAGCCTGGGAATATACAGCTTTACAAAACCGACCTGCGACAGTACACTCCAGGAATTGCGAACTGCCGACTTATTGTATACTGATGGTCCTTTATCAAATTATTTCCCTTTAGAGTGCAGAACTTCTCTTTCTAAGAATCCTATATTTCGCCCATTCAACTTCTGTTTCTCTTTTGCCCATGCCGGGAATGTATATTAGGGTCCAATAGTGTAGATTATCTCTGAAATTAGCAGATAAAGGCGTGCTTGAAATGTGGGAAATGTTCTAATGTAAGGTCATTTGGGCTCTAAAATTAAAACCATGGATGGAGAGAATAATCAGGAAGTTATGGTATGCATTTGCAGCCTAGATGCAGGTGGAAAGAGTGGAAGGTTCCTATTTATGAGATGTCCTGCACATCAGCAGGGTTCCACACACAGCATTGCAGGACTGATAAGACCTAGGTTCTCAACACCTAGACATCAGTTGGTGGTGACAGCTGAGAATTTATTACTCAGCTACTTTGGGAATCACATGCTTCTAAGCTGGCGGAGGTTATATTTTATGAATTTATTTCCTTCCCAGTATTTGGAAATATTAGGAATCCCTATTTGTTCATGTTATCTCAATGAAACCTTGAGAAGCTATTGGCATTACAGTTACTTTTAGCAGGTTCTAGAGACCATCCATTTACATTATCTATCAGGAGGACATTCAAGTGAATTCAAGCTGCAGTGAATTACAGGTGCATCTTTCACATATGGAGATATGGAGTAAGACAGTCTTTCAGAGACCAATACCATGTGTGCAATCGAAGGAAGGAACTCTTGCCTCTAATATCATACTCACGAAGAGTAGAAAGCTGGTAGGATTTGCAGCAGTAGTTAGCAGGGCAGGATGACTAGAAATATGGGGACTCTCTGCATCTAAAGGGGCAAATCATTCCTCATTAATAATTCTTATCAATTACAAAAGGGACTGTGGCAACACAGTGATACTGTCTTCATACTAGGTAACTTCCATTTAAGGACAAGGAAGGTGACAGGGCCCTTACATTGTTCTTCTCATAGAAGTTGCTGCATCTTAGGAGACTGGTAAGGGAAAGTTTTAGTTATGGATCGCATTTTTCTCCATGGGGTACAGTTGGTGCATTCTCATGATGAATCAAGTTTGTGTTTGTATTTTAGACCTCCATTCCTAGAATCATTTCTTTTTCTAACAGGAGGGTCACAGTGTGAATTGATTGGCCATGTGACAGCTATGTTCTTGGTTGGGTATGGACTATTAGTTTCTAAGATATGTAATAACAGAATTAAATAGGAATGGCTTTAAGTTAATTATAGTATATAGATAAGAACACTGACATACAACCATTTGCACTTATCAAAATGGATTGGGAAACAATTACTTTCTTGAGCCTATTAAATGATACTGTTGAAAGATACAAGATTTTTTGTGACGCGAGTCCATAGAAACCAGTTTAGGATAGTTGTGGTAGTTGAAGAGAACAAAGTGAAACTTGATTACAATATTCAGTTCTAAAATTTTAATTCATGTCCTCATGTTAGTGGCATCATAGGTGTCAAGCTTGGAGAAAACTGCAATGCTCAAATGCCAACAGTGTTATAAAGGGGATGTGAGCTGCTGACCTAAAAGCCAAATGTTTCTTGCAATGGGAGAAGAGGTGTGCTTCTTATTAAGAATATCTTGCTTGTTCTTTGATCCTGCCAACCCAAAGTGTGTGTGTTCTTTTATGAAGTTTGGAACAATATGGAAATTTGGTTGTTCCTTCATAATGTTGACCTCCATACCTGGTTGATTAAATGTCTTGATAATTTGCATGCTTTTCATCTATCTTTCAGGGTTCTGTTCCTTGTTGTAAAATCAGGTTAGGTGTGATAATTGTTAAACTGTACGGATAGGCTTCACAATGTGAGGACCTTATCATTTTATGCCAAAAGCATAAACAGGTATATAACACAATCTTGCTTTTTACCATTTATAAAAGTTTTTTAAGTTGATGATTTGGATTTCTAACACTCAAAAGACCTGTATCACAATGACACACATTTACACTTGGGGCTCCTGCAAGGTCTTTGCACCTCCTGGTTCAAGTTATTAAGGAATGTACAAAATAAAGGTGCCAAGAAGCATTCTAATCTCCACCATTTTTAGCTGTCACGTTCTGTAAAACTGACATGGTGCCTTGTGGAAGGCAGAAAGACTGGAGGAATTATCTTTTTTGTATGCATATCAGAAGAATATAATGATGTTAAGCATAAAAGTTGGGAATATTATTCAAAGATCAAGAAGAAATGGCCTTACAGGTATTTTGTAACAGTAAAATAATATAAACTGCAATATTTTGATGTCAGGATACTATCAAATAATAATAATCTAGGCTAGAAGAACAGTTTATCCCCAGAGCAAAGAGAGGCCAAAGCAAGAAAAGCTATGCTGAAGATAAAACTTCTACATCAAATAGTAACATCAGACAAATGCTCTGTGTCCTCAGTGCTGGAGTGAAAAGCAGTGTGGGTTGATGCTTGCTGAGGCAGATGAAATGTAACTGTTATAAGATGTCTTGTGGCACTTGGTGGCATGTCATTGCAATCAACTGGTTCCTAGTGTACCAAAATCATAAGATAGTGCAGCCCAGCAGAGCGTTCCCTAGATTGCCAGTTTGAGGGTACTGACTATGGTTGTCACAACAATGAAGACCTTGAAGCAAGTTCTGCAGATAACACTAGACAATGCTTTATACAGCTTATTATTGCTGAAGAGAAAACAGTGGGTTTATTGCACAAAATTAAATGCTGCCAAAGCTCATAAATGTCATAGTAGGTACTCCTAGTCCGATCCATGCATGATGTAAATGAACAAAGCAACAAGCTGGAGGAAGGATTCTGTAATATGTGATGCCCCTTCAAGTTAGGAAGAAACTTCCTGGCTGCCTTCCAATGGAGTGGTGGTAGGGGTATGCATGAACCTGCTAAGCATGGGAATACAAAGCAAATATCAAGCCGTCAAGCATGACTCCTGATGCCATGAAAGGCAAAGTAATCCAGGTTCTTAAAACAGATCCCGTGAGAGAGTGAGGCCAAAAAGCTATATTGTAAGGTGTGTACAGAACCACATAAAAATGAGACTCTGAAGTTTACCTGTATGGACATTATTCTATTTTGCTGGTTTAGTCCCTAATGAACTAGTTATTACTCCATAATCATCATGGGCTATCGTACAGTCATGTTTATAATCCACTGATTGCATTGCCGTAATACATCACTATATTGCCATGTCTGATGACATATTAGGAATTTGACAGTACAGATGTATAAACAAAAAAGAAGCTGCATCTGGAATTTAACTTTTGTGAATGCATCTCTGATTTATCCTGTCTGCATGCGGAGGCTAAAAGATACTAAGCTCAGACAATTGTTAAGGATCAATTTCTTGAATTACATGATATCCGATATGATCCTTACTTTCTGCAAAGAGCTTTACAGGTACTTTTACACTGGTCTTCTATAAAAAATGCAAGCAAGTTTCTGAAGATATATGCTGTAATGTTACCCATGCAGTATCTACAGAAGATAAAGAGGAAACAAATTATCTGTGGAAGACATTTGGAAAAATTGCCCAGGTTCCTCTCTATATAAACAAACTCACAATAGTACCGGGGCATCTTTGTATGCTCAATTTAGATTTGTGATCTAAACAAGGCTTCTACCGAAACAATATATCCATGGTTGTCTGACATGTAGAAAGAAAGACTGAAAACATCTAGCTAGTAGGTGGGTTCTTGCGTAAAATTCAACTCCATACTTTTTTGGATCTGTTTCTTCTGGGCTAAATCTACTTAAATGAAGCAATGTATTGTTTATATCTATTAACAGGAAGTTTTATGTGTGTTTTCTTAAGGTGAGGATAATCCTCAAAATAAAAGTCAAACTCAACATTTATCTGTAGCGTTACAGGTATAGTTTGGTCATCCCAAAGGTGGCATATCATTCAGTAAGATTATGGAACTATGCATGAGTCATTCATTGGCTTTGGTCAGTGCACTTAAAAGTGGTTAGTTCAACAGACCATCAGTGTTTTTCTAAAAGCAGTGGTTCTGTTTCTGTCTTCTTCACTGCATAGGATTGGTCGGAGTTAGACAAAATGTATCATGTCTTTTGTGTGCCCTGCATTTTATCTGGAAAACAATCCCTACATTTCCATCTTGTTTTGTATTGTTATCATGTGGGGCTGGTCATGAGCTATGGCCTCCGTGCATAGAAATGGTAATTATTTAAACTGGTATTGCACCCGTAACTTGGGAGGCCTTCATGTTCTATAAACTCAAATGTTTTTGTTTTATAGATGAAGGATTATATTGCCCCAAAACTAATGGATATCAAAGATCTTCATACAAAAGTCATCCCATTTGGTTCTAAAGCTTTCCCCATTGGAGTTCAGGTGAAAAGTCTTCCTTCAGTGGTATTAGTGATTTGTAACTATGATGTATTTAAATACGACTAATAAATTTTCTTATTTTTTTTAGGACTTACAGATCCGGACTGGGGAGATGGATAAACTTGCAGAATGGGGAATTTGCAGCACATTACAGTGGCAAAATTAATAGGAATGTCAACTTAAATGAACTTGATGCGCTCAAAAGGGGAGCAAGTTGAACATAAATGGAAAACATTCTAAAAGAATGAGATGGGGTAAAATCATAGCAAATACAAGGATCGGGCAGTTGTTTGGATGGTGAAGGCTTTGCTTTCATAGAGTAGGTAGCCTGTTGTATTGAATTAGTGGATTTTCACTTTGGTATGTTATCTAATATTTGTGAAATTTGGACAGGTGAGTTGGCTCAGGTTCTATTAGAGAATGGCAGGGAAGAGTTTGTTAGAACATGACATCAAGAGAATTTGTGGACATATTGCACAGGGATCTCCTTGGTGGGTTTTATTTTCACACCCTAAAAGGAGAGTATTGTCAATTAAGAAATATCAAGTTCTATTGGCTGCTGCCTTTATGCTCATTACCTTCAGAATGTCAGATCAAGAATCTTCAAAAAGGTGCAACAGTTATTGATTATGCCTATCAAATACATTCTGATGTTGGAAACAAAATGGTGGCTGCTAAGGTTACATTGTTGTAGATCTTTTTACAATGGGCATATTCAGCCATAAGATAACTGACGTTTTTGATTCTAAGCAGGTCAATGGGAATTTAGTTTCTCCAACACATGTCTTGTCAAATGCAGAAGTTGTGGAAATTTGACTTATGATGTAAAATTCGTTGTAATTATATGCAGCTTTAGCTATCATACATATAGGGATGATATTTTCTTCAATTTATATATATTTGCCCATTTGGAATTATGTCAGTCATGACCAAATTGATGTGAACAAGGGAGCAACAAGTAAAAACTCTTCCAAAGGCACCAGCGATGGTTACAGTTTACAAAACCAGGTGCTAGGCACAAGCTTACAGAAGGCATGTAGTTTTCACCATCTCCTCTTTGTTACCAGAATTCACATATACTGACTGGATGTGTTTTGTTCTGTGTTGCAGTTTTTGAAGAACAGGGTGCATTAATGGAAACATTGGAATCACTGCAGACGCGTTATTAACAAGTTTGTTTCTGGCGTGGAGGAACCGAGTGTCATCCATGATGATGATAACTATTGCTTGACCAGTCATTCCCAAATTCGATAACAGAAGTCATTTTAAACAATAACACCAGAATGATAGGCTTAGGTTCTGCCAGCATCTAAGGTTTTTCAATTTGGTGGTTTCAATTCAACCCAAGAATGAAGCGGGACACGGAGCAAACAAATGACTGAGAAAAGGATTTATGACCTCTCGCGGGATCAAAATTTTTTTGAAGCAAGTAAACTGATTTATGAAGAAGCCAGGCCTAGGATAGATCTTGGCTAAATGAGCAGGTGATTAGTTGAAGATGCCATCAAAGATCGTCCAATAAATTGGTTTAGTGTCAGTTGTCTGGATAGTAAAAGTAGAGTTCTCTTCTTTGGATTTTATTAATTAACTGAATATAAATGGAGAGTTTATCATTAACCTTTATTGCATCTAGTCCTATTTAAAAGGGTTACTAGTTTTTTGAGCTTTCTAAAAAGTAGTCAATAAATTTCAGACATGCTTGCCGAGTGGCTGCGGCTCTTGTGAGTTAGTTTCTTATTCACTCTTGTATGGTAAGGCGAGCTCATTAGTCTTAACAATTTTTGGTCTGTGCTTCACTAATATGATACATTTTTGTAGGCTGAGACAGAAAGAAAGTGCAAATGGGTTGGGTGTTATGCTTTTCCATTACAGGGAATGAGACTAATCTGGTAAGTTGCGTGCTTTGTATTTCCATATAAGCATCCACATTACCGATGTTGAGTATCAAATTCTTTCAGGAGGGGCTGTGCATTAGAGTCAGTGAAATAGATGGAATAATGAATTGGTCTGCAGGTTGCAGTTGGCAGAACCATAAGACAAATAGCAGGTTGAAGCTCAATATATTCTAAATGATGGACTACCCACACTTACAGAAGAGCTCGTCGGCTATATAGGATGCTCCTAACCTCATATGAATGCAGCTGATGCGTTCAATGTCTGCCCTGTTTGAGGATGTGCCATTTTGTTATAACAAATTATTAACTCAAGCTAAGTGGCGAGATGAGGATGACAACTTCCATCTGATGCAGTGCAGCTATGTAAGCATCCGGATATCTGTTATGCATGACAAAGGGAAATGAGGTTCATTTTATTTGCTAAAAGCATGATAAATTTGTCCAAAACAGGAGGAACAATTTTGATCAAGTCTCTAAATTCTTTGGCTCACAAAGGTCATGCCTTGTGGATACTATAAATTAGTCCATCTACATTGGCCCACATTAGGATCTTTTGGGCACAGTATAATAAACTGAACTTGTACAGTTGAGATGTGTCTTCCACCTGTACATGTACCCGTTGTACATTAATTGTGATTGTAAATATACATTAGAAAGGGGGCAATAGGGTTTTTCAAAAGCTGCACATTCAACTCTGGTATCCTTTACATAATTTCTGAAAATGGAGGCTCAGGTTGCAAATATGGAGCTTAAGCATAATATATGATTTTTAAAATTTGTCTATGACGTTTTAGATTAAATTTGTCAAATTTTAAAGGATACAAAGATACCTTTATGTTATGACAAATTTCAGACATACCCTTCAGTTTTGATGATTTCATGGGATGCTCTTGGTCAACGCTTATACCAAGTAGTTTTTGTGTTGTTTGAAATTTCAAATGCACATGAGAAACAAATAGATGTGCCTGTAATTGGAGACTAATTCCTAAACCAATCTGCTCCAAATGGATGAGACTCAGAACGCAGAAACAAAGAACATGAGAAACAAATAGATGTGCCTGTAATTGGAGACTAATTCCTAAACCAATCTGCTCCAAATGGATGATCAAAGGGGAATCGTATCCGCAGCTCATGGCCCGAGACAATTTTGCTTTGTGTTCTTTGAGGAAAAAATACGGGCTTTTGATGAAATACAAAATCTAGAACGCATTTGGTGATATCTTTATTTCTCCATGCCAGCCGCGATTGTTCTAAATCGCCCGTTTGGGTTGGCCTCCATGGAAACCCTTAGGGTTTTAATGGAACCCTTCGGCTTTCCATGTGGAAACCCTTAGGCACCATGGAAACCCATGCGGTTTTTTAGTGGAAACCCTTGGGTTTCAATAAAACCCGGGAAGGGTTTTCCATCAAAACCCTCCGGTTTTCGATTTGAAACCCGGGAAGGGGTTTTCCCCACTAAAAGCGGAAGGGTTTCCATGGAAGCGTGGCGGAAGGTTTCCAATAAAGCCGGAAGGGTTCCACAAAATTATTTTTTAAATATTTTACACCGTGAGCCTTTATGGCTCCGCAACTCTACCGGACGCCCGACATTAAAGGCCCGCGTTCAATGACGCGTCACTCAAAATTCAAATTTTTGGGTGGAAACCTTTCGATTTCCTTGCGCTGATGGAAATTGGGAAGGGGTTTCCACAGGAGAGGAAGAAAATAGGAAGGGTTTCACGGGAGGAGGAAAGCGGGTTAAGGTTTCCATATAAGGAGGAAAAATAAAGTTAGGTTTCCACATGCGAGGGTAGAAACTTCGATAGTCGCGTCGATGTGAAGTTGCACTCTATTATGTTGCATCATGGCACTATGCTCTACATAATCTCTATTGCATAACCTTTGTCTTTTGTTAAATGTTAGATTCTATGTTAGATTCTATTTTTTAGAACTCAAAATATGATAAAGTTGTAACCCTATCTATATACTAAAAGCGGTTTCTTTTGGAGGAGGCGTCAAGAGGAACAATGCTAGCTCTTAGAATACAAAGCTATGTCACGTTCCGGTAAAAATTAAAAGGCACAATACCTTCTTATTAAGAAAAGGAAAGGCCTAAATCTTAAATCTTAAAATTCAAGAGAACAAAGAGATATAGCGATTGGCATTTGAAGACAAAAATACAAACAATTGCATTTAAAAGCGAATAGATGGAAAACATGATTATAAACTGCATTTTGGAAAATTACGGCGGATCCTGTTTGCACATTTTGTCGATATTGCTATCAACTGGAGCGGGGTTAACTTCTACATGCCACGGACTCGGATCGAAAATGACCACTTTCATTAAGATTTTCATGACAAAATAGCGTGGAAATTCAAAGACCCGAACCTACAGCCAAACTCTGCTGCATATAAGATATGGTACAAATCATACCAAAGTATACATTCTTTTAAGAAGAACCATGCATATCACGGTTCGATCGATGCAACAACCTTAGTGGCGGGCTTGGTCGATCTACTTATTGAAAAGAATCAGCCAAAGGACCAATTTCCGCGGCTCAAGCGGGGCTTACGTCACTCTCTGGCATCATCATCAACCTTCATTAGATTCAGCATTGCCAAGGCCAAACTCAAATTGTTTTGTCCCTATATCATTAGCATCTAAATTGCTTGAGCTTTTCTCTAGCTTCTCATTTTCTCTAGCAACATCACGGGGGAATCATCACAACAATTCATTCCCGGTTGTAGAACCGGCCTATCTGACTATGTACTCTCCATAGCGAAGTATTCTTGGCGGGTACAACAATATCATGAGTCTTCCCCAATCGGAAGTTCGCGGCCGGGTTCCATAACTAACGTTTCATGCTCGGTACGTTTATACAAAACATCATGGTGCGGTACTAATGCTTGCATCTACATGCTCCCCATTCTTGAAGTATTGTTTCTTTGATTAAAGCATCATGGATCTTTCCCAATTCACAAGTTACAGTTTTTGGATCCGTAAATTGTTTTAAATCTATGGCATAAAAGGTAATCCTCCACAAAAAAAATTCGCTCCGGTCAAAGAAGAAGTTCATCTAAGCAGAAGTTTTTCAATGCGATCTCTTGCCAGTTTCATCAACTCAAATACTATAGAATGCGATTACGAGAAAGATTTTAAGATCAATAGCTACATATAGGCTGAACGGCATTTCTCAAATATTTGCACCTTTAAATTGCGAGGAAAAATTTCCGGCCAAGATTTGAGGTGGGTAGCCTACCAAATCGTCCACAATTTGATCTCTCCTGCTCATGGTGGGCAAGACGGCGCTTTGGTAGGCGATTCTGAAGTTCGAGTCGTTCTAACATGAGTTAATTGGCGTCGCAGCAAAATCAAAAGCAAATGAATATGGAAACAAAACTGTATTTATCCTCCACTAGATCAAAAAAAAACACGAAGATCAAAAGCGCAATAGCTGCGAGGAAAAAAACCTATAGAGCGACTTCCAATGCAAGAGCGGTAAAGGGCTATGCTAAATCCTTACCCGAGACAAGGGGCGGCTCTTCCCATTACATTTCTTTTCGTGGCACATTACATATTTTGGTTTCTTTACTACATCTCTTCAAGGGCCAAACCTATTCGGGCCTTTTCCTATTCCGACTTCTTTTCCATATATTTCTACGCCCTTTTTCTTCATGCGAGACCTATTAAATTTTTCCCATTTCGGCCTTACTTCCTATTCTTCAGACCGGACCTATTCCGATACTTTTTCATTTCAGTTCTTCATAGACGTATTCTTTCTTCAGACCGTCTATCTCACTGCCGGTTCTTTGTAGACGTATGCGGGTAGGCGAGCCTCTTTCCACCATTAACTTGAGCAGACCATTTAGGCTATGGTGAGTATCTGGGGGTCATATTTTTAAATGATTAGGGCATCACGGAGATGGAGAGTACCCGCCATACTACCCGGGAATGATCTATGATCTATGATCGTGAAGAGAAAAATCAAGGCTAGAAAAAATCAAGACTAAGCTAAAAATTACCTGTTAGAAGCATCTTGACATCCAAGCCATAGCTCATTCTCCGAAGAAAATCTCTTCCGAAGCGGGCCCATGAATTAAAGTCACGTAAATTTAAGGTCGGCATTAGTGCCGGTGGTTACATGAAATCCAAAATTATAATATTTTTTATGGAAACCCTTAGGGGTTCTAATTTGGAAACCCTTCCGGGTTTTGGAAGTCGGAAGGGTTTCCATATTAGAACCCAGGAAGGGTTTCCACTAATTTATAAAATAACTTGTCGAGGGAGATAGTGGGGGCGCCATGGGCGTAATGTCGTTGACCAAAGGGCATCTTATGGAATAAACAAAACTTCGGGCATTCCATGAAATTCGTCGAAAGTTCCTAACCCCATTTGTTGGGCTACCAAAACAATTAGACTGATTATTCCTTTGGGAACTTGCAGTTTGAGCAAGTTCTCTTTGATAATAAGGATAATCCTGAAGCAACTTTATGGATGATTGGCTCCTCATCATTATTTATGTTAGCTATTAATACCACGTGGAGGATTCAGAAAAACCAAGCTACAACAAACACATTGTAGTGCCTCAAACAAATTAGCCAATGAAATGAAAGACATGGAGGAAGTTTAGAAACGAGCTACAACAAACACAGCGTAGTGCCTCAAACAAGTGGTAATGAAAATGCAAAGATAAATGTTGAGGAGTATATTTGCGAGAGTTTGGTAGAAAAATACGCTTATAAATGTAAATTAAAATTTGATAAGGCCAAATTCACAGAGATCAAACATTGGTAAAAATTTGGCAATGAAAGTCAAACTATGCACACGGAGAGCAACACACAAAATGAATTTGAATGATGGCTTTTTGATTTTCTAAAGTGATGGGGCCGACTTTTTAGAGGAATCACGAAGTGCCTAGAGAAAGATAGGGTTTGGATTGGACTTTCTCGGCTACAAACTCGTGTCAAGTATTTCAGTCGACACAACCCATCCATAGATCTTCCACCATATTTACTTTGATTTATTCTTGAGGACCATGATGATTTCAATGGATCAGCGATTGGATGAAGAATAATCCAAAATCTATTAGATCGAGTCTAGGTTTTAGAAGAAGCCAAGGTATATAAAAGGTAAGGTTATCGGTGCGGCCAAGGCGATAACAAATATCTTGATGATGGTACATGCGATCAGGGCCATGCATCTTTGGTTATCAGTAGAGGGCAAGCGATAATTCTACTATCGGGCTTATATAGGTGGAATAGTCGCGATAACTAGTTATCGGTACTCCCACCAATATCTTGATAATGGTTATCAGCACTAGCCAATAAAGTGATAACCAAAAACAAAGAATTCGATAAGGATCGTTTTTTTTTCTTCCATGCCCGAACAAATGCTTGAAGAAGAGGTACTCATCACTATAAAAGGCAGCATTTTCTAGAAAGTTGTTCTTGAACCCTTATCAAAGTGTTCTAACCTTCTTGAGAGATATGGCAAACCTGGTGACATTGTGCCCAAAAGAAAAATGTGACTGGTCCCATTGGCTAACGCAACTGTCAAAGAAAGTCTACTATGAAGAATATGGCCAGTAGATGCAAAGGTGTGAAGAATACAGCTACCTGAAGGATAAACAAACAAACCAAGTAGATGAATTATGAAACGGGAGAAAGTAATGCATGAAAAATGAAATGATGAACCAAAAAAAAGGCAAAATAGAGTTAGCAAACCATGTTGATGCTTTGGATGGTAGAGTTAGTGTAGCATACTTATGGATTGAAAGCGAAATGGATGAGTGAAGTTGAAATGCATTTCATATTTTTATGAAGAAAGTAAAGCAAAAAATAGATTTGATATTACTAAGGAGAAAAGCGGATGAATTCTGCAAAATAGAAACTAAGGTTAACAAATCATCTGGCTACTTGATGCTGAATGTAGCAACATGTTTATAGATTGAATGAGATGAATGAACGAGTGATGGGGTGAATTGATAAAGATGAAGAAAAAACAAATAAACCTGCATCATGGAAACAAATGTAAGATAGTCTTTGCTACCAAATAGCATTTTCGCCCAAATATATGGGACTAGTTTTGTTTTTCATGTTCATGATGCGACATAAATATGACTAGAAAGCTTGAACCATGCTACATGCTCAGGAAAACAAATGCATGCCATGCAATTGACCTGTTGTTCTATCTTTTTAATGCAACACATGTAAAGTTGGATCAATGGCTAGAATGTTAGTTGCCCGAAAGAAATATATGTTCTGCAAAATGTCTTATTTGTATTTACTTAAACATAGATATGACCATAACTATAATGCTAAATGCCTAAAAGAAAACGTGTGAAATGCTGCAATTCATCTAGAATGCCCACCTCTATTCTAGAGGTGTTATTATCTGTTGTTTATATTTTGTTATTATTACTTAGTTCCCCAATTTTCTTTCGAGGCTTGGGTTCCTGTGGACATAAAAAACACACTATGTATCTATCTATCTATCTTTTCTTTTTTTTTTTTTTTTTTGAAGGCAAGTTTTTATATTAATAATAATAATGAATGGTGCGAAGCCTTATTAGGACCCCTCAAGGGGCGGATAGGAAGAATTTAATCCATAACAACTATGATGGCGAGTGGTTTAGATACAAAAGGTTCATATTCGTTGGAAATACCTGCTCAACTTCTTCCCTCTAAAAGCAAGTACTATGGGGACCTCTAACAAATTCCTATGCGATTACTAAGAAAGCGATAAGCCCTCTTCCCGCTCAAAGGCTGTACTTCTGAGGGGCGGGGTTCCTCCCGTTTCACGAACCTCTTTGCATCTGCTCCAATGCCAAAAAGTTGTTGTTGTCCTTCAAGATAGATCAAGCTTGAAGCCCTTATGCTCAAAGATGGCTGAGGCCCGATGAGGCCTATTCCATTGGCATCAAAAGAAGAGTTCTGGATTGATGATGATGAATCAATAATCACCTATGCTCCAACCCGAAGATGTAAAACAGCAACAGCGGCTGACAAGCGAGCTTCAACCACAAGCGTTAAGCGATAGAAAATAGGCACAGGATTTGAACCCAAAGCCCGGTCTCTTCCTCCTTCTTCAACAATCTCCACCCGGATAACAATCTAGGATACACCTTACACAATGTAGGGCTCAAATTAGTCACCACGCATACGATTCAAACGGATCTTTGGATACACAATCCAAATCTAATCTCGGTCTAAGATTGCACTTCTGGCTTCGGCTTCAACAATCCAGTTCCTTCGGTGTCCACGGCTCCATACGCCTCCTCAGATCCACGGCTCCTATCGGCTATTCCGCGGATATGCCTGCATCCCCACAAATCACCGTAACCTAATCTCCCCTGTCCGTCCCTCTCATCACTAACATTTCCAATGCCGCGTCACCGTTAAAACAATAGACATTTTTGTCTTAAAAGCTGTTAAATCTTTGGATGATAACATTTTCAACACTCCCGCTTGGCCCGGCATTTGCTCGGTTTAATACCTATGGCATCTCGAATCCTCGAGCCACCAATCCGCTTTATATCTTTCAATGTTTCCGTCGACTCCCTTTTTTTTTTTTAGATCCATTTACATCCTACCACATTTTACCTTTTTGGCAGCCACGCATGTTTTAACATAGATCTTCTGGCGTTCATAAGTTATCTGTTTTTTTTCTCTCTCGCGATGGCATTACAACGTGGTATATCGCATGTAAATTGGCGTCTAATCCCTTTCTCATGACAAAGCGCATGAATGCCGAGACATATATTCTCCCCGAATACGGCGCGGCGTTTTCAACTTCCTAGGCGTCTCTGCGTTAAAACGCGCTAGATGCAAAGCGGAATGCACTGGAATGCTTGATCGCCGATTTCAAAAAATAACATTTTGTTCTCGGGAAAAATCATCAATAAGGATTGCATCTGAGGTTACTTCAAAAAGCAGGGTTCTCAAGACAGCGATCACATACTTGTTTTTTTTTTCCTACCTCATCGGGTGTTGTTACATGTTACGGGGTAACTTGGTATGTAAATTTTTCTATTTGTCTCATTAGGAGACTAAATAAAGCCGGGGAGATGAAGAAGTTGAGGTGTGTGAGCTCGTAGTAATCTCCTTACGTGGTGTTGCATGTACTTTTATTACAAAAATTAAAAGTGGCACTTCCTTTTCTCCAAAAAAAAAAAATCATCAATAAATGTGATGAAATATGTCTTGCCACTCATACTCACGAACAACCGCAGGTCCGCACAAATCTGTATGTACCAAATTCAAAAAGTCCCAAAGTCTTGGCAAACTGGAGCCCAAAAATTGTGTCTAGTTTGCTTCCCAAACATACAACCGACAAATTTTTGTGCTCTTACTTGATTATCGTTGTGGCAAATCTTCTACCAAATTATGTTTGCTCATGATTTTATGGTTGCATTATTTACATGGCCAAATCGAGGATGCCACAAATCTAATAAATTAACACTTCCAACACAAGGCCGCGACATCAAAAACAATACAATTTCCCTTTTCTTCTTGCATATATCCTTCTACAGATTTACCCACCATTTCCTGGCGATAAGAATCAAAATTTACTTTTATATATCCAGGAGTCTACTAAGTTACTTGCAATTGAAATCAAGTTAAATAACATACGAGGGGTATATAAAGCATTCTCCAAACATATTTTATCTTCACCTTCATGATAAAACTCCCGACTTTCCACATCCTTTTTACTTCATGCAAATGCCCATTTCCCATCCTACACAAAAGTAATGCGATTCCTTTATCTTTTTATTAATTTTTTCACGAAGCAATCCGCGGTTCTCTCTGGCTCCACGAGTCAATGGTTGATTAGATACTGTTGCAGCAGAATTTGTTTCCATAATTATGACCACGGCTCACGATACCAGATGATAAAAATAGGCCTAGGATTTGAATCCAGAAAGCGGTCTCTTCCTCCTTCAACAATCTCCACGGATAATAATCACGGGATACACCTTACACAATGTAGGAAACAAATCACGCCACCAAGCCGATTCAAACACGGATCTTTGGATACACAATCAAATCTAATCTCGGTCCTGAATTGCACGCACTTCACAACTTCGGCTTCAATAATCCGGTTCCTTCAGGCTGTCACGGCTCATACGCCTCCTCAGATCCTGGCTCCTATCTAGCTATTCCGCGAGATATGCCTCTATCCCACAAATGCCATAACCTAATCTCCATGTCCAGTCCTCTCTGTCACTAACATTTCCAATGCCATCACCATTAAAACAATAGTCATTTTTGTCTTAAAGCTGTTAAATCTTTGGATGATAACATTTTCAACATTAACTTGGCGAGAAATCCAACTATTTTGAGTTACTAGATGGAGTTAGTCACTTTTCGACTGTACTAAGGGAGGTAGCCTCCACTTCTTCCCCAAAAATTAATGAGCGGTCAGGCCTGCAGTCCACTGTTTAACCATCCGCTAATTCCCTTACATGGGTTATTGATTCACTTACGACTCTATCGCGACAATGAGACAACCTAGGTCTCATACAGGTTTACACCTAGAAATCTTGATTTAATGACAACGACCTGGACCTCTCTCTCCGATTTAGGCGTAAAAGCTTCCCGGCCGGGATGGGGGGAGCAAAAAGCACAAGAGTAACTCACAATATCTTGACCCGAAGCTGCATTAACGAGGGTGCCAGGTGCACAATACCGCCCAGAGTATATACGTTTTTAATCCTGGCTGGAAACCCGTGAGCCAAGACAAAGCAACATAGAAGCCCGATGAACAAGATGCTGATCAAAATCGGTGCAGGCCCAGCACGCAATGAGTCTCGGGCCTTGAAGACCCTTTGATGAAGTCGATTGCACATGCACGAGTGCTATTTCCTCCTCTTTATACCACCGTTGAGTGCGGTAGCATCTTTGATTCATACGCTATTCCCGCGAAGGCTGAAATACATGCCAAGAAAACTCATCTAACTTACCCGATTAGAACCTCGGGACAAAATCACGAAGCATTTGTGCTGCCATACTCAAGCGAAGCGGGGAACTTCCGTGCCCGGTACAATACCAAGAACCGGTGACCCGGCCCGCTTACGCTTTGGGAATGGCGGTGGTGCGAAACCACACCGCCATACATCCACCCTTTGCACGAGCACGCAAAAGCGAGCGGCCTAAGCCAGCCCCTAAGCCGCCTAGCGGCTCTCGCTCCAAATTGATTGGTGTATGTATGTATCATCTTTTCTATTTAGAAATATCTTTGTGAACAATAATTGGTTAGCGTCAACATGATATAGTAAATCTTCTTATATAATCCCTTGATCTCGGCCAGCCCGACAATCCTTCCTCCATGAAGTTAATGTTGTTTGGCTACCTCCAATCTTTGTAAAAACCGCGATTGTTCAATTGCCATTTGAGATGATACAAACTCTTTGTGATCATAGGCACGATATCATTTTCCCCTACCTTTTACCAAATTATAAATAGCATCCTTGTTAGTATCATCCTCAAAAGTTACAACAATGTAATTGTTTGCAGCGATCGTTCCACCGGTATTGACAAAAAGTATTGACAAGAAAAAACTAACTTACTTTTGCATTTGAAAAGACTTGAAATTAATAAAGGATTTCTTTTATATATACTCCATAATTTTCTAAAATACAATGGTGTAATATTCAATGGTCTCGTCAAATACCACATCAGAGCTTATATAAATTTTCTGGTTTTAGGATCATATAGATACGTACCCTTGGTCCTCATACCCAATCAAATATGTTTCCTATGCTCACGATCATCTAGTTTGGACCGCAACTCTTACGGCACATGCATATACCTAAACAACCATATACCGCATAATCTCTTCACAGTTGTTTTCTACCCGGACCATACCTCTTGAGAATTCTTCCTTGGATACCGGCGAGACGGCAATTTATTTTGAATGTAACATGCGGCTGAGCAGAAAACACGCCCCTGAGAGATAGTTAGGCAACCATGTTTTAACATAGATCTTACCACGTTCATAAGTGTCACTGTTTTTTTCTCTCCAGCGATGCCATTACCATGGCGTATATCGCATGTAAATTGGCGTCTAATCCCTTTCTCATGACAAAGCTGCATGAATGCCCGACATATATTCTCCCCACGAATGCGGCGCTGGCGTTTTCAACTCCTAGGCGTCTCGTTGAAACGCTGAATAAACGATCGCCGATTTCAAAAAATAACGCATTTTGTTCTCTGGGAAAAATCATCAATAAATGTGATGAAATATGTCTTGCCACTCATACTCGAACCCGCGCATCGGTCCGCACAAATCGTATGTACCAAATTCAAAAGTCCCAAAGTCTTGGCAGCAAACGGGCTTAAAATTGTGTCTAGTTTGCTTCCCAAAAGCATACAACCGACAAATTTTGTTGCTCTTACCTGGTTATCTTTGTTAGGCAAAATCTTCTACCAAATTATGTTTGCTCATGATTTTTATGGTTGCATTATTTACATGGCCAAGTCGAGATGCCACAAATCTAATAAATTAACACTTCAAACACAAGGCCGCGACATCAAACAATACAATTTCCCTTTTCTTCTTGCATATATCCTTCTCTTAGTTACCCACCATTTCACAGCGATAAGAATCAAAATTTACTTTATATCCAGAGTCTACTAAATTACACCCGCGAAATCAAGTTAAATAACATACCGGGGTATATAAAGCATTCTCAAACATATTTTATCTTCACCTTCATGATAAAACTCCAACTTTCCCACATCCTTTTACTTCATGCAAATGCCCATTTCCCATCGTACCTTTAAGGGTGTGCATTCCTTTATCTCTTTTATTAATTTTTCACGGAAGCAATCCGGTTCTCTCGACTCGAGTCAATGGTCGATGGAGGCTGTTGCGGCCGAATTTGTTTCCATAATTATGACCACGGCTCACGATACCAGCGATAGAAAATAGAGCCTAGGATTTGAATCCAAGAAAGCCGGTCTCTTCCTCCTTCAACAATCTCCACCAGATAATAATCTGGGATACACCTTGCACAATGTGGGAAACAAATCTGTCACCACGCGCCGATTCAAACAACACGATCTTTGGATACACAATCAAAATCTAATCTCCATCCTCGAATTGCACGCACTTCACCTTTCGGCTTCAACAATCCGGTTCCTTCCATTTGTCACAACTCATACGCCTCCTCGGATCCACGGCTCCTATCTGGCTATTCACAGATATGCCTCTATCCCACAAATGCCATAACCTAATCTCCATGTCCGTCCCTCTCTGTCACTAACATTTCCAATGCCATCACCATTAAAACAATAGTCATTTTGTCTTAAACTGTTAAATGCTGGATGATAACATTTTCAACATTAACTTGGCCAGAAATCCAACTATTTTGAGTTACTAGATGGAGTTCCCTCACTTTTCCGCTGTACTAAGGGAGGTAGCCTCACTTCTTCCCCAAAATTAATGAGCGGTCAGGCCTCCGGTCCACACTTAACCATACCGCTAATGCCCTTACATGGGTTATTGATTCACTTACATCTCTGTCAAAGAATGGGGACAACCTAGGTCTCCATGCAGGTTACACCTTAGAAATCTTGATTTAATGACAACCGCGGACCTCTCTCGGTTAGGCGCCAAGCTTCCCCAGCCGGGATGGGGGAGCAAAAAGCACAAAGAGTAACTCACAATATCTTGACCGGAAAGCTCGTATGGGTGCCAAGGTGCACAATACACCCCAGAAGTATATCACGCTTTACAATCACCTTTCTAGAAAACTGATGAGCCAAGACAAGCAACATAGAAGCCGGTGAACAAGATCACGGATCAAAATCGGTGCGGGCCCAACTCGCAATGAGTCGCGCCTTGAAGACCGCGATGAGTCGCGTAGCACATGCCTGAAGTGCTATTTCCCTCTGCTATACCACGGTGAGTCGCGGTAGCATGCTGATTCCATACGCTATTCCACCGAGCTGAAATACATGCCAAAAGAAACTCATCTAACTTACGGTAGAACCTCCTGACAAAATCCGCGAAGCATTTGTGCTCTACCATACTCAAAGCGAAACGGAAACTCCGATGCCCAAATGCAATACCAAGAACCCGGTGACCCCAAAATTACGCTTTGGGAATGGCGTTGGTCGCGAGAGCCCCGCCACCTTCGCATCCACCCTTTGCCTGAGCACGCAAGAAGCGGGCGGCGGCCTAAGCCGCCCTAGCATATAGCGGCTCTAAACTCCAAATTCAGTTAGTGTATGTATGTATCATCTTTTCTATTTCTGAAATATCTTTGTGAACAATAATTGGTTAACGTCAACATGATATAGTAAATCTTCTTATATAATCCTTGATCTCGAGAAACTGACAATCCTTCCTCCATGAAGTTAATATTTGTTTGGCTACCTCCAATACTGTAAAGCACAGTTGTTCAATTGCCATTTGAGATGATACAAACTCTTTGTGATCATAGGCCTGATATCGACTGTTCCCTACCTTTTACCAAATTATAAATAGCATCCTTGTTAGTATCATCCTCAAAAGTTACAACAATGTAATTGTTGCACTGATCGTTCCCACAGTATTGACAAGTATTGACAAGAAAAAACTAACTTACTTTTGCATTTGAGAAAGACTTAGAAATTAATAAAGGAATTTCTTTTATATATACTCCATAATTTTCTAAAATACAATGGTGTAATTATTTATCTTTCACTCATATATAATTTAGTCTTCTTTTTTGTTTGACACTATTTATTTGAAGCTAATTTGTTTGAAACATCCTGGTGGTGACACGTACTTGCAAACAAAATTTTAAGGGAAGAAGAATGCTTTGGATTTTTTGTATTAGATGAGACGCATTTATGATATGCACTTATCGTGCATTTATGGCCTATAATTTAGGCTTTTTTGTTTGATATCTCCACATGGTTTCTTCGGTGGTGACGACGCAATTAGATCTCAAACCTTCAATCCAATGCATGGGATATGGGCTGACCAATAGCTAATCCGGCATTTTGTTCCGAATTCAAAGCTTTTGCCACATTCTGTATGCTGAAATTCGACATACTCCAAGGATTTGGATATATCATCCATCTTGCAGGCTAAATTCCGAGGAACTAAGTATTTCTCTTGTGATTTTGATGGAGCAGGAGATGATCTAGATACTTCAATCGTCTCTGCAATCTCCTCTTCTTCCCACCCCCCATTTCTGAGCATTCCAGCCCATCCCCCATTTCTAAGCATTCCGGCCATATCCTGAAGGTACCCACTCAGCCATTTGGGCTTGGAAGAAGATTCGGGGGGCTTGAAATCGATGAAGAGATCAGATGCAAATAGGCTTTCTTGCTTTACCCAATGATGGTAGGGCAAAGTCCGGAGCCCCAAATATGCTCTGCTAAAAACCCAAACCAAACATCAGGCAGATCGTGTCTATTAGACCTGTACTCACCTCTAATAATTGGCTCTAGATATGGTGCAAAGGCAGCCTCCGCGTTGGGGAAACCTTTTCCCTCCCATCGGAAAATTTCCTATAGATTTCTCACCCAATCGGAATTTATAAGTTTGAATCGGATCGTTCCTGCAAACAAAATTCACAACCGGATCCCATTTTACCAAGACAAAGAGAACTCAAAAGTATATTACGACCAATTCACTACCACTATTCACCAAGCACTCAATAGCTATAATATCAAATTAAAATCAAATCAAAATGCTTAAGAATACAATAGCTTAAGAGGGAATTAACCCTGTTAACTGTAATATATTCGAAGAAGAATAATTTTGGTTCCCCGTTGAAAGGAGAATAGATTATTTAAGGCAGAAAAGCAAGCATTAACACACATTGAAGTGAGAAAAAATTACTTCGAGGCAGCAAAGCAAGCATTACAGCTTACTATTTTTTTCCTTATTACAACTAGTAACTTTTCCTCTTTGCTACAAATCGAAATTTGTGGTGGTGTAGTTTTAAATATGGCAAAGAGCCCATGGCATACTTATTACGAGATACAAGAAAACTTATGGCGGCCTAGCGGCCTTGCCGCGCTTCTTCACCAACCCATCTAGGATTTGAACCTACACTTTTTTTTTTGGCCCTTGTGTTCAGCGCCTGCACAATAGAAGGATGCTAA
Source organism: Isoetes taiwanensis (assembly GCA_021234155.1). Classification (NCBI taxonomy): domain Eukaryota; kingdom Viridiplantae; phylum Streptophyta; class Lycopodiopsida; order Isoetales; family Isoetaceae; genus Isoetes; species Isoetes taiwanensis. The sequence continues at coordinate 530,781 of JAJEKV010000017.1, read as the reverse complement.
CCATAACGACTATAGGATGCCTCCACGAACGTTTCTCTTCCCGGTCTTGTCTATTTTAAAAGCTAGAACCCTGCGGGAATTGAACTGCATTTCTTCACCGTCGCGTTCAAACTTTTGCACAATAGAAGGTTCTTGATCATAACGATTGTAAAGATTCCCAATGAAAAGTGTTATATATTTTTCTTTCAAACATGTCATGCAATGATAGCCAGATGGGGTTTGAACCTTGGCGGGAACACCCATATCCGATTGGTTCTGACCACTAGGCCATCATCGCCATGAACATAGAACATTTCTGACCACCCAATAGTAGCGATTGGGATTTGAGCTTGGGCGGGGAACACCCGTTTCCAATAGCCTAACCACCCGGTCGCTATTGCTAGTGGAACAATCGAAAGGATAAAAGGCGTTCTCGCCTAGTGCCCTTGCCGCAAGGAAGTGAAACTTTTATTTGGGAAAGGAAAGATGAAAATTTGAAATTTTTTATTTTCCTAGAGAACACAAATCAATTAGTTGTTCTTGCAAATTCCAATGAGTATGGTAATTGGATGGGTTAAATTGAAATTGACTTATTGCAAATTCCAATGAGTATGGTAATTGGATGGGTTAAATTGAATTGACTTATTTCTCTGCCTAATAATTAATCCACCATTCCAAATGTTGCATAATAATTAATGACCATTAAAAACATGCAAAGTACAACAATGTAGATACAATTGTATGCGGAACTAGCTTTCCTTTTAGCATTATATAAAACAATCCGAGCTCTTTGTATCATTGTAAACATCAAATCCTGCATGTATGGATCACAAAAGAAATTAATTCTTCTTCAGCCATGGGAGGGAAGAACCACAATGTTATTAGAATTTAATTTGAGGGAGTTATGCCCCTGGCTCCTATGGTGTATGAATTTTTTGAAAGGAAACTTGAGATAATTATGGCGCTTAGTAATCAACTTGCATTGTTTCCTGAACAACTTGGCGATCTCCCTCGATGTCATGGATGTTAAATCACCAATTAAGATGGGTGGAACTGTGTGATCTATAGTGCGGTGTGTTTTTATGCGCTCAATACCAAAGACTAACGGTATGAAATAGGCATTGGCACCAATCTTCTTCCTCTTATTCTTACAAAAGACATAAAGCTTCTCTCACACGCAATGAATCATGAAAAAGGACCAAAGATCAACATTTAAATATTTTGCAAATGAAAGATAATCTGAAGGCTCTCCCTGTTGTACAATCATAAGAAAGGAACTTAGAACAATATAATCACATGACAATCACATGACATGCTTTTGTGAACTCTGAACTCTAAGGCAATAAGTGGGAAATATTTCTTCGAATTTGTATATAATAAGTGAATAATGCTTGATGTAATATCTAGTAATGCATAAACATTTTTAAATAGAGGAAGCTTGCTTACCATGGAGCAAAGCTGCACCCCTTTTCCGCTTACCAGATATGACATCATTGCAAGAAAAAGAGGAACAATGCAAAACCTGTTGAATTTGAGCAAATGCAATGGCTTAAACTCTGTCTTCCAGAGCCAACTAATCCATCCATAAAGCATGGCTAACACATTACCAAGAGGGGCGAATATTGCGGTCGCTTATTTATATGGTGTGGTTATACACTCTACGCCTTAGAAGGCGGATATTGCGTTACTATTCGCTAGCTGGCCATGGATGCACATAATTTCTCTGCATTCCAAAAGAAACCATGAGCGTTAGGTATTTTGCAAGTAACAAACGATATACAATAATGAGAACACCACGTTAATACATTTAAAGACTTTAGGATTATGAAAAACATCTATTCTTTAGCGTTAGATATTTTGCAAGTAACAAAAGATATACAATAATGAGAACACGTTAATACATTTAAAGACTTTAGGATTATGAAAAACATCTACTCTTTCATGCATAACAAATGCATGCCATACGAATCATAAAGCAAAGGAAAAACAATAATGATCCAATCTATTTTCTCAATTTCTCTCGCTAGAGTAGAGTCGTGGCTATGTGCTTGCCCCCGACTTGGCCCATTAATCTCATTTTTTTCCCCGCTATTATTCTACACATTCTATTTTGCTCGGCTTGTGCCAAGCTGGTGCATTCCTCCTTCGTTACTTATCTCATTTGCTACTCTTCATCTCCTTGGAAGGTGCTTCATACCTTTTCTACCGCTATAGCATCCTAAATCTTTCCCCTATGAAATGAGATTCCCAATGTCCTCTGGGACTCTTGAGAAGTGACTTCTACCACCTTGGAGGTGTCCTTTGGTAAGGCATCGCTATCAAGCTTCGTAAAACCGAATCTTGCCAAAGATATAATTAGCTCCGATAATTTAGAGCAAAAACCTGGCCGAAAAGGATTACGGAAAAGCTTTCATTACGCTCTATGCGGATGATGATTTTGTCATAAATCATTGCCCGAAGGCCTCCCTGCTCAATTAATCTAATTTAGGATAAAAAAAACGTGTGATTGGGGACGCATCAAAGGGTTCGCGAAAAAATGTGATCCACTGGTGACAAATTTCCTACTAAAGCCGGTCTAATATGTTTGCTCTAAGAAAATTCCTCTCAAAGGAGTTCCACAAGCACCTCCTAACATGCCATATCCAGTTGGTTTATTGGGTTACGCAACCTTTAAAAAAGTATTTGATAATAATGAGGTATTGGGTTAGAGAGACTAACTGTGGTTTCTTGCACACATTTCTTCATATGTTCAATATTACACCGGATGTCCTCATCCATGAAGAGCGTTCAAAGAGCCATTCTCATCAATGGAGGGCATATTCCATAATCTTTTAATTCCTATATTGGTGATTTCAAGTTTAGCTGAATTCTTGGCAATCGCTTATCTCGTCCATCAATTGTGTACCAAGCTTGCCAATTGTGTTAAAGCACCTCCAATCTTTGCCCTTTGGGGCTCCCGATCTAGGAACTTTATAACCGTTGGACCTTCAATTAGGAATGTAAGAATGGAATAGACAAAATCGATATCACAAGGATTATGATTGGCATCATTTGGTAAAGGGTGAACGATTAATGTCGATAAAAGGGGCCCATGCAAAGGGGCACGCGGCACACATTATGGAACCGATATGGAACTCTATTAAATTGGGAAAACATGGAACTGTTTTGTATATCAAAACATAGATAATATATGACGTAGGAACTTGGATGCTTGTCAAATGATATGGGAATGTTGTTCTAATCTAGGATTCTGAGATGTTTAAGTCCAAGATTAGATTAGCATGTCCCTCCATCATAACTCCCTACAAATTTGAGAAAATCACCCCATTTTCTTCACGAGAAATGGAGCTTACTTGTTGTGATAAATAGATCAAAGAAAAAGATCCACCACCGGCTTTTCCCCGTGCTTACGCCTCATCTCTTGCAAAAATCTCCGGTCTTCCCGTTTTGATTCGATCTTCTCTTGAAAATATCAATGCATAAGTCTAACGCCTCCATATCGACCAAAGTAAGGACTACTCGGATCTGAATGGATGCGCTCTTAGCAGAGCGGGTGGGCTGCATTATAATGGGCCATCATAATTGGTAGGATTGTCCAAGTATGGATCAATCGACTTTATAAAAAGCAAATACATAGAGTAGGTCATTTTCTCTAGAATAGAAAAATAATTTGAAGAAAACGAACTTACCCATGTGCTACCCCACACCAAGGCGATGATCTAGAACAAAATATTGGCGTTGAGGAAGAAAATAATATTGAGCGAGCGAAATATTGGCGTTGAGGAAGAAAATAATATTGAGCGAATCGATGGGATGAGCTTATCCCCATGAACAAACATGTTGCCACGGTTTGCCAATCTTTGGGGTAGATGTTGCAATCCGGCCCGAGGCATGCATGCGCGTAAAACTGAGCATAGAAACGAGGGGCGCCGCGGGAATCCCCTCGTGATTGTAGAGCCAATTCTAGAGGTCGCCTTGTGGCGTGAGGAACTCCAAAATACTCAATGGGCGGGAGATATCCTACTCAAACTCCCCGGCAACATGTTAAGCCCCAAAGCTTCTTCAGCCATACTCAAAATAGAGAATAAAGACCTTAAACGTAAAAATATCCAACCGCTCAAGGGTTGATTGTTGTGGTTCCAATTTTATCGCCTTTCATCTCCTTTCTGTGATTTCTAGAGTAGCATGCATCAATGCTGGGTGTTCAAAATCGGGATGGCAAGCGCCACGGCACACTGGGCTTCTACAACAAAGCGAGATTGTCGCGAAATTCTCGCGACTATGGCTATATGGCGGTGAAAGGGCATCATTCTTTTCTTTTCTTTTCTTGTTGCAAACCCGGAATGAGCGGGGGGGCGGATTGCTTGCGGGGGCAAGAAAGGACGCCACTCCTTTTTTTTTTTTTTTTTTTTTTAAAGATACGCGTCGCTCTCGTGTTTTTAAAGACACGTGTCACTCTCGAGTTTTTTTTACATCAAAGAAAATAGAGGAGGAACATGCTTTTATATATCGATGGTTTTTTACTATTTGGGTTGGGCTCCAATGGAAACCTCCCAACTTTCCCCCTCGAAACCTCCCCAACTTTCCCCTCGAAACCTCCCCAATTTTCCCTCGAAACCTCCCCACCTTTCAGGAAACCTCCCCAACTTTCCATGGAAACCTCCTCAACTTTCTCCATATTAGAAAAATGGGGAGGTTTCCATGGAAGCCCCCATTTTTAGTGGAAACCTCCCCACTTTCTTGGATGACACAGGGGAGGTTTCTAATTAAGAAAAACAGGGGAGGTTTCGGGGAAAGGTGGGGAGGTTTCCAAAAAAAAAAAAAAAAAGCTCTCTCAATTTGCACCGAGACCAAGACTAGCCGTGCATCTCTTGGCCGTCGTCGTTCTATCCATCGGTGGGTTGCCAACATTAATGACTAATTTTTTTTTTTTTTTAATATTTTATGGAAACCTCCCCAACTTTCCAAAGAAACTAGGGAGGTTTCCACAAAAATGTCTATAAAATTTCGGTCTATTTGAGTTCTTTCATCAAGTGAGCTATTTCTTGAAGCAAAGTGAGCTATTTCTTGAAGCAAATCATCGTTTTTGAGTTCTTATCTATTTCTTGAAGCAAATCCACTGCTTTTATAGTCTAATCCTTAGAATTTAGGATTCAAAAGCTTGATTATGTTTGATTATGGCATATGGGGCAATATGAAAAGATATGGATGGATAACACGACCTCAATAACCTTACCTTTTGACTACTGACGTAAATAGGAAAGGAAATAGGAAAGGAGAAAACATATGAAATTAAATTGACAATGTCAAGGATCTTGAGAAGCTTCCAAACTACTTCCGTAGAGTGCTATCAAACTTACGCATGAATGAAAATGAACTGGACCTAGCCAAGAATGTTATCCGAACTTCACATGAAGAAATAAAAATATTCAAGAAATCTTAGATTTAAACAAGTAGTTCCAGTTTATATTACCATGAGAAATTATCACACGGTCCATGCATATAATCCAAACTGCATATTGCTTTTAAGAGAATTAGACCATATCGGCTACACCGGTTAAAAATCGGCTACACAGTTAAATCAAAGCACAACCATTCATATGCCTTACTGAAGCAAACGGTTCTTACACAAAAAAAAAGATAGATATTATTACTCAAAACTTATTACAAAATGGGAGCTTTCTCATATAAAGTGAGTTTTCGAAAAGGACAGTAACACGCCTTCCTCTAAGAAAAATGCCTCTCAGTTGCAACAACTCCCTGTTTCTGCCTAATAAAGTTTTAAGCCCCATATGGACAATGGTAGAAATCACTTTCAAAGGAACACAAGAATTTATTCAGTTGCCATTGCATTTTGTGTATAACCAATTCATTAAAACTGGTTTTTAGTTCCATAAGTGATATGATCAGATCAGACCTGTGGTGCCAACAGTATCAATAGAACCAGATTCTAGGACATGCTTCTCCATGGCTAATGCCATTTTCTGCGGCTGCTAGACCTGCATCATTCCTGGAAGTTCATTTTAGAGAATGTTAGAATTTATAGTTATCATGAGAGTGAAGTCTCTTCCCATTCAATGTCAAACCACATCTATTAATCTTTCAGCATATAGATCTTTTCCCAATCCTTGATTGCATGTAGACCATAACGACAAGCATTACTGCAAGGTACAGTGCAGAATTTGCACCTGCATAGTATAGCTTATGGCATCTTCCCGTGTAAACTCCAAAGACTCATCTTCTTAATCCCAACCCTAAAATGCAGGAGGTAAGCAAGTTAACAGCTCTAGCCGACTATGGAATGCTTAAACTAATCATATACTCCTCATGTATACTCAGAGTAACAGGCTGAACAAGCTCTTCTCGAGTCCACCACTATTTAACCTAAGAAAGCAGCTTTATTATAAGCGGAAAAAGTGTAATGGCCTGAAAAGACATTCAAACTAGACAGCGAGAAGAAAGAAATTGTTAAACCAACTAAACAATTCGGCAACTTTGAGGGTTAACACAATTAGTTGGGGATCACCTTAGTCCTTACCCAAGGAGATGGTAATCAATGACGAGGAGCAAAGTTACTAATAACAAGTGAGACTGCCACAGAATCCTCAATCACAGATGTAGGAAGATTGATGGATGAATTAAAAGTTGTTCTTCGCTTGAATTGGAACTTAAATTATCAGTTGACAGAAAAGGCCATAGAAAACTTGAAGTTTGAGGAACAAACCTGAATGGCATTAATAGTGCTCCAGCATGACCACCATCACCCTTGAACTCGACTCTAATGGTAGCAGGTCCTGCAATTGCCGTGACTATACCCACAGGTATCCCTGGTATCAAGTAGCAGAATTAATGTCTATTCGTATCATAACAACTGAACATTACATTGCAAACCAAAAAAATCTTACCTTCATCTTCCAGAATAGGTCCTTGCTCAATATGCAACTCTACGAATGAAGAATATGTACCCTTGGAAATAGCCACAGTTTCTAAGCCCTTATCAGCATCCATGTAGCCAGCATGATGGGCAGCTTGGAAAAATGAGAGATTATCCTTGTCCATGGCTGTCCTCAGAACGTCTGCAAAATGTACATCTTCTAGCATGCGACTGTAAAAAAAAAAAGTAGCAATCCCCTGCTTATGTGAGAACAAAACACAAAAAGCTGAAGCGACACAACCATTTGGAAGCTCGACCCACTCCTCCACATGACCTGTAGCATCCCTTTCGTTGATCATAGCTCGTTCAATACCCAATTCATCACCAAATTCATTCAGAATAACTGCTATCCTTTTGCCATGCCGGGCATTGAGCACGTAATTTACTAACTCAAAAAATAGGCATTCCCACAAGCTTAGAACACCTTAAGAACGCATCCTTATGGCCGCCCCACCGACCGCCATATCCACGAGCAAGAATGAGCGCCAAAGATATTCTGAGCGATGGCCAGACATTAAATTTGGGTTATTATGAATAGCTGCCGTCGTAAAAAAAAAAATTTAATATATTTTTGGGATTTTATGGAAACCTTCCCAGGTTAGCAAGATTGGAAACCTCCCCAGGCTTTGGCTGAAAGCTGGGGAGGTTTCCATAAGAGAAAATTTGGGAGGTTTCCCCCTAACCCAATTCGGGCGTATATAATTTGAGCGTTTATATATGGTTTGATAAGATACAGTCCTAGCATCTAGTTGCAAGGGCAGTAACAATCGCTTAAAGACATCTTGATCTTCTTGCCAAGAAAGAACAAAGCTGGATCTTTAGGAAAGAAATAAAAAACACAGAGATTTACCTTTTACAGAGTAACATTTTTCTTTGCAAAGCACTTTCTGGGTTTCAGTTTTCAGGTGTATTCCAGCTCTGTGTGTATTCCGCCAAGAATATAGAGAATATGAAGCTATATACAGAGATTGAGCAAAGCGCACCGAGTTTGCAGAAATCTATACAAAAGAAGACGCAGAAGAAAAGGGGCGAATTGTGAAGCGCAAAATATACACAGCAAACCCAAAATCAGGAAAGAGCGAGTATATCCACAGCCGAATTAGATAAGGCAAAGAAACAACACGAGAACCCTGAGCGCTGGCTATGGCGGAAGGAATTGCCTCTTTCTTCATCGTTCTTCAGTTCTGGTCCTTGTTCTGCATCCGTTCTACGTCCTTGTTCTGGTCCGTTCTGCATTGTTCTTCAATCATCGCTGAGGCAACGTCAATTTGAAATTAGAGGTAATAAGGCATCGTTTTTGTGTAGCAGAGTTTCCCTCCCTTTTCGTCTGCAATAAATTATGTGGGCGATTTGCAATAAATTATGTGGGCTAGTAAGTGCCGGTTTGCTCTGAATCATTCTCTGCTGGACAGAATAGAGCAAAATCCTCCGTGTTTTTGGAGATGGATCACAAACAGGTTTAGAAATCCGTCCACAATACTTTATGGTAATCAATCTGCTTTCATCAACTAGTTTACAAAGGAATTGCTTAGAAAGCTTGGCGCAGGCTTTGAATAGGTTCAAGAGGAAGATTTATGGCTTTTGAAGGAAATCGACAAGGAAGATTTATGGCCTTTGAAGGAAATCGACAAGATATATTCGCTCTCCATCTCTACACAAGTCCGCATCGTGGTATTTAACAACCACTGTCATGTTTGAACCGAAAAAAATACACGAGGTTTTTGTGGACTTAACGAATTTTTTAGTGAGTGTCATGTTAAAACCACATTGAGAGAAAAAATACACGGAGTTCTTTTTATTTCATGCTGGTTCAAACATGACGGTGGTTGTTAAATAAGACGCTCGCGTCCGCACAAGTCCCTCTATCTCTGCGCAAGTCCCGATTGCATAGTGAATCACAAGTCAGACTCTCTGTTTTTCCATCTGGCCGATGTCCGTTCCTTTTATAGCTTGTACGACCTTTTGAAAATAAAGGTCCCTTTTGTTGTGCGAGACTCTTTTCCTTAATATAGGACCCTACACCCAGTATATGCAGCTCCGGAGCTCCGCTCTAACCCGCCTGCCTAGCGCCCATGTGATTCATTGCCGGACTTAAGAGTCAGGAGCAGAAGAACTCTGTCTGCCATAGCAGGGTTCGGGAAGGTGGACATAACAGGGTTCGGGAAGGTGGAAGAACTCTGTCTGCCATAGCTAAGTCTCGTTCAGTCCCTGCATGCTGCCTTTGATTATTTCATTTGTTTCTTGCTTTTCATTTTCACATCATATCGCTAAAAGCAAGCCGAACTGCTGCTCCTTCTTATGCTGCCGCAGCGACTTAGATGCAACTGGAAAATTAATATGGATTTAAACTGTTAGAAATTGATCTGTAAAATAGGTGCCTTTATCAGGGGAAGATGCTGGTTTGGAAATGCCTGCCTAATCCATATCTTCAAAATCTAACTCTTCTTTGCTTGATCGTGAATCTGATATTTGTCCTTTTCTTTGTCCTTTTCGCCTGCATTTGATTATCTTCGTCTAGGGAATTTGGAAGAGATGTCTCATACAGCCTTCCCATCACTTCTGGAGCCGACTACTCCCATACAGATAATACAAATTTCGTTGGCGGCTTCATTCAATAAGCCTACACATGAATTGATGTCGTGAAATATACTGGCATCTCCTGTTTAAGGTAAGTACACCACATTCGACATTGCAATTTAGGCTTTTGATTACATTCAGCTTGTGCAACAGCTAAGTCCATTTCCTTCTCCGATTTTTGCATTACTAGAAGAAGAATGGTTGTTTTTGGCTGTTTGTTACTGAAAGCTCAGCAGAAAAGCGTTTCTGTTTTGCGAATTCCAGCTGGGAGAGAAAAGAAGAATTTTTTTCCAAAAGATTTAGGCAGGCAGAAAGACGGACGACACCATCCGTCAAGCTTTTGGATACCAGCGAGGTATGCACAGAATCTGCTTTAGTTAATGCTTTAGTTTAACTCATCTAATGCTTAGTGGTGTCACAGAAATAAGATTATGCTTAGTGGTGTCACAGAAATAAGATTGTGCTCCGTAATCTCAGAAACCTTCTCCATAAACCAAGTATTTCCTTGAAGTAAGACTTGATTATGGAGAGATGAAAATGCAAACACCACAATTTTATCTGTGACACCACTAAGCACACACAGATAAGCACACACACCAGATAAGAAGGAAAATGCATAAGAAGATAAGCAGATAAGAAATAAGATCGATAAGAAATAAGATACGCACAATCTTATTTCTGTGACCGATCAGCACAAATAAGAAGATAAGCACAGATAAGAAGGAGAATGCTAAGTGCATTTCCTTCTCCGATTTATTAAGAAGATGAAAATGCTTCACCGGTTTTGCATATCTGTTCTTGCAAACACCACATCAAGGTTCTTACTATTAGTTGGATAAAAGAAGGAACGGCAAAAATGATGGTCGAAGCAGGGAAATCGTTTCGAGAGCTTTGGATATAAGCTAATATTAATACAAGTTCATAATCAAGGTGCATCTTTTTCTCCATGCATATTTGACCAACAATTTTTTTTTGATATAGCCATGTACAGAGCACTAAAAACCAAACTGTCTGGGGCACAAAAATTCTACGTGTCAAAAAGAAACTCCTTTGAAGACCAATTTATACTTTTCCAAGTTTATATGTGGCCTTTTTGCCTAGGAGCCTTGCCTTACTTTGATGTGATAATTAATATGCCTAAACAGATGTAGGCATCAAGAAGTATCTTAATGGACGTAATTTTGCAAGCTATTTGATGAGACTCCCAATTACTAAGCATGATGTCCACTTCTATATTATCCACCATGACTCTTTCTTAAGAGCGAACAACATAAAATAAAATAAAAAAACAACGTACATATCCCTTAAATAACTAAAATGCACTTGGCCACTTTAACCCAAAACTTGGATGATTAAGGAAATCGATAAACTTCGCAATGGGAATCTTATAGTTGTCATGGTCAAGATCTTACTATTGTGAGGGTATTAGAACACTCGGCCAGAAGTTCAATATTTTGCATTGATCTAATTTAAGTTGTTGCACTTGCAGACCCCTGGTATGCCTCATAATTTCAAATGTGGAAACCTAAATTATGGCTTGGAGCATTCTGCTGCAGAATTTGTTGTCATGATGGATGCAGATATGATCCTCCACCCTTCATTCCTCAAGGTTGTCTTGCCACCCATTGTTGATGATCCACAGATTGCTTTTGGCCAAATCCCTCAATCATTCTAGAACCTGCATGCTGGAGACCCTCTGAATGATGCATGTGTCTTTGGCTATGATAAAGTGATGGTGCATAGAAAGCCACATGTTATTGAATTATCTATCGTATGATCTGAATAAGGTTACGAGTGTACACAAAATGCTGGGGAAGAGAAACGTTCGTGGTGGCCTTGGCCGCCGCAATAAGTTTCTTGTATGTGTTTAACATAATTTCCTATGCCCCTAACTTTGGGCATACATAGGAATATTATTACATGGGTTTGCCATTTTTCTCTAGCCTTTTCGATGTGAAGCACTCCCCCGTGCTTGCTCCATATTAGAATGCTAGGGAGATTACTGTATCTCAGAATGCTAGGGAGATTACTGTATCACAGTACACAGATCATGATAATATAATTCCTATTGAGGATTTCATCCTCCTATAACAACAGATTCTTTCCAAGATGTGCTAGCCTCCTGACCTGTATTGTATATGGCTATGTATATGTGGGTCAAACGTGGACTGATATGATTGGGTGGTGCAGAAGAAGTATTTTAGGTTGTGGAATACCTTTGCGATCTCGAAATAGCACTTTTAGTGGTACACCCTAGCATGCTTTTACCCTTGGGTTGTTGCCAGAGTATGAACTGCAAAAACTACTTCACAAAATTTTTTTAAATGGTACATCCTAGCATGCTTTCAACCTTGGGTTGTTGCCAAAGTATGAACTGCAAAAACTACTACACAAAATTTTTTCAAATCTTACTAATGCACTAGTCTCTGGTGCTGCTAGTCATTTGGCCTTTTCTTATTTAAGGTGAAGAAAGATATCAAAGACCATCACGGAAACAAGACATGCATGTAATATAACCATGGTTATGAGAATTAGCATATTGGAGTACATCGACATGCAAATGGTTATGTGATGCAAAGTTGCAATAAAACAATAAGGAAAATTGAACTCTTAAACCTTTAAGAATTTCTTGTGTGTTGCTATCGAGGCATCAAGCACCAAATGTTATTACACATTATGAACAGACTTTGTAATGTGTCATGAAAGATTCTTATGCCAGTATACAACACAGCCAAATGAAAGAAAAGGAAGTAATATTACAAAGAAAAATGTATATACCTAGAGTTGCATGTGGGGCCAATGCTATTTTATATCCAGCTTCCTTGCAAATGTACATGTTGCCAATATATAAAAGCTTGTCCTTGTAAATGGATGTTACTGTATTCCATTGATTGCCAGGAAGCTACACATAAGAAGCTTTCACAAAACTTAAACAAGAACTGCTACATCCAAAAAATCTCCAGCCTATAATCAAAGGTTAAAAAATTCTTATCAGCCAAGTCTGCATAGTAACATTAAAGCATCTAGAATGCTGTTAATCCACAACTGTAACACTCCTAAGCTTTTGAAATATACCAAAATATCCTCCCTTCCAAAATATCTGGTCTATACTTACATGTATCTTGGAATCCTCTATAATTCATGGACATTGAACACGTTCTCAGATTAATGATAAGACAATATGAAATGCCTTCAAGGGAATAGCAAGGCCAAATATGTTGGATATTAGTATCGAACCATGCAGACATGCTCAGTGTAAACCTGGATATTGGGCTAGCTATATGCTGACAATTTGAGAGGCAGTAATATACTTGATGACTGTTACAGCAGTAAAAAGAAATTATGCAGTTATTAGAGGAATCTTTCTTTGACCACCTTCAGGAAGACTATTTGATACAGTGAGCAGGTGACAGTTTTATCAATTAATTTTTCCAATTCACATGTGCTAAGACCAGTCTTTGATTAAGTGTAGGATACTTGAATACCAGAAAGAACCAGTTTGAAAAAATTTATGAAGGATGCAAAGGGAGACAGACAAGATACCTGGAAGCTGAGTTCTGCCAGTGTCCTCATATCATCTGGACCTCGCCTAGTAGCACTCACTGTTCCAACCTGGTAATGATAAGTGAAAATGAATAAGCCAAAAAAATAAGAGAAAAAAATCAATTAGGTAATCAAATTCCACTTTCATATGCAGAGTAATCCAATCTACTATTACATTCAGCACAAATTAAATTCTATCCAGCAGCAGGCAAGAGAATGGAGTTCATTGGAATATCAAGATTTTACATTACATAATAATAGAATCTCAACTTGCATATACAAAATCCAACCAGAGTAGATTATACTGTTTGTCTTCGGCATCCATAAAGTTATCCAGCCATGGGCAAGAGAATATCTAGAGGTCACATGAAATTTTCTAGCAAGATATAAAATTTTAAAACAAAGAATACTTACAATACGCATCACATTTCGACCACGTCGATCAGGATAAATAAATGCAAATGAGAGCTTAGCTTCCCTTCTCCTTGCCAACGGAGATACTTCCTTCACCTGGTATGAGGGGTGCCCAAATATTACTTAATCACAATATACTACAACGAAATATATGAGCCTTCACTTCTCATCTTTTAACACTTAATACCAAGCCATATACGAGAATAATTGAGACAACTTATTCATAAACAACAGAGTATGTTTCTACTGAACAGGTTCTTGTGAAATATATTGAAATATTTATTAATGATTGCAACGTCCCATAGTTTCAGAAATTCAGAAGAAGGCTTGGAGAAGCTTACCAAATCAGTAAGCTCTCTCAAGGTTGCATCAGGCCAAGTGTAAATCTGAACTTCATCCTTGGGCTCCTTACCTCTCACAGAAAATTCTTGTATATCATGGTGCCCTCCAACCTAAAATACTCCAATTATTGAGCAAAGAATAACAAAAAAAAAAATGGACACTAGCCCACAGCAAAATAGTACCTTGGTGAACACACGAAGCAGAAGAGGACAGGTCTGCGGATTAAAACAACATACAACCAAGAGTTAGGAAAAAAAACGTAATCCAGCAATAAAAGCTTAATTTCTGCAATCAATAAAAAAGGAAGCGTACCTTTTCCCGGTCTATGTGTCGAGGAGTTGGTGCAATGGCCATTCTGGGAGGCCTTTGTTGCACATCGGGCGCCGGAGCTACAGCCGCTGAAGACATGGTTTTTTGTTTTGTCTTCCCTCCGAATTTTTGAACCTGCTAGGGCATGGTCGCCATGTTCAGAATTGACTCTCATTCGTTAACTAATGTTGGTTCCGGGATTTTATTTTTATTTTTTTGGTATGATCGGTAGATCTCCTGCTAGGCACCTAAATGCTCCCCCTTAATTCTTACTGAAGTACCAATAAAAATAGGTACTTTTAGCAGGAAAATCTCTTGCTGTTTCTAAGCTTATAAGGCTTCCATGGAATTTCCAGAACCAAGCCATGCAACTTTTGGGCTCAGGATACTTTTACCCTTGATTCGGTGATCCCGGAGATAAATTTAAGCCTCCCCGGATCCCGGTCCCTCGACGGGTCCGCTCGAGACCCCCGCTTCGAGGTAATACCCGACGCCACGCCGCCTGCACCATCCCCATCCGCCCTGGCCCAAACCCCTCGGTAATCGCGGGCCGTCGGCGCCTCCAGATCCCCCTCCCGGGATCATCCCGCCCTCCCCCAAGGATCCCCTCCTCACCGGATCCCCTCCTGATCGGTCGATATCCATGGCGTGCTGGCCGGGCGATATCCGTAGAGGTGATCCCTCCTCAGGGATCCCGGCACCCGGACCGATGGATCCCCTCCTCCCAAGGATCACCGTGATGCTATCCGTGGGCCCTTGTCCGTAGGGGGCTCAGGGATCCCGGGCACCCCGACCTGGGATCCCCTCTCAGGATCCCCGGGCACCAGGGCTCTTGGCCGGACCCTATCCCCTCCTCACCCGGGATCACGGCCCGTCCGATAAGTTGGCCGGACCCTATCCGCCCAGGGTGATCCCCCTCCCTCGGGATCACCCGTGAGAATGCTGATAACGGCCGGGACACTATCCCGTATTTTATATTTAGGTGATCCCCTCCTCGGATCCCCACACCGGGTACGGATCCCCCCTCCTGGGATCATCACCCCCCAATGGGCGATACTATGGAAGAAGGGACACTATCGTAGGTCGTGATCCCCTCCTCCGGATCCTCCCCTCCCCGTGGGCGATAACGGCGGACGCTATCCGCCTGGTGATCCCCTCCTCCTCAGGATCCCCGATATGGTGACGTGGATCCCGTGACTTGATCCTCGTGCTCGGGCCGGTGGCTATTTACGGGGCGCTATATCCGCTGGTGATCCTGCCTCCGGGATCCCTCGCACCAGGCCGATACCGGGGACGCTATCCGCCTATGTGATCCCTTCCTCCGGGATCACCCCAGTACGATAACGGCGGGACGCTATCCGCCTATTTGATCCCTCCTCCTGATCCCCATTGTCATTTGCCCCCGATTCCCGGAGGCCGAATATGAGAATGTTTGGGCCGGTAGAGATATCGGCGTGGACTAATCGTGGTCTAAGTTTGAATTCTCGGCCCCATGCACGGAAAACCAATACAATGAGAACACGTGGAGGTTCTCGAGACCACCCTCCCGATCACCATCCGAGTGTGGTTCATCCCTGTTCGCGTGTGGCCGATGTCGAAGTAGCGAGGCATGGAGGAGGAGCGCAATCGGCCGGTACTGCACGCGGCAGCCTATGGACGAAGTTAGAGCGTAAGAGAGAAGAGGTAAGTTCAAGGGCTTTAAAGAAGCGTTCTCATTTTGTGTTTAATGTTTTTATTTCCGAATTAGGGGTCTGAGATACGTACCCAAACAAGCGTTGTCATTTTCTTTGTTCTTATTTCCAGCTTAGGGGCGAGATATGCCAAACACCTCAAATGGCCTGTTTGATCATGGCAACTTACATTGGTATCCTCAAGAGCATTTTGTACCGATATTCAAGGGGTGGCGGATGCTTGTTTGGACTTGCTACATCCATACTGCACCGGGTCCAAGATTTCGCTCTTGGGGAGCAGAGGAATTGTGAAGCACCCTTGCCAATTTCTATCTAAGAAGTTCGATGCACGAGAGAGAGTGTTAAAAAGACCCTACAAGGATTCCTATGTGACGTTGAAGAGGTATTGGTTTGATACATGTGTTTTTTTGTTTTAAATCATGAGTCCAAGATTATGTGTTTGCTCAGCTATGTGTTTGATTATAATTCTTGCTTTTTTAAGTCATTTGAGGTGCTTGTCATTAAGATTACACCTAGTAGATCAATACTAACTTGTAATGCACAATACAAATATTGGTGTTCATATGGACCTCGTGACAAGACAAAGAAACACTCATGTGGTTGAGGAAAGACCACGCCCACCGGGCACACGTAGGAAAAAGGGGTTGAGAGGGAGAGGGCATACGTAGGGGCTGCCAAAGGCCATTTCACAATAAGGCAACTCTATTTCCTTCCAGAATTTTCACATATCACTTATTATGGGTTTGATCACAAGAATATCCAAGGTTTGCCCTGCCATGGTAGGTTTGTTGACCCATCCTTTGGAGTTAGGTTCAAGCTAGCACCCTGGATCTCACAAGAATTGAGGGAATGGGTAAGACAGAAGCTTGTCCAATGGCACACGCCACGTAGTGTCATGAACATGCATGAAGAGAGGTGGAGGTTGAGACTTGAAGTGAATGGACAGGAAAGCATGTGTAGGGATGATGTGTTGAAAATTCGGGACGTGTACAATATTGAAAAGGGAGTTGTTCGTAACACATGGAAACTACATGAAGATCTTCCCACTAGCATTGACATGTGGCTCAACAACATCAAGATTCGGTGTTCATGTATGAGCAAGGAGACTTGTTTCAATTAGGAGTTATGACTCCAATCCAAAGGGAGTCCATGTTGAAATTTGGCAAGAACAAAGCCATTTGCATGGACTCTACATTCAAAACAAACGACAAGAGGTGCGGTTCTTCCTCAACTTTTATTGTGTGTTGATTTGATTTTTGTGTATGGTTTAATGCAGGTTCTATCTTTTCACACTTCTCGCCTTTGATGAGTATTCCAATGGTTTACCATTGGCTTACGTTATTACCAATTCTCAAAAGAGTGGAGCTATAACAAAGTGGATGCAAGCACTAAAGGAGTCCTTATGCCGAGATGATCCTGATTGGCAACCTTCTTGCATCATTACAGATGATGCCCATTCTGAGATAAAGGCCGTGAAAAAAGTAACTTGTCAAACTCTAATCCTTGGAAGCAAATCGTAAGTGTACTAACATTGTTTAATTTCATAGGTTTTTCCTAGTGTGCCCGTGCAAATTTGCATATGGCACGTGAGGAGGGCTTGGATCAAGTGGTTGCGTAAGAACATCAAGAACAAGGTGGCACGTGAACGATCTGCTCAAGGAACTTGGTTACATTATGTACAGGACGTAAGGTCCTCTAGGGGACAATGTGTACGGTGAAGAGTATAGGGAGGCAATGGGGAGGAGGCAACTAGGAAATTGGAGGACTTATTGAGGAAGTATCCTCGGTACCCCAAGTTGGCGGCTTACATGAGTAAGGAGGGACCAAAAACATTTGCCAATGGGTATTGGCTACAAGGATGTACCCTCACTCCAACCAAGAGACTAATGCAGCCATAGAGGCATGGCATTGTGCCTTGAAAAGGCGCCGGGCATTTTAAAAGCGAAAGCACTCAGGGGACGGAGGATTGACCGCTCCTCTACATTCTAACCAACAACGTGGAGACACACATGGCATACATCGTATAACTTCAAATCATCATTTGTAGCCTATTTTGATTTTGCAAGAATATAATTCTCTTGTCATCTAGGTCCATGAAGGAAGCGGGGTTTGTGGTGAACACCTCCCGGGAAGAGATAATACAAAGCAGCCATATTGGGTGCAAGGAAGATTGCTTGATGAACAGTCACATTCACTAACTTGAAGAAGGTGAGGCGTAAGTGCAAAGTGAACGCACTCTAGGGCAAGGACCATACTTTGTGAACAGGGCACACAAGAACCGGGCATCTTTGTGGATCGTCCTTGGGGAGCCAAGGGCAACTTATGTAAGCACCAAGTTAAGGTCATGCAAATGTTGGGCAACTACCATGGGGATCAAGATCTTTTACAGTGCTTGGATCTCAATATGGGTCAATTTGTGGGGGCATGGACTACTTGAGGCCATGTGAGGATCATGGGCCCCTCATGGGGGAAACCACATACTGAAGATGTGGTTGAGATTGTAAGCTTGGACGAGTCTCCCTCTCAAAAGGAGGCAAGGATTAACCTGGATAAGACAAGGAGATCTTTACAAGAAGTCATTGCTAGAGTGATGTCAAGGGCGTAAAAAAGATCCGGGCATGCTAATTGCAACCGATTCACTCATGAGACAACTCGACACAGCGGCTTGAAAGAATGGAAGATGTTGGCCACACAGCTCTAACGTAAACCATAACATGTATCCCCACTAATGCAAAGGGAAGAGGAGTGTGGTAATAGTTTGGTAAGGCTGAAGCCTCTAATAGAAATTGGGAAGAGGAAAGACAAGGAAACCAAGAAGAGTTGGAAGCAAGTTGAGATGGAGGGCCTGTTGTGAGAATGGCATTGTGAGTTTGTTGTTGTTTAATGCTCATTGACACCTCATGAGCTTCATTGTCTTGTTAATTGTTCAGTCAAGTTTAGAGTTTTGTAAACAAGGGTATAAATAAATCAATATTCACCTATGTACTTATAAATATTGTCATGTTATCAATGTTTATTATTAGGAGTTAAATGTTAGGATAATTTAGAACCTTGAGTTAAATGTTTAATGTTTAGAGTTTAGACCATAGGATAAAAAACTAATAAAAAAAGCGTACGTGGGATCCCCTCCTCCGGATCCCGCGTCTCACTGTAATGTGATCCCTCCTCCCGATCCCGCGTCCTTTTGCTGGTGATCCCGTCCTCCGGGATCACAGGATTGAATATGTTAATATATTATTTATCATATCCCTTAACCATTGACATATGTCTTGGAATAACCATTGAAATATCCCTTAACCATTACTTTTAATAAGCTTTGAAACATTGAACTTAATACAATGGCTTAAAACTGACATTCCAATTCGGAATCACTCTGAATCTACCTCCTCCAATTTTGCCATGGCTTCTGCCCGGACGTCCTCCTCAGTTACATCTGGCACACCGCAGGGTAGTGTCCACATCATGTGATCGAAAATATCGCACAGGGTTGGCTCAGACCCCTCTAGGACATCCCTGATCAGATCCTTCTTTCGCAGCCTTAGCATACATTTCCTCGAAGCAGGCTTTTAGGGTGTTGCCTTCCCAGACAACGTCCGTAGCTAGCAAACGCTTCAAAGCCTTGCCCTGGATAATACACTTCTTCAATTCCCAAAGCAATGCCCTATGGGTTGGCCTACTACCGGGAGCATAGTCAAGAGGCCTAGGGGTCTCCCTGAATTCCCCATTCTCCACGGTCTCTGCATGAAGCATGAGGGGATCATGAAAAGATTAATATGAAAGTAGAACATGAATATGAAGCTTACTTCAAGCGTTTTGATGCGTCGGGTTGGGCGAAGCTCTAGGCCCACATCCTCCTGAATTTCATTCAAGTGGACGAGAATATCCTCAAGTCTATGGGCATTGATGGCACTGCTCTCAGCAACCTGTTGTCGGGTCCTCACCATTTGGCTTGAACAGTAAGCAATTGAACTGAGAGACTGCTACTGAACTCAACTGAGAGACTGCCACTGAACTCAACTTTCTACCAAGATCAAGTAAGGCATGAGTATATATAGACTCATGAGCCAACCGTTGTACTAACCGTTGTACAACGGTTAAGCCATGAATTCAATTTCTAAAGGTAAGACCATAGGGATAAAAGGTTTTGAGTTTAGCCAAGTTAAGACCATTGAGCCTTGGACCATAGTACCAAAAAGTAATAAAAATACATGCAGGGATCCCTCCTCCAGGGATCCCGCTGGTCCGCTACTAGGTGATCCCGTCCTCCCGATCACATATTAATAAAAGCGGATCCCTCCTCCTCAGGGATCCCGTCCTTGTGCTTTGATCCCGGAGGACGGGATCACACACTAAGGAAAACGGGATCCCCTCCTCCGGGATCCCGCGTCCGCCTACTTGGTGATCCCCTCCTCCGGGATCCCGCGTCCGCCTGCTTGGTGATCCCCTCCTCCGGGATCCCGCGTCCGCCTGCTTAGTGATCCCGTCCTCCGGGATCACACACCCCTTAAAAATAGATCCCATCCTCCGGGATCCCCCGTCCGGCTGCTTGCTGATCCCGCCCTCCGGGATCACAGCATTCAACATGTTAATATATATTCAGCATTCAACATATTTAACATGTTAATATATGTTAACCATTGAAATTATGAATGTATTATTAACCATTGAAACTATGGTGGAAGCTTTGAAGCATTATTCTTTGGTGCATTGAGCCATTGCCAAAAGACAAAATTACATTCAATTGTTCCAGTTTTGACATTGAAGACTTGATGAAGATATTCACATTCAAGAGAATTACATTCAAGTGTTCCAGATATTCACATTCAAGAAAATATTCACATTCAAAGTTTTTTGAGATATTCACATTCACAAACTTGTAGATCTTTACCAGAAACATGTCATACACGCTTGGAGTGGCTGCTGCTATGATTTGGCACCCTCATCAAACCTTGAGTTTGGTTGTGTCCCCTGCAATGGCATGGTCAATCACAGCCAATATGTGGAGTCTGAATGGCAGCTTAACATACTTGTGTCATGAGCAATCCTCCATATAATTCTCCAGTGAATAGATGGCTTATAGCCACACATGTCTGCTGATGGGAACGACCTAGTCATGAGGTTTGGCAGACAGTTGCTCCAGATATGTAACCAGGAAAAATTATAAGGGGCCTATAATTTTGTATAAGTATAATGAATTGGCCATTCCTTGTAAAATATGCCCCCAAAAGTGTAGCCTGAGCTGGCCATTTTTCCTATTTTTTTCTAATGTAGCTGCAACCGAATTGGCGATTTTTGAACCAAATATCTAATAATGTGTAGCTCAAATGGCGATTTTTAGCTAGATTCTTATTAAATATAGAGCTAGTTGCCCAAACATAAAGAAGTTGCTACCCTGTATAAATGTGCTTAAGTTACGTGTTGTATGAATTTAAATTCATACCCCATATATTTCAATAATGCACAGATTGCTGGTAGGGAGAATAAAAAATCGGATGCCGGAGTCTTCGTAAAGAGGATTGAAAAGTGCCTCGATATTTGATTTTCCAAAAGAGCGGGATTATTCTTAGTTGGTAGATATATTTAGAAAAAAAAAATCTAATAATGTTGGCCTCCCATACGTGACGAATTTATGAAGGGGCCTCTTAATGAGTTAAGATTTGGCGAACTTAAGGCATTACAGGATTTGGCTAAGTGGACTAAATGGCCATTCCATAAGCATATCTAGTTCTCACTTGGGACTAAATTGGCCCCAAAGTCGATACCACTCCAATTAGCAAACATCTAATTGGCCATTTTAATGTCATAATAGGCAATAAAGTGCTACGAAATGGCGAATCTGCAGGTAATCCGTAGGTAAGGCATCCTACTCAAGCCGGCCGTTGCATTTTGCCTGAACCTGTAATTTGTGGCCAAATGGCCCGCCGGGGCCACTAAAATTTTCGTTGTATGTAACATCGTTGACCTGCTCATTTGCAATGGCGTCAAGCAATGGCCATTGTCCTCCTACTACACTTGTCAACAGGACAATTAGAAGGGATGATCCAAGGGAGGTTCACATTTGTATTCCGTATAATATATGTGCGTGGGCGGAGAAGGGTTTTTTCCGAACTTTCGAAGTACGTATACATAAGGTGCGCCCACGTTTTAGCGTCCGAGAAGCCTGTATTTTCACTGCTTCAGTAGGGGTTCTATGCAAGGGACAGCACATAGGAATGTGTTTGAAGGCTTAGATTGGTTGTTGGCTGCCTGGGATACGTTTAAGGGCCCTTGGAGTTCTCGAGGTGAATTTTTTATATTTTCTTATCCTGTTCCATTTGTGCCTCAAAAACCTCTTACAAAGTTTCTTATAAAACCAGTTACAGAGTTTCTTATGAATGAATTTTGAGGGACTTTAGTCAAGTTTACCACATTTTGCAAGCATTTAAAAATGCCCGATGGCAGTCGGATACTGTTGCTCGGCCTATTCTTTGTTACTGCAGAGCAATATCCTGGTTATGGCTTCTACCTATGCACCCAAAGGTAAACTTTTGATGATATTGTGAGCTTTCATGCATGTGAAACAAGCTTCCGTTAATGAACAAGGTTGCATATTAAATGGGAGTGTTGCAGCACTCCCGTTTGAAGATTCCCTTCTAAAAAACATATTAACTATTTGAGATAGTTCTTTTAGGGGTTAAGTCCAAATATTCATGCTGATTACAAATTGAAATGTGCTATTTTAGCCCACCTAAAAAAAGTAACACTGGGTCAACAACCACTTGAAATGGCAACTTTAGGGGTTAAGTTTAAAACATCATGAGAAAAAAATTTAGAATACGATATTTCAACTGCATTTATTTTTTTTTTACTACTGAGTAATTGTGAACATAGTGCAAAAGAAGGTGATTTTGTAACAGATCACAAAACAAATTAAGAACACTAAACATAAGTGCAAGGTGTGAAAAAAGAAGTAAACATAGAACATTCTAGTTTGAAGAAGAAGTAAGCACCAGGGCATGCTAAATCTGTCTAGAGAAGAACCTAATCAGTGCTTTCAATATTTCTACGTATTCTAGTGTAGGATTGTCGGTTGCTCGTGCACTCTTATGCTATTCCAGAATAGGACCTTGCACTCTTATGCTATTCCAGAATACAAATCGGGAACTATATTTTGAATCACTTGCACCACACCTTGTGTCCAATTAGCCCTCCAGCATGTCAAATCTTGCTTAAATATTGATGGTTTTTTATAATAATTAACTTCAAAAGTCTAGTAAGATTTACAAATTCAATGGATAAACTGAGCACAAATCAAGATCTAGTGGAAAGCCAATATATGGTCACTAATTTCCAATAGATCATATCATATTTTCTTTGCAATTTCCTTTGCAATCATTGTTCAAGGTCTAGAGTGCAATCAAAGATATCGGGCATATTATATCTTCAATGATCGGGCAAAATCTTCACTTGAATTCGGCTTCTCTGGCATCATACATCCGCGCACCACATTTGCAAGTCCCCCCATGCCTTGTAATCATCCATCCGGCGGTTAAAGCGTCAAGTTTTGTTTCCAATCTGAGTTCCTCAGATCTTCTACAATATCCCACAGGAATAGCTCTGATAATAAGCTGTCTTCAACAATATCCCACATGCTAAGCTATGAAAATAAGCCTTTGAACCATTGACCCATTTTTCCTTTGATATTATCTTCACGAACCTTGTTAATCTTTATGCTAACTTCTTAACAATGCTATTGAGTTTCAACATCAATCATCTTAGCCATGAATAAACTTACCAAATGCTCAGCCCATTTCTTGCACTTTAAGTTAATTCAAAATCAACCTATCTCCTTTATCTTAAATTAGATTATTATGATCAAGTCAGTCTGACCTACTACCACTGCTTCTCATAGGCAGACTTTGTAAACTCCAATGCTTGTGCACTCAGGGTCTTCATAATTTGCACACTTGCTCAACTAGTTATAGGTTGACTAGGCTTATATGCTGATAACCCTTCACTCCTCCTTCAGCTTATAAGTCTGTATCTTGGCAATAATCTGTAACATTCAGTCCTTTTCTGAACTTTGTAAAGTTTGCCTCTGGTAGGGCTTTGGTGAATACATCTGCTACCTGGTCATTAGTATCCACATATATCATCTGTATAACTTTTTTCTCAGCTAAATCTCGTATGAAATGCATGTTAAGCTCAATGTGCTTGGTCCTATCATGAAAAACTACTATTGCTATACAACTTTGGCTGTCAGTCCAGATTTCTGTTGGTTTTTGTTGGATACGTCCTAATTCATCCAATAACCTTCTTAACCAGACCAAGCTAAAGAGGATGCAACATATTCTGCTTCAGCTGAGCTCATTGCTACTGCAGCTTGCTTTTTGCATTTCCAATTTATCACACCTCCTCCTAAGAATACTGCATATCCAGAGGTTGATCTTCTAGTATGCAGGTCTCCTCCCCAATCTGCATCACTATAACACATCAAGGTTAGATTTTCTGAGTTAAAACATATACCATGAGTTTGAGTTCCTTTGAGATATTTGAGAACTCGTTTAGCTGCCTCCCAATGTTCTTTGGTAGCATCATGATTTCTCCTGCTTAAAATATTGACTGCATTGGCTATGTCAGACCTAGTACTATTTGCCAGAAATAGTAGGCAACCAATCAGGGCCCTATAAAGTACCTTCTGCATTTCATTGACTTCAATATTAGAAACATCTCGTATTTCTGTCAGTCTATGTCCAGCTGCTATAGGTATCTTAGATGGTTTGGCTTCTGCTAACTTAAACCTTTTGAGCATATTTTCTATATGTGCACTTTGATGCAGCTTTATCCATTTTAATTCTCTATTTCTGATAACCTCAATCCCCATAAACTTTTTGAGTTCACCTAGGTCTGACATTTGAAATCTGGATTTTATTATACCTTTGCATATGTTCAGGATTTTCAAAGAGCTTGCTACCATTATACAATCATCTACATAGAGTGCAATGATGCAATATTCACCATTTTGCTCATATCTATAGAGATTCCCATCATTTTATAATTTTTCAAACCCCTGTTCTTGCAAGAAATGATTGATACATAAATACCATTCTCTTGGTGACTGTTTTAGCCCATATACAGCCCTGTTAAGCTTCCAGACCCTGTCCCCAGGAGCTTGTTTCATATAAGCCTCCTCCTCAAGAGTAGCATTTAAAAATGATGTTTTCACATCCATATGATGTAACTCTAAATTCATAGCATTTGCCATAGCTAGCAAAATTCTAATACTTGTAAGCTTCACTATAGGTGAGTAGGTTTCATCATAATCCCTTCCCTTTTTCTGTGTATATCCTTGAACAACCAATCTTGCCTTAAATTTCTTGCTTCCATCAGGGTTTAATTTAATTTTATACAACCATTTACTTCCAATTATATTCTGCTTACCATCAGATTTGACCAGCTCATAAGTATTGGTTTTTGCAAAAGATTTCAGTTCATCATTCATAGCCTCTATCCACTTTTCTTTGTCATTACTTTGTTGAACTTCCTCAAAGCTTTGTGGAACAACTTAGTCCTCCAAAATGGCCATAATTTGTTCATGCTCAAATGTGACACCTCTTCTGCTTCTCCCTAACTCATTTCTACCATACAATTTGCCTTCTTCTAGTTTTGCTTCCTCTATTAATCTTTCTGCCTGTGTCTTTCTTATTCTCTTTTCTATATGATCATCAGCTAATTTCCTTTGTTGTTCCTCTGCAGGTATGTTTGCCATCTCTGAAATTTCAGTTTCAAGAGAGCTAGTGTTTAGATTCCTTCTTCATTGTCATCTGTGTCATCTATTTCAAACTTGGCTTGCACTTCTGGGTTTGTTTCAGTAATTTTGATTCCTTTCTTATACCTGTCTTTGTATAGAATAAACTCATTGAATAGCACATATCTCTGCTGATTATAACAGACTTAGTTTCAGGAATATACACACCCTATATCCTTTAGATTCTTCATCATATTCTACGAGGAATCCTATCTCAGGCTTGTCATCTAGCTTCTTCCTTAACTCAACTGGTACATGAATATATACCAAGCAGCCAAATGCTTTTAACCTTTCATAGTTTATCCTTTTATTAGGATTCCACAAAATATCTGGGATATTACCCTTTAAGCTAGCTGAAGGCAACATATTCTGTATTAGAACTGCAGTTTGCAAAGCTTCTTCCAAAAGTTTGTTAGGTAAACCACTTCCCTTTATCATAGCTCTAACTGCATCCATTATGGTTCTATTCTTTCTCTCAGATACACCATTCTGCTGGGGAGAATATCTGCAGACTAGCTGCCTTTTAATTCCACGAGCTATACAAAATTGTTGAATTGCTTAGCAAGATATTCACCTCCTCTGTCAGACCTAATACATTTTAGTTTGAGACCAGTTTCTCTCTCCATCTCTGCCACATATTGTTTGAATGCACTCAATACTTGAGATTTCTTTGCCAAACAGTATGTTTTGCATTTCCTGCAATAGTCATCTGTAAATGTTATAAAGTATCTTTTATTGTTTCTACTTTTTGCATATTTAAGGGGCCACATAGGTCAGAGTGCACTAATTCCAGAGCTTGCTGAGCTCTAGACTTACTTTTAGGAAATGGCAGCCTATTTAATTTTCCTAAAGCACATCCTTCACAAATGTATTTATGTGTCTTGCTGTCATGATAATTTATGTGGCCTTGCTTCAATAGAGATTTCAAATTTTTGTAATTTGTATGAGCCAGCCTTCTGTGCCACAGATCCACAGTGCCTTCTTGTATTGCATTTATGCTATGATGCATCACATTATCCATTTCAAACAAGTTTCCAACCCTTTTAGCAATAAACTTTAATTCATTCTTCATATATACATTACATGTGTCTCCTTTAAAGACTACTTGATTACCCAAATCACATAATTGACGGATAGAAATTAAGTTTTTAATTATAGCTGGCACACATAAAACATCTTCAATGTTTACAACATTCCCTTTGAGATCTTCCAATTGTAAAAGTCCTCTTCCTTTGACTTCTTGAAGAGCTCCATTCCCTACTTGAATTTTTCTGGAATTTGTAGTTGATATATTTTTCAAGAATTCAGTAGATTGCACTACTGATCTTTCAGCTCCACTATCAACTATCAAGTGATCAGATTTATTAGTAGAAATACTTTCATTTATAACAGCAAATTCAACATTTACCTCATCTTCATCTTCCTCCTCAACACCCTTTTTTAAAGTGCTTTCTTGTTCTTGAGTAACATAAGCCTTTTCATACTCTCGACCCCTCCCTCTTCCAAATCTGCCTCTACTTGATTCTCCTCTTCCCCTTGATTTGCCAAAGTTCTTAGGAATTGGGCACTTTGATGCTACATACCCCCTCCCTCCACATGTATAACAATTGAACTTTTTCTTAAGTCTAGGACATTCATTCTTAAAATGCCCTAACTCATGGCAATTATAACACATAACTTTTCCCTTTCTTTTGACAACTAACACTTCTGGAGTTTCCTCATTTTGACTTTGCCTTAAAATTTTCTTTTGTTCCCATTCAGTTCTTAATGTGATTTCAGCTTCCTTCCTGGATCTACAAGAGTTTCTTATAAACAAGGCTAAGGTCTCATTTTCACCTATAGCTCTGGATATTTGCAATACCTGGCTTCTTTCTGAAATTATAACTCCAGCCCCATTCAAGTCAACAATTAAGTTATCAAATGTGCTAAAGAATTCTCCCACATCTTCATCCTCTCTTAATTTCAAACCCCTCAATTCATTTTCAAGCAAGTCTATTTGAGAAGAGGTTTTTTCCTCATAATGCTTCAATAAATACTTCCACATTTCTCTAGGGCCAAGAGATCTAAGCTTAAGGCGGATTGAGGGACTTACCTTGCAAGAAATGATCCCTTGGGCTTCTTTGGCTTTAGCTTGCAGAGATTTCCCTCCACCAGAACCACCAACTCCACCTCCAATCACACCTGCACTACCTGTTGTGGACTGAGCCACTGTCCCTGCTGCTGACCCTGTAGAATCTGATCTATTCAGATCAGCACTGACAGTACCATTTGGATCTACCAGATCCCAGAGGTCTTCTACCTCTAATACATATTTGATGGCGTCCTTCCAAACCTGGAACCCTGAGCCACCCTTGTACACATCAATAGTGTTTAACAAACTTGCAGCAAATCTACTAGACATCTTCAAGCTCTGATACCAATGATGGTTTTTGATAATAATTAACTTCAAAAGTCTAGTAAGATTTACAAATTCAATGGATAAACTGAGCATAAATCAAGATCTAGTGGAGAGCCAATATATGGTCACTAATTTCCACTAGATCATATCATATTTGCTTTGCAATTTCCTTTGCAATCATTGTTCAAGGTCTAGAGTGCAATCAAAGATATATAAATGACAATAAACCTATTGTCAATAACATATTACACCATTACATTATTGTGACCCATAAGAACCTATTCATCGGGCATATTATATCTTCAATGATCGAGCAAAATCTTCACTTGAATTCGACTTCTCTGGCATCATACATCCGCGCACCACATTTGCAAGTCCCCCCATGCCTTGTAATCATCCATCCGGCGGTTAAGGCGTGAAGTTTTGTTTCCAATCTGAGTTCGTCAGATCTTCTACAATAAGCTGTGATAATAAGCTATCTTCAACAATATCCCACATGCTAAGCTATGAAAATAAGCCTTTGAACCATTGACCCATTTTTCCTTTAATATTATCTTCACGAACCTTGTTAATCTTCATGCTAACTTCTTAACAATGCTATTGAGGTTCAACATCAATCATCTTAGCCATGAATAAACTTACCAAATGCTCAGCCCATTTCTTGCACTTTAAGTTAATTCAAAATCAACCTATCTCCTTTATCTTAAATTAGATTATTATGATCAAGTCAGTCTGACCTACTGCCACTGCTTCTCATAGGCAGACTTTGTAAACTCCAATGCTTGTGCACTCAGGGTCTTCATAATTTGCACACTTGCTCAACTAGTTATAGGTTGACTAGACTTATATGCTGATAACCCTTCAAATATGAAGGTGGCATCTAAAGCATGCCAAAAAGCACGTTTACGTGTGTTCTTAGATCAGTCAAAGCATGGAGATCAGATTTGGTGCTCTAAAGTCTTTTTCTTGATGTTGTGCGCTGATTAAAGTCCGTTGTAGTACTATCACGGAAAATTCTGATGGCACTCTGATTTAGTTCACATTGGCACATTAACCTTTTAGTTCTGCCTAGACTTAAAAAGAACCTCTGCCCGCAGTTCTTTCAACAAATGAAGAAGTTAAATTTATTGGTGCAAGAAATGGACAGGCCAATTATTAACCTCTTGTTTGCAAGCCAAGCTTTAAAGCTCCTGGATCTGGAATTACTGCAGTAACATGACAAATAGATAATTAACATAGGGCATTCAAACACACGTTTCCTTCATGCGCTTATTTCATGCGCTTAGATATAATGATCAGGCTGGTTTCAGAAAGAAGTTTTTAACTATCGATCATATTGCTTTGAGTGGGTTTCAGAAACAACTTTTTAACTATTGGTCATATCACTTTGAGTGCAATTGTTGAGAAAGGAAAGGCCCTCTTTTGTTGATTTCAAAAAGCTGAGGTACAAAAGGAAAATCTTATATTCAAGAGAGAGATGCTTCTGTATCTGAATTCAGTAACCATCCCAATGTTCACATTCATAAATTTTTAATGTCTACCATTTTAGTATAGATTGAAATCAAACTTACCAGATAGCCACTTTCTTTAAAGGTGATGGTATTACTGCTTTCACTTGGAGCTGCCAGTCTGGGATTGCAGCTAATCTTTGTCTGCCATGTGCTTCTCATCGATCCATGGTGGAAACCTTGTTATATCTTCTTCTCCCTCGTCTCTGTGCTCTAAAGTTGTCCAGACCAACACCATGCCCAGAAAAAAAAACCTACAACCAAGCTTGATAATTTTCTAAAGGCACTGATGTAGAATTAAGAGCATTTTCTTATGTTAAAATGCAACAACATATGAGAGGGATGTCTGTTGTCATTGCTAAGATGATGAAAAGATTTTAGAGAGGATAGATCGACAAACAATTTGAGACATACCCAGGATGCAATTAACAAAAAGCATGATGTTACACGGCAAAATTTTTTCCTTAGAAACAATCTCTGCCCGCGTGTTGACGCCGACTAGCTACCACCCACACCTTGGATCCCGGATCCCCCGCGCTAGTCTTATCGACTTGCTGGTAAGAGAATACTCCCGCAAGCCCGGATTCCTGTCGAGAATCCCCCAGAGTTCAATACCTTTCAGACGCTTTGCCCTTTGCCCTGTCCGATCTTTTGCAAGAACCAACCGCTTATGATCGTTACCACGACCCTTGGCTGCAATCGAACCTTATGGGTCTAATGTTGGATTCGACTCACGGTAGTATGAGATCGCCTTTAAAGCCACACTACGGATGCTTCCCTCGATCGGCCTTGGCGGTGTCAAACCGCTTCTTGTGGTCATTCACACCGGCGGTCAGTAATTTCACCTCAAGGCCCAAGCCTTGGTCCGCCCTCGGCGTGTGCGAATTTTATAAGAATCCCTTTGGGTTAGCACCAACCGGTTCCTCCCCAATTCAATCCTTGACACTAGAAAAACGCCTTAGGATCCCAAGCACGACCTTTAGGGTCGCTATTTCGGCCACATGGGCTAAACCCACGAATCAAGCAAGGATGAATCATAGTCTCGGGCTGCCAATCCGAATTCCTATGGGTCCAATGTCGATCCAGCTCTTGGCGAGAATCAAACTATCTTGAAGCCACAATCATCAACCTCGGATTCTAAATCCAAAGCCAAAACCTGTTCTTGAATCAAACCTAGCTTTAATCACAGCAGAATCCTAACTCAATCTATTCAACCCGGTTTTACATCTCCTCAAATCCGAATCCCAAGCTTTATAGAACTCCATCCGAGTTAATTAAACACTGCGGACCAAAACCAAATGTGATCAAAGCCCTTACTTGATCCAATTTCATGCACTGAGCTAACCCATCGATCCGGCAAGCGGATCTTCATGCACGAATTGCCTCCCCGATTTCATATCAGGTTAAGACCCACCCAATACTTTCATGCCACGTGTACCTTTAATATTAACATTAAAACCATACCAAACCTTTTAACTTACAATTAAATAGCATTTGCCCCTAGGGCCTTACATTAACATCTTATATTATAATGTTATACCGTAAGTAGTGCACCGAGCCCTAATTTGAATGGCCGAGATCATCTGGATGCATCCGAAGGCCTAGATTTATTGCACGACTTACCAACACTGTGATTGGTCATGCTTCGATCTCTTAAGGGGAAAGGGTAAATGAAAAGGGGGAAAAGGAAAAGGGAAGTGGAAAGAGAGAATGTGAAGGGCAAAAAGGCATGGGAAAAAGGGAAAAGGGTAAAAGGAAAAGGGAAGAGGGTGGGGATAAGAGAAGAGAAAAAGGCATGGAAAACAAAAAAGGGAAAGGGAACCTGGGAAAAGGGCATGAGGGAAGGAGGAAGAGATAAAGTGGAAAAGGTAAATGGAAAGGGCATGAAAAAAAAAGGAAAGAAGAAAAGGTTGAAAAAAGGAGAAAATGAAGGAGAAAAAAAGCATAGAAAAGGGGAGGAGAAAAAAAACATGGGAAAAGGAAGGAACATGGGAAAAGGGGAAAAAAAGAGAATCGTTGAGGAAAGAGGAAAAAGGAAGGGACAAATGGCATAGGAAAAGGAAAAAAAAGAGAGGGAAAAGGGAAGGGAAAAAAAAACATCAAGAAAAAGGGAAGAGTGAAAGGTTGAAAAAAAATGAGGAAAAGGGAAGGGACAAGGGGAACAAGAAAAGGATGGGGAGAGGGAAAAGAAAAGGGCATAGAAAAAGGGAAAGTGAGAAGAAAGAAAAAGGAAAAGGAAAAAGGGGAAAGGGAACCTAGGTAGAAGTGACAAGGAAAAAAAAAAGAGGGAAACGAGAAAAGGGAAGGGGGGAAGGGCATGAGAGAAAAGGGAAGAGGAAAATGGTGAAGAAAGGGAAAAAAAAAAAAAAAAAAAAAGGGAAAAGAAAAGGGGCAAGAGAGGAAGGGTGGGGAAAGAGGAAAAATGGGTATAGGAAATAAGAGAATAAAACAAATGTGCAAAAGGCATGGAAAAAAGGGAAAAGGAAAAGGAAAGGAAGGGAAAGAGTGCACCCGTGAAAAGGATCGGCAAAAGGAGGAAAATGGAAAGAAAAAAAAAATCCATCAAGAAAAGGAAACGGAAAAAAAGGGAAAGGGAAAGGGAAGCAGGGAGTGATGGAGGGGAGGGAAAGGGAAAAGGACATGAGAAAAGGAAAAAGAGAAAAAAAAAAAAGGAAGGGTTGAAAGAAGGAAAAAAATTGCACGGGGAAGGAAGGGTGGGAAAAGGGTGGGAAAAGGGAGGAAAAAGAAGCACGGAAAAAATAGAAAGAAGAAAAAGGGAGGAAAAGGTCATGGGAAAAGGGAAATAGAAAAGAAAAAGAATGGAAAATGGAGGAAAGAGAGAGAGGAAAAAAAAAAAAATGAGGAAAATGGAAAAGGGAAGAGAAAAAAGGAAAATGGAAAAGGGAAAGAGGGAAAGGGTGAGGAGATGGAAAAAGGGAAGGTAAAATGGCATGGAAAAACGGGAGGGGAAAAGAAAAATGGAAGGGAAACGGGCACACAAAAAAGGAGGAAAAGAGTGGGAAAAAGAGGAAAAGAGAAGGGAAAAATAGGCATGGAAAAGGGCGAAAGAGTAAAAGGTTGAGAAAAAAAAGGGAAGACATGGAAAAAGGGTGGGAAAAAGAGAAGGCATAAAAAGGTGTTAGAAAAGAAAGAAGAAAAGAAAGGTGCAAAAAAAAGGCGTATATGCAAACCTCGATTCATTTCAAATCATTCCAAAAATTGGTCAATTCTCACCTTCTTCTAAATCTTCTTCCTCCTCCTCCTCCCACTCTTCTTCGAGATTTCATTCTCTCGCTTCGTGGTCGAGCCAACCCCCGGCAGAGCGGCCAGAATTCCTCCTCCTCCTCCTCCTCAATCCTCCTCCGACCCAATCGAGGAGAATTTCGATAAAAAAAATCTGGGAGGGGCGGATTTAGGGACTTCTTCAACTCGACGTCTCTTTGAGGAGACCTCGGTTCTTCATGAAGTTCATTGCCGAGGCCTAACGCTTCATGGCGCGAGAAAAAAAAATTTGGAAGGAATGGAGGTCCCGAGAGCGCGGAACCGGATTTATATAGGGTTAATTAGAAATTAGCGTGAATTAATGATTGCCTCAAAAACACGCCAGCGCATTTCCATCTTCCCGCCCGCCTATATAATCTAGGTTATATTATGGAGAATAAATTCTCACCGGCTATTTTATCGCTTATCGCTTATATGTCTTTTTTTTTTAGGATTCTAAGATAAGATAAGTCTAAATTTTCGATAATTAAAATTTGGATTTATTTATATAAATGTCATTTCCCTGTTGTTGCCACGAAAATTCTTGTTTTAAATGATTTTGTTTATACCCATTGTTATTAATATACTAAACCTATTTCCAAGGAATTTCTTGCTTTTTAAAAAATATGATTTACCTCCATATATTCCATAAATGTACGTACTTTTCTTATCTTATAGTGTTTTAATATTTCCTACTCATTGACTAAAAAGGGTGCAATTTGTCTAGGTCAATGGTGCCTCTCCAACTCAAGATGATGTGCAACATATTGAAAAGAGCAATTTCAATGAAAAGGCACCTCCTAGCAAGAATGTTGAAGAAAAACAATTAGTCCTCTATAGTAGGGTGCAATGGAGGAACAAGAAGGTGAGAATCATGCACAAGTGCAACAAGGAAATAGTAGGCCAAGGAGTCATTGTGCTAGCGGATCCCGTCAAGCCGTTAATGATGAAAGGCTAGGGGAAGACAATATTGGTATTGCAATTTCTTTGTTGGAAGACAACTGGAAAGGTAAAGGTTTGGGTGACAAGGAATGTTTTAGTTGTGTCAAGCAATTGGAGGTACCTTGCATCATGGCATGGCCTATAAGTAGTGTTCAATTTGTGGAGGATTATATTTTTCCGTGAGCCCTCGAGGTTGTTGGGGACAATGATTGTCTTGATATTGATCCATTGGCGCTTATAACTCTAAACCTAGGCAAAAGGGGAGAAGTATCAGGTTAAGCGACATTATCCTAGCAAAAGAGCCAAGTTGATTAGTGACACTAAACGTGAGACAAAAAGCTTAGGGGCTCGTAATGTTGTTGGAGTGGTTGTATGCAATTCTTTACAATAGAACAATTGGTGGAAGCAAGAGCCACTTTTCAAGAGTATACCGTTGATGAGAGGAGGATCTACATGTACACACTCTTCGAAAGCATGCACTTCGGATGAAAGAAACCCAAACAAAGGCTCTCAACTTATGCCCAAAGAACGCCGGCACCATTACTAGTTAATGTCTAATGTTAATCATGTAAGCTTATGGTTCCACCGCCTGGTCAATCCCTGGTAGCTTTTGCCACGGCTTAATATTAATAATATTAGCACCTCCTAGAGGACCATTACCGCGCCGCCAGCTAGCCATTAATACCATTTACCCCCGCATCCCGCCATCGTAGAATGATTACGATCAAACACGCCCATTGAATCACAACCGCCTAATCGCGACCAATAGTATCCCCGGTGCTCATGGACGTCCGGGTCAAGGGCCCGATTACTGGCTATGCCCTTTGGGAGCACTGTAACATTCCTCCCCTCCTTTGGACCTTGCCCTCAAGGGTTGATCCCTTAGATGAGGGGAACTGCCAGACAAATTCCTCCGTCTCCCCGGTGGCATCCTCGGAGAGAGGTCTCCTGCTTGAACCCGATGTTTTAACACATCCCTATTAGCTGCCTGCCGAACTCTTTTTATTCATAAGACATTCAAGCTGAGGAGGAGTTTAAGACGATCGTTATACTTTGCGGACTAACCACGTTAGCGGTTTCCAGTATAGCCCCTTTTCAGCTGACTTACATAAAACACAGGATGGATCCCTACTTCCTGTAGTAAGTTCAACTCGTACGCTGTTTCCCCGATCCTTTTAGCACCCTAAAAAGTTCAGCATACCGCGGAGTAAGTTTAGGCATCTGCCAAAAGATAAACGACCCGTAAGAAAACGTGATCAGCTTTCGCATAAGAGACATCTCGTCTATGCTGATTTGCAGACGTTCGTGCCCTATTTTGAGCTTTTTGCAACGCTTGCTTGCATTGCCGCAGGATTGCATCCATATCATGCAGCATGTATACTGCAACTTCGGTTCTAAGGTACTTAGGCATACCAGAATAAGCCTTGAGTTTCGGCCCATCATAGCCACAAAGAGAGTCATCCAAATCCCCTTGTGATGGCTATTATTATAAGCGAACTCTAGGTAGGGAAAATACTCATCCCATCTAGAATGCTTCTCGTGGACAAAACTTCGCAACATGTCCTCCAGGATCATGTTCATACGCTTAGTTTGCCCACCCGTTCGTGGATGATTTCCACTAATGTATAATCGGATCTTCAATCCTTTCATGAGATCTCTTCGGAAGTGACCCGTGAACTTAGTGTCTCGATCACTTACAATGGACAAGGGAATAAGCAACTGCTACGTCATGCCCCTGTAGCCTCCCTTTTCCTAATGCTATAAACTTAGCATACTTGGTTAATCGATCTACCATTACCAAAATCTGCGTATGTTACCTAGCAATTCTAGCTAATGCGACTATGAAGTCCATACTCATGCTTTCCCAGCGTTCATTTGGTATAGGGAGAGTTCGTAACAATCTCGAAGTTTTCCCATGATCCGCTTTCACCGCTTGACACATCAAGCAGTGACTTACCAAGTCCTTGACTTGATCTTGCAACTCTGGCAAGTCATAGAACCTTTTTCCCAACTCATACGTCTTCCATTCACCTCCATGCCCAGCTGTGGAGTATCATGGTGCTCACGTAGAATTGACTCCCTAAGGTCCCCACTCGAAGGAACATAGATCCTTCCCTTATAGAATGCAACCTCTCTTGCTCAGTCCACAGCTCCCTGAGCTTGACCATCGCCGGATCTTGCTGATCCTTAGGACATGCATCCTCGATCTCTTGTATAAGATCACTTGCCAAAGTCATCAATGTATTTATATGCTTAACCCTTGATAATGCATTGGCAACTGGATTATTTTTGCCTGGTGTATGTTCATTGGAAAAATGGAACTCATGGAGGAATTCTAGCCACCTAGCATGTCTCAGGCTAATTTCGGCTCAATTTTGCAAGAATCCCAGGTTTATGGTCAGTATCGACGATAAACTTGTGCGGCTCTTGGCTCGTCCCACTACGTAAGTAGTGCCTCCATGTCCTTAACGCATGTACAATGCTAGCAACTCTTGTTCACAAGTTGCATAATTTCTTTTCCGCAGGACTTAGTTTTCGACTTTTATAAGCCCCTACGTGACCCTGCTGCATTAGTACTGCCCCTAACGCTTGGCCACAAGCGCCAGTATAGACCTCAAATGCTTATTATATCTTCTTCTCCCTCGTCTCTGTGCTCTAAAGTTGTCCAGACCAACACCACGCCCAGAAAAAAAACCTACAACCAAGCTTGGTAATTTTCTAAAGGCGCTGTTGTAGAATTAAGAGCATTTTCTTATGTTAAAATGCAACAACATATGAGAGGGATGTCTGTTGTCATTGCTAAGATAATGAAAAGATTTTAGAGAGGATAGATCGACAAACAATTTGAGATATACCCAGGATGCAATTAACAAAAAGCATGATGTTACACGACAAAATTTTTTCCTTAGAAACAATCTCTGCCCGTGTGTTGACGCCGACTAGCTACCACCCACACCTTGGATCCCGGATCCCCCGCGCTAGTCTTATCGGCTTGCTGCTAAGAGAATACTCTCGCAAGCCCGGATTCCTATAGAGAATCCCCCAGAGTTCAACACCTTTCAGATGCTTTGCCCTGTCCGATCTTTTGCAGTAACCAACTGCTCTATGACCATTTACACAACCCTTGGCTGCAATCAGGCCTTATGGGTCTAATGCTGGTTCGACTCCTGGCAGTATGAGACTGCCTTAAAGCCACACTACCAGATGCTTCACTCTGATCGGCCTTGGCAGTGTCAAACTGCTATTGTGGTCATTCACACAGCCCCTTGCTGTAATTTCGACCTCAAGGTCCAAGCCTTGGTCTGGCCCCTGGCAGCAATTCCCCAGCAATGCGAATTCTTATAAGAATCCCCTTGGGTTAGCACCAACCGGTTTCTCCCCAATTCAATCCTTGACAGTAAAAAACTGCCTTAGGATCCCAAGCACAGCCTTACACTACAACCCCAACATTTGGTCCATGGCTGAAAATAACAGTAAAAACAAAATACGGATTGTTTTTTTGAAGATATGAAAAAAACCTACACGTAGTTATACGAAGGTGTGGTTTTTCAAGGATATGCTGTAGTTTTTCTTAGGGAGCCATAGTTTTTTTTTTTAAGGATGTATGGTTTCTTAAGGAGGTGTAGTTTCTTTTTTAAGGATGTGTCGTTTTCTCAGGCGGTATAGTTTTTTGAAGGGATGTTTTTTTTTATGGTGTTGCTTTTTAAGATAGTGTTTTTTTGAGGTGTGGTTTTTTATGGCTTTCTAAGAATACATGTATGACCAAGTTGTCCACATGCCATTACTACCACAAAATGGCTGCATAAAAGCGTTGTATGCATGCTTGACACACTCACTAGCATTTGACTTCATACATGTGTGTGTGCGAGCTTGTAGAGCGTGAAACTTGAAGATATCCATCACTTGGCAACTTGTAGAAGACACATTCATATACGAAGAACCAAAGATAGTCACTGGTTTTGGCATCATATAGACAGTTCTTGAAGGACTCAAACATGCCACACCCACTCTAACACGGCACGTGGGCTCCAACATGCCAAGGTGGCCAAAATAGGCCACGTGGGCTCCAACATGCCACCTAGGCTCCAACATGCCAAGGTGACTCAAACATGCCACAAGGGCTCCAACATGCCACCTAGACTCCAACATGCCAAGGTGGCTCAAACATGCCATGTGGGCTCCAACATGTCACCTAGGCTCCAACATGCCAAGGTGGCTCAAACATGTCATCTAGGCTCCAACAAGCCACCTAGGTTCAAACATGCCAAGGTAGCTCAAACATGCCACGTGGCTCCAACATGCCACCTAGGCTCAAACATGCCAAGGTGGCTCAAACATGCCACCTGCAACATGCCATCTAGGCTCAAGCCAAGGTGGCTCACAACATGCCACCTAGGCTCCAACATGCCAAGGTGGCTCAAATGTGCCACCTAGGCTCCAACATGCCACCTAGGCTCAAACATGCCAAGGTGGCTCAAACATGCCAAGGTGGCTCAAACATGCCAAGATGGCTCAAACATGCCAAGGTGGCTTAAACATGCCACCATGCCACCTAGGCTCCAACACACTAAGGTGGCTCAAACATGCCACCTAGGCTCCAACATGCCACCCTAAGCTCAAACATGCCACGCCTCCAACATGCCACCTAGGGGGCTCAAACATGTCACCCAAGGTTCTAACATGCCACCTAGGCTCAAACATGCCAAGGTAGCTCAAACATGCCACCTGGGCTCCAACATGCCACCTAGGCTACAACATGCCAAGGTGGCTCAAACATAGGCTCCAACATGCCACCTAGGCTCAAACATGTCACCCGAGGCTCCAACTAGCAACCTAGGTTCAAACATGCTAAGGTAGCTCAAACATGCCACGATGGCTCCAACATGCCACCTAGGTCGCAACAAGCCAAGGTGGCTCACAACATGCCACCTAGGCTGCAACATGCCAAGGTGGCTCAAATGTGCCACCTAGGCTCCAACATGCCACCTAGGCTCAAACATGCCAATGTGACTCAAACATGCCACGCGGGCTCCAACATGCCACAACATGCCAAGGTGTCTCAAACATGCCAAGGTGGGTCAAACATGCCACGGGGCTCCAACATGCCACCTAGGCTCCAACACACCAAGGTGGCTCAAACATGCCACGTAGCCTCCAACATGCCACCTAGACTCAAACATGCCAAGGTGGCTCAAACATGCCACCTAGGCTCCAAGATGCCAAGGTGGCTCAAACATGCCACCTAGGCTCCAACATGCCACCTAGGCTCCAACATGCCACCTAGGCTCAAACATGCCAACGTGGCTCAAACATGCCACCTTAGGCTCCAACATGCCAAGGTGTCTCAAACATGCCACATGGGCTCCAACATGCCACCTAGGCTCCAACACACCAAGGTGGCTCCAACATGCCACCTAGGCCCCAACATGCCACCTAAGCTCAAACATGCCATGTGGGCTCCAACATGCCACCTAGGCTCCAACATGCCAAGGTGGCTCAAACATGTCACCTAGGCTCAAACATGCCACCTAGGCTGCAACATGCCAAGGTGGCTCAAACATGCCACCTAGGCTCCAATATGCCACCTAGGCTCAAACATGCCAAGGTGGCTCAAACATGCCACGTGTGCTCCAACATGCCAACTAGGCTCAAACATGCCAAGGTCGCTCAAACATACCATGTGGTTTTGCAACATGCCACTAGGCTCCAACATGCCAAGATAGCTCAAATATGCCACGTGGGATCCAACATGCCACATAGACTGCAACAAGCCAAGGTGGCTCACAACATGCCACCTAGGTTCCAACATGCCATGACTCAAACATGCCAAGGTGGCTCAAACATGCCACGCGGGCTCCAACATGCCACCTAGGCTCCAACATGCCAAGGTGGCTCAAACATGCCATGTGGGCTCCAACACACCCACCTAGACTCCAACATGCCACGGTGGCTCAAACATGCCACGTGGGCTCCAACATGCTACCTTGGCTCCAACATGGCAAGGTTGGCTCAAACATGCCACGTAGGCTCAAACATGCCAAGGTGGCTCAAACATGCCACGTGGCATCCAACATGCCACCTAGGCTCAAACATGCCACCTAGGCTCAAACATGGCACCTAGGCTCAAACATGCCACCTAGGCTCCAACATGCCAACATGGCTCAAACATGCCAAGGTGGCTCAAACATGCCACGTGGGCTCCAACATGCCAACTAGGCTCCAACATGCCACCTATGCTCCAGCACATCAAATTGGCTCAAACATGCCACCTAGGCTCAAACATGCCACCTAGGCTACAACATGCCAAGGTGGCGCAAACATGCCACCTACGCTTGAACATGCCAAGGTGGCTCCAACATGCCATCATGCAGGCTCGAACATGTCAAGGTGGCTCAAACATGCCAAGGTGGCTCAAACATGCCACGGGCTCCAACATGCCACTTAGACTCCAACAGGCCAAGGTGCGCAAACATGCCCCCTAGGCTCCAACATGCCACCGAGGCTCAAACATGCCACCTAGGCTCTAACATGCCACCTAGGCTCCAACACGCCAACGTGGCTCCAACACGCCAACGTGGCTCAAACATGCCAAGGTGGCTCAAACATGCCACCTAGGCTCCAACATGCCACCTAGGCTCAAACATGCCAAGGTGGCTCAAAGATGCCATGTGTGCTCCAACATGCCAAGGTGTTGAAGATGTTCCTGGCAAAACCTTCAACCTCAGTGGTTTAGAACCTCCAGGTTGCTTGAGGCAACCAAATCCAAGGAGAAAGCTCAAACAGATGCTAAGAATAGCTTTCCCAAAAGACAAAAAAATATGCCTAGCCAAAATGCATGTCAAATGCAAACTAATGGGATTTTGCTCCTGATTCTTGATTCTAGAACTGCACAAGACCTTGAAGGATATTGGCAAAAAAGTCAGATGGATTTTGATGATGGCAAGCTTTTCAAATAAGCAACCCTGACCGGGTCAATTTTTGATCAATATCCCTGGCGGAGAATTAAAATCTTCAACTCGATAAAGATGGCTCTTTTTTGAGATCTGAGATTTCCAACACTCTCTAAAACGCCTGCACACAATGTTCCTGAAAGCCTTTTGCAGAAAGATGTGTCTCAGTATGAAATTTTTGCTTTTCTTGACAACTGCCTGTTATGAGATAACAACTGTGAATTTGAATTTTCTAGATGCTTAAATGCTCCTTTTTTGCTATTTTGTGGAATATCAATGCCTAGGGTGCTTGAGAAAGGATTGGCAAGATTCACTTGATTAGAATATGAATACAGATTTGTACTTAACAGACCCTTGAATCTATGGAACAGACTTTGATGTGTGCAAATGACTCAAGCAGGCACAATAATTCTCATGTATTTGTGCTACAAATGTTGGTATGCAATACTTCTACTATTCTTCTATTTCTAAATGGGGTGCAAAGGCTCAACAATGCATGAAAATGATCTCTGTAATTTTTGTGATATCTCACTCCACGTCGCGAACTTCCACCAAGGCTTTAGACTGCGATTGAATCCCAACAATGGTGTTAATTGGACACTCGTGGCTCCCCGATTCGTCCATGTAGCAACGGACGGCGTAGTGGAATCTGGACGTTAGTTGATGTCATTGACGAACAAATACTTTCAAAAAGTTTATTGGACATTTTAAATTTTGAATGTTATCTAACTATATATAAGATTACTAGAAAAAAAAAATTTGGAATTATCTATGTCTTTTGGCATGCTTTTTCCCGGCAACAATTTTTTTCTCGGCAAAAGACCCTACCCTATTCTTTTCGGCACAAATCGTGCCCGTGGCTATGGCGCCTGTGTTTGCTTAAGAAAGCACTTCCAACATGGTCGTCTTCCTCATGCTAGCTGCATCTCTTAATTAAGTTTTTTAACGGCTACTTAATGATATATTAAATCTAATTTCTCTCTTTTATCAGTCTTCTCCTCATTTGATTGCAATATTTATACATTAATAATCCTTTGATATAGATTGATAATCCTTTGGTAAATATGTCAGCATAAAATCCTTTAGCGTTCTCTTTTTTTAGAAAATCCTTTAGCGCCCCTTTTTTAGATAATCCATGATGAGTTTCTTCAGAGCAATCGACGTCAGATAATGTCAAAATGGAAAGCTCAAATGTCTTTTATTGATACTTCTCACTCGATTCAAGAAGGTTGAATATTAGAGCACTTTATATGAAATATAAAGCTCTAATTTGATGTTTCAAAAAAACAGAAATTTCAAATATTTCACAAGGAGGTCGAACACTAGAGCACTCAAGAAATAATGCAAGTGCCTCGTTCTCATACTCACAAATAGAGCAACTAGACTACTCTATGAAATAGTGCAAGTGCCTCGTTCTCATACTCACACATAGAGCAACTAGATTCATTGTAACATCATACTTAGGGTGCTTTTCCATGGGTCTCCAACCTCAAATTTCAAATATTTTAGAAGCACTAGAGCACTCTATGAAACAGTGCAAGTGCCTCGTTCTCATACTC
The DNA here is from genome assembly GCA_021234155.1 of Isoetes taiwanensis. Lineage (NCBI taxonomy): Eukaryota > Viridiplantae > Streptophyta > Lycopodiopsida > Isoetales > Isoetaceae > Isoetes > Isoetes taiwanensis. The sequence goes on along the minus strand of JAJEKV010000017.1, from coordinate 488,587 downwards.
ACACATAGAGCAACTAGACTGTGTATACACATAGAGCAACTAGACTGTGTAGATTGTGTAGCTTACATATTGCATAGCTTGAAGTCTGGTGTATGCACATTGTGTAATGTGTTGAAGTCGTGTTTGATTTTGTGATGCTTCCCACTTGACAACATGACACTCCCACGTTATTGCATCATGGGTACTACTTTGTCATGCATGTTATAATGTACTTGCATTTTAAGGAAGTTAAGAAAAATGGACCTTGTATCTAATAAATATCACTTATATGTAGAGACCCATGTATTCAACGGCCGAGATTAATGCCAAAATGGACGGCCTGGATTTTGATCCAGGTCCTATCATTCTATTGGTTGTTCAAATTAACAGGGATTCCCTTGCCTGCCTCCACCGCCTTGACCGCCTATTCTGCTCGAATGCGTCCATCTATTCTGCTCGATTGCGCCCAGCTATGGCGAATGACAGCTCAAACATGCGGCTCAAACATGCGGCCCAGCTATGGAGAATGGCGGTTCAAATGGCTCAAAATGGCGAATGGCTCCAGTTAAGGCAAATGGCTCGAATGCTCCAGCTATGGCGAATGGCGGCTTGCTTCATCGACCTCATCGACTGCCATAGTTCATATCAGAAGTGTGGCGCCCAATTTAACGGCCCTAAAGCTGCTTCTTAAACAGGTACAAGGAGTTATTGTGCAGCTCGAGGCAAAACAACAGGAAGTCGGAGGTTTTGGAGCAGGCCTTTTTGCTATGATACAAAGGTCGCAGGATTAGATATATTTATAGATTTTAAAAGTGTATTTATCACTCTATGTTTTAATTTTATTTGCTCTGCCAGGGGGATTTTATCAGCTGGAACCAGTGAAAATCTTGTTATGCTTGGCCTTGGTTTGTTTCGAGCAAACATAAGCAGGCTTGCAAAAACTGGAGTTATTGCGCCTAACAGAGTTGGCAACGTCAGGTAAGAATCATTTGAGCTCTATTACCTCTGATATTTACCCCCTTGTTATTCTTTTTCAGACTTATATTTTTGTATGCAGGAAGGACTTCTTGTCCGTGTGTGGCCAAAGCCTTGTCTGCTTGTCAGGTAACCTTATTTTTGTTTTCTCGTTTTGCCAAAGTTTTTTGGGAGAACTAAGATTCGGCTGTGTATAACAGGTTAGGGCTTTCACAAAGCCGGAAAGAATAGAGTCGGGCAGAAGGAATGGCTGTTGATGGAGCATGAGCTTTCAGCAATTTGATTTTTGTTTGAGGCCAATCTTTGTAAACGTTCTAGAAGCATATTTGAGTATGATGTAAATACTATGCTATCTGATCTTTAGTACATAATCTGATAAAAGAGAAATAGTCCACATTTCTATAAAATTAGGAAAGAATATTGTTTTAACTGATTTGGTATGAAAACGAGATGGAAAGAATGTTGTGAACCTTAACTTTTATCTAATTGTCTTAAACCTTAACCATTGACTATTGATGTAATATTTTGAACCTAATGTTTTAATTATAGAATGTGGATTGCAATTTAATAATGCCTTATGGACTTGTTTGGGTTCGACTCCCAAAAGGCTACGTATGCCACGTGTCGATATTTAATTAGTTAAAATAATGCTTTTTTATTTGAAATAACATGTAGATATTCTTTATAACCATGTGTCTTTATTTGAAAATCACCACATTTGAAAACAACTACTTTAGAAAACCACATGTAGATATTTGTTAAACCACATGTTATTATTTAGTTAAAACAACACTTGAAAAGAACTACTATCCACGTGGATATTCTGTTAAGCCACATGTTGTATTTCTAGTAAAAACAATACTTAAAAACAACTACTAATTTAAAAAACTGCATGTGGATATTCTGTTAAACCATATGTTATTTTTTAGTAAAAACAACTCGCAAAAACAACGCATAGAATTTTATTAACAGGACTATCAATTTTCTATGCATAGACTTTTTATACAAAAACTACACGTTGTTTCTAGCATTTTCGGAACAATACTATGGGTGGTCTTTAAATGTTGTTTTTATGCGAAAACAATAGCAAGAAACTACACATTGAGCAAATTTTGGGGTTAGTGTGTTAGGCTGCTATTTTGGCCCTGTGGGCCAAACCACGAATCAAGCAAGGATGAATCACAGTCTCGGGCTGCCAATCCGACCCTATGGGTCCAATGCTGATCCAGCTCTTGGCAGAATCAAACTACCTTGAAGCCACACTGTCAACCTCGGATTCGAAATCCAAAGCCAAAACCTGGTTCTTGAATCAAACCTAGCTTTAATCACAGCAGAATTGGCTTCAATCTATTCAACCCGGTTTTTTGTCCTGCTCAAATCCGACTCCCAAGCTTTATAGAACTCCATCTGGAGTTAACTACCAGCTCTGGCAGACCAAAACTGGCCAGATCAGGCCCTTACTTGATCCAATTTCATGCACTGGAGCTCACCCATCGATCTGGCAAGCCGGATCTTCATGCACGAATTCGTCTCCCTGATTTCATATCAGGCTTAAGACCCACCCAATACTTTCATGCCACGTGTACCTTTAATATTAACATTAAAACTATACCAAACCTTTTAACTTACAATTAAATAGCATTTGCCCCTAGGGCCTTACATTAACATTAATGTCTAATGTTAATCATGTAAGCTTATGGTTCCACTTGCCTGGGTCAATCCTCGTAGCTTTTGCCAAAATTAATATTAATAATATTAGCGCCTCCTAGCGGACCATTACCCGCCGCTAGCCATTAATACCATTTACCCCGCATCCCGTCACCGTAGACTGATTACAGTCAACACCCGTGCAATCGCGACCAATAGTACCCCCGTGCTCATGGACGTCCGTCAAGGGCCCAATTCCGGCTATGCCCTTGGGAGCACCTGTAACACATGACTTAAATTTGAGTAAAAATGTTGCCTAAAATAATTAAAACTAACAAGATCAAAACTTATCTGCAGAACTTCTGCAATGAGAAGCCGTATCCCCTGCTTTGAATTCTTGCATTCAGCACCATCTTCAAAGAATGGTGTCCTTGTATTGAAAGTTGTGCTAGCCATCTGGAATGGGCTAGTTTGACATCATCCTCTATCCTCTGCTCCTAGTTGCACAATTGTAACAAATATGGAAATGTTGAAGAAATGTCGAATAAACACTGATGCAGTATAGGCATAGATCGTTTGAAAAAGAAGAGTTCAATGACAAAAGGCCAGGATCCCGAAATTTGTGATGCCATCTAATTCACATCACAAAGCTTGCTGAAAGCCAAAGCCATATTCAGAAAATTGAAGCCTAGCACTGGGCTAGCAAAAGTGCAGTCATCTTTTGGGAGTATAATACTGGCTCTGGCAAAAATAATGTCCCCATATATAGTATTGAAAAACTTGAAGATAACTATTGAAACTGGACTGACAGATTTCTTGGCACTGGTCTGATGTCAACAAGACTGCTTCTAAGAAGGATGCGATCAAAACCTCTGTTGCAGCCCCAAACCAAGCACCTTCTAAAACCGATTCCTTTTATGGTAGCGGTCCTCTTACACCTGCCGCAAACCAGTGGAACAAAGTCTCTTCAAATCACAGATGAAAACCTAGTTCTGATTACAGATGGCATGTGTGGTATAAGAAACGGCTTATCTTGTACTAACAAAATTCAGCTCTGTTGCTTAATAAAAAGGCCAAGAATGGCTCGCTGCTGGACTGCGGCCCTAATAAAAAACCAATATGCTCTTCTTGGGCCGACCCTAAGAATCAAACTTTTCCTTTGTTGAACTGTGAAAACCCAGCAGATGTCGATTATCAGAGGAGAAGTGTAATTTCTTCAACAACAACCCTAGAAAGAGCACGAATTCTATGCCGCCAGGAAGAGTGTGACAAAATGGAACTGAGAAAAGGTAGCAAGCGACAGACTATGGCCAAGCAAACAAAGAAACATAGATGCTCTGGAAAAATCGTAAGCAAGAGAAAACGAAGAGAATAGAAATGATCAAGCAACTAAGGATCTGGGCAAGTGAGCTAAGGGAAAATTCCAGAACGGAGATGCACACAGAAGCGCTGATGTGAGAAAACTAAATGCTAAGCTACAAATAGGCGAGAAACTGGCAGTTCTTAACTACCTAGGACACTTGTCACCTAGCTCTAGAAGTCCATTTACCATCTATTCGTTGAAAACGAAGGTAAATGTGACCTCTTTCTTCCTGCATTGCTCAAGCTTAAATACGTCAACCTCCACATTAGGCGTATATCATAATCTTTTAAATGCATGCCTCACAAAGTCATTATCTCCATGATGTATAAAAAGAGATGCACAAGAACCCCCATTCCAATAAGGAAATATCAGCCCTGTTCTTTCCAATCCAGTTGTACGACCAATGCAACGTATAATAGAGCCATGTCTAATCTGCATTTGCGACTCCCTCATATTTTTCATCATGGCCTTTACAATCACATCGGGGCTCGCAGTACCTAGCCCCACATGGTCATTCTGAGACTTTACATAGTAAGGCTCGTCTTTAAGAAAACTAGAACCCAAGATATGCCATTTGTACACCACCCCATATGTTCCAGACCCTTCTAGTCCTGTTAACTATCTGAGAAGAATCTATCATTGCAAACCAGATAATCTTTGCAGCTGTCCTTTTTAACCATCATTCAATTAAATTGGGATTATGTCTTAATTTTGGGATAAATTTTATATTGCACTTTTTTAGTAACTTTGTTAAATTCACTTTTTTAATAACTTTGTTGCCCTTAGACTAGAATAGACGTTAACATATAATCACACATTACTGAATATAAATTCACACCTTAACTTCAAATTACAAAATCATATATCATGGAACTCAAGTAGTACACAACTTTTATTAACTGTAGAAAAGATACATAGTAACTGTTTTTCATTTTTCCACTAGCATCCCCAAGGATATGAGAACCTTATTCCTTACATCCTGAGGTATTGTAACTCTCATGCTTTTTACTAGGAATAGTTTTTGGAGTCCACGAGTACAATACGGTTTCAATGTCTAGCCAAAGATCGATCACTTGGATTTCTCCTCCACCTCTTTGTCCAACAATCTGAATATCTTTCTTTATCGGTGACATTACTCAACCGATGTACCGACACCACCATTCCACGCCAAGACCCTTATTGAAGTTAACATCACCTTCTTCTTTGCAAATATCCGAGATAGTCCATCCCAACCACAGTGGATAGGTCTCTAGATCTGTTGGCTTTACTACTACAAATTGGTGGCACTCCACGTCAGTAGAAGGTTCATAACAATCCATGCCTAGATATTTTGGCCTATCCTTCTTAGGACCAACATAGTGTTTATCGATTGAGGAGGAGCATATGCCTTCACAATGCTACTAATGGTACCATCATCTTCGTCCACACCATTAATGTTTTCCACTTACTTTTAGGGAACCACCCTTCTTTCAAATCTTCCGAGGATGTGTCTACCTCATCCAACAAGTTGATCACCTTCTTCCAATAATCTATCAATGCACGATTAGTGTCATCTGAATTAGTTTGCCAATGCTTGATGTAGTCATTGATGTCATCCTTAGTCAAGCCCAATTGCTTGACTTCTTCATTTGGTTTTAGAGCTTTTGGTTGACCAGAGGTATCATAGGCTTGCCATTTGCATCCCCTCGCACCAAATTTCTGCCCCACCTCTCCACATCTCCTCCTCAAGGTCTCATTTTCCATTGCATGATTGGAATCCCTTCTCTCACCCAAAAAGTAAATTGAAGAGGTCTAGAATGACCTTCCATGTCGAGAGCATAACCATCCACAAAACTCTTCCAATCAAGCACTTCTTCTATGATAGATCCTATAGGAGATGGATTTGTACATCCATGAAATATTTCCAATAGCCTCGGAAAGTTGGTAACCGTCATTGCCTCAATACATGACTATATTTTCCAAATAATGCATCCACATCCTCATGAGTATGTCCGGGCATTAGGAACTCCAAATTGACTCTTTCAAAAATACCCACAACTCATTAAAGTAGGATAGGAAAGAAAACATCCACCGTTCTTATTTTGACCAAAGACAATTATCTAGTTGCAAGAGGAGCTTTCTCAAGGCATCTCGAGGTTTAGCACGAGATGTTGAAGCTCCAACATGTTCATTAGGTCCATTCCTCCTAAATCTTGCCTTGCTAAACTTTTCAATACTATTAGGGGTTCCATCCAACAATGCACTATGTAGTGCCTGGCTAGTCAGAGGAACCTCGTAGGGGTGACCATTGTAACCCTTCTCATAGTTTCTTAAACACCTCATGATACTCCCAATGTGAAAATCTGGACCATCACTCCACAACTCTAAACCGAAATGGCCATAATAGGTCCGAGACTGCCCATGCAATATTGCCCCATCCATTGAAATCAGAAAGGGTATGATCTTCCACATGACTTAGAAATGTACTTGAATTGTGGAAGACAAGTCTTCGTTGGTCCATTTTATCATGTATAATACATAGATAGTTATTAGGTTCCATTGCGTATAAGGTCCTCCACATCCCATAAGTTGATCTACATGATAGTTGATCTGGCATCATATGGTCCTTCATATGTTCCCTTATCTTTGCCCTTAGACTTGGTTGCACTGATGCCTTATCTAGTGTCTCCTTCAGCTTAGCACATAAATTGCACTTGGCAAAGTTGTTTGAAGTTGCTATGGTCACATGCTTGAAATGCTTATTCCATAGCCTACTAAAAAACGGGCTGGGATATAGAGGCCACTCCAAGTTCCCTAAGCAATGCATTTATTTCCTCTAATATGCTCTTTCGGGTACAATGGGATGGCAATCTCTTTTCAACAATAACTCTACCCCTGTTCATCCTTCTTACTCTTATGTGACATGTTTTCTCTGCATTGAAATCCACATATCTTTCAAATATTTCCTTTGCAGCTATAGTTCTTGAGGTAGGCCTTACCAGGGCCGTTGTTCCCATGCAATGCAATTTTACTACCATTTTCATGTCTCTTTTGCCAGGTTGTGCCAAGAAGAGGTTGGAATTCCATGTATAGCCATCCATACTTTTGAACATATCCACTTTCCATTCAATGGGAATCTTTTTTCTTCTTTGATCTTTCATCCTCAATTGCATAGCCAAATATGGTGTACATGAAATTCCTCCTCGCTATCACACTTATGTTCCCTGATATGTAGCTCTTTGTCCGCCACCATCTCCTCTATTGTGAACATTCTAATACGAGGGCCCAACAACATTCACTTCCTCTAACCTTCATCAAGGCTTCGAGAACAATCATAATCGACTTGCATCTTTTGGTGGGATAATATTTGAAAGTTGGAAGTGGCCTCTTGCTACACTGCGGTGAACATTATTGACAATGGTTCTACATCTATAGGAAACGTGTAGTTCCCCCTCCGGTTGAATATCGGCCCCTAGGCCATGCAACAATAGTTGGAACCTCTAGTTGCTTCACACAAGCAAGGCATTCTTGTTTGCCTCAACCCTTTTCCTTCCAATTGTCATATAATTTTGAGATTGCCACACCTAACCTGTCCTCCCCTAATCTTTCATCATTCACTTTGCATTGATAGGATCTGCTAGAACAATAATCCCTTCTCCCATCGCCTCTCTCTCATGTTGCATGCATGCGGGATCTTGACCTTTTGTTTTCCAATCGACTTTCGAGTATAAAGTACAATTTCCTTTCCTTTGGCATCATCCTTTTCATTTGAGGTCTTTTCCTTTCCTTTGCCATCATCTTTGTCATCCTTGCCTTGATCACCATCATTGGGGGCCTTGGGGGATTTAGCATTTTGCATGCCATTGACCTAAAATGCATAAAAACCTATAGTAAGTTAGCATATCCAAATAACATCTCCCTAACATGTTCTTAAATGAAAGTTAACCTTAATAATAACCTTAATAACCTATAATAACTTAATCTATAATAGTAATAAGTTAACCTATAATATATTAACTTATAATAACCTTAAATGTTGTAACCTTAGAAACAACTTTAAAGCTTATTATAGGTTCAGGATCTTGACCTTTTTGTTTTTCCAATCGACCCGAGTATAAAGTACAATTTCCTTTCCTTTGGCATCATCCTTTTCATTTAAACCGAATATTTGGATGCCTTTGCATTTCAACATAAAATGCATCTTCCTAGCCCGAAAATGAACTCAGTGCAAAAGTGTGGTTAATTCAATATAATGGTCAATAAAAGGCTTATACGGCGCGATTTTGGAATAGACATAATCCCAATTTAATTGAATGATGGTTTTTTCTTTTTTCCCACTCTTTACCGGTCTCATCAGACTGGACGTTTGGCTCTAATTGTTTGTGCCAACACTTTCTTAACCAGGTGGGGTGTTTGATGGTTTTCCTTTCTAAGCTTTCGATTAATCCAAGCTGTATTCCATGCAATAGCCTTATCTTTTAGATCCTCCCTTAGGCGTGGACCCGTCAAATTTGCTACCGCATGAACCATATTTCCAGTCATGCGAGATACATTACCATCTATCCAGACATACCTTTCAGAATCACCCTTTCTAGGCTCTAGCTCTATCATTCGAGGCCCAAAAGCTCTCTCAGCATCTTTCATGAGAGCTGAGTGGAAGTCTAGCCACCCTTCTACTGTGGTAGTAATCAACTCTAACTCAAAAGGAGTGGCAGCACAAATTCGCTCATAAAGCCAGTTCATCAAGGAGGCTCTTAAGGAAGACCATGATTGTTGCGGTCTTGATCTTTTCCTCTGTATCACAGTAGAGGACTCGGCTTCTGGGCTGATGTGGGCTCTGCTTCTAGCCTAAGTATTTCTAACTCTTGTGGATTCATGGCAGTTTTAGAGGAAACTGTCTAGCTATCCGGATGCCAACAATAGCAAAGCAGCAACAATACCTCAAAGTCTGGCAAAAAAATAAACTAATTCACTAAGATTCACGTCACTCTACTATGTTTCAAGTTCTACAGTTATAGGGAGCCTAGAAATGCACTTTCCTCATTCTCTTTGACAGCTTCAAATTATAATCTGATCCAGCTACTAGGAAGCTCCCTCATAGAGGTTGGCAAACTCAACTCAACATATCACACTTGACCAGATCAAGCTTTTTCCAAAAGACAAGGCCGAACGGATACTTAATAATACATACGCCAGTCCCTATATTAGTGTTGGACTTTCGTCAATAACACCATCAGAAACTAGGGTATAGCTTATTAAGATATCCGCATAGCCTTCCATGAGAGTAGAATACCCACCTTTCGACACCGCATGACCGAAGCCAACAACGGGGCCAGAAGAGGGCTATACACCTCAATGAAAGGTCGACCCTAGCTATCCTCGACGGCAATGACACCACCCTCGGCATGCAACAATTCAATCGTGGCACACCAGGCAAGGATCACTACCTAAGCCTAGGACTCGCCGAAAGACTAACACTAGATCTCTCTTCAACTCCCTAACACTATTAATGGTAGGTAACGAAAGTTTCTGTTTCAATTTTTTCTTTCTATTTTTATTCTTTCTGTTATTTTTGTAGTTTTACTTCAAACAATTAAGCATGGCTTCGTCCGTAGAACAAGACGCTCGCCATCGTCACGCCCCTCAGTGGAGGGGGGCAACAGGCGGGGGCCTAACCATGGACTCCACCTAGACTTAAAAGAAGAAACAACAAACAAAACCTAACTAAATTTGGCTAAAAACCAAGAAAAACTAAGAAAAAGCAAAAAAAGGGCATAGTTTGTGGGGCAGGACGCAGGAGACTTACCTCTTTCTGCGCAAAAAACTCGAAACAATGCCGCGGTTATATAAAAAAATCTTCGCATAATTGAATAGGCGAAATAACCTGCTTCGCTTTTATTGAAAACTTATAAACACGCCGAAGGATAAACTTATTCGCCACGCTTGAAGTTAAGATTTAAAACACGCTGAACTTATTTTCAGCGTTTAAACCAAACTTTCGCTTTACGTTTTTATTTTTATTTTTTTTATGCTTGTCATTGGCTGATAAGTGATAAATAGCAAACTATTGCTCCATGAAAATTGATGTATGTATTATTGTGGACTAAGGGAACACTTGCACTAGTGACCAGAATGTCAGATTTTTGTGTATTTATGTGATGGCAATATGAAACTAATGCAATTAAAATGATTCTTCTTGTTTGTATTATAATATGGTTGGTATGAATATCGAAATACATCAGGTAATGTGGAACTTTCGTATTCTTTATATGATCTACCACAGCTGGATTTTAAGGTACCATATGTTCCGGCACCATACTGGCGCTAGGCACGAGTCGAGGCTGGTCCTGTGATACAAGGCTATGACTTAGCGTATTGGGATAGGAAACAACGTGAGATATCAAATCTGGGTACACAGACTGCTTCTTAAGGTTAGTTTATCTGACACTTGTATTGAGACAGCTACTTGACTTAGGGTTCTCCATAAGACATTGGCCGGATTTAGCACACTTACTCTGATTTAGGGGTCTAGATTTCTATGGATTTTATGCATTGGGCATATATGCTGTAAGCTGGCATCTCTGACCTAAACGGTACAGAGATATGGGTGGGAATAAATGCCACGAGTCTTATTATCTCAAGGATAATATGTCCAATGAAGAAAGTATTCTAGAGGAGGTTTGGCTCGCTGCTGAATTCCGTGATTGCCTTGAAGCCTGAGGAAGTTTGCATGGATTCAGGGAGAAATGCTCGGTCTAAGCGCCCCTGGTTCTATAATAATGGATCTGGTGCTCATAGGCAAGGATATATGAGTAAAACTAATGGGGATGAGCATAGGCAGGCTGGCTCCAGCTTCAGGAATAGTGTTCCTGATACATAGAAGGATGACTCTGAGTTTGAATTCGAGAACGTTCAGGTTTGATTTACCTGGACATATTTTCTATATTTGCATGTGATTTACTTGCCTTTCCTACATGCTAAGGGTGTCTTCTAGCACAATGTTTATGTACGATAAAATACTGTGGCCATGTGCTTTGTGGTGTATGGCTTATGCTGAATCCTACTCTTATGCATCTAAAGTTTCTAATATATCACTCTTTGTTTACAGTATGCTAAGTATTCAAAGTTTTAATTACTGCATTTATTGAGTTTAAATACTTAGAGAGAAAGATATGCTCGTATCCAGATGGTTTGTTTATTTAGCTACATATGGATTTGGGGTATCTATCAATATTTCGTGAAGAGCTAGAATCCAACTGATAACATGTGGATATGAAACTACCTGCTTATATTAATGGACAAGCCATTGACAATGAAAAAAACAATATAACATAAGAGTAAACATGGTAGCTTTTTAAGAAAGAGACTTGAATATGAACTTGCTTTATAAAGTTATGGAACTAAAGGATCACACTTTCGTTTTCTTAAATACAATTTCCTTTCGTATAAACGTTCTTTTTTCATAAGCCTCTACGTGTTTATAGTCTAGTCACAACTGAGGCACGCGAGGGGGTGCAGCATAGGACGTTGAGAGAACCTGCTAAGCTAGTTGCAAGTAGAGTGGTAGGTGGTCTGAGTCCACCTCCTCATCTCTACTATCTGTTCCCATTCGGAAGTTCTTGACAATATGCATATCATGTGCTGCCACCAATACATAGTCCCACGACACTAGATCCGCCCCCCTTGGTTCTTCTGCATGCAAGTGTGTTTGCGAGAGGACGGCCACTGCATTAGTCCATTGCTGATTACTAGATCAAAGATACTGCACAACACCAACTTACTTCAACAAATGATAGTTGGGAAGCGCGACGTGTCACATTTTATCAACAATTTTATATTGGTTCAACCGAAATCGGCCCATTTTGTTGTTGTAAGGGACGTGACACCCTTAAATTAGGCCAGCAAAATTATGGCGACCCAACTATCATATCGATATGTTCTTCTGGAGCAAATCAACGATATTGAAGATGCTATTTTTCTTTCAATAGGGATATTTTGGGATGCCAAAATGTCGAGCTACGTGGGACATTGCCACGTCATGCCATGTACCATGCCACCTACGACTTAATATCTCAAAGATGAAAGACGAAGCTTTAGAAATGGCGGGGCACAAGAAGGACAGCTTCGTCGATCTAAATGACATCGTGCCCTTCCTTGGTACTACGGCTGCCAGTCAAAATTCCTTGCCTGACAAGCTTTTTCGAGGATTATACAACTTTTATCAGAAGGTGCACAATTTCTTGCTCTGGTTTTGTAGTCGTTCCTGCAAGAATTGTATGTTGAAATAAGCTAGGATGAAATTCAAGAACTCATCTTTAGCTGAAAAAGAATATGTGGTGATAATCTTGGAGTTGTGGGAAAGGTCAGAATGTTGATGCAAGATTTTTGATCTACAACTCTGTTTCGTCGTGCAGGTGCAGATTGGGAATGAGCAAAAAGAAGATTATGTTCAGTTCCAACGTGTCCTTAAGAGATTACAAAGATCCACAGCATCATTCGCAAGCATTTTGATTCAGAATGATTCGTTCATTAAAACACTGGCGGCGACTTACGACAGTTTGCTTGCCAAAGATTATTCTAAAGTTGAGGTGTCGTCTTCTATACTGGAGCTCCTGTTCTTGATAGAGGATATTAGTGAGCATGCAGAAGGTTAGTGTTATATTCTCACAATGCCAGCGAATAATGGGTTCCTATGCATTCACGTTTCTGAATGTAGCAGGAAAGATTTTCTGCGGAAAATTCTTCGTTCCCCGTCTTTTGATTCTTTCAACCACAAAATTGCCCTCTGTAAGACTCCAGCGAGCTGCTATTGAGACTTTATGTGCTCTCATAACTAAGTCCCCAAATAACCAGGAAGCGGTTTTAGCAAATGTGGTCGAATGGTAAAATAATTTCAATGGCAACCCTCATCATTTGCCTTCTGTTAATACCTTTTCTTTTCTCAGTTATAAACTTTTCAAGGTACTCTTGCCAAAGTGCGGAGATTTCCACTTGCAAGCGAGTATTTCAGAAATACTACATAGGTTGTCAAAAAGGAACCCCGAGCTTCTTGACTCCGTAAAAGATAAGAGGGCAAAGGAGACGATACTGTCCCTTCAGAAAATGAAGAAGCCAAATATTATTACCGAGATCAGAAGTTTCGTTCATCTGGTTAATGAGTCCATGGGGAAACTACGCACGTAAGTACTCAATATCATGGCGTCAATTACTACTTCTACTAACAGCGATGTAATAAATAATGGACAGGGTCTACTCTTTCGTAGCGCTCCAAATAATTGTCAATGACTGCATTGCATCCCTAGAAGAGGATAAGTGGGTACATTTTGGCTTGAACCATGTTAGCTTTTATGCAGCCAGTGAAATCCTTTTTACGCATCAAGAATATGTAAACTCCTAACTCGATCACTCATAGTCCTTTCTTGCATGATCTAGAAAGCTCACTCAATTTAAAATTCGTGCAGGAAGCTGATAAAAGTGCCCATATTGTTGATCTGGAATATCGGGATGTTGTGAATTATATTTGTAAGATTCTTGACACTTATTGTAAAGAACTCAAAAATGAACAAGAGAAATGAGTATGGGAGGTAGGTTTACCCAAAATTTTCTGAGGTTAGTTGTGATATAGGCAAATGTGCTGTATAATGCATTGCTTTGAATCAAAAATAACTACCTAGAACATCTGGTCTGATTCCATTGTTGCCATTATCGGCATGCAGCCAAATGTAATTTTTATGATTCTTACTCAAAAGATATGATCTAGATTAAAACATTATGTTTTATGTTGACCATAATTCTGTTGGTGCTGTTGCACTGTTGGTTAGTTCATCTTTTAGTCAATGTTCGAATGTCTAACACCATAGCCTGTCCTCTTTATCATATGCTTGAACAATCACTTTCTTATCTACTGTTGCATCCTACATATAAGTAGGTTGGAAACATTTTGAATCCTGAAATGTATTTAATGATCATATGTCAATGCTTTTGTACAGAAACTAATTTGAATTTACTGAGCTGATTTTGGTATTGGATGATTCGGTTAACAGGTTGCTCTCCGACATGTTTAGAGTTCTCAATTCAGAGCCCAGCTTATTACCAGTATCAAGATACTGGCCAGGTATAAAACCATAACTATTACCAGTATCAAAACACTGGCAAGATGCACATGAAAACTATAACTAGGATTAATCATGGCCATCGCACCAGGATCTCTAGGATAGTGCTTCTTTTTAGTATAACAGAATGTGGATATCCTATAGCTTATTGTAGCTGTTGGCATGTTGGGAAGAAGATTTTGGCACATCTTTTGAGAATGGAACTGACGTTAGTGAATTGACATAAAAGCTGGTAATGGTGGTGCAGTGCCATGCATGTGAAAGCATGTTGCATTTGCTGAACATACTACAATGTAACCAGCAGACATAACTTGGTGATAAATATTTCTAGAAAGAAAACAAGCCATAATATGATAAATTATGATGCTTAGTTCCCTGGATCCAAGTGACTTGTCCTTTAGAGCAGGATTTGATACATTTAGAAATAAATTTCTTCCAATTTACTTATCTAAGGAAAAATTTCCCATTAAATATCATTAAATTTTTCATAACAGGAAGCTGGCCAAATTTTTAAAATAGTCAAGCTCCAATTCTTCTTCTCCTCGGAAGGTAAACATTATTTTTCTTTACAATGAACTGTAACTCTCATCATGATAATGCCTTTAATATTATAGATCTTCTTGCTATCTTGTCCAATATACTTCCAAAGCTACCACAGCAAATACGAAAGACACCCAAAGTGGTATGTATTTTCTATTTCGATGCTGTGAATCTTGATTTTCACCATGATTTGTTCACTATAGTCTTTGTGCGCTGTCGTTTTAGGTCCAAGAAATCGAGGTCGCAAAGTCTTGCAGTCAACTGTCCCAACATTCTGAAGCTGCTAGCGGGTACCGTAAGTCTTCAATAGGGATAATGCCTATCCTTCCAAGACTCCAAATGCCACCTACAGAATCTGATCCTAAGGCCAACAGGACACATGGAACTAGCCATCCGGATTCAAATAACAATGAGCTCCCTGAGAATATAGCTGGAACGAAAGTCATTAGAAATGATTTCAAAGCAGAACAAGATTGCAGGAACGGTAAATCAGATAATGATGTGGTGCAACAGAAGGGAAATTTGATGAAGACTTATGAGAATCTGACTGCAAAGCTTCCAGATGATATGACTAAAAACGATTGCAATGACTCTAATCATGGGAACAGAAAGTCTCATGACCTTTGCCTAAGAGATGGGAAATCTTCTGACTTTAAGGCAGGATTTCGAAAAGATTGTAATACACAGGATCTACCTGCTGATCAAGAAGAAGCACAGGGACTCCAGGAACCAATTCAAGAGATTTCGCCAGCAGAACTATCCAAGTTGCCTGAAAATGATCTTGGATCAAGCAAAGACAGGGTGGATCAGACCTCAGATGGGCCCTCATCTGAAATTGAAGACATTAATCAAAATGAAGTGCTAAATATCAAATTAGATACGGAATTTCAGGATCAAACATTTTGTGGAACAATGCCGCAAAAAAGTAGACAAAGTACAGATCCCATTGAAACTGACAGTGAATAGCAGGCAACTGTAACTGCTAACAAACGCAAGAGACACATGCTTAGCACGTTAAATGATGATGGAAAACACAATGTGCTTTCAGGAGTCGTGCAACCAGGGGTCTCTATATGCAGACAATCTAGGGGGAAAGAAAAGAAACAGGGAAGGAAGGCAACCAGAAATGTAGTAAAGATTAGAAAGGAAAGGACACCAGAGGAGCAGATGCCGGTCGCTGGGCAAGGTGTTATTGGAAGAACGTTGCAGAGCCTACATGTGTTCTTAAACAAAGATTGTAAAGCTAAGGAAACTGGGATTAACAGCTTTCAAAAGTCATTTCTAAAATCTTGGCCATCTAAAAATTTGTATCATAGCATAGAACATCAGGCAATAGAGAAGTCTCCAGCATTGTCTACAGATAAGGAGAATGGCAATGCTGAAACGGTTTTAACAGAAAAATGTAACTTGGAAGCTCTATATGAGTTCCCCAAGGATGGTAAGGGTGTTCATCGTGGAGTTTTTCCTAGAATAAAGACAGAGATATTACAATCAGCCGAAGAGTTTGAAGAGGAAAGGGAAATATATGAAGACAAGGTTGAAGCTGTTTCTCCTTCTATTTGGATTGTAGATCTTTCTCAAGACTTGCTCCTTTCTTGCAGGAACAAAAGTACCTAGAAACTAGTATGCGAAAAAGAAGACAGACAACAGAAGCTTCTGGAGCTAAATGTCCAACAAGTAAATGTTTTATCCTCCATCAATTTCTATTAACATATGAGCATTATCTATAACTTCGTGTATAGTCCCTCCTGCATCAGGCACCCCAGGTACCCAAAGGGTCTCAAGGGTGCAAAGAAGAAGGCTCTCCACCAAAGTATGCACTGAGTCCAGAGGAATGCAGGGCGTAATGGATATTTCTCCAAATGTTATGTCAGTCAAGGAAGAAGTATTATTTGGTAATTTATATAGTCTTCTTTTTAATGCACAGATTGGCATAGATGATGAATACCTTCCCTACTTCTGTAGCAAAGAGCAAAGAAGCCATATCAACGGATGCAGACACCTACTCTGATGGAACGAAGTATGTATGTTGCAAATTTTCTCGTTAGGTACTTTGTGTCTGTTGCTTTTTAACATGAAAATGAAATGTTCTATAAACCTCACAAAATGAAATCTTCACATCTTCGGGGTTCCTTGACTATGATTCCATTCCTTTCAGCCATTTGATTAGTTAGATGTAGTACTCAAAAACATTATGCCCTACGACTAAAAGAATGGCGGATGCCAAAAATTCTCAGGACTAACTTGCAGTTTCAAAAATAAGGAACAATTGGAATAGTTAAAGTAGAGCAAATATTTTCCTGAAATATTACCTTTTGCATAATCAATATGATTCCTTGAAACCCTGAAATGTATTATCCATGCCATATTCCCTCCAGCATACCATGTGATGTTTGCTGCATTCAATCTTTCCACTCATCATGTAGTGTCATGCATTGATGTCGATTGTGACTGCAGGGTTATAACATTGTTTGCAGACCTTCTTGTAAAGTTCAAGCAGAAGGTGAAGTCTCGGACCAGAGACAAAATAGTTCAGGCAATAAACAATGCTGCCGAAAAGATTGACGAAGGAATAAAAGATACAGAGTTCCAAATTCAGTCCGATGTGTAAGTTCAAAAACTTAGAATTTCTTCGAAAAATAATGAGACTTTAGCTCATAGTCCTTTTGCAGAGACGAATATAAGCAACATTGCAACCAGAAATTTGCCCACTTGGAGGTCCAATTACAAGGTTGTTCTCAATGAAAATGTCCCCAAGTTTGGCAACTCATAACTGTGTAAATTTTAACTTCATATTTATAGATCAGAAGAAGAAACTTAAAGAAATATGGGGAAGCTTTGAGAAGGAACTGAAAGCTCATTACCAGACCTGGGAGCAAATCAAGTTACAGGCAGAGAATGCTGAGAATGAACTTAAACTCCTGGCAGACAAGCAGAGTAAGCAGAGGATAGAAGTTGATAATTTGCTTACAAACTTCCTGTATCTATTACTTTTTTGAAAAATGCAAATCTAAGCTAAAACTTTGCAGAGACTTCACACAAGAGGCTGATTTCCCAGATGCAACAAAAGAACCAGCAATTGCTTGCTGACACAGAGAAAACAGTATCATCCATTAGAGAGGTTTGTAGATCAAACAAGCTTTGGTACATCTAACTGCTTATATATCAGACATATCACAAAGATACAGTAAAATTTGAATTTCCTCAGTTTTATTTAGTCTCTTTTGTTTCTTTACTACTCCTCTCTCAAAGTCTAATAAGTGGTCTTGCTTACAGGCTGGGGGGCAAATGTATGGTTTAAAAACGCTTCTAATGGACATGGTTAGGGAATCATAAACTGTAAATGGTATACTGAAGACAAGGATATATGCTCGATTTACCTGCTTATTTAATCTATCGCCCAACTTGTTTTGGCTATGGGGTCTTCTTTGTAAGATACTGTTCTTCTAACATCGGACAAAATTGTCATAAAAGTTGAAGTCCTAAATCAATGAAGTTTTGCACAAAGATCACGTAGACACTATCCATGGTTGTTATTCATCTAAACCTAAAACTTTCTAAAACCAATAGTGCAACCAACGTAAATGTAGGTTAGGATCAATTCAGCCATGTCAGGCAATCACGCCCTGCCATGTGCATCATTTCTTTTAAGGAATGCTAACAGATTAATTTTTATGTCGCTGCTGTCCCTTGTTTTGACTCAACATTCCTCCATTCTACACAATATTCTGGGGTTTTACTTGCGATTCCGGTGATTTCATTCCACATTCGTGATTTTCTTACTGCTAGAATTGATCCTAACCTCCATTCACATTGCATGAATGTTGCTCCTGTGTTGATTCCAGGGAGTCTAGTTGTCTATAAGGTTCTAAGTTCAACCCCTCTGGCAGTCATGTTTTGATATCATTTCCCACCATAGCACCTAAATCTGTAACTTATTATAGCATGACTTTTAAGTTATATAATCTTGCAGATGTTATGGATCGTGAAATTATTGAGATGATCTTTGGGATTCACGTCTTGAAACTCCATTACTCTGAAATGTTGGCAACATTCTAATATATATTTCGGCTTCAACGGTTGAGGCATTTGTTTCAGTAAAACTTAAAAAGGTTGAGGCATTATTTTAGTCAAATTTATCACAATTGATTTTTTGTCTACAATATATGAGCAATTGTTAGGACAGATTTGGGTATTAAATATAGTATCTTTCTTAGGATGTGACACGCAATGCATTGGAGAAATAAGCTCAATAGGAATGTTCATCAAACCTTCCTACAACATGCTAATCTCATACTATCCATAAGGAAACGACATAAAGCGATGTTAAATGGCAATTCACATTCACTACTTCTTGTTCTATGTTTCTGTGATATTGACGTTGTCTTCAACACTTAACTTAGCAGAAATGCGATGTCTTCAAAAATATGTTTTAAGTATTCTTCTCCATGTATTGTTATGTAGCACAAGCTGTTGTTGAATATTTTAAATCATAAAATTTTAAGAGCACAAAAATTGCAAGGTTTCTGTAACCATATATTTATCGAGCTTTTAAGCAATTAAGAGCATCGACTATTTGGCCCTACTTGGCCTTTACAATGAGAGCAACTATTCGGTCTGACTTGGACTTCAAGCTAATTCAACTCTTTGATTAAGAGTCCATTCTTGCACAAAGTTCAACGTCTTTGACTTAAATCAATCCCTATGACCTATGAAGGAGGCATTACAACAGAAATGAAGAGATGGAAGGTAGGGTGATCGAGAATGCTAGTGAAATGGACCCCCATTAGAGATGTTGTGTCTCTAACATCCCAGAATTCCATGATGGAGAGCTGCATCAGAAACCAAAAGAACATGATTTGTCTTCAGAAGACTCGAAGAATACAAAGTTCAAATCTAGGGTCTCATAGAAGTTGCATACCTTGTTGTGACATTTTCTAAGCAATATGGTTTGTGCTTTAAGACTATTTCTATTGTAGCTAACTTTTTTTAAACTGCCAAAACCAACATCTACACAAAGTTCTTAGATATATGAACATTATCCATGGATTATTCACGGAATTTGGAATAGTTTTCTTCAAAATTGTTGTTCAGGTGCATCCAAGTCTATAAAACTCTAAAGTCTATAAGGAAAATATAGAACAAAGAAATATGGAACAACTGATGTTTCGATTGACCTTGAGAAATATATAAATGCAATAGTCCATGATTCATGGGGCTAATCTAGGAAAGCAACAACAAAGTACAATACAATTTCTTCTGGAAGGAATATGACAGAACAGTTTGCTATGTCAGCGCTAAATGTGGTCAGCAGGAAATGTGTCAGAGATTAAATATGTTGACACTCCCCCTTCAAGCTTGGTGCATCCATTTAAATACCTCCTTTTACGGTGATCCTTCACCAATTTTTGGCTAGGGGGGCAAACCCTCGCTTATGTGAGTTCTTAAATATCCTAGGTATATGCTGGAACATACCTAGGGTATGCTGGTAACTGCTCCCAACCTATTGTTTCCTGTAAACTGGCAGTCACCTGCTTTCTGGATTGCGGATGTTTCAACCGGGTAACTCGCAAGGCAGATCGAAGCTCCAATCCGATGCAACTGCAGGCAAGCAATATGTTGTATAAGTGCTGTGGCCCGCGGCATACTCATTCTGGGAGACACAACTTCAAGCTCATGTTTTGATAGCCAAAGCCCTGTCTATAGCAACCCAACACTCAGTTCCGGCAGTTGAACTCCGGGGTTCAAACTTGCATCAGGTTTTGAATGATGCTACATCTCTTCCATCTCTGTAAGTACGTTTATTTCTTTCGAGCAGAATACAGATGACGAATATGGGCTTGTTTTAAGTGTTGAAGAAATTAATAAGGAGCTTACGTCTCGTGGCGCTATTCTTCCTGCTAATCTTGCACAGGCAGTTGCCAACATTGAGCTTCAGAAGCTTATTTTCATAAAGGATAAATGTATGGTTTGTTCCATGCAACTTTTGGTTAGCTTGCTTAGAAAATTCAATCTTGAAATGCAACATTAGTAATGTTTAGTAACATTTGGGAAATATTGTTTGCATCATTCCGTGCAAGTACATTTTGAGGCATTGCATGGCTTTTTTCTTAGAGAATGTTTTGTTCTCTTAGAGTGCGATGTGGCCCTTGGGAGCAGTTATAAGAAGTAGCTCTTTATTACGAAACCGGATGCTTGCTCGCCCTAGCTTCATGTTCAAAGTATTTACAAGGTAAGAAAGAAGATCTTTCATTGCTTAAGAAGCATGCATCCATAGTTCATTATCATGAGCTAAGTCCTCCGTTTTGACTTATTATTGGTTAGCTATTAATGCATCAACAAATAGATACAACTATCAGGTGTATTTCTTCTCTTGAAGCCTTAAAATCAATTATTGCATTATCATCAAAAGCTGCATCGTATGTATAAGAAAATTAAATCATTTCATTGCATTTTCTTTTATATATTCGTGCTTTCTTATTCAAAGATGCATTTTTGGAATCTAATCTAGGGGACAAAGGAAGTGGATATTTAGAGACTTCATTGGGTGACTGGATAGTAACTAATTTGGATCATGCTATTTGTAATTATTTATTTTCCCAAAAGGTTTGATCCTTTGCTTCTATAGGTTGCGATTGACTCTGATTGTGCTACATTTGCCGAGCCACAGAAGAGGGGTAAAGACTTCTGAAATGAATTTGAGCTGTACTTATCGGATTTACTTGTTGGGATAGTTATGGATGTTGCACTAGTCGGCATGCTGGCATCTTTTATAGAACTTGGTGCATATTCTCCTGCAACAGACGCAGTGGCTGAGATCCTTCAGAACTTTACTAGCAGGTTGAAACATTTTCGTTATGTAGAATTCAGTGTGCTGAATAAATATCGATAAACAGGATTTGGGTACAATGAACCTAATGTCACTTTTCGCTCATTTTAAGAATATTCATGTCCCAAATTTAAAGTAGATTATTGGAGAAACTTTCAGACATAAGCTTCTCGCATCCGTTGGCATAGGTCCGGATAAATGGTGGTTCCGTATTAAATCTAAGTTGAATTCTAAGTCAAAATTGCTTGGTTATTTTCCGCTCTCTCTCTCTGTTTGTTTTTTTTCTTTTTTTTTTTTTTTTTTTTTATATATATATATATATATAATGTTGGGTTTGTGGCACTTTTTTGACATTGCCACTTCTATAAGATTTTTGAGTATCCTGCTCATAGGTTTCTCATATCTGGCATCCTATTTTAACGTGACCTATATTTTTCCCTTATGGTCAAGTATGCACCCTCTCAATCACGGGTCCTGTTCTATCTAGCTTCAAAATACCTATATGGCAGATGTTATCTGTCTCAAGATCCCTCTCTACTGTTAGTACAATATCATTTTCAGTAACCTGGCCATCTATCTTCCATAATGAATTAAGTTGTTGTTTATTTCGGTAAAATATCACTAGGTTCCCATAATTGCAAACATGCACTTAGTCTATGTGTATCCATTATGGAGTAATAGTTTGTTCCGTAGCCATCAGTTTATTTCTTGCAAACTTCTCCAAAGTATATCTTTTTTCGTGGGATAGTATTAGGCTCCTTAGGCCTCCATCTCCATAATCTAAAATGTCCATCCAGGACCTTAGGCCTCCATCTCCATAATCTAAAATGTACATGGGGCCTTACTCCAAGATTATCTTTAATCTCTAGATATTTCTTAACTAATATTGCCCTATTCTCTTCTACACAATATTTAACATGTTTTTTTCAAGCAAAATATTTTGGACAAAGGAAAAATTCGTTAAGGGTTAGGGTTTCGGCGGCAGCTCCTGCGACCCAATTTTGCTCACGATGGCATCCGATGTCGACATAGGCCTAACTGATTCACCTTTTCTGGCTACAATTCACAGGTTTCTTGATATTAGAAAGAAGATTTTCCAGCTAGGTATTTGTATGTTGGTTATTTAAAGGATGCATATCCGCCAGAAATTGCTTCTCCTATGATTACATTCAGTCTTGCTGTTCTTGGCTCTGCTTTCGACAGTGTATGGGTAGGCGAAAAAGGGGGCTTCAATAAAGCCACCCTAATCAAAATGGAGGAAGAAAGATTGAGATCAGAGAAAAGGAAAAAGATTTTTGATTTTCATAAGCATACAAAAACCGCTGGTTCAGTGAAAAATCCCATCAATCTGGAAGGAGAAGGCAGTTCTGATCATGCTGCAGCAGATAATCCCAACATTGTCCTATGCTCTCCATTATTGCCCGAAAAACATCATGCAGAAGTCCCTATTGTACCTGTTGCTCCTATGGTTCCAGCTGCGATTGATCTACTTGACACATCACCAAATCAGGTTTCAATAGATAATAGTGTGAATCTCCATATTTCTTTCTACATATAGTTGCCTTTCTAGAATCTCCTAGATATCTTTACAAAGAAAGTTTCAGTAGAAAATTTTGTCATGCTTGTTATGCTTCCTTCATGATAATTAATGTTGATCGTTTTTCCTTTTTAACCTGCACTCTATCTTCTCTTTAGTTCAACTCTTTTATGATATTTATTGCTATGTGAGCCCTACCCCTAAATTTACATAGTATATGTTTTCTATCTGCTTGATTTATGTCTCTATTTACATTTTGAGGTATTTACTGTATTATACCAAGTCAGACTTCCCTTTAGTTAGATCCCCTCTTATAATGCTTGCTTAAGAGTTTATGAACAGGGTCTGTTTTAACTTTTGACTGTTATAGGTGGCCAGTTGTCATGGATTATGTTCCTTTCCTAAGCTTCATGTTATTACCACATCTGATATAATTTGCCCAAATTTGAGAACTTATTAAGTCTGATTCTATTGATCTTCTCTATTCTATGGTTTAGCTTGACCATTGGTATATCCAGTATGTTTGAGGTTTTCAAATCTCTAGGATTATTCCCTCTATTTTTCTTACATGCTGTATACAGGTGTGCAGACAGATAAGGTCCTTAGTGTTAATCGTCCCCTATTATGTTTTCATTGTAAACTGTTGCTTTATTGGCTTATTTTGAACGTCGTAAATTTCTGAATTTACACATCTATATCTGAACTATATGTTGTCTTTGTAACTTGCTATGTCTATTTTTTGCGCTAGCCTTATATGTTTTCTGAAATTAAGCCTAAAATCTCCTGTATATTTAGATTTTGCCTTTGTAACATGTTTTCAAGGTTGTTTATGGTGAAGGGCGATCAGCCGGAAGAGTTTATTGTTTACCTGCTACCAAATACATGACAACCATGTCTAATGCTTGTTTGTGGGGTGGAGGCTCAAAAAAAAGGGTCATGGCTATTAAAAAGCTTGTTGATCCAAATTTTGCAGAAGAAAATAAGAGAAAACCTGCTAATATTGCCGGTTTATTAAAGAAATTAGTTACTAAAGATGATGTATTGAGAATGTTAAAGCTTCCTGGTAGCATTCAACTTAGGAAAGTTGTAGTACATCAACCGTTGCAGGAGTTGGGGAATAGTCAAACCTCAGAATCAGTGCAAGAACTGTGTGACAATGTCGGAATAAGTAGGCAAGCTTATATTGCTTTGTTCAGATGCTTACAGGATGGCCTTAAACAACAAGGCATTACCAAAACTATTCTACTACCAAGGATGACTAGTGTGAGGACTTGTAGGTCATCGAGAAACGCAGAAGTGCAAGAGCTTCTTGGTGATATGTATCACCGACCAAAGAAGGTGTCAACTTGGATACATTGGCATCCTATACCAAAGGTAAGAAGAAGTCAAGTTTGGTGATACTTTCGCCTTAATGAAAATAACAATTCTTTGGATAGACTTAACTAGAATGCTTGACTTTTGGTTCGATTTTATGATATGAAGGTAGAAGAGTCTTACCGCAAACTAAGAATTGTTTTGAAGCTGGATGAAATGGAATTGGTGAAAGGCTTAGAAGTACGAGAGGGTTTCAATCGAGTCTAATGAACGTAGCTTTGAATACACAGGGAATGAAGAGTCAAATCTAGATGGTAAGTTTTCCGTCCAAATTTAAGATCACATTTGGTGGGTTGGTTTATTTCAGGTACCGTGAGGAAAATCACAAGATAATTTGAAATGGGATTTTGATCAAACACCCACAATGATTGCCTCTCACGGAATCGGAGAAAAAAACTTGCGCCCCGGATATAGTGAGTACGAGGTTGAATGGCATCTTGCTCCAGATTTGAAGACAATAAAATGCATGTACAGAATGAAGCATGGTGCTGGTAAGACTACTCATGCTTGTCCCCTATAGAAGAGAAGGACACAACCTTGATGCCAATTCTGCCAATTCCGTTAAGAAGAGTACACATATGCACCCTTCATGCTTTCTTGAGAATCATAGAGAAGATGGTTTACATGAGTATCCTGTTTGCTTGGAATAAATCACCCCAAAGCTCTAGGAAAGCTGCCATGCATGAAGTTGAAAAGGTGCTATCTAATGTGGGACTTCATGGTGGGCACTACAAATACTTCAAGATCCAAAGGTATCCGGCAAGGTTCCCCTGAAACCCAGTATGGGTGGTCCAAAGGCTAAGAGGTTTTTGCCTCCCGCGAAAGAGAACTTATCTGGTGTTTGGGAAGCTTACAAGGATCTTATTGCAGCTGAGGATGATCGAAATGATCGTGGCAGATCACGCCTGAAGAAAATCAAGGCATGGCAGGATATCTCCGTACTGGTAAAGGAAATGCAGAAAAAGGTAGTGCAGGAAAATGATGTTGCCAAATTCCAGGAGGCAGTCACAAACTTCACTAAGTCTTTCCTGACGGCATGGGGTGAGGCCAATTTGACTCACTATGTCCATATTCTGTTCGCACATGGCGTGTGGTATGTCAGGGAATATGGAAGCCTAGGAATTTGGAATACACAGGGAATGGAGAAGTCCCATAAGCAAGCAAAGAATGCATTCTTCCGTTTCACTCAACACAGAGGTTCAGTTGGGAATTCCTTGCAGCAGTTGTGTCAATGGTTTTACAGAAGGATCGTGTGCAAGTGGGTGAAGAAATCACGGAACCAGAGTGAATCAACACTTGCTAAGTTGTTTAGACAAAAAACCCAGCGGGAAAAAAAGAGGGAAGCTTGGTATAAGTCCGCAGCTGTTGAGCGATCAAGGGAGTGGAGATCAATGAGATGTAGGCAAGGCAAAGGTTATGTCCGTATTGAGAGCTCTTGATAGCGTCTCTACTGTAAAAGAGTTGGTTTATTTATCAGTTCGATAGTGCTCAGTGTGCGAAATGCTGTATTGTAAGTAAATTGGATGCATGTATTGCGCATTGTGGCCATCAGTGAAAATATGGGCCTGTAACTAAAAGCGGATCCGTATTTACAAGACCGTAGCCCCCGATGCGTAATAGGCCCTTCAATAATTTGTAATCGAAGTCGATTTCGCGACCGTGGCTACGGTCGCGAAATAAACCCTTCAATAATTTATAATCGAATTTTAATCGCACCGTGGCGACGGTGCGAAATATGGGCCTGTAACTAAACTGGATCCACGTATTTAATCGTAGCCCACGGTGCAAAATAAACCCTTCAATAATTTGTAACTTTCGGTCGATTTCGCCTTGCACCGTGGCTACGGTCGCGAAATAAACCCTTCAATAATTTGTACCTGAGTCAATTTATGCACATTGGCTTCTGCGGTCGCTTGAAATATGGGCCAGTAACTAGAGAATATTAACATATTAGAGAACATATTAACATATTAGAGAATATTTAGAGAACATATTAACACGGTATCATATGAATTATTTATGATAGATAGCAAAGGTTACTAGAGACCACGGCAGTATGTCCCTAGTAATCTTCCCCGTGTTCCTAACCCCTTCCCTTCCCTTTTCCCTTCCTCCGTGAGGTCTAACCCACGATCCGGGTTAGGGAAACCAGAGCTCACGATATCCCAAACGATTCTTCCCACCATATGGGGTACCTAGTCATTAGAAAAAGTAATTCCACGGATGATACTCACGGAAGAAGAGCGGCCCCAACTCCACAAAATCGTTGTACTCGTTGTAGTACGCCCTAATAAGGCCATACATCTGTCCCTTACAAATTTCATGAATGAACTCTGATATGTATTGATCCAGAGAGTGTGCTAAATATCCAGCACGAAGAAGAGGCCTCAATTGCTGTAGCATCTCGTCCAGAAAAGGAGGGGGTTCAAGAATTCCCCTCATTGCAAGTCTCCTATAACATTCAGATGGATTAATTTCCATCGCTGGCTCATGACCACAATCAAATCGCTCCCGGAATGAAGTTGATCAACTCCACCGCAAGCTCCTTGGTGGGACTGTATGCAACCTCCACTCCAAGAAATGGTCAAATAGCTCATCTCGCCCAAACCCACAATGAATGCCCGGGCATGCTTGTAGGCCTTCCGAGTAGCCCAGGAGGATTGATCCAATCATTTGCAAAAGCAAACAAGGATCACCGACGGAGCAAGGAACAAGGAGCAGAGCAAGGAACAAGGAGCAAGAAGCAAGGAAGAAGACCAAGTAGCAAGGAACAAGGATCAAGATCAAGTAGCAAGAAGCAAGGAACAAGGAAGATCAAGGAGCAAGAAGATCAAGGAACAAGGAAGACCAAGTAGCAAGGACCAGGAAGATCAAGTAGCAAGGAACAAGGATCAGCAAGTCCAAGTAGCATGAAGTAGCACGAAGATGAAGGAGCAAGAAGCAAGGATCAAGATCAATTAGCAAAGAACACGGAACACAAGGTGAGAAGTGAAAGCAAGGTGAGAACACGCTCTTATTTGCTCCTCCAGCTTGCTATAGACTTCTGTATACCGCGATGACGACGTATGTATCCAATCTGGACTTTTTTAGACTTTATAATTTATTTGTCTCTGTAGTCCTTAGTTTCTTCCAAATAAATTTCAAGATGGTATAAATTTATACCTCAATAAATAGTAATGTGTGGACATAGTATGCTAGAGAGTTCGCATGGTATAAATTTATACCGCAAGAGGACTCGAGCGGTATAGATTTATACAACAAGAGGACTCGAGCGGTATAAATTTATACAGCAAAAGGACTCGAGCGGTATAAATTTATACCGCAAGAGGACCCGAGCGGTATAAATTTATACCGCAAGAGTTTTCTCGGTATAAATTTATACCAAAGGTGTATATATATATATATATATATATATATATATATATATATATATATATATATATATATGTATATCATTAATATATATAAACGTATATCACATGCTGGGGCATCGTGAACATTTTATATATAGATATCGATCTTGACCGTTCGTTCTTGAGGTGGCGCATTTATGGCCCTTAGATCTGATGGGGGGCATACATGTGCATGCATGGGGGCATGCACAACATGCCTGGACCGTTTGATTAGGGCAGGCTAAATCTCCACCGTAGATTTTAAGGCTTAAGAAGGTGCATTGAAATTGCACAATAATTAATAAGTGTGCTGAGGTGTCATTTATTTATTTAATTCCCTTTACTCTCAATAGGGTAGCGTGGCATAGTATCGTTTGATTTGCGTTTGAGGTGGCGAAGAAAAAAATAATGACCCCTTAGTGTCGCGAAACATGCCCGCGTAATCATTTCCGAACATAAGTATTTGATCCGGTCTTCTTACGGCTATGAAGGCGGGGGGTTGAGCAGGCAGACGCAAGCCGCCTAGTACTACCTATAATCCGCTAGGGCGCCGGAAGTGTTTTCAATGATCCGCCATTTATGAGCTGCTTCAAGGTATAATCGGTTAGCATCCGCAAATCCTTTAGAAGAAAGCAAAAATTCGTTTCCCCTTCTACCCCTTCCACTCCGTTTTGCTCCCTCTGTTCCAAGAAATACTTCTTCTTTCCTTATGCGTTAGAGCCGGTAAAATTGATTCTTTTTGTATCTCCTGATCCGACCACTCCGGGCAGTTCTTTCTACTCCGGGATATGGTTCAGCGGCTCCATCATACGAGAAGGATTAGTAGAAGTCGTCAATAAAAATGGGGTGTAAATGGTTATGGTTCCATGAAAGGTTTGATTTGTCTTTGAAGGTCTGATAATATGGCAATGGAGGAGGAAGAAGGGGGAGAATATGGAGAAGGCGAAAATAGAGAAAGAAAGGAGGTTGTTGCGCCCTGGATTTAGCAAGTTTTGAAATAATGAAGGGCGGATCCATGGATGAAGGGCAAGGGTCATATTACGCTTTTAAATGTTTTAACCGGAAAATAATGAAGATTTGGCTGAGACAAAAATACAAGATGAGAAGAGCCACATTGAGCATCCGCAACGAGAGAATTTACTTGCTGAAGAGAAATTAAGGCACATGCGTATCGTATGCTTTTGATTTCAGGTCGGATATTCATTTCCTCCTTAAACCCGTCAATCGGTTATCCGGTTTATAGCTAAATTTGTAGTAAATTTGCCCGTGATGTACTATTTGGCGATCGTTATACTAACAAGGTCATTTGACCAATTTGTGACTGCTTGATTCATTCCCGAGCTATGGAGGTCGCATGCACATCGCAATAGGCATGAGCCACCCATTGAAACATTTAAAGCGATTAGCAAATCTTAACATAATTCTTGCATATATTTAATCCGGGAAAGGCGAGCCCGAGATCCAAGACATAAACCGATTCTTCAAGATGGCATGTGAAAAAGCATGTTGGATAATAATGATATTATGTTGCCAGCATTTTCTCTTTGCATATCTTGGCTAGATTGTGATCTGAATGGAGGCGAGAAAGGTAACAGTATTATGAATTGCTAGGTTATTTCATAACTTTGAATTTCCCTTCTTAATTTGGGACTCTGTAGAATCATATCCGGTCTCGTGAATGCCTATGAATGATCGTGATAATTTTTCTAAGAATGTCTATACTATTTGTAGTTCAATATTTTTCTACTATTAGTATTAGTCACTTACCACGAGGTCACTTAGCAGATGCAGCATGATGTGATGATGTGATCGTGAGAAACTTCATGGAGCTAAAAGGCTTCGGTTCTTAGAGCTCATCATTATTGTGGACACCAATGTGGAGGTTAGACAATGTGTAATATATGACGGGGTTTAAGAGGGATAATTATACATAATCTCCGAGATTGTTTTGGGACTACCGGAAGAGGAGAAGCAGCTATGGCATTCTCATGAATTTGAAGTAAAGGGGGGCATTTTGTTCATACCAGAGTTCCCAAATTTGCGAGAACATGTAGAGATGGCAAGGTTGGTGAAAACCTATGGGAAAACCTTCCACTTCGGGCGTTCGATAGATGGGATACACTTGCTATGTGCATTCCACGACTCATGATGTCATTCACATCGATGGCCAACTTGATCGCCAGCTAGCGTAAAAGTATGTTTCTCTAATTACCTTTTTTTAACCTTTTCTCTAATTGTTTTAACTTGGTGATTTCTATATAATCTAGATACCAAGAAGCGGTTCGATGTTTCCTTCGAAGAAAATAAACAGAGTCGAGCTGATTTGAAAGGACTTGAACATGGGATTCATCCTCGGGCAGATCCATGGATGAAGGGCAAGTGTCTGGTTACAATTTTAAAGGAATCGTGCTAAGGTAGGCTAGAATTGAGTTCTGATTTTAAAAATAACATCACCAGATATCGGTTATGGTGGATTCGTTATGGGTCATTAGAATGTTCTATGTCTGCTTTCAATTTTTCTAATGGCAATGCCCTTTATTTTGGTATGAGTCACCTTTAACGTCTCCATGTGTAAGATTGTAAGATACAGAATCTGAACAAAACCTTTGCTTTTCCTATTTTTTAACTTTTATAGTAACAGAGAAACATAAGGAAACGGAGACATTTTCTATGCTCTAAAAGAATGAGTAGTAGTAAGCATTGCATGACGACGCCACTACTCCGGGATCCTAGAGTTTGGAGAAATAATGTCCCTTGCACTTCTTTACTGGAAGCCCATAGAAAATGGAATTGTCTAAAATTTCATGCCCTACATTTGTTTTGCTTTGGCTCTTTTCTAGCGTGCATAATCATATAGGATATATTCTGTATATTCTAGAATATTGCATAAATTTGGGCATTTATCTTTTCTATTGCATTAATTTGGGCATTGCTTAGAGTTTTTTGTCTAACACAAAGAGTGAAAGAAATTTATGCCTAGTGCTGACATACAGCTGAGCTAAAAAAAGGAAATACCACGAAAAGATATGCTTTCCATTTCTAGAAACACCTCAATAGAGAGATTCTATTACCATGATGCAACAAATGTAAATTCACCGTTAACAAAAAGAATTGGCTAGCAAAAATAACAGAAAGAATGTAATTCGCGCTTTCGAGAATATTGCCGAAAGAATAAAGCAAATTTGTTTTTGATCTCCAAAGACTTACGTTTGGAGCATTTTGAGGCAAATGCAACATAGACAGTTAATTTATCTTTCCCATGCCTTGCCTGCTCCCATTCCCTTTTTTAACATACAATTTTGAAGAAATTATATTTTTAAAAAACAATTGAAGCTAAATGCAGATGCATACATGCAGAATGCATATTACCATATTGATGCAATGTTGAAGTATAATATCTTAATATAACATGTGCTCGAAGATTGCTAGAGCAATGTTCGACGAAAACAGCACATTCATTGCAACCCTCACAAATGTAGCTTGAGCAATGTTTCTCAAAAAATAACGCTTTTATTAAATCCTCGCACTTCTACCTTGAGCAACGACGTGCGAAATAATATCACACTTATCTAAAACCCTTGCAAATTTTAGCCCGACCATTAGTGTCCTCGCGTTGCCATGCGCACATATTGCAAGTCATGCGTGTAAGTCATGCATGTCATGTATTGTAAGTCATGCATTGTTTGATTGCTTTGAGTGTTCGTCATGACCGTGATTCAACATGGCAACTTTTATGCACCAAACTTCTATATGGATATAAACGAAGCGTTAAAATACTTTGAACGATCAATCTTACATCTAAAGCACATTACAAACACACACTCCAATTTTACATGGAGAGACAATGTCAAAACTATTTTTATAGGAATCTATAGGATCCATTGAGTATCAACTTCATAAGATGGAATGTATCGTGGGCTAGATTAATGGAATGTGCAAATTTATTCTGTGGGGTAGAATAATGGAATGTGCAAATGTAAATGGATATGATTCAATCCAACGTCTCCATTTTTTAGCACATTTGTTATGGGTAGATTAATGGAATGTGCAAATGTAAATGGTTATGTCTATATACCTCTGTATAACATAGTCTTCAATTTCAATGCATATTTACCTTGCATGGTGATTTATCCTGTATAAATACGCAACTGAAGATCATTTGTGTTTTCGTATGGATTTGCAATTATAAAGCCTTCAAAATGCAAAGTTTGTGTCTTTGCATGTGATCCAATGTGGCTCATTGATTAACTTATAAGGGTAGCGTGGATATTTTTTAAGGGGACCAATTTTGTCCTTTGGTAAACTAAGATAAATAAAAAGATTAACAAAGAAGTTGGATCGATATTTTTCTTTGGAGTGTACTCTAGCAATCCATCTGGTAGTCCCTAAGTTGGATGCTACATTTCGCTCAATCGATAGGCGGCTGGTAAAAATGTTTGAATGTTAGGTTAGGGATTCAATCGGCCTAAAAGTTGTACATTTTCACAAAAGTTGACATAATATCCTATCCATGGGCATAAATGTCCTTTTCTATTATTGCCTCATTCTTTAGTATAACATATATGTTGCAACATATATGATGTTCTTCTAACTTCCCCGTTTTGTAACAATTCATGCAACCTCTATACGTGAAAATAGAATGGTGCATTTTCAACATCTATTTAGTAAATGTGTTGTTGTGGCATGACTTTGTAC
Source organism: Isoetes taiwanensis (assembly GCA_021234155.1). Taxonomy (NCBI): domain Eukaryota; kingdom Viridiplantae; phylum Streptophyta; class Lycopodiopsida; order Isoetales; family Isoetaceae; genus Isoetes; species Isoetes taiwanensis. Next base: position 456,165 of record JAJEKV010000017.1, on the reverse strand, counting down.
ATTTAAAAATTAGATAGTTTGATCTTTGGACTTTGGCTAGGGATGTGAATGCTACAACATCTGTCTATCATTTTACCCAAAAGAAAGGGGGGAATGGGTACCACCGATAATCTAGCGGAATCTTGGGATAATCTTTAAGAATCTAAGGGAATCTTATTATACTCTTGGGGTAATCTTTGAGAATCTGGGGAAATCTTATTATAATCACGGGAAACCCTTATAGAACTAGGGGAATCTTAAGAAAAATCACGCGAATCCCCGGAGAATATTAGAGATTCTAGGGGAATCTTTGCAAAATCCTAGGAATCTAAAGGAATCTTCATGGAATCTTAGTGAATCTATCGGGATGGGGGAGTTTTAAAGAATTTAGTCCCAAACGTTACATTTCCTAGCTAGTCTCAACTTTAGGACTTCATATCTTAATTTTTGAATTTCAGACTAGATACTATATGGACTACACACACTTCGATATAACACTTCATGCCGGGTCGACTTCATGCGGTCCTTCATAGTACAACCACTTGTGTGTGTATATATATATATATATATATATATATATATATATATATATATATATATATATATATATATATATATATATATATATATATATATATATATATATATATATATATATATATATATGTGGCATTGGCTGCTCTTTAGTGCAGCTCCTTGTTCCTTTTAGTACAATTCTTTTGTTTCCTTTGTGTTTATAAATTGTTCTGGCTCTTCCAGGTTTCTGCCACTACCTAAACCATTTGATTCTCACCCCGATCCCCTTATGTTAATCTTATAGCTATTTTGGTACTTTGGAAATTGGCATGATCCTATCCCCTGAACTGTAATAACCTTGTATTGATTACCTTTGATTATGCTATATTTGTCGACAATATGATCTCTATGTTGTGTATTTGACAAAGCATCTCTATAGGCATTTTGATCCCCCTCGGTCCTAAATTCTTATAATCGCATAAATGTAAACTTGGAAATAGTCTAGCTAACTTATCACCGATGCCTATGCTTATTCATGTCCGGTTTTGCTCCTATCCATAGTGGTCTTTTGTGCTTGTTATTGTCTCTACCTAGCCACTAAATATCCAAAGATCATGTGTGGTTAATGTGATTTGCCCAAATGTATATTGGTATGGTCACACCATTGACTTTATTCAACCTAATTGCTTTATTACTTGTTTGTGGTATAACATTAATGATGCATAGTATTGATGCATTCTTGCATTGAATTTTTAATGACAAAGTGACATACTAGGCATCGAGAGACATTAAATTTATTGTATGATGTCAAGGCTATGGAATTCTGTTTTTAATATGTTCATTGACACTTATGGATATTGGTTGACATTTTGGTTTACATTTTGTTAACTATCGTTTGTTCCATTAGGTATAAATGGGGAAGTTGTTCCTCCTGTATGTGCTTGACTTGATGGTTAGGTGAAGTGCCTTATTGTTGGGCTTAAAATGAATAGTTGTTGAAGCTAACACGCATATATGGGTAAAATACACCCCTCATAAGGCATGCCCTATTGACATATCCAAATTTGGCTAAGCAAATTTTGTTGGACCTAAGTTCAATTTTTTAATATAACTTAGCAATAAGTGATTATCTTCTTAACAATATGGCGGGATATATTACTAAAATATTAGGGCACCTGGATATTTGGCGAATGGTCGTGAACCCTAACTTTCCTTACGACACGACCTCGACCTCGATAGTGGATAGCGGAATGATGGGCGCCTCAAAGACCCGTATCGTCTTACCCTTAATTGGAATTTCATAATGGCTTTTTCTCGGTTTTCTCGGTGCTTGTTATTTCGATCTTTGTATTTGTTGAATATACATCTTAATCAACTAGCTTTATACATATTTAATAATGGCAAACATGATATTAGCTTAGCTTAATCACTGGCCGAAAGGATAAGGCATGCCGAGTGTTTGAATGTCTGCATTTTTTCAGATTAGCATGGTCGGACGCTTGAGAGGGCTTCAAAACAAAGGGCACACGGACATAAGCTTATAGAAATTCTTAGGAGAAGAGGGATTGAGCATCCCAAAGTGTGCGACCTACCAAGGCACAATTGCTAGAATTATGCAGGATTAATGGGATTGATCCCAACAGAGATACCGGAGATAGTGGCATCAAGAAATTTATGGCATCACGGATTCAAAGTCAGAGCAATGTTGGCAAAGATGTTGAGCCTTCCAACATTATCCATGTGCCCCCGTCTATTGAGGATATATCTAATGAAGAAAAATCGATGAGGAGATCTGACCCAATCAGGTTTGATTAATTAATTTTTTTTCGTTCCTTTAGTGGAGTATTTAGATATAAGTGTACAATTCTCTCCTTATGTTTTTCTATTGCAGCCTTTTAATCTACACTTCTGTATCTCAGGTCAGAGTATTAATTGCTGCCATTTGCTTACCTTCTATTGCAGTGCGTGCTTAGATGTAGAAATATGATCCTAATCTGATAACTATACTCTGATTTGTAGGGCATTTGTTGCACATTCTCCAACGTCTTCTTATAATTTGTTTATGAAATGGCATGCTGGCTGATATACCGCATTTATGATATGCCATGATCTAGTTTGTACTTTCTAACAGGATGTTTAGTCACTATGGCTTAGAATAATCGGGATTTGCGTGTCTAATTCTGGATCTGCATGCTTGACTGTGATAACATCTATCTTAGATTATTATGACTGTGATTACATCTAATCTAGTATTTTAGTCCTGGATATGTTCTTCTCCAATGAACTTCTTTTATTTTTTCTTTAAAGCCTCTGCTGGTCCTTTTATCATATCTTAGTGAATATAAGCAGTTATTCCTGTATAATTTTACTACCGTAAACCATGGTGTAGTGCATATGACTAATAATGTATTTGGCTTGTATCTCTCCTATTAATTGATCATATATGTTAGCTTAGAGTAAGCTGGTCCAGCTTGTTTGATTTCTGGTGTGACTGGTTTATGGCATTCTACTATTAATGATTTGGGTTTTAGCCATGTGGCTTAACACGCATGTTTTGCTCTGCTGTGGTTCGGGTGCATATATGTTCATGCAGTTTAATTGCCTCATGTTCCCATTATTATGTTGTGTTGCTATCCTTTTCTTTGTGTGGGCTGTTTTCGCACCCTTTACCATTAATAAAGCTATGCTATTGGATATGGCTATGCTCATATTCTATAATATAAGTATACTATAGGATGGCCCAATGTTTTATGATCAAATGCCTACTCTTTGTTCAGGATTTTCTTCTGCTGGCTCTCTGCTTTTGGCTGCAACACTAATGGTATCTGAAGGATCTTTGGCCATTTCCCATAGGGTACAAGCTTGCTGCTGCTGCTGCATATACAGTTTGGCTATAGAATAATATAACCCTAGCCTCATATTGGATTACACCCTTTGTTCTTATTATGGTATCTTTGAGGTAATCATTCCCCGCTATGTAACTTCAAGAACTCGATCTACTATTAAGCATTCTCAAATATGTTTGGTACGGATATGTCTTATCCCCGAATATACTACCAAATCAGATGCTTATTCTTTTCAGTTTTTTTCGTCTTGTGGTTTATGCTATTTGTCTTTTAAATTGTGGGTGAAGGGCTTATAAGCCAAGGATAGTTCATTGCTTACCTGTTAGCACTAGCAGTTTTTACCCTCTTAAGGCTAACTATTGCTATTTGTGCTACAGGTAACCGAACTTCCTTTTCCCATATCTTGTATGGTTGGAAAATGCTGGTTGGAAGAATTATATTGGATTTCTCTTCAAATAAATTCATTGTTTTTACATCCGTGGTATGGATTTTCGGGCCTTTGGACTTAATCTACGGGAAGGACAACACTTGTTATATGGTACAATTAATGCAAGTTATTTCTGAACATTTTAGAAATTTATTGTGCATTTGGATGTCATATGGCTGTTACCATTGATGCTTTTTGTAATACATTTGAAACAGTAACAGTTGTATTATCTTGTAGCATATTATAGTCATCATTGCATTTTCTGATGTAATATCTATTCTACATCATGTTGATGTCATCAATATATCTTTGAGTTTTACCCTTTACCTCTAGTTGTTGTTTTGTAGTCTTTCTTTTGAAGTAGCATAATCCTTTATGGTATCTATTGGGTGATATAATCCAGCATAACACATGCCATTAATGAACTTTATTCAGCATAATCTCTTAGCAAGGTTTTTTTACCATATTTTCTTAAATATCTGAACCCAGCATTTTAATGCATGGTTCAAGCTTATTTGATCTTTAAAATAATTTGGTTTCCAAGGTTCCCTTTTGGCTTGATTCAAGCCAAAAGGACTGATAAGTCCATCAGTTCTTGGTATTGCCCAAGGCTGGTTGGATGGCTAAGCTAGGTTTTAGTTTTGGCTAGTCTATATATACCCCATTTCAGTTCACTAGTTTTACTAGTGTGGACCTTGGAAACCTTCCTCATACTTTTCCATAAAATTCCTTTGTGACATTTGTTGTTACACATACTTACTTGTGAATATGGTGTTTCTTTTAGGATTGTGGTCCTATCACTAGATCCTTGGTTACTCATCAAGTCAAAAATCATATTGTTGATGATTCCAGACCTGGTTGGTATTCTGATACCCTCCTTCTTGGATATGCTTCTGCTAGCATTATGGCACCCAATAAGGCAGTGCAGACTATTCTCTCTTGCTGCTTTAAACCTGAGATTCATAAACTTTTTATTGAGAAGGAGAAAGCTTTGGTTGAAGGGGAAATTTCGGTTATCCTGTTTTTTGGGTTCAACAATATGCTTGAGCTGGTTGCTCTTATCAATGAAGTCAAATATGATCTTTCTATCTGCAAAATGTTGATTGACAATGCGTACAACATGCTTCCTGGAGCCCACATTCAAGCTGATCAGAAAGATCTTAGTGACCTGCTATTATTTGTCAAGGGACTTACCATGCTGGAGACTACCAATGAGCTCAAAAAACTTTCATTCCCACCTGTCAATATGAAGATGAAAAAACCTAAGCCACTGTCTCCCAAGCCAGTACTTACTAATGCCTTATTTGATGTCAGCCTATTGAATGAAGTTGTGGAGCTGCCCACAGCTGATGAGCCTGCTCTTGAGACTGCAGAAATGAATGAAATAGAGACTATAAAGGCTGATTTGAAGGCATATAACATTGTGGAGTTAAATCTTTTCAATTGTGGAGCTTTTCCTATTATGTCTAGCAGGAACATAGAAATTCATGGTGAGCAGTTCCAGCATGCTCTTTGGAAGAGTAACAATTTGGGTGTTATTGCCCCTATTAGCTTGGATTCTTGGATCAAGCTGGCAAATTTATCTGATACTGAGGTGAGGAAAGCTAAATCTGATGCCTTATCATTTACCAAACATATTAGGAGAATTGTTCCTGTTTTACCATTCAACTACTTTCAGTTTCTGGAAAGGACTTGCACTCTAGGATCAGCTGCCTATATTGGACAAAAAGGGCACATGGCAAAAACCTCGGAAAGGAGATTTGACTTTTATCTTAAGAGAATTTGGAGAACTTACTGCCCTTTCATCAAGTGCAACTGTGATAATGTTACTGAGGATAAATGCCCTGATAATATTGTGTGGTTCGACCATCTGATCTGGTTCATGATGAACCATCTGGAAGTTATTTGGCCCAATGAGCCTATTCAGAAAAGATATGCTCTGTTATCTTCATATCTCTCTACGGAACCAATTAGGGGAGTGGTCTTATCCTATGTTGGCTATCTTACAGTGAGAGATCTCATGTTTGAAATGACCCATAAACTTGCAGCTAACCCTAATTGCAATCTGAAGGAAAAGTTTGGCAACTCCAAGATCGTGGACATCATTGAAAAGACTCTTAAGTCCATGGACTTCCTTAAAGATCATTTGCATGACAATTATAGCCTTGGTATGGCTACTGCACCAAGGAAAAGATTTCAGGCAGCAAATGCACCTCCTAGTGGTATTTTGAGACCACCTAAACTCATGAAGAGTGCAATTGACAGTTATCCCATTATTACAAGGCTTGATGATAATGTGCTTAACATACCAAAGGATGGATCTTCTAATGCCCAAATAGTCGGTGCTAAACTGAAAGTTAAATTTGCTTAAAACTGTTATAATCTGGTGTGGCTACACCAAGTTTTCCTTTTACTGTTCTATGGTTTTTCTGCCCAGCTATAATGATAATACTAAAGATACTTTTTAATTTTTTAAAACTTCTTTAATTTACTTGCTTTAATCTATGTGGTTATTGCATTATTAGTACTTGGACTATGCATGTTATACATTCTATTTTTTGACTTTGTATGGCCACAAAGCCTACAAATTATTCCCCATTTATGACTACAAATTTATCCCATGCTATGGGTGTTAATGATGATGAAATGGAAGGAGCTCTCACGCACTATTGATGGATCGGATTAAACTTCGTAACCTTTAGAGAAGGTCAAACAAAAATATGTGCATTTCACATATTTCTCAAAAAGAAGTTGATAAAATTGATTTCTCTAGCACATTTAAAAATGTGCCGCATAGATATCTTGGTGATGTTGGTCTTGAATTATGGAATAATACCACCTTTGGCTGGAGGTACACATCAACCTTGAAAAGTATGTTTACTGAGACCGGGATGTCTTCCGAACCGAAAGCAACCCAAATGCCCCCTGCTCAAATCCTAATTTGAATAGATTCATTGATCCCTTGACCAAACATGTTCGCATTTACGGATCTTGCAATCATACATAATAAAACATTAAGAAGATGGTTCTCGTTAGGGCTGAATTTTATCCCCGATCAACCGCTTTCGTTCTTGGCAGTTCAAACTTGAGATGAATAGAACTATTGAGCGGTTTATTAAAGTGCATAATGCAATGTTTTCCTCTATGGATAATTTGCTGGTGGTGAACTTTACAAAAACACTCAAAAAGGAAACCAAATGGTTGGCAAAGAACTTCATACAGAAAAATTCAGTTATTAGCAGGAAGTTCCCAATCAATGATGGACTTGTAATAAGAAACATTGAGTGGATTGGTAAAATCTGTATGTATCGGTGTTGATAAGGCCGCAAACAACCCATCGTTTATCCGCCCTTTGCACATCGGGCTTGAGGCCACTAAAAGACTTGAAAGTGGGGATTTTTTGAAATGTAGCATGGCCAGAAACGATTTGGTTATCCAAATCAAAAATGATATACAGGATATGCTTGGTGATGGACATACTGCAACAGAAGAGCTACCCTTTTTACTAGGTATATTCAAGGCTCATAAAAAAGAGTACGTGATGGATTACTAGTGCACATGAGAGTATATTTTCGCTTAGTGCATCAATCATCTCTAATGGACTTAATTTGCTACTTGAAGCATGGACAATTATATGCCATGATAAATGTGTCACGCTAATCTATTCACCTCGATATAATCGAGAGCCTCATGGGTGATTAATTCTCAGATATGACATAGCCTCGTAATCTTCCTCGCCAAGATCAACAATGTTTTTGTTGCATATAACTAAGTGTTATGAGAACATACCTCTTGATGGTGAGGAGGGATTCAAAAATTATGGAAAACATCATAAATCGTGTTTGGAAATACAAATATCTGGATTCATGCTAATTATGAGATGTGGTATACAATCTCGGATAAATATGGTGTTTTTCTCGAATGGAATGACGTAATACCGGAAATAAGTGGTATCGGCTAGATAAAGAAAAGTTTATTATGCTTAACAACTGGCTACTCTGCAATTGTTATCTGGCCATGTACAATGGCATTTGGAAGCAGATTAGGGGTATCCCTATGGGCTTTGCATCTAGCCCAGGCTGGTGCAACCTTTACCTATCGTGGTTTTGAAATGAAGTTCATCCTCGGGCTTATTAAGGATGGGAACCTAAGGGAAGCTCCGCCTTTGGGAATACGCATGATATATTGATGATCTTGCCGATCAATAATCCTTTCATCGAAAAATATTTAGGGTTGGGTACTGATGATTCCAAATTTAAGTCTATTTATGATACTAGGCACTTAGTCATTAAGGACGAGACGGTTTATTGGGATGGTGGTGAAACAGGCAGGAAAATTGACTTTCTAAATATGACCATTGACATTCTAGCACCACAACATGGTGTTTATGAAACAAGAAGGTACGATAAAAGATCCAAACTGCCCTTTAGTGTTTCTAAATTTGTTCATGCTTCTAGTTGCGCCAGATTTAATGGCCTCATAACGCTATCATCTCACAAATCCAGCCCTTTTTATATGTGCATAGTAATCCAACAAATGCTGCCTCGGATATTTTGGGTCTTATGGAATGCTTTGTCGACAAAAGGGTTTCAAAAGAGAGATGTTTGGCACAAAGTTACTAGGGTTCTACATCATGACAATTTCCGGATTACGTTATGATATCAACATTTTGATTATGGAAATCCACAAGCTAGATATTCTTTTACTTGAGTTTTAGTTGGCGGGGGGTCCCTATCATGGGGGGCCCTCCAGCCCTTATGATTGCACCAATAGGGACACTCCTTGCCTTCCGGTAGGAGGTAGGCATATATATATATATATATATATATATATATATATATATATATATATATATATATATATATATATATATATATATGTGGCATTATGCTCTTTTAGTGCAGCTCCTTGTTCCTTTTAGTACAATTCTTTTGTTTCCTTTGTGTTTATAAATTGTTACGGCTCTTCCGTTTTACGCCACTACCTAAAACCATTTGATTCTCACCCTGATCCCCTTATGTTAATCTTATAGCTATTTTGGTACTTTGGAAATTGGCATGATCCTATCCCCTGGAACTGTGTAATAACCTTGTATTGGATTACTCGGATTATGCTATATTTGTCAGCAATATGATCTCTATGTTGTGTATTTGACAAAGTATCTCTATAGGCATTTTGATCCCTGGTCCTAAATTCTTATACTGTACAACAGAAACTTGGAAATAGTCTAGCTAACTTATCACTGATGCCTATGCTTATTCATGTCTGGTTTTTGCTCCTTATCCATAGTGGTCTTTTGCTGCTTGTTATTGTCTCTACCTAGCCACTAAATATCCAGCATCATGTGTGGTTACTGCATTTGCCCAAATGTATATTGGTATGGTCACACCATTGACTTTATTCAACCTAATTGCTTTATTACTTGTTTGTGGTATAACATTAATGATGCATAGTATTGATGCATTCTTGCATTGAATTTTTTAATGACAAAGTGACATACTAGGCATCAGGAGCTGATTAAATTTATTGTATGATGCTGGCTATGGAATTCTGTTTTAATATGTTCATTGACACTTATGGATATTGGTTGACATTTTGGTTTACATTTTGTTAACTATCAGGTTGTTCCATTAGGTATAAATGGGGAAGTTGTTCCTCTGTATGTGCTTGACTTGATGGTTAGGTGAAGTGCCTTATTGTTGGGCGAAAATGAATAGTTGTTGAAGCTAACCTGCATATATGGGTAAAATACACCCCTGTTGGGCATGCCCTATTGACATATCCAAATTTGGCTAAGCAGCTTGTTGGACCTAAGTTCAATTTTTTTAATATAACTTAGCAATAAGTGATTATCTTCTTAACAATATGGCAGGATATATTACGAAAATATTAGGGCACCGGATATTTGGCCGAATGGTCGTAACCCTAACTTTCCTTACGACCTCTGACCTCTGATAGTGGATAGCGGAATGATGGACGCCTCAAAGACCCGTAACTGTCTTACCCTTAGCTGGAATTTCATACTGGCTTTTTCTGGTTTTCTCAGGTAACTGTTATTTCGATCTTTGTATTTGTTGAATATACATCTTAATCAACTAGCTTTATACATATTTAATACGGCAAACATGATATTAGCTTAGCTTAATCTGCTGGCTGAGCGTATAAGGCATGCTGAGTGTTTGAATGTCTGCATTTTTTCGTATTAGCATGGCTGGACGCCCAGAGGGCGCCCAAAACAAAGGGCACACCAGACATAAGCTTATAGAAATTCTTAGGAGAAGAGGGATTGAGCATCCCAGTGTGCAGCCTACCAAGGCACAATTGCTAGAATTATGCAGGATTAATGGGATTGATCCCAACAGAGATACTGGAGATAGTGGCATCAAGAAATTTATGGCATCTGGGATTCAAAGCTGTAGCAATGTTGGCAAAGATGTTGAGCCTTCCAACATTATCCATGTGCCCCTGTCTATTGAGGATATATCTGATGAAGAAAAATCTGATGAGGAGATACAGCCCAATCAGGTTTGATTAATTAATTTTTTTCGGTTCCCTTTAGTGGAGTATTTAGATATAAGTGTACAATTCTCTCCTTATGTTTTTCTATTGCAGCTTTAATCTACACTTCTGTATCTCAGGTCATAGTATTAATTGCTGCCATTTGCTTACCTTCTATTGCAGTGCATGCTTAGATGTAGAAATATGATCCTAATCTGATAACTATACTCTGATTTGTAGGGCATTTGTTGCACATTCTCCAACGTCTTCTTATAATTTGTTTATGAAATGGCATGCTGGCTGATATACCGCATTTATGATATGCCATGATCTAGTTTGTACTTTCTAACAGGATGTTTAGTCACTATGGCTTAGAATAATCGGGATTTGCGTGTCTAATTCTGGATCTGCATGCTTGACTGTGATAACATCTATCTTAGATTATTATGACTGTGATTACATCTAATCTAGTATTTTAGTCCTGGATATATTCTTCTCCAATGAACTTCTTTTATTTTTTCTTTTTAAAGCCTCTGCTGGTCCTTTTATCATATCTTAGTGAATATAAGAGCTATTCCTCAGATAATTTTACTACCGTAAACCATGGTGTAGTGCATATGACTAATAATGTATTTGGCTTGTATCTCTCCTATTAATTGATCATATATGTTAGCTTAGAGTAAGCTTGGTCCAAATTGTTTGATTTCTCGTGTGACCGGTTTATGGCATTCTACTATTAATGATTTGGGTTTTTAGCCATGTGGCTTAACACGCATGTTTTGCTTTCATTGTGGGTTCTGCATATATGTTCATGCAGTTTAATTGCCTCATGTTCCCATTATTATGTTGTGTTGCTATCCTTTTCTTTGTGTGTGGGCTGTTTTTCGCACCCTTTACCATTAATAAAGCTATGCTATTGGATATGGCTATGCTCATATTCTATAATATAAGTATACTATAGGATGGCCCAATGTTTTATGATCAAATGCCTACTCTTTGTTCAGGATTTTCTTCTGCTGGCTCTCTGCTTTTGGCTGCAACACTAATGGTATCTGAAGGATCTTTGGCCATTTCCCATAGGGTACAAGCTTGCTGCTGCTGCTGCATATACAGTTTGGCTATAGAATAATATAACCCTAGCCTCATATTGGATTACACCCTTTGTTCTTATTATGGTATGCTGAGGTAATCATTCCTGCTATGTAACTCAGTAACTCTGATCTACTATTAAGCATTCTCAAATATGTTTGGTACAGATATGTCTTATCCCCGAAATATACTACCAACTGTATGCTTATTCTTTCAGTTTTTTCTGTCTTGTGGTTTATGCTATTTGTCTTTTAAATTGTGGGTGAAGGGCGATAAGCCAAGGATAGTTCATTGCTTACCTGTTAGCACTAGCAGTTTTTACCCTCTTAAGGCTAACTATTGCTATTTGTGCTACAGGTAACCGAACTTCCTTTTCCCATATCTTGTATGGTTGGAAAATGCTGGTTGGAAGAATTATATTGGATTTCTCTTCTACAAATAAATTCATTGTTTTTACATCTGTGGTATGGATTTTCTGGGCCTTTGGACTTAATCTACAGAAAGGACAACACTTGTTGTATGGTACAATTAATGCAAGTTATTTCTGAACATTTTAGAAATTTATTGTGCATTTGGATGTCATATGGCTGTTACCATTGATGCTTTTTGTAATACATTTGAAACAGTAACAGTTGTATTATCTTGTAGCATATTATAGTCATCATTGCATTTTCTGATGTAATATCTATTCTACATCATGTTGATGTCATCAATATATCTTTGAGTTTTACCCTTTACCTCTAGTTGTTGTTTTGTAGTCTTTCTTTTGAAGTAGCATAATCCTTTATGGTATCTATTGGGTGATATAATCCAGCATAACACATGCCATTAATGAACTTTATTCAGCATAATCTCTTAGCAAGGTTTTTTTACCATATTTTCTTAAATATCTGAACCCAGCATTTTAATGCATGGTTCAAGCTTATTTGATCTTTAAAATAATTTGGTTTCCAAGGTTCCCTTTTGGCTTGATTCAAGCCAAAAGGACTGATAAGTCCATCAGTTCTTGGTATTGCCCAAGGCTGGTTGGATGGCTAAGCTAGGTTTTAGTTTTGGCTAGTCTATATATATATATATACATATATATCTATATCCCAAGGCTGGCATCGGCTTTACTGATACTATTTCTAAAGGTTGTACTGCCACCTGCCTGTGATCTCTGCTAATACTGACTTTTGATTCTAAATGGGAACACCATTGTGTTTACATAGTGTCAGGGTGATCTTTTATTGCCTTATTTGCAATAATAGTATAATCCTTTGTCCCCATGCATAGCTTTGAATATGAAAGGTTTATAGCTTGAACAACATTGGCAGGAGCAAAACTAACTTTTATTTAGACAACAAGGTTCGACCATAACGTTCGGTTGTGATTTAATTATGCCTAGGAAGTGAGCATCCTATTTGAGTAGTATGGCCTTAAAACAATTTAATAATTTCCCCTGGTAAACTATGGTGATGATAACAAGAATGGTAACGTGTTAACTTAGCCGTAAGCATAAGGGCATCATTACCTTTAGCGTGAAATACATGGGGTAGGTGAAAATTATTATGATATCTCATGGGTTAAGTATATACTTGACCGTATAGGCACGTATCCTCTGAAATACTATGACAGATGTAACGGGATTAACCTAAAATTTTAGCTTAGGGTTCGTCGGGTCTGAGACTAGATACCAGCTATGGAGTACTATCACATGCGCGAGCTGGTAAGGATGCACACCAAATTTAAAAACGACACGGTATTCTGCTGGGTATTATGCACTAAGGTAAGATCTTTGGCGATTTACATTACTAATATCCCATTTCGAATCAAACAGATATATTGTGTAGACCCTTCTAGCCACTGCTATTACAGTGAAATGACTGATTCAGATGTTTTTGCGGTAAAAATGGTCAATGGACTGTTTGATAAGCTTAGGATTAGAAATACTGAGGAGTGGCTTTTAGTTGAAACTCCCTGTGAGCATCGGGAGAACGAAGTCGCACAGGAGCACAGACTTGCGCCTAACAAGGGCTGGGAAACAATGACTAGGCCAGAGGGTTCCGCAAATGTGAAGCCAACAAAGGCTGACATTGTGGCCTTGCTTAAGGAGAAAGGGATTGAATGTAAACATGATGGAGCGATTATGAAAAAATCTGAGTTGGAGGAAATGGCAAGAAAAGCTGGCATAGATATCTTTGCTACAAAGAGGAATAATCCTGGAAAACGCCCTGCTTCTAGTATTGGAGCTTGCATGATAGCAGTTCATGGTAAAGCTCCTAGTATTACTACACCAGCTGCAAGATCCATCGTGGGACTCGCCAATAACATTGAAGATCTAACTGATGATGACGGAGTGCCACTTAATCAGGTCCCGATCTAATTTAGTTGTTTATTATAGCATTCCATGGGGGAAGTAGAAAAATACGTGCATATCCATACATCACTCTTGATTTTACCATTTACCCAGGTAGATATATTTGTTTACTGTTGTATCAACAAGCTCTTGACATAATTTTACAGGTTTGATCAATGCCAAGGAAATACCTCTATCTTCTACTGCTTACTATCATGCAATAAGCTACTTGTTCTCGCATAAAGTTTCAGTTATTTATTCTGTTTACATCTTAGCTTATGTTTTGATAATCTGTCATCATATTGTGTGGCTGAAGGGCGATAAGCCAGATGATTCTTTTGCTTACCTGCTAGTAGCTTAGCATTTTACCCTGTTTTAAGGCTAACTTGCTCTGGTTCTACTGCAGGTAACCGGGATCATCTCTACCTACTCTCAAGTTTTTAATAGTTTGAAGCACTCAAAGGAGTGCATAAGAAGCAAGTTCGTATGGTTCAGGGATTTTCTATGTGTTAAGAAAAACATTAAGCATCATGAGCTGAAACTTCTTTTTAAGCTATTCAGGTTTTCTCGTTACCCTAAACTCAAATGCCACAAATGTGACATCAGGTTGCAGGCTGAACTCATTGAGGAGAAATTCCTGTCTGATATAGCTTGAGTCTATCTTCCATTGTTTTAGCTGCATGCTTTTGGTTACTTGAAGTACTTTGATGAAGTTTTGTGATATTGGCACTAGCCATGACTAAAAACATACTATATTTTAATGATAACAGTACTTTCCTTTATTTTAATCTATGGTCTGTCTTAAAATATCCATGATTGCATAAATGGTGTCTGCATAATAGGAACTGCAAAACAAATGAAGTTATAAACTCCCTAAGAAACAAACCATTGAAATGTATTACTTGGAAATGCTTGTTTGCTGCTATTGACATTATTGGCGTCATATCTATTGCTTGGAAACAAGGACTATCTATTGCTTGGAAGAATTATATTCTGGACTTATGTGGTAAATGTTTCCTATCTGGTAAATACATTTGGTCAGAGATATAAGTTGATACAAATGATACGAATGCATGGCTTAAATAGAGTTTGCATAATCTAGTTAATCCAGCACTGTATTATCTATAAGACTCTTCCACTATAACATGTGAAACCGATAAGTTTGGTCTGGCACAGGTTATCCTGGTCAGAACTGAATGCCATGGCTTGGGAATTGGACTGGGTCTTCGGATGCTGTCTTTGTACCTTGTCATGGCTCTCTATATATTCAGTGTCTTCGGGGTGCTGGTTTAACCAGCATGGGTCTTATGGTGTGTACAGTATGGAAATACTTGATTTTTGCTTTCTCACTGGTACCTTTACATGGTTGTTTTAATGTCAATAAGTGTTACTCATGATTACAATTGCTCTAAATGTAACAGGAAGGGGCTGGTAAAGGCATTCCATCTAACAGTGGTGCTGTTAGCATGACACAGACAGTTTGGTGTAAGGAGCTTAACATGCACGGATATGGATTATTGTCTCGGCCACCACCAAATATGGCAGTGCAAACCATACTAGCATGCATCATGAAAAGAGAACTACACCAATATATTATCGACTTGGAAAACACTATTGAAGATGGCAATTGCTCAGGCATCACACATTTTGGTATGTGTAATTTTCTTTCACTTGTCACTGGCTTCATGAAAGCAGGCTATGATGTCAATCACTGCAAGAGTATGATTGACAACCGGTATGCCAAACTACCCATGGCTCAGTTCAATGCTACACAAATGGAGGTCACCAGTCTACGATTATTTATGAAAGGTCTGACGGCACTTGAACGAGCCAATGGTGTCAAGTTCACATTTTCAAATAATAGCAGGAGGACCAGACCAAAAGTTTCGGCTACCCAAGTTAAAGTGACCCCCTGTGCTACTTTTAGCAACTGTCTTTTCGATGTTAACATGCTACCTGATGAGTACAAAGCAGCTTTCAGCACTGAGCAAGATGATAGTAACAGCAAGGAGGAGGAAATAACTGAGGAAGAGGATAAACTCCCCATCTCCATGCTGAATTTCTTCAACTGTGGCAGATTCCCCATCATGTCTCAAAGGGAAGTGGAATCTCATAGCGCTCAATTCAACCATGCAATATGGAAAAGCAAAAACCTTGGAGTACTTGCACCTATCAATTTAAATGCTTGGAGACAGCTGGCATGCATTAGTGATGAGGACATTAAGAATGCTGAAAAGGATGCTGATAACTGTATTCGAAGAGTGGACAAGATTGAACTTACTTTACCTTTCCAAGCTAAATGGTTAGGTTTTGAATGTAGCCATAGTACAGGTGTAACTATCGGGCAAAAAAGTCATCAGGCTAAAGTTGAGGAAAGAAGGCATGACTTCTACATCAAGAAAATGTGGAGAACATTCTGTCCTTTTATCAAATGCACCTGCAGCAAGGCTGCAAAAGAGAACGGTGACTGTCCTGATACCATCATCTGGTTGGATCATGCCATATGGTTCCTCATGAACAATTTAGAGAATGCATGGCCTACACAACCCACCATGGTGAGATTTGCATACTTCAGTTCTATTCTTGCCACCACACCTCTCAAGACTGCTATCATTGCTTTTATTGGGTATCTTAAGGTTTGTGAAATATTGATCAACATGACTATGCTGCTGGCTGATAACAATCAAATGGATTTGGCCAAGGAACATGGTAATACCAAGCTTGCTGACATTCTGGAAAAGACCATTAAACCAGTCAAATTTCTCATAAGTAAGCAACAAGAAGGTAACGTTTCTGACTACACAGTACATAACAGAAGGAGAGATAGCGAAATCGACAGTCCAGACAGTACAGTCATCATGCCACCCAAACTTTATAAAAGGCCTGAAGCCTCTCATTCTAATGCTGCTGATAATTATGGCAATGAAGTCGTTGACCTGGATGACAGCAGCAATATTGCAGATGGTTCAGTAACAAAAAACAGTGTTGGTAACAGCAGCAGATCCTTCAACATATCACCGTACAATCTTGACATCTAATCGTAACCAGGTATGTACCACCTCAAAATGTTTACTGTGAATTTCCAGTAGTAGACTATTAACTATGAAAGGTTGATGTTTAACTAATCTAGCACTATAACCACCAGACATTACTAGGGGATTGCATGGGGAACTCATACTATCTGTTTCAATGCCTACATAGGCATTACATACTAAAAATTGATCATATTGATCACATAATACGATTTTTCAGGGCAAGACAAGAGCTCTAATCCTTAATGATGAGGGAAACTGGGTATTAACCACGACCAAAGATAAACAAAAGAAGAAGTTCATTCATTTTAGCTTCTTCTCAAAATTTGTCAGCAATTTCAGAATCAGTGGATTCTTTGAAGACAATTTAATCAAATTATTCGGGGATAGAGGGAAGAATATCCTCGAAAATTCGACATTTGGATGGAGATACATTCATAATCTCAAAGCAAAGTTCTACAAGCCTAAAAAGGTTTTTGCTATGAAGGAGGAAATGAAATGTCCTTGCATGAATCCCACTTTAGAAAAGTTTATTGATACTGATATTGGGCACGTTAGAACAACGGATATCAACATAGTGCATCACAAAGCGTTGAGAAATATGTTTGGGAAGGGTTTAAACCATATCCCAGATCAACCCTTCACCCTGTAGCAATTTAAGAAAGAAATGGTATGTACCATTGAACAATTCTTTATGCTGCACAGATTTTCATTCCTGGACAGTGATAAGGAAAAAATTAGTTTATGCAAAATGAAAATTTTAACGGATGCTAAAGAATATGCTTTGAACCGACGAGGCTAACAAGGACAATAAGGTTAAGTTTATGTCCCGTGACCACGTTGTTATCAAAAAACAAAGAGATGGTCGGCAGGAAAACTTCTATATATCGTGGGGGTTGACAAAGTCGCCAATAACCCGTCATTCATATGTCCGCAACATATTAGATCTGAGGCTTTTAAGAGACTGGATAGCCCTGACTTTGCTGAACATGAACTAAATGTTGAGAATATAACCCTTAAAATCGAAGCTGATATAGATAAATTTGGGAATGATCTCTTATTTACAAGCCATGACTTGCCATACCTGCTGGGAATTTACAAGGCACACAAAAAAGAATATAGATGGATCACTAATGCTCATAATACGATCTTCTCTGGTATTGCATCTTTGGCAGCTTCAGGGTTGAACACCATTCTTGACGTCTGGCCACGTATATGTCATGAAAAATGTGCTAAGTACAATATGTTCAGTAATCACAAGATCAAAGCATCCTGGGTGATCAATTGGCTTATGATATCACCAGAACCTACCCAAAGAAGATTGATGATCTTTTTGTCTGTGACATTCTGAAAAATGCTATGAAAATATACCTTTGAATGGGGATCAAGGACTTGGCAAAATAATAACTGAAGTTTGTACTTTGGCCTGGAGCAGCCAAAGAAGATTGCATAAAAAGAGTAACATGTGGTACTCTACTAATGGTAATGGGGTATTTGAAGTAAAATGGAAAAATGGCAACCCCAAAAGTGCAAGATGGAATATATTAAAAATGGATGTTTTCTGCAGTATCAATATCTGGCTGATTAATAACTGTTTCCTCAACAATGGAGGAAAAGTGTGGAGACAGATTAAAGGTATTCCTATGGGATTCCCATGCAGCCCGGCATGGTGTAATCTCTATTTGGCTCTGTTTGAATTAAGATTTATCATGAATTTAGCAATGAAAGGTAAAATGTTGGAAGCCTCTACATTCAGTAATACACACAGATACATTGATGATTTAATTGGCATTAACTGCTACTTTATGAGAGATTATCTAGGACTCGGTAGTCATATGGATACTACAATTTATGATCTTAGTGTTCTTATGATAAAAGATGAGACTGAATATTGGTCTTCCGATGGTTCTGACTGTCATATAGGAAGAAGAGCCCATTTCCTGAATATGACCATTGAAGTGGTAAACAGGTTTCATGGAACGTTCTGCACGTACAGATACGATAAGAGGGATAAGCTCCCCTTCAAGGCAACTAAATTTATTGATGTATCGGGCTGTAGACCATATACTATGGCATGCAATGTCATAATTTCTCAAGTTCTACCTTACCTATATGTGCACAGCAATCCTCTTAATGCTGCCATTGACCTGCATAACCTTGCAATGATATTCATAGAAAAGGATTTAAAGCAAAAGGATATCCGAAATCAATCGTCTGGGCTTTTATCGAAAAGTGTGAACTTCCCGGGTTGCAGTATGACATTAACACTCTCATCTATCATCTCAAAAAATGAGGTATGTAAGTTACTTGTCCTCTAAGACTTCTTTAGCACATGTTTGATCACTTTTTCATTGGAGGGTATGAAACAAAGAGTATTTAACATGACTTCATAGGTTATGGAGTGGGTCCCTATGTATATAGGGACCCTCCAAATCCCTATATACATTACATAATGGGCCCTACTTCATTTCGGTAGGAGGTAGGCAATTTATATATATATATATACATATATATCTATATCCCAAGGCTGGCATCGGCTTTTATCATACTATTTCTAAAGGTTGTGCACCACTTTCGTGATCTCTGCTAATATCGACTTTTGATTCTAAATGGGAACACCATGGTGTTTACATAGTGTCGTGGGGATCTTTTATTGCCTTATTTGCAATAATAGTATAATCCTTTGTCCCCATGCATAGCTTTGAATATGAAAGGTTTATAGCTTGAACAACATTGGCGAGAGCAAAACTAACTTTTATTTAGACAACAAGGTTACCATAACGCTCGTTGTGATTTAATTATGCCTAGGAAGTGAGCATCCCATTTGAGTAGTATGGCCTTAAAACAATTTAATAATTTCCCCCGTAAACTATGGTGATGATAACAAGAATGGTAACGTGTTAACTTAGCCCGTAAGCATAAGGGCATCATTACCTTTAGCGGAAATACATGGGGTAGGTGAAAATTATTATGATATCTCATGGGTTAAGTATATACTTGACCGTATAGGCACGTATCCTCACGAAATACTATGACGGATGTAACGGATTAACCTAAAATTTTAGCTTAGGGTTCGCCGGTCCAGACTAGATACCAGCTATGGAGTACTATCATCACGCGAGCTGTGGGATGCACACCAAATTTAAAAAGCGACGGTGTATTCTCATGGTATTATGCACTAAGGTAAGATCTTTGGCGATTTACATTACTAATATCCCATTTCAATCAAACAGATATATTGTGTAGACCCTTCTAGCCACTCGCTATTACAAATTGAAATGACTGATTCAGATGTTTTTGGTAAAATGGTCAATGGACTGCTTGATAAGCTTAGGGATTAGAAATACGAGGAGTGGCTTTAGTTGAAACTCCCCGCGAGCATCGGAGAACGGTCGCGACAGAGCACGTAGACTTAAGTGCCCCTAACAAGGGTCGGAAACAATGACTAGGCCAGGGTTCCGCAAATGTGAAGCCAACAAAGGCTGACATTGTGGCCTTGCTTAAGGAGAAAGGGATTGAATGTAAACATGATGGAGGCGATTATGAAAAATCGAGTTGGAGGAAATGGCAAGAAAAGGCGGCATAGATATCTTTGCTACAAAAGAGGAATAATCCGGAAACGCCTCCGCTTCCTGAGTATTGGAGCTTGCATGATAGCAAATCATGGTAAAGCTCCTAGTATTACTACACCAGCCTGCAAGATCCATCGGACTCCAATAACATTGAAGATCTAATCGATGATGACGGAGTGCCACTTAATCAGGTCCCGATCTAATTTAGTTGTTTATTATAGCATCTCCATGGGGAAGTAGAAAATACGCATATCCATACATCACTTGGATTTTACCATTTTACCTGTGTAGATATATTTGTTTAATTGTTGTATCAACAAGCTCTTGACATAATTTTTACGAGGGTTTGATCAATGCCAAGGAAATACCTCTATCTTCTATCGCTATCATGCACAAGCTACTTGTTCTCGCATAAAGTTTCGTTATTTATTCCCATTTACATCTTAGCTTATGTTTTGATAATGTCATCATGTTGTGTGGCTGAAGGGAAGATAAGCCGGATGATTTTGCTTACCACGCTGGTAGCTAAAGATTTTACCACTTTTAAGGCTAACTTGCTCCTCGTTCTCTTGCCGCAGTAACCGATCATCTCTACCTACTCTCAAGTTTTTAATAGTTTGAAGTACTAAAGGAGTGCATAAGAAGCAAGTTAGGTATGGTTGGGGATTTTCTATGTGTTAAGAAAAACATTAAGCATCATGATGAAACTTCTTTTTAAGCTATTCAGGGTTTTCTACTCGTTACCCTAAACTCAAATGCCACAAATGTGACATCAGGCTGCGTGCTGAACTCATTGAGGAGAAATTCATGCCTCATATAGCTTGAGTCTATCTTCCATTGTTTTAGCCGCATGCTTTGGTTGCTTGAAGTACTTTGATGAAGTTTTGTGATATTGGCGCAACCATGACTAAAAACATACATATTTTAATGATAACGGTACTTTCCTTTATTTTAATCTATGGTGCGTCTTAAAATATCCATGATTGCATAATGGTGTTTTGCATAATAGGAGCGCAAAACAAAATGAAGTTATAAACTCCTAAGAAACAAACCATTGAAATGCGTGTGCGGAAATGCTTGTTTTGCTGCTTATTGGCATTATTGGCGTCCAACTATCTATTGCTTGTAGAAACAAGGTCTATCTATTGCTTGGAGAATTATATTACGGACTTATGTGGTAAATGTTTCCTCATAAGGTAAATACATTTTGATTAGAGATATAAGTTGATGTACAAATGATACGAATGCATGGCTTAAATGAAGTTTGCATAATCTAGTTAATCCCGACATTATTATCTATAAGACTCTTCCACTATAACATGTGGCTTAGATAAGTTTGGTGCAGCACGGTTATCTGGTCGAAGCTGAATGCCATAGCTTGGGAATTGTTTGGGTCTTAGGATCGTCTTTGTACCTTGTCATGGCTCTCTATATATATATATATACTATAAATGGGTGCGTCGCCTATGGTTTATGAAGATCCAAAAATAAAATCCAAGCTTAAAAAGATCAGTATTTAAATCAAAGATCAGTATTTAAATCGAATGTCAAGAAGTTAGAAGAAATCAATATAATAGGGAAAGTAGGATCAATCATCAACATAGACCAAAGTCATGAAGTTTTAAGTTAAATCCCTTGCCTAGTAGCCATTCAATGACCATCTTAGAAAAGAAACTGATGTGCTGCATTGCTGATTTCATCCTAATTCCCTTGTTAATACAGTAATCATTCATCACTCAACCAGTTAGAAAGTTCTATAGCAGTCAATTGTCCTATGAAAATTTTATGAAGTCGACTGGTAGTTTGTGATCGAGATTTATGCACGTAGGTTTTAGCATAAAGTTTTTAAGTTAAAGTGCTATTACCACGGTGCAAAACACATTGATAATTTCATGAGAAGTGTCAATTTGATTATATGCCTTCTATGTTCAGTTACGTCCAGGATCTATTCGCAACAGGATAATGCATTATGAAAGATTATCTAAAATTGACTTGCAAAACACACCCAGGATAAAAGGTTCTCCTAGATTCTCTATGACTCCCATAGATTGCTCGAATTCTCTTCGATCTTCTTAAGATCCCTTTAGATTCCACGAGGATTCCCTTAAGTTCTCCAATATTGTATGAAGATACCACTGATTCTCAAACTTTAGACATATTTGAAACCTGGTTTTACTATAAACTTTATTTTAATTGTAGGAAGGAATAATTGTGGCAAGGGATGAACATCATAAACACACTTGGTATGAAGGGCCCAATACCATTGAAATAAAGGGCAATATAAGTTTAATCGGCATCATATGACCTTGTATTGTATGTCTGGTAGAATTGAATAGATGTATACACGTATTGGTAATACCTTATCCTAACCTATTAGCAAAACTGACCATGATCGAGAAGCATTTAACAGAAATTCGGCTCCACCCAATTCTGGCTATGGAATAGGACATCTGCAACTGTTCTAGAGGCCATATGCTTGAAACTTGACTGTACAATAGCATTGGCATGCTTAGTATTCAAGAAACAGGATATAAGGCATGAAAAATCGTCCTACGAAGATTTTCAGTTAAGAATTTGTAGCTCAAAACCTAAATATGAGCAATACTATCTAGATTTAGAAAAGATTTTCAACACATGGCAAAGCAGGCGTAGAATTTACTGGATGAATATTGCTAAAACCATAAAATCCCTATTTGGTATGGAGGGAGAATTTGATTCAGACAGCCGACCTTGTGTCTCGAGTTCAGAAAAGCGACTAGGTGAATTTTAAAAATTAGGACATAAGAGAATATAATGTTCAAGATTGCACATGGCAATTATTATTACTATGGGTGTTCAGGTGGACTCGCTATAAGGCACAGTGCGTTAAAGAAATAAAACATAAAAAGCCAATGGACCGGTAGACGCAGGTGAATTGGTGATAGTCAAAAATCATAGCGTGTACCATCTTGGAAATAAGTGCTAAACAATTTGAGCGATTAAAGTCTCAGCTAAACATGTTCATCAAACCGAAAGCAAACGCATCATCAAAGTTCTGAACATTTTAAGAACCGAACATAGGTCGGAGGCCAAATATCGCCGACCATCGGTTCGTCAAAGTAACAATCTGAAAGGATCTTTTCATTTAAATTTTCGGTTAGATTATGCTCGCTAAAAGGTGTTTTACGTTTTAAATTTATATTATAAAATTTCGCGTATCTTATCAAACAGGTAGATAGTTGAGATGATACGTTACGTTAAAGACCGAAGTTATCACTTTCTTCCCATTGATTAAGCCCGAAATGCTTTTCTGATCTTAAGAGGAAAGCGAGAACAAAGTGAGAGGCAAAAAGCCGCAGATAAAAGGAAAACGGAGAAAAGGGAAAAGAACAAAGGGGAAAAGGACATAAGAAAGGAGGGGAAAGATTGGGGACATAAAGGGAAAAAGGGGAAGGAGGAAAAAGGAGAAAAATAGGTCAGCAGGGAAAAAGGAATTTGAAGAGCGGAAGAGTGTGGAGGGGAAGATAAGATGGAGAAGGAAAAAGGGCATGGAAAGAAAGAAAGAAAAAGGGGAAAAGACGTGAGGAAAAGGGAGAATAAAGGAGAGAAAGGAGAAAGTGCGCGAGGAAAGAGGAGAAAAGGATTGAGGGAAGGGAAAAGAGATGGAAAAACAAAAGAGAACCTCAAAACAATAGGAATAAAGGGAGGAGGGAGAAAGCGGAAAAGAGGGGAAGAGGGTGGGAGAAAGAGACGTAATGAAAAGGTCGGGAATGGGGTCGGGAGAAAATGGAAATCAAAAGGTGGAAAAGAGGAAAAGGGCATGGAAGAAATGATGAAAAATCACGGTGAAAAAGGGAAGGGAAAAGGCTCCTGTGAGGAATCACAGAGGGAAAATCACGGAAGGGAAAAATTATGGAAGAGAGGGAAAGAGTTGAGGAAAGAGATAAAATAAAAGGGAAAAACATGGGGAAAGAATAAAGGAATGGGGGGAGAAGAGGAGAAGTTAGGGAAAGAAGAACTAAATCACGTCGTCGATCTTGTCACGGGAAAAGGGGGAAAAGGGGGAAAGGAAGGAAGGGGAAGGAAGAGAACCGGGAAAAAGGGGGAAAAGTTAGAGATGATGAAAAGGGGAAGGAAAAGAAAACCTTGTAAAGAAAAATGGGAATCTATGGGATAAAGAGATTGAGGGAGGAAAAACATCACAAAGGTCGGGAAAAAAGGAATCTAAAAGAGACATAAAGGAAAAGGGGAAGGAAAAAACAAAGGTCTGGAAAAGGGAAGGGAAAACATAAGGAAAATCACGGGAAGATGGAGAAATTAAGGAAGAAAACCGATCAAAATTAAAAGGGAAAAATAAAGAGGAAAAGGAGAATTTAAAAGGAAAATCATCACCGGGGAAATCGTAATGTAAAATAAAATATCTGAGGATAGAACAAAGGTTATCGTCTTCAAAACCGCGACTTCGATATGATGGACCAGTTAATGATCAATTTGAATAGGTTTCATCAAATAACACATTTTGGTATTAGTTTTAAATAATACGGTTAGTTAATAAATTGTTTTCGTTATTAACATCGATGAAATTGATTATATGGAATGGTATTCTACATCAGATCAAATTAATCTTAACATTTATTAAAATCAGATAAGTCAAAGTTAAAATTGAAACAATCTTAATTAATTTGGGCCTCGGTTAAACTTCAGCGAACATTAAAAACGTTTTTCGCTTATGTCTTTTTAATTTGAACCGTTAATAAGTTAAAGATAGATTGAACTTCCGCGGATTCCGATTAAATTATGGGTATAAAGTGTTAATAGTTATAAAGCGAATTGCTTTTGGACTTTAAGTTTGATTGATCATTGGCATCGGATATCCGTTAGGTGGTAGTGATGGAACTTTTGAACATTGGACATCAATTTTCGGTTCAAGAAATTTTCAGATCGATTTAATTCAATAGTTACGAACAATTGCCGATAGGGAGATCCACAGGTTAGTTATTCATCAAATTTTGTCAGATCACAGTCATAATTTTAAAATCAATATTATTGACGGTTCGATCAAGTCGACAGTTAATAAGGTCGATCATAAAGGTTCGAAAAACCACCTTCGGCTATGGGTGCAAACCTATTAGATTTGGGAATGCGGTGAGCTATGGAGTCGAAAAGAAGCGCCAAAGCAAGACATTTGTACAGGTCACAAAGCATAACAGAGAGACAACCTATATAAAATCACCGAGATACGAAACCCCGACCAGATGATTTGTTTACTAACATAAAACATTCTAACATTTCACAACTATATGAGGCTTCCATATATGTTTGAGACTGAATCTGGAATAGGAGATGCTATGGCAACTGCAGCAGAATAAGATTTTTGAACTCTTGCAATCATACATGCTGCCATCAGATGCATGCTTCTTAAATTCTACACTTGATCGTTTCTCACACCAGTGGTTAACAAATGAATGCAACTTTCGAGATGCAGCGAGTCAAATAGAACTGGCTGTTTGTCCACAAAATCATTAAAGTTGAAGGCCCAGCAATTAATCTGATCCAATGACCAAAGGAAATAGAGATTAATCAAGTCAAACATGCACGGATAAGGATACCAGCAGTAACGCGTGTCGCATACCTCGGATCGTGTGCAATGGCATGCAAAGGCTTTTCCACTTGATCGCATGTCCTCAGATGGAAGCGAGGAAGATAATATCGGTGTAAGCAATGCTTACATGAAATATGTGGAAAAACTACATTCCTGCAACATAAGTAGGGATGCATCATTGAAAAGAAAACCAATGCTTCAAATGTCTTGTACGTGTGGAAACAAAGTGAAGCAGTACTTGTCCTAAAATGGGTGCAATGGAACTTTTGTAGTGGCAATGCCCAACACTATCAAGGAGACCAATAATGATACTTGATAAATCCGGAGAAGAATGTTGACTATTTTATGGAAAGCTGATGTACATACAGCGGTTTGTGCATCATTCAAAAAGGATAAAACAGGATTTTCTTCTTTCGATAAACGTCTACGGTAAGACATGTAGAAAAGAGGCATTTATTAAAATTAAGAGCTTGATATGTTGTCAAATAATATAAATTAGACATCCCAATTAACCAAACAATTTTAGAGTGATATTGAGTCTCTATTGCACCATTAAAACATGCTAAAAGCACTACGCATCTTCCTCATGAAGCTCGTGAGAATCCTCTACGATAATGTACTGCACGAAGAACCGTGTAAAATCGAAGGAGCTTGAAATGAGCATGCAAAGAGACCATGGCCGATTACCTTTTTACTTGTTTTACTTGCTTCTACATTTTGAGGCCTGCTTTGTTGTTATCTTTGCCTGGAAGTCATTTTTTTTTTATTTCATTCTCTTGATCAGAGCGGGGTCACACCAAGTCTCCTGAGAGTGTAGAGACCTTGCTGCTTCACTTTCATCATTAATCTCTTCATGTTCGGATACATTCGTTTTGTGCTTCTTAAAGGCGTGTAATAGTGATGGCATGCTTTAGCATCCCTCGGTTAGTTCTTTTTGAAACTTATTTCTTCATCCGCCACCATCATGGCGTCTCACTATA
This sequence comes from Isoetes taiwanensis, assembly GCA_021234155.1. Classification (NCBI taxonomy): domain Eukaryota; kingdom Viridiplantae; phylum Streptophyta; class Lycopodiopsida; order Isoetales; family Isoetaceae; genus Isoetes; species Isoetes taiwanensis. The sequence goes on along the minus strand of JAJEKV010000017.1, from coordinate 429,307 downwards.
GTGGAGGACCGAAGAAATGTAAGATGTATGCTCATGAAGAGGACTTGTTGAATATAACTAAAATGATTTGCTTTACATGGTAAATGCATTGCCCGGTCATGCAAGACCAAACGCTTTATCCGGCAAAACTGCGTATGAAAGCATATAATAAAGCTAGTTACATACATGAGAGGCCCGTTGGCGTTTGTTGAGGTGGAAGCCTTTGTGGTTAAAAGCGAGGTCCGGGCTAGAAGGACGAAGGCAACTGAGGCCGAGTACACTCCATGCGAAGGCCATAGACAAAAAGTACACCACCGCGGCTTCCAGGGCACCGAAAATTTTCTCATGAAGAAACAATGATAAGAATCAACCATCGAAACTAGGTGGCCGAGAAGGCAGCTCACGGCCTGCCTATTTCGAAACTCCGGACTCAGATTGACTTGTTTTCGCTGCTTCTGATGAATGCAAATCAAAACTTCTACGGATGGCGAGAATCAACAATTCCCAGGCTTTTTCAATATAGCGGCATTTTGTTTGAAGCTGGTGTGGCCATGCAAAACGAATTGGGCTGCCATAACTAATGGCGTGAGAGGATACGAAGAGGTCAGGATCTCGGTGCATGCCTCTGCCATTTCTGAGATTAATCTGATTTATAGCGAGATGGAATTGGGCCCGGAACTTTCGGCTCTGACTCTACATGGCCGTTACTTCACGAGCAGCCCTTTTTCTTGAAGTAGAAGCTGGAGTGGTGCCCAACAATTTGAGAAAGCCATGTCTGATTAAAGTGCTGGAAGAACCCTGCATATGAAAAAAACCTGAGGAAAAAAACATAAAAATGGAATGATGCGGCCGGAGTTTAGCGATTCTGGAGTACGAGAACCGGATCAACGCCAAAGATGTCGTTGAAGAACAATGAGCAAGCCAAAACATCCAAGAGCTCAAAGAAAGCATTGAAGTTCGAGGCTGATCAAAGCAGGGGAATAAATCCCGAGGCCCGGCATATGCGGCCTTAAAATCTTGAAGATCACGGTCAGGCATTATAGATAGGTGAAGAATTTGATTGTTCTAGAATTTGCCACAACAAAAATAAATGCAAGTGAAGAACCCTAGAACAACATGGCGGGCGCCCGGTATATGGCATACTTTCGGAAATGCGGCGAGGTGGCAGATTAGAGAGCGAGGAATACGGAATATAAATTCGGTGAGGAATCGAATAAAGAAACTTATTATGGCGGTTAAGATCCCCTGTTGTTGCAATGCATATAGAGACCAGCGTGGCGGTAAGCCAGTTGGATGACGTATTTCCACCGTTTTTTCATTTTAGTCTATATTTATATTTTCAAAGGGCCACCACATTGCAAGAGATTACCTCACTTTATTTTGCCACATCACCAAATGGCATTTTAATTTTCTCACATTTAGATTACTTTTACCCATGAGATGAGACCACATTCTTTTGCCACCTCATCATATTTGCATTTATTGCCCTCGATACCGTGGTGACATCGGCCGGCTGATCCGAGCACGATTCGGCGGCCAAGATCAATCTCCATAAGAAGGGGGGTGCTTGGCACGGATTGAGGTGGCACCATCGAAGACGCCGTCGATCACCGGATCACGAAGACGGTCCGGTGGCGACACCAAAATCTCTATGGTTTTAGAGGGTGGATTGATTGGCTCCACGGGAATACATTCCGGATCTTAGATCACGAACGATCGGTAGCGACACCAAAATCTCTATATACATTTTGGTACACTTATATAATTGTATATATATAAGGATATATATATACATAAAATATGTAGCCAGGGGTATAAAGTTTATATGGGTACCAAAATCTTGTGAGGTCTTTCTTGCTCCCAAAGGGTTTTTGGAACTTAAATAGGTGAAATAACACACTCAGGGTAATTTTATGCAATTCTCTTAGTTTTGGTTCAAATTGTTCTAAAATAGTTCTAAATTCTCCGACCTTGTAATGCAATATTAAAGCATAAATTAATTGAATCCGTTGTTATTTTTTTACTTTTTTTCTCTACACCGCAATTTAACTTCACTTTAGAAGTGACTCAAAGCTGCTACTAAAAGGCAAAGGACCCAAAATGTTATGGAGTCTGGTGTTCAGCGAGAGCTTCATTAGTTTGTCCGCGAGGGATGAAGAGGGTAGCAACCCCCTCAAAAGAGTTTACCCTATTATTTCTTTGCAAGCGGACGAAAAAGCAAGATAGACAAATGCTTCTGCGGTAGATGTGGCATGCTTTACTTTCTGAGATGATGAAATTGTGTTGAAGACTCTCAACATTGACAAGGGGAGCTTGACTATCATCTCAACATCACTATATTGTGGATTGGTATTGTGCAAGCCCAAAGAGACATGATGAATACATCTTCGAGAACAACAAAGAAGGCCACGTAATCCGCGAGGCTTCATTACTTCAACCACGTTTCCCTCGGTATAAATTTATCACGGCATCGTCGGTTGGAACTTCAACTAACCTTGATTTGTGGATGTATTACCATTTGGCAATACCATATGATGCAAAAACAATATTTGTCATTCAAAGCGGTTTGTTCAGAAATGCCCCAATGTCTTTTAAAGGTCAATTAGGGCCGTTTAGCCAAAATGGTTGTGACATATGATTTTTTGTCTTCTATATAACTTGATCAATATAAGCGTTCTAAGGATGAATACAAAAGCGTCTAATTTTTTTTCATATGAGTTTGCCCCATAATAAAATCTTTGGCTTTCGTAATTACCTTTTTCCCTCTAAAATGAGATATTTTTCTTTGTTGTTCTTCTCCTTAATGTTAAGTCTTCCTAAAATCTAATACGTTTTTCATGGCGGTTTATAAATCTTTAGGCACAAGATAGTAAAAGAAGAGAGTCCTTTTAGGGGTATTTTAGAATTTTATAAATTTTTAGAAGGAATCTTTCGGCGCACTTCTTAAATAAGTGCGTTTCATTTTCTAAACTTGTTATTTCATTATGCCGTATGTATAACCAATAATGTTGCTCTGATTGCATGTCAATAATTTTGATACCGATATAAGTGCGAGCTCCACTCAATGCGAGAAGGCATCCATTTTGCTATGTCTCGGCCTGGTTATTCTTATTACAGTACTGCCTCCTCGTCCAGAGATATGGACTCCATTACTTGCACTATGACATATAATGATCTTTATAGATGTTCGAGGAGGTATCCCCTTGATCCACTGGTGGAAAGGTATAGCGAGAGGGTGAAATCGTTCTTCGGAGGACATCGTGTTGTTATCCATCTTTGGAGGGTTCAGGCGTCGTGTCGATGAGATTAATACATCACTCAGCTACTGCTCATGATGATCGTTAGCGAATGAACCGCATTCATGTATGGTATGCCTCTTATATGAGTTCTAAGTATATGCTATGCCTCTTATATGAGTTATAAGTATGTAACCATAAGTGATACATGTGATCCGTCTATTTACGCACATTTGAATTTGGAAAGCTCTTGGCCATTTTCCTTACATGTAGATTCTAAATTTGATTCGGCATTCTCTTAGCGATTAGTATTGAATGATACGTTTCGCACCGTAATCCACGGTGATCGCGAAATTAAACAGACGCTACTATTTTCGCGCATTAGCCGCGGTGTGAAATAGACTTCTCCACGAAGAATGTGGAATAGTCATTTTAAGCACGTGGCGGCGGTCGCGAGAAATAGACAGAGTAATGGAATGATCATTTAGCACCGTGGCCACGGTCGAAAGCACTAGTAGAATATAAATGCAGTAGCAATAAATAGAATGGCAATTCTGAGGATAAATATAAAACCTCATAGCGATAAATATTAAAACACTCATATATTAACAACCAAAAAGTGTTACAAAAGGATGCTAAAGGGAGGCATCCCGCGAGTATCTAGCTAAGGCATAGTCCTGTCACCTTGCAGTAACCGTCCTCACATTACTTTTACAACAGCGGACCTTGTCCTCAAAGAGGCTAATTAGATGAGCCTCTGGCGCCTCTTCTTGATATGTCCAAGGCCTCTGCTTGGATTCTATTCACCTCACCTCCACCGCTTCGAGGCGGGTCTGCAGTCTCTGTCCCTCTTCCTCCTTGGTTTCTTCCTCCTCTCAATAATTTCACGTATCTCGTGCCTGACCATTCTAGTGAAGGCAAGCTTGGGAATGTCCGAGTGGAGTCGTGCTGCCCGTTACCTAATCTCCCTAAGCTGGGTGCGAGGGAGGGCACCCTTTATCTTCGGGCCACCATATCTAACACTAGGCTCCCCTTCCTTAGGCTTCCGGCTTATTCCCAAAGCTTATCGTCTCCTTGCACGGATTTCATCTCAGCTTGTCTCCAACTAGGAACAAGCCTAGGAGGCTTCTTGGAAACAGGATTTCGGTTGGATTTTCAACTGCGGCGGGGAATGGGCTTCCTGATACATTCCACTAGAGCGGCCTTCGTGATCAGCTGATCCTGGCGAGCATCCTGGTCCCTCTTGATCGTCTTTGGACCGTGATCTTTACGAATAGAGTGATCTTTGTTGATCATCTTCGGACCAGGCGATGGATAAATGCTTTGCACTCCATAATCTGAGTCTTTGCCCTTGCTCCCCTTCACCAGCGCCAAATATTTGAATCGCGGTGGGTGGTCCCTGCGTCATAGGCGGGGGGTTACGATTCAATAATGGGCACCATGGCCACAGTCAACTGCCACACCACGGCCGTGTGTAGAGGCCCCCACGTGGTCTAATCATGTATCGATATCATTTATCAAGAGCTGGAATGCCCTACGCCTCAGGTCTTGGGACATGGATGTCATCAACTGGAGCCACATGGCATTATGACCCGGTGGCTTCCTCTCTGTCTCGCTCGAAGGGGTGGGGAAGGGCAGGCTGTTGGATCTAGAACATTGTCGATACCACCCTGTCTGATCGTCACAGGCCGGAATATTGTGGCAGGCGGTGGCTGTTAACTCCTTCCCCAACAACATTACGGCTTCAATGAGGGGCCAGTGAATCCGATCGGGTTTTGGAAATGATAGATCCACACACTATTATTAATAGTGTGGGCTGACATTCAGGCTTTGCCGAACCCATACGGAAGGACATTCTCATCACGATCCATCTGGCGGCTTGTGATGAATAAGCTGTCACCGGTCTGTGATGGTAATACCTAGTAATGACCCTCCTCCTCAACATTAAAGCTGGTCAAGCGCCTCATTTTAATAAGGATTTTGAGCTAAGCGCCTTCATGGACATGGCTTGATTTTAGCAAGGGAAAAGAAATTCAAATAAGCAATATTATGCATTGCCGATCCACGCCAAGCCCTAGACTAACTAAAATGTTTTACGGTAGCCCGCGGTCTTAGAAATAGAGGCGATCCAAAAGCGCGGCGGCTGTTTCGCACCGTAGCCGATGCCAAATCGGTCCAAAAGCGTGGACGTGCTGTTTTAGTAGCCACCATTAAAGAATACCTAACATATACATCTAACAAGGATTTATTCGACATTGAATTCTAACAGTGTGAATATCATAAATGAACATTCATACAAAAGCAATTTAGATCATATAGAAAACAATTGATACATTATAAAAAGACAATTTATAGAAAAGACATTATATTAATACAAAAGATTTTTAAGTACATTTCCTTTTCTTGGCATTAGGGCTGGAGTGCCCAAATAAATTCTTCTAAGTCCTCTTCTTTACTCGGCCCCAATTGCATCTAACGGATACAATATGTCGAGGTCATACGTGCCGCAGGGACAGCGGTGATGTTTCCTTATCCAGCTCCACCCAAACCTAAAGAGGCTTTATTTCTGAGGGCCAGTACATTTTTAAAGCCCCGAGAAGACGCCATTGCGATAGCCCTATCTGCTACCACTTTCGAGCATAGTTTGAGGCTAGGGGCGTGGTTTGCCCGGTAATGATAGAGCCTTAAGCTTGAGGGACCTCCTATTGCTCGGATGAACTATATTTATTGTGAAACACAATAATTTCCCACTTATTGAAGGTAGCCCATATAATGAAAGTACTGTCTGGCGTCCCGACCTAGAGGGTGACTCTCGATGCCTTACGCGAAGTCATCAATAAATAACTCTACATAAAGAAGCATTAGATTCAAGAAGAAATAAAAATGAAACCCGGATAAATACCTCTCTTTTGTCGGATTCGATACTTAATTTTGGGTTTGTTATTTTGAGGAAGGACTTCAGCGACTCACGTTCTATGAATCTGAGAGCGGTGTTTGAAGAGGCTAGCGACTTCAAATTTGACATCTTTCAGCACTTCCTTACCTGCTTCAATGGCATGAAGCAATTTCAAATGCATCCTCTGGAGGTATTGAGGATCCGAATAATGGAAGTCACAACCTCCATCATTTAATGCAGGGACATCAGTCTCAAAGTCTACCAGTCCTCTGGAGCCTACAACATGCGCATATATGCGGCCCAATATCTTGTCTTCTCTCAGCACAATCACTTCGGATATGTCAGGCGTAACAAGTATGAACACCTACATGGATGGGATATGCTTGATAGCCCCAAGTAGACAATTTTTCGGAGACCTCCTCTTCACAAGCACCGATCTCCTCATTTTCGGTCTGAGCTTCTCTTCCTCTCGGGATCCTATCGGCTTCTCTTGGTGGTAGTATTACGTTTGAAGCTGACACATTGCACTTCAGAAGAAGCTGGCATCTTTGCTTGGCAGGTGTAAATCATTAGCCATTAATGCCGGAGCAGCGAGTATCTAGGCCAAAAACTCCTTCCCTCTTGCACTTACCCGGTTCTGGTAGTTTCTTCAGAACAGCACAATTTGGTGCTTGTCGAGGGTTTGAAACATCTTAAAGAAAAATTTGCATGCTTAGTGAAGGCAAACCGATCCTGAGGACATGGTTTCCGTCGGAGGACGGCTCAACCATGAAGCTATGAAGGATGCCGTCATATCGTGATAAACCTGGTACACTGCCATAATGTCACGCTCGGGCCAAAATTATTATATCTGATGGATTTGCATCCAGCGAAATGCACTCTAACTCCTCCTCGAACTCTTGAGGATGCTTCCGATAAAAATCCGGATTCTTTCTCCACTATTTTGTCATACCATGTGCTAAGCGGCTCCTTATATCGACCCTCTATTTGCCATTTAAGCCTTTGTAGCGGCAGTTGCAAGAGAGACTAACAGCATTAGCAGCGATCGCGAAAATAACACTTCCTTAATTTATGCTATGCACAAATTACATACGCGAGTAGCTCTGATGCGGCGTAAAGACCCGATAATTTATTGTATTTACAATTTTGCACCATGGCTCACGGTCTTGAAAATACCTTCCATTTTTATTCTATGCTTTCACGCATTAGCTACGATTGAAAACAACCCTTCAATATCTTGTTGTATGTATAGCCGCCCGCGAGTGGCCTGCGGTCGCGAATATCTAGTTTTTATGCTATGCACATTTTATGCCCCGTAGCTCGTTAAGAAAGTATATTTTGCTAAAGGCCACAATTTGGCACCATAAGTCTGATTATTGAAAACATCTAATCGAGGTGTACATAATTTGTAACATGGATACTTTGAAGTCTTATATGCCCTAATGAGAAGCAAATGTTTGCAATTAATATACAATAGATCTCTGTTAACAATCACTTATATTTATATTAGATAGATTCATATCTGAGGATATGACTTTGGGTGGCATGCACTTGTTAATTTATAGCATTCTTCTCTGGCTTTCCACCTTATTGCATCTATCATGAAATGGAAGAAATTTAAAGTCTGTCTCAAATTCTAATTGTCGCTTGAACCTTCGAATAGAACCCTTCGCTCTCAGCTCTCGGACTTTTAAACGAAGCTGATTATCCTTATGAATGTTCAAGTCTATGACAAGGAATAAGTGCCATCATTGTCATCTTGTTAAGTGAGGAATCGGCGTACTTTCTTCCTTCCGCGGACATTTCGCCATCTCCTATACTTAAAAGTGACATCTGAGTTTGCTTCCAAATGCAATATCTAAACCCGAACCGTGTCTCGACTTATCCACGCATTCGATTACATTCAGCTCCATACGTGAAGTCGAGGCACTCAACCTTCAAGAAATACACTATCTTTAAAGCTATCCACCGACTGTTGGACTGTAAACATCTTCAAGGTCTTCTTTTACATTGTCAGACTCTTGAATATGGCAATGAACGGATCCAATTCTAAATTTATCTTCATGCCCTTGGAACTCCTCCTTCTCCTTCAATCGCGAGTGAACATTTCCTCGCGACAACTCGTGCTAATAAGATAGAAGTGGCATCGGAGGCTACTTGTTATCATCGGACGAGAACAGGCAATGGAAGCTCAGTTAGCTTGGATCTTAGGTAAGGTATTCATACCTCGAGGAACCATATACCCTTTCTCACGGTATGTCTTTGGTGTGCTGCAACCGAACAAGGCCCATATCTTGATGAAAGCAATGGAATACCTTTGCTTGTCGAGTGTGAAGGCGATCGTGTTCTCCACATCGGATATACACACAAACGCACGAGAGAATAGGAATGAACTGGATAAGTAACTGAACTAATTTGAACATGGATTGCATAGAATTACATACTCACAATTTGCTTGAACCATTAGGAAAGTTAAACCGGCGCTTATTTTTTCTTTTTCCCATATGTTGGGTGTATACATTGCCTTACTTGTACACAAATATCTGCTTTGCCCTGTCGAAATCCGACCACCACCAAAACCTTCCAGTAATGAAACATCATTTTCTCTGCATCTTTTTGACTCGCCATTCACCCACCATTGCGAGGGTTGGAGTGTAACAAAGCTCACGGTCAAACACCGAGCTTTCCAGGCTCGTTTCCGGTGATGGGGAAGCTTATAGCCATCTAGTCCACGGAGATTCAAATCGGAATGTGGAGCAGAATCGAAACATAGGAAGGCTGCAGCGATTTTACCTTGATCCGAGTTTTACGTGGTGAGGCACCACTGTAGGGTAGAAGCGGGTTCAGAAGTGAACAGCGGAAGCTCCCTTGGCCTTCGGGCAGGCCGATCTTCGTGCAAACTCTATTGTGGAAAACACTGGCCGGGGAATTGGTGAGGCTAGCGGGTTTATGATACCACGATAATATCCGGCCTGGCTTCGAGAACGCGAGATGAAATAATGCAGCTTCACGATCACGGTTAATCAACCCACCACAAACGAAACAAAACAATCACGTTCCACAGCCAGCTTCAGCTCCCATTAACGCCAGAAACTTTAGCGTATCGAAGTAAAGGGCCGCAATGACAAAACAATAAGTTCCACAGGAATTTTTAGTCCGGCCAAATCTTATTACTCGCGAGTTGATATAAGACACATATTTCATGATATCTTCAAATCGTATTATGTAGAATCAAAAAAGCAAAACATATTAAAATTCCTTACTGGATGTTAAATGAATTATAATACGCGGAATTAAAGCTATCTGTCCGCCGATTGTTTATGAATTGCCGACATAGGTCGCGATATCGCGCTATTGATAGGATCTAGTGCCGGTGTTGATTTGCATCGTACAGATCATCAATATTTAAATATCCAGTTGCTTGGTTACATAGGCGAACTACGGCCCATATGGTTCAGATTTTTGGCGGTTGGCGAAATCAAAGAAACCACTCCTCTTGGCGGAATTTTTCATCGGTGGCTTTTGTTCCGGTTCCTTTCTTCCATCAATCGATTAAAGCGCAGACTGGAACGTTTCGAGACAAAGGGAACCAGCGAGGGGAAGCAATAAGGTAGGAATACGAGGTTAATGAAACAACGATCGTCTTCGCGAAAGCCATCGTGTCGGCTATATACCAAGCCGATTTTATAACGCCGATGCGGATATGAACAGTTCGCTTGTTGTCTGCGATATAAAATCGTCGGTTCGCTATCGAATAAACAAATTGTAAGAAATATCTTTATATTATCAAGGTTCAGATTAACCACCAGTTAAATAAACAGAAGTCAATGCTGTTTCGTCATTTGTTAGCGGATCGCTTCATTAAAATTGGGTATAAAATTATAAAGGCTTGCTAACAATCCCCGAAATCAAATAGAAATAGTTGATCTTTTCTCAAACCAAAGGTTTGGGTCGCCAGGTCTTTAATCGCTTAAGTCTATTCGCTCGACTTCAAGCCTTATAGATAAACTTTTGGAACTAAAGACCATTCTTCGCGATAACCGGATAGACCGAATTACAAGTCTCGCAGTTCAGGTCAAATTAAGAACAACATAATGGATCAAATAAAACATTAGCGGTAATTAAGATAAAGGCATGATACATATTCGATTGGAACAAAGATAAAGGACATATTATCAAACTAAAGGAAAAGCGTTAAAGGGTCCGTAAGCTTTCTCGGTCCGAATAACCAGGATATGGAAACTTATGATCGCCGAAACCATTTTAAAACCTTTTGGAACCATTAGAAGCGGAATATTAAATCTGGATCTTTTGACTTTTTGAAACATGGATTAAACAAAGGAACCCTGAATTATAAAAGGCAAATCTTTATTTTCCGTAACTTTGATCGGATAAACAAAGCTTCGATCTATTTATGGTAAACGGAGATAAAGGACATAGAAATCCATAAAGAGTTACATATAGTTTGGGACAACCGATATAAAGTAGAATTATAAAAACAAATTTCGGAACAAAACCACAAATCAAAGGCTTACAAGGATGCCACGGTGGTTTGAACGCTTGGCTGAGGCAATATATTGCATATTTTTAATTTCAACTTCGAAGCATCAAATGGAAAGTTCGGTTTCTGCGCAAAAGATGCACAAACAAAGCATTGAACATGGTTTGTCATATATTTTGGTAGCGGGTAAACAATAAAGTCTTACGGCTGATGCTTTTATAAACAACATGTTACAAAGGCAAAATCGTATGCAAGTTTTGGAAACGTTCAGAAAACATAAAGCAAAAATAGACATAACAAAGTTACAAAGATATCTTATATTATAAAGTTTTGGCGGTATGTCTTATCAAACCAATTTAGATAGTTGAGATCGTCCCGGTGCGTTCAAAGGCCAGAAGTTATCGCTTTAACCAAGGTGATTTGAAGCGTGCTGGGATAAAGAGGGAAAGCGGGGAGAACAAAGTGAACAAAAGGCGAGATTAAAGGGAAAGGCAGTGAGGAAAGGGAAAAGAGCACGAGAAAAGAGGGAAGAAAGGGAGAAAAGGAGGAGGACACTATGAAAGGAGAAGGGAAAGGGTGAGGACATAATAAAGGGAAAAGGGAAGGGAGGAAAAGAAGAGGAAGAAAAATGGGTCAGCGGGAAGATTGAAGGCGGAAGGTGTGGAGGAAGATCAGAATAGTGGAGAAGGAAAAAGGGCGTGGAAAAATAAAGGGAGGAGAAAAAAGGGGAAAAGGACGTGAGGGGAGAAAAGGGAGGTAAGGAGAGGGAGAATTAAGCGAGGAAAGAGTTGAGGGAAAGGGAAAAGGAAAAGGATGGAAAAAGGGAGCGAGAAACAAAAGGGAACATAAAACATGGAATAGGAAAAGAGAAGCGGAAAAGGGGAGGGTGGGAAAAGGAGGAAAAGGGCAATGTGAAAGGTGGGAATGGAATGGAAAGGGTTGGGAAAAGTCACGGAAAAGGAAAAAGAGAAGGAAGAGTGGAAAAGGAAAGAGGAAAGAGACATGGAAAAAGAAATGATAAAACAGGGAAAAGGAAAAAAGAGAATGGGGAGGCCGAAAGGGAAGGGGAGAACGAGGAATAAAGAGGGAAAATGGAAAAGAGGGAAGGGGAAAAAGGGCCGCAACGGAAGAGGGAAAGTTGAGGGAAAGGGTAAAATAAAGGGAAAGAGCATGGGGAAGGGGAAAAGAAAAAGGGGCGGGGAAGAGGGGAAGAGGGTGGGGAAAGTGAGGAAGAAAGGCAAGAGTAAAAAAGTGGAAAAAGGGAATGGAAAATGCAGCTGGGAAAAGGAAGAGAAGGGGAGGGGAGGAGGAAGGGAGAAGGGGGAAGAGGAGAGAAGGAAGAGGGGGAAGAGGAAGAGGAAGAACCGGGGAAAAGGGAAAGAGATTAAGGAAAAGTAGGAAGGGAAGGAAGGAAAAAAGGCATGAGAAAAGAAAGAAGAAAATGGGAAAAAAAGATGCATGAGATAAAGAAGAAGAGAAGTTGAAAGGGAGGAAGAAAACATATAAAAAAAGATTGGGGAGAAAGGAAGTGCAAAAGGACATGAGAAAAGGGAGAGGGAAAAGAGAAAGCAAAAGGAATGGAAAAGGGAAAGGGGAAAAAAAAGAGCATGAGAAAATGGGAAGGGTGGAGAAGATTAGAAAGGGAAGGAAAAAAGCCCGAGTCAAAAAAGGTAAAAGGGAAAGGGAAAAATGAAAAGGAAAGGAGAAAAGGAAAAGAAAAGAGGAGGAGAAGAGAATTAAAAAGAAAAGAAAAAAAGAGAGAGAAGAGGAGAAAAGTAAAATGTCTTGAGGAAAATAAGAAAAGGAAAAAAAAGAAAGTGTGTAAGAAAATGAGAAAAAAAAAGATATCTACGAGGATAAGAGCAAAGGGAAAGGTTATCAAATGCACACAAAAACCTCTTATAGCCTAGATATAGTGGACTTGGTTAATGAGTGAGAGCTGAATGGTTTCCATCCACAAATGCTTGTTGCCCACGACTTGTATTTAGGCATATAGTAGTTGAGATATAGATGTGTAAAATTCGAGGAAATTTCACGGCGTTCAAGAAAGAAAATAAACCAATAAAACTTAGCAGGTTCTATTAGAAAACATAATAGGGACGATTAACACTAAGGACCTTTATGCATGCCACTTTTGTATACAGCATGTAAGAGAAAAAGCCAGAGGGAATAATCCTAGAGATTTGGAAACCTCAAACATCTGGATATACCAATGGTCAAGCTAAACCATAGAATAGAGAAGATCCAATAGAATCCAGGACTTAATAAGTTCCTGCAAATTTGGGCAAATTATACATCAGATGTAGTATTAGCTAACATGAAGCTTAGGGAAAGGAACATCCATGACAAGCGGCCACCCTGTGATCAAAATTTAAAGCGGAGACCTGTTCATAAACTCTTAAGCAAGCATTATAAGGGGATCTAACTAGAAATTATGACTTGGTATATCACAGTAAATACCTCAAAATGTAAATAGAGACATAAATCAGCGTTGAAAACATATACTATGTAGAAAAATTTAGGAATTGGGGCTCAAGTAGCCAATAAATATCATAAAGAGTTGAACTAAGAGAAAGAGTCACGGGTTAAAAGGAAAAGCGTCATGCATTAATTATCATGAAGCATAAAAAGTAAGTATTTAATTAAAGAGTGGGACTCATTCCATTCCCATTTTTGGAACCAGTTAATTTACATAAAAGTAGCACCCGACCGAAAACTATCCTTAATTGAATTTTTGATAAAACTCACGAATCCGAGCTTTCTTCTTTGTTTTCCACACAGTTGTGAGTCGAGAACAAAAACAATGCAAAACTGAAACAAAGGAAATTCATTAAAAGTTTGAAACCAAGATCTAGTTGAAAAAAGAATTTTATTAATAAATTGAGCGGATACAATGTATTTTACATGGACGAGACCATGGTAATTACATTTTGTCCTCTGATTACATCATCTTGGTAGGTGGAATTACCTTAGAGTTAACTAGCGGCTTCTTCATGCCCATTTACGTAAGCCTTGGGGGCAACCCTGAAGAGTGTGGAATGCCTCCGTGGGGTGCCTCACGGAATTTCTGCGGCGAACTGTCCACACGACTGCTCCACTTCGCCTCCATGACCTTTCAGCTGAAGATCTGCTCCTTCCCAACCTCCGTGGATGTTATGCAATGCTTGCAGATGCTTTGAGCTTTACGGACTTTCTCTTTGTTCGCCTGTTCTTTATCAGGGGTGTAGCGAGCAACCTCGGGTCGAGAGCAACGCGCGTAAAAGGCCGAGGGCAAGTGTACCATTGACGGGATGCATTGCCGAAGCGGTAGTTCTTCGCCTTGGCGGGATGCATGCCCGCTGGAAGTCTCTGTGTCTGGCGGATGCACGTGGTGTCGGATCGTGCGAACCACACAGGCAGGAAGTATGATTAACAATTGCGGTGCCATTAGTCAAAGCGAAGTCAAATTACAGCGAGGAGAACATTCATTCCATACAAGCGCATCCAATGGCGGTAAGAAATAGTGTTTTCATTTCGCGAGTCGAGAAAGGCCATAAAGTCAAGGAGTACAACCATTCTCATTAGAATAGCGGTTGCATCAATCCACACCGCGGAACGCTGTGCTGCGTCAGCGAAACAACCGGCATGCCTTTCTTGATTTCATGAGTGAAACGCAATGTACAAGCATTATCATAATAGATTGTGGGCTGCATCGATTACACAATCAAACTATACAATGGTTTCATCAACGGGACAAGCATGCCTTTCTGCGACTTCGTGAGTGAAAGGCATCAGCGCTTTCAATATACAAGTATATTGATTACAAAATGTTCAATACATGTGTTCCGCGTTTGTTTACAATATTCACACAATTTGACTATCACGGCGAGGAGGAGGTCCACTCTTCTTGTTCACCAAAATATTTGTAGTCCGCGCTTTCATGATGCGCTGCTCTCTGGATCCGGGTTCCATGAGGCTCGGATAGTTACTAATCACATCGGCGACAAAATGGCAAAGAGGATTCAGCCAAGACGGGACCGCGATCCAGAAGGACAACCACCTATCCGTCCTTATTCTTGAGGTCCGATATGAAGCAGCGGCTGAAGTTGTGGTTTTGCGTTATGATAGCACTTGTAGTGGTCGTCAATGATGGCGATGTTGTGTTTGCCATAGTCTGGAATTGCTCATAAACCACAATCGACCTTTTCACCATTATAGGCTTCCCCTTTGTGATGGCTGGATTGGTCGGAAACATCTTTCGACTCTTTTGTCTCCCAAAGCGAACCTTCAAAACTGGAAATGCGAGAACACCAAGAACATTGACAATATTTTCTTTTGCCATACAAGACTATATGCCCGCCAGATCCGTTCCGGACACCATTCAACAATTTCCTTAGCTCTAGGCCTGGGGATACACTATTTTTTATGCTCTGTTATTTTGTTTGGGATGCTTGAGGTGTTAATCTACGGGGGCACGCTGTAAGTGGTATACTGCAGCTAATACTCTATTGGCGTCAAATATTGGTGGGACGGTGGATCGATTGGAGTTTAGCTCACGACCATATTTCCGGTTCGCCGGGATCCAAATCTTGGGATCATTATCTTCGAGTCCTTTAAGGCATTAGCGGTGTCTTACTCTGGATTGTCTTTGTGAAGTGCATTCTCCTCCTCGCGGCGTGAACGCTGGTATCCAATGACAATGATCGAGGAGTGGATTGACATGGAATTCCACACAGAGAATATTGATGACATCACAGCCGAGAAGAAGCGAGTTTTCGACTCGCGAGTCGAGAATGAAAAAAAGGTATTGAAAGAAGCGAGTTTTCACCATTTCGCGAGGATTGAGAAACAGATAGAAACAAATAAACTCACCTCCAATCTCGGAGACATTAGGTCCAAACCCGACATTCGTCTCCGTCGGCTTTGTCTCCCTAGATCCCTCGTCGTCTTTCACTTTGCTTCCATTTGTCTTCCTCCCCTTAGAGAATGCTCATGAAGCGGATCGGTATGACGAATGGTTTCAACCATGTCCTTATTTCCAACCAGGATATGGAACATTCCAAACAACACTGGCCCACGAAGGAAACGAGGGCCATTCATGTACCCTTTCGCATACAATTTGATCTTCCTCGACCAAAGGTGGTTATGGAAGTACTTGATAACTCTTGGCGGGGATAGGAATTCTATGTATGGGACACATGCACCATCTTTGGCGACCTTGTCCATCAATGGAACATCCTCCATAAATCTGCCCCTCGAGGGGTTCCATCGCTCTTGAGATCATGAACTTGTCGAGATAATGATGTTAAGCTAGACCACCACTTATCGAGGTCTATCGCGTCTTGGGGAATCAAAACCAAAACTATGTTGGCAAAGCTTGGTGCCTTGACAAACCAAGTCTGCACTCATGATCAGGATTAAGTATATGGAGTGCATGATCTTGTTGAGGTGAAGTTAATATCGACTGCCCATTGGGAGGCGGCGGTTAATGCGATTGCAGGCATGCAAAGACAAAGGAAGCTGAAAGTATCGAATTAGGTCATGTCGGTTTCGATGTAGCCACCTTGCTCTATGTCGGCTTTGTCATAAAAGAGGGTGGGGTCTTGATCATATTGATGGCAAATGGTGCCCGCGAGGTCAGTGCGGTTCGGACCACCAAATCCCTTGTGTCCCAAAGTTACCAGAAATGGGGGAGCTATCGATGCGCTAAATGGGACCCACCCGAATCAAGCTTCCTCGCCCGAATTGCCATACTTGCGTTCGAGGGAAAGGGAAGGAAGGGTTTTGGCGATGCAGCTTGACGAATTGTTGATGTAGGGTTGACATAGGCCGGTTCAATTCGCTATGTCTTCCTCGAGGGCAGCCTTTCCTTGTAATAATCAAAATCATGGTATTCATTAAGATTCTAGCGTTCGCGAGAACTCCCGCGATGCCTTCTTCCTAGCATACTTATTTGTCGGCTTTAGGACTGTGGCATAATCCTTCGTCACGCATTTTTAGAACTCACGGTCTTCCTTAGTAGGATTGTTCCATCCAAGATTTTTGCCTTGTAGGTCAAAGCGTTTCCTTTTGTCCGTCAGGCCGCACGTATCCTCTTCATGAGCTGCTTGTCAAACAACGGGGTCCGGCTGCTTGGAAATTCTCCATTCTTTGTCAGCCGGCTTGCCTCACTTATTGAGCCCATATCTCGGTCCATTTCTCCCGGACCGCCTCGGTGCTAGAATGAGGTCATATTGGTCGAGAGACTCTACCTTTCCTTGGTGTTCTCTTCTTCTTCTCCTCTTCTTCCTCTCCCTCATCATCTTCTGTCCTCGAGAACATATACGCATAGTTTCTCAGGTCTTCCCACTTATCAGGGGAGCCACCGTTTCCTTTAGGGCCGAGAACAACCCAATGCTCCCTTGTTGCCTAAAGCGTGTATGATGCGAAGTGGGGATAGGGGCTGCATTCAATCAATGTACCAATGTCGGGCATGAAAGTATCTACAAACACCGGAATAAGCGGTAAATGAAGTAGCCCGGGTTTTCTGGGCTCTTGAGTCGAGAAAGTCCATGAGCGTCTAATTTTTCTTTTACTTATGCGTGTTTTCGACTCGGTCGAAGCTCTGCTTTCAGCTTTGATTTTAAGTGTTACCACGGCTTTCGACTGTGAGTCGAGAAACCCGATGATGTCGAATGTTAGGATGATAGGGCTTTCTCGACTCGCTTGATCAAATCCATGAATATAATTTTTCTTTTACTTCTCTAGGTTTTCTCATTTCGCTGAGTCGAAAACTCTGCATCAACGATTTCGAGTGTTACCACGGCTTTCATTTCGAGTCGAAACCCGATAATCGGCAAATGTTAGGATGGTAGGGCTTTCTTGACTTCCTTGGTCGAGAATCGAGAGAGTTATTTATTTCGTAGCTGGCACTTTCATTGCTATTGTGTTACAGCGTGGCTAATCTTCAGCGATTCGGTTCTTTGGCATCTCGCCCGAGAAAGAACTCTGCACTCTGCGGCAGCATATCTATCCTTGATCGCTGCGACACCTCCTTCTCACGATACGCAATACTTGCTGCCCTCGAATCTTGACCCGTCTACAACCCGAGGCAGAATCTTTTCCTTGGATCTTCCTCGGACTTCGGTGAACAACTCAGGTCGATCGCTAAAAGGTATGACATCCGCTGAGCATTGGATGCAGCGGGATCTTCAGCACACCATCGGTCAGAATCATCCGGCATGTGTGCGGATTAAATTCCACGTGGTTGAACAAGGCCCGGCATCTCCGTTAAAACTAACCGGCCGTCTAATGTCGGTAAACGTGTGATATTCCCAGCGAATGTCGAGCGGTAGCTCCATTTTACGTGCCCCTCTGTGAAATCACGATCGTCATGCGGATCCATTATTGGAGAGTCGACCATATCTTCGTCTCCTTCGTCATCTGATTCCTCCGTGTGGTGTCATCTTCCCCATGTTTGTTTTGGTGGACTTTTTGTGTATGAACCACAACTTCACTCCCCCAACTGCGAGTGTTGTAGAGTCTTGACGGGCAGAAGTGAAGCTCCATTATTGAAACGGTTTTCCACTGACTCTGCAAAATCTCCATTCCAAGCTCCTGGATGTTAGGGTTAGAGCCTCCTTCATCCTTCCGGATCCTTCCACCCAAAGGTTCTGACAATTTAAAAGCACCGCCTTTTTGATTATATAGCCTTGCTCATGGAAGAGTGAGAATAATTTGGCCCCGCTAATTTTTGGTGTGATAGAACTTACTCTTACGGCAGTCTAAACATGTAGTGTTAAATGCTTGAATCGTGAGGCGGAGATTTTCTTGTACTTGTCTGGGGCTCTTCTTGTCCCTTTGGTGGAAAGCTTGAGATCTTTCTCCTTCCCACTTGTTGATACCTCGACATACCACCAAGAATACGCTGGTGTGTCAAAGCTCTGTCCTCGGTCGATGGCCGAAGAGCGAGGTTGACGTGCGATACTAGTAGGTCAGGTGAATGCGTAAGAAGAAAGGATGGATCAGTGGGTATTCCGACAAAGAAAAACCTCGGGCACAGGGTATGCAGTCTTCTTCTTCTTGCTGCAGCTAAAACTAGCATCCCCTCCGGCCTAAGCTTCTTGGGTGAATGCGTCGTATGCAATATGCCCTCTCATCTTCTTCGGTCGGATCACAGCCAAATTAAGTTCCTCGCTGGCGTTGTGAGTTTAGAATTTGCATGTAAAGATCGGACGTGTTCTTTAGTTTAGATTTGGGACATGCAATCATTTATGAAAAAAGGGGCTAAGGGTGCAACGCGATTAGGCTTTAGCCAGCCCAAACACTATTTCGAGGGAATTTAATCACATCAAAGGGACTTAGTGGCGAGATGATTTATCTTCAACTGCGGCATTGGCGACCTCGAGTTGGGAGGAGCATCGGTAATAGCGCGACTTCGAGATAGGCGCCCTTGACGACCAAGCTAACATGCTTGCATATGTGTGTTTTTCCTGACCCGTAGCGTCCTATTACTGTGATTGGTTTGATCGATGAGCCGCGAAGCTAAGGTAGAGGCCCGAGGAGGAGGAGCTGCGGAACCGCGGGAACTCTGCTGGCTAGCGCCATGGAATGGGGATCTGCTTGAGAATGTGATGATACAAGTGAATCTTGAGAATACACTCTTGATGAGGCCGACCCAGGAAGAAGCAAAAGACTCTAGGTGAGAACTGCTTGGGATCCGTGATCTGATGGCCCAAGGAATTCTTGCGTGAAGAGATGAGTTTGAGATGCCTATGTTATTTAAACGTAGAACATGCGATGCGTGTTTAAATAATGGAGGCTGGCGATAAGCTCGTAGGATTCATTGTTTCCTTATCCAGCATTTTTTCAGCCCGAGATGATTTACTCTACGGGTTGAAGATGCTTTCGGCAAAGGGAAACAATGAATCGAATTAGAAACAGTTCGTTTTAGGTGTCTTTCTTTATGATGTTTTTCTTAGATGTTGCTTGTACAAAGTCGAGGCCTAAGAGTCTAAAAGGCCCGAGGGGAGATCGGTTCAAATGCATCCTCTTGTAGTTAGTCGGAGGGCCTCCACCAGATCGAACCACTCCTCTTCTACGTATTGAGGAAGATGGTTGAAGGATAGTAGCTTCCGAACGGGCTAGGGCACTTGGGACTAAGAAGAGAATACAAAGTCGCGATGGTTATGAGAATGCAAGCCTTGGCTTCCTCTGCAATGGTTTCCACGTGGTTAGTTGTAGGGGCCTCACCAGTCCGAGCCCCTCCTTAGCAATATTCGGCGAAGATGGTTGAAGAGTGACTACGGTAGATTGACTTCTTGCTACATACCATGAGGAGGTGCTAAGAGTTCGACTTGCGAGTCGAGAATCGTATTGGCTGCTGTCTACATTCTCGACTTCGCCAAGAGTCGAGAATGCCTTAACCATCGAACTCCGGTTAAGTACACATGGGTGCGGTTGGTTAAAGGCATTCCATTTCGCAAAGGCGAGAATCACGGTTTCTTCGCTCTATGGTTTCCACATTGGTTAGTTTTACGAGGCCTCCACCCGATTAGAGCCCCTCCCCTTTGCGATATTCGTGGAAGATGGTTCGAAGGAGGTAACAAATTGAAAATTAACTAGCATTCCACAATTAGTGCAGCTAGAGTTCTCGACTAGCGAGTCGAGAATATCGCATTGTTAACCCGTGTCTATATTCTCCATTTCGCAGAGTGAATGCCTTAATAATGAGAACTCGGGATGGTACATAGGTGCAGGTTGGGTAAAAGGCATTCAAACTTCGCGTGAAACTCATCTGACAAGCTTCGTGGTTTCCACAATGGTTAGTTGTAGAGGCCTCCACCACCCAATCGAATGGCCCATCCTTCGCCCGTATTCGGCGAAGATGGTTCGAAGGAGGCGATTCTTTGATTGGGTAGAGATCCTCAACTAACGACCACCTGAGGAGAATTAGGTTAGGTTGGCGATCAAAACCACTTCCCTTCGCCAATGTCAGAAGATAGAAGAGTGGTTAAGGCTAATGCGAGCCCGGCTACCACTAAGAACTGCGTTTCTCGACTCGCAATTCGGCGACCAACACCTCGTGGTTAGTCACGAGGGGCCTCCACCGGTCGGGTGATCCTCTTCGCCAATGATGAGCATGGTTGAAGGAGAGTGGCTCGGGCGGGTGGAGGCATAAACTTGCACAAAGGGCCATTGATGGTAGGGTATGACATTCGACTCAATTAGAAGGCTCGGCGAGCTTCTAAAGAATGTGAAGACATTGGGTAGGCGTGTGCAATCGAATCGCTGAGTCGAGAATCCCTCAACCCGACCAGTCCAGTGTACACTCCCTCTTCTCGCCTCGAATTCGAGAAGTTCGGCTCGCGGAGTAGAAGAGGCATACTGCTGAATTTGTTGGCAAGCAATATTCTCTTCGCCACTCCCCTTCTGCATGTATCTCTGCGGTGGAGGATATCTTGTGAGTTAGAAATGGAGATTACGTGAAGCAATTCCTATTCTTAGTTCTTGGCGGGAGAAAGACATTCCTAGTTATGTTACGTTAATGCTCTGCAATATCTTACTTCCCTAACGCAGGTCTCGATGATTTCTATATCTCGGTTGCTTGCTACCTCTAATCACTATTCTCTCACTTGTGCACAGTACAATGTATTCAATTCAACCACAAGCAAGAAAAGATAGCAAAACGAGAAAACAATACAAGGGGAAAGCAGGATATGAGATTGGTAGAGGATTAATGAAAGCGAGGAGAAACGTTGGAATAAGAGTAAAAGTTAATGAGAAAGCAGGATGAAGTTAAAAGGGGTATGATATTACAAAACACTAATTCACGGTTAGCGTTCTTTGAGCTAGTTGAAGACGTAAATGTTTTCAACAACTTTTGTTTTCTCAACCCGATTCCTTAGATCGGTGTTTCTTCAACTAGGCTTCTTGTTTCGCTAACTCTGGCCAATGTCTTTGAAAGAACCATGCCCATTGTAATGGGACACATATGCTTATTAATATCATTGTAATGGGACATACCATCATTGTTAGACGTTGTTATTGCATTGTTTATTTGATAAAGGGAGCTTCTAGCATTACATTCCATAAATACATTGCATTTGGCTATGACTTTTATTGATTCTTTAGCCGAAGGTCCATATTGTACAATCAATGTTACATTATAATTTATAGTATTGGTGCTTTCGGTTTGGGCATGGGTGGAATCCGCGTGTACGAAAGATGGCATTGTGACCGCACGGACAATCTTCTTTGCCTAATGCAACTATACCTTTGTTTTGAGATTCATTTTTGGTCTTTGCCTATTAGGCTACGCTTTGTTTGAGATTCATTTTTGAAGGCTTCATCTATGTACCCGGTCGCATAGTTTCAAAATTGATTTCATGGCTTTTGTACCCAAAAGCACAAAGCCCCAAAATTACTTTATGGATTTTATGGTTTGACAATTCTAGAAATTGGCTAAAAAGGATATGCTTGATGACATCATGAGGAGATGATGACAATACACAAGCAAATATATTTGAAGTCACTATCTTTTTTTTTTTTGCTTTATAGTCCATTCATATCACCAAGTTCCATCTTAGAGAAAAAAAATGTCATGTCTCCCTACTTCTCGTTTCCCTATGTTTGTTTTGCATGTAAGAACACACTTACAAACTCCATTGCACAATCAAGGTTTAATTTCAACAATCTTGACACATTGCTTTCTGAGAATTGTCATTATGGTGGTGATTCATTCGGACAAGTTACAATCCTCTTTTCTTCAAAGAGTAGTATGGTAAATTGCTTGAGTGTAATTCACTTTGTGCATCTTATCTACATCTTTTCATATCTGTGAGAACAACTCCAATGCACGAGAGGGAAGATCTCTATTTTCCCATCATACCAAAGCCAAAAGATCCTAAAAGTAAGCTTGTTTTACATAGTGATAAATTGTGGTCACATTCATGTAGACATTAATCCAGAAAGAGAGAGGAGATAAAGTAGGCATTTCAAAGCTTGTTGAACAAAGCAATGTGTTCTTAAAGCTGCCATTAGGGCACCGCTTTTACCACATTGTTTCTAATCCGAGGGAGAAATTAAAGCCTTCCTGGTTTTAGCCTGGCTGCAAAATATGTACATTTATGTTCTAAATAATAATACAAATTATTTCAATACCTTGCTTTGGATTCTGTATTTCTGATTTGCAATACAGCTTGTCAGTTACAATTGCTACGCTTGCGCTTCAAAGAAATGTATCTATGTGGAAGGCTTCAAATAGCGTGATAAATACCTTGCAATTATGCAATGGAAGGCAAAATTACTCGGTATAAGAGAATCATCAATATAACTCGGAAGAATTCGTAGATGGCCATAGCCACTAACCATCTTTGAGGAGCAAAAGGGTTATGTAGATGACCTGGCAGAAATGCACCACATCTGGAGGAGCTTGTAGAATTCATAAATGCTTTGAAACAAAAGTAAAGATGTTTGAAACAAAGTACAACATCTTTTGCAATTATACTGCAATGGAAAGATCAAAAGCGTCGGAAAAGCATGGAATAGACTAATAAGAATTATAAGATTAACCCACTGTACAATTTCTTACATCAAGAAGCATTCATGTAGCAAAGAAATTTGGAATGCGATTGCCACTAATCTTATTCTGGTTAATAGATCTTAAGATCGATGAAGCGATAATTGCCTTCAAACAAATTTCACTGAGCAAAAGCTATGGTGGCAACATTGAAGGCACATTGAGCAGAGCTCAAAAAGCACCCATACATGGCTTTTACGCGGTTTAAAGCAGCCGCGTTTTACCCATAATTTAAGCCGGAAGCAACGAAAAACATGGGTTTGAGCTCATTGGAGTACTTATTTGCTGAGGGATGCAAAGCGGCATTGTAAAGCTACGCACGGCTGTGCATCTAGGGCATTAGCATCTAGGGCATCTCCGGCGGCGATAAATGCTCATTTCGAGCTGGATTTATTTTTGCCCAAAGCGGTCTTGCCTTAGATCTAAAGCATCAAATTTTTAAACCAGCCCTAGATCTGGATTTGGCCAAAGTCATGCTAAAGAGGGCGTTTTATAAAGCCTTACCTTATCCTAGAGTTTAAGACAGTTCAGGTATGTCGAAGATCTTCGAAGAATTAAAGGAAACAAACCTATAGCCGATAGTTTCCAGCGGATTCATTATTAAGCGCCGGCGAACTTAGCTGCGCTACATCGCCATAGCACTATTTTTTGTTCATCCACGCCATAGCACGGTGAATTTGGTCAAAAGGCACTTCTTGCATGTCAAGTTGAACTTAAATAAGCCCTTCATTTTCCAAACCCTAGCGCGTCCGCCATAGCTACCATTTCTATGTTCACATGCCCCATAAGCTGATTCAGCCCAAATCCATAATCCATACCCGAATTAAAGCTGCGAGCTTCCATAAACTTTTATGGAAATCAATGCGTGTATCACACTATGGAAAGAACTCAGTATCCGCCGAGATTTGTTCGGAAGATCGTTAAGATTGCGGCACCGAAGGTTTCTCCCTTCCCTCGCTAACCCTGGCAAAAAAAAACCATGTTATTATAAAAAATCTGGCGTGGCATCATCTCCTCCATTGATTTCATCAAATCGGGCCCACCCAAATTAGGGCTGGGTCAACACTTACACAATAACATTATAATATAAGATACGGAAGATTTCTTTGGCGGATGAGGAGGGAGGCTTCCGTGTTAAGCTTCATGTGGGTATAGTCGTTAGCAAAGCGTGAATAAGGATTTGTCGGTACGTAGAATTATGTCGAGGGGATTAATAGAGCCTCTAACAACAGAATATAGTAAAATGCACTAAAGGGACTTCTGAGAAACTAAAGCGGCACTAAAAGGGCCTCACTTTTCTTCCACCGGTGATAGCGCCAGCTCGAACTGCCTCAATGCTGGCGAGAACCCGGCGGTAGGCGTCACGATCCGTCGACCAAGTTAACGTCATAAGATGGCTTTGGAATGGCTTCGGTTCGTCGATCGCCCTGATCCGGGCGGTAAACAGGAAAACCGAGCTCGAAGAGTGAATTGGGAAAGCGAGGGGAAGAATGGTGAGAGGAAGAGGTCGCGGTTAATTAAACGCACCCTCGAATATAAATAAAGATGCAATAATAAACTTCTATCACGGTAATGGGCCATGCCATCCATGGCGATGGCGGTCGCGGATCTTGACATGGCCAAACTGACCTCACGGCGCCGCGATGGCCATGACAAAGATTAATATGAAAAGGTTAGGTTATATGTTTATATATATTTATCTTATGTATTTAATATGGTTTCAATGGTTTGAATAGTTTCAATGGTTATACTATTAATGGTGCCCAGCGTTCTTTGGCAGGCATAAGGATGAAGGCTTGTTGGTTTGAATATTCCCATATACAACTGAGATATAACCAGTGAGAAATAGATATTACATATGAGATAAAATCTCTCAATCTCGGTGTTTACTTATCTAAAGCATGTGCACTCTCTGAGAAAGTCGACATGCCATAGAATATTCGTGGATTTATCAAGTCCACATGTAGATTCTATGCCATATCGGCTACATGTAGTGAAAAGTCTGCGTGCCCTTGACCATTCATAAAATTATAAGTCCACATTTGGTACCATGCCATGCTGTTCCTGAAAAAATGGTTGTATGCAATAGAAAAAGGGAGAGAGAGCATTAGTTATCATGCTTAACTTATTAAGGCTGAAATCTTGGCTATGTAATTTCTAAACTAATAATTTTTGCAATTTCTTCATCTTCTCACACTTTCATTTGGACGAAAGCCCAATATGCATGTAGGAACTTTTGTAGATTATATTGTTTATTGATCATTGTCTACATATGTTGATTTTGCTCATATGAGGAATTGCTAAGTACATAATGAAGATGACGTTACTTTTATCACATTCCTTCAAAAATTAGGTTCAAGTTTATGTTATTTAGATGCCTCCTCATATATAGGATGATGTTGTTCACACACAAAAAAAAAAAAAGCAATTATTGAAAAGAACACGTATCGAAGTGGCCCATAGACGGTGTTTGCACCTACTGTTCATCTTTATAAAGAAGTTAACAAAATGTTGAGAATCATTCGTTTTTTACAAAGGAATTAACAAAATAATTGAGAACTATGTATCTATGGTCAATATTTCAGCCATGCCAAAGGCAAAATGATTGCTAAGCACTCTAACAATAGGAAATGAATTTGAACAATAAAGTCGTTCCTGCATGGTAAAACACCACCCGATTATTACTAAGCTCTTAAATTGACAAAGGCTAACATGCTATGCCCAAAATAGCTTGAATAGGAAACGTATGTGTTGAAGCAAGTGGGATGTGTTGAAGCAAATCAGAATGAAAGCTATTGATCCGATTGAAAGGAAAATACTTCTCGCCTATAGATCAAAATGCAAGAAAGCGAGATTGAACCGAGTTCAACACACAATAGAGGAAAAAATCCCTTATGTTTCAAATGTTGAAAATAACTGACGTATGATTATGTAAACAGGACTTTAGAGTAGATAGCCTCCTTACATCAAATTGAAGATGTAAACCTGCTTGTTAGTCGGGTAATATTGTTGAGAACTCGACAAAGCCTCATGTATATCTTCGCAAAATACAATAGCCCATCTAATTCTTGCCTCAAAGAGGTCAAACACGATAAGGCTGGCTGTACAATGTAGCCCAAATTGAGACATCAATAACGCTAAAAATCCCACAAAGCTATAATGATTATTCGCATCCGCATGAAAAATTGCGTGACATGCCTTAAGCCACAACAATTCAGAAAAAGCATGTGTCTTAAACTAGTATCGCTTAAAAGCATGTTCTAAACTATAATACCTGCACTTCCTCATCAGATCATAAACAAAAACTAAATTTAACTGTGAGAAATACCTATTTTTTGCAATTTAGAAATCGAAGTGGTGTTTGTATGCTTACAGACAACAAAGGTAAACTTCCTCTCCTTTGAGCATCTACTTTATTCTATATTGTTAAGTTGGTCAAGTATATGTGAATGATACGCCGCGGGTTTGTTAAAATGATTCTTGCTTTTAAAATTGATAATCAAGAGTACCCCACCACATTCTAATTTCCTTTATCTTTTCCGCTTTCCTTTCTTACTTGCCTTGTCTACTTTTTTTTTTTTTTTTTTTTTCCCATTTCCCCTGCCCCTTTTCCCTTTTGGCCTCAAGGCCCTTCTTTCTAAGTTTTTCCGCTTTCCCCTTCCTTTCCCTTCTCTCTCCTCCCCACCTTTCTTTTTCCCTTTGCCCTTCCCATTTCCTCTTTGCCCAAAATGCCCCCTTCTGCCTTCCTTTTTTCTAGTGCCCTTTTCCTTCCCTTTTCCCTCTCCTTTTTTCTTTTTCTCCCTCTTTCTCTTTTCCTTTTCCATGTCCATTTTTCCTTCTGCTTCCCTTTCTCACCCTTTCCCTCTCTTCCTTGCCATGTCCCTTTCTTCTATTTTTTCAAGGCTCTTTTTTCATTATCTTTCCCCTTTCTTCCACATTTTTCCTCCTCCCCCTCCTTTTCCTTTTTTCCTTCTCTTTTCTTTTTCTATTTTGTTTTCCTTTTATTCACTCTCCCTATTTTTCCATTTTACCTGCCTTCCTTGCCTTTTTTCCATTTGCTTCCACCTTTTCACGCTTGCCTTTTCCATTTTCTTTAACCTTCTGCTTTCCTTTTCTATCCTCTCCCCTTTTCGGGACATTCCCTTTTCATTTTACCCTCATTTTTCATTATTCTAGTTCTTTCTTTCCCTTTCCTCCCTCATTTGTTCTTTTTTCTTTTTTCCTTTTCCTTTCCTCCTCCTTTCTCTCCCTTTCGCTTTCTCTCCTTCTTTTCTTTCTTCCCTCTTTTCCCCATGCCCTTTTTCCTTTTGCCCCTCCTCGCTTTTTTTCCTTTTACTCCTTTCTATCCCTTCTCCTCCTTTCTTCTTCCCTTTCCCATCAGTCTCCTTTTCACTCCTCCTCCCTCTTCCCCCTTTCCCTTTCCATTTTCCCTTTCATTTTTCCCTTCCTTTCCCCCTTCCTTCTTTCTCACCCTTCCTCATCCCTGCTTTCCTTCCCTTTACTGCCCTCACCTTCCTCTTCTCCTTTTCATAGTTTTTCCCTTTATTTCTCTCTTCATTTTCCTTTCTTTGTGCTATTTTCATTTCCTTTTCCCCTTTTATCCGCGGCCTCACTGCCCTTTATCTCCCTTTTTCTTCCTTTCCCCACCTTACTCTTCCCCTTCCAAGAGTTCTCACCCTCTCCTCCTCCCCCCTTTCTTTTACCTTTCCTTTCCTTTCCCTTTCTCCTTTCCTTTCCTTTTCCTCTTTCTACCATTTTTTTCTCATCCCTTTCAACTCCCTTTGATTCTCCCATCCTCATCCTTTTCATCTTCCTTTCATAGTGTCCTTTTTTCTTTATTTTCCTTTCGTGTTTTCTGCTTTCTCTCCTTTTTCCTTCTTTCCTCAATTCGTGTTTTTGCTCTCACTTGCTATTTTCTCCTCCTTTCTTTTTTCTCTTCCTCTTCAGACATATACGGTTGCCACCATATGGAATGCGGCGACAAATCTTATTCTCCAATGAATGAGATTCCCAACTGATCCAAATGGTTGCTCATTCATGACATAATTTACGCTTATACCATTATAATTATAATAATATAGGATAGTTTTAGCGTATGTCTTGCATCAAACCCTAATTTAGATAGTTGAGATCTATTCGATTGCATTCAAAGACCTAGGGATTATCGTGACAACTTCCTCACCACCGTGATTGGCCATGCCTGGACCCTTAAGAGGAAAAGGGAAATGGCAGAGAAAAGGGCAAAAGGAGAGGCAAAGGCACCAGTAAAAGGGAAAAGACGGAGAAGGGAAAGGAAAGGAAAAGAGCACGAAAAAGTGGAAAAGGAAAAGGGAGAAAAGGAAGTGGAAAAAAGGACACATGAAAAGGAGAAGGGGAAAGGGTGAGGACATTAAGGGAAAGAAAAGGGAAGGAGGAAAAGGGTAAAGAAAAGAATAACGGAAAAAGGTAGTTGACTGGGAAAGGGTGACTAAGGGAAAAGGAAGACAGAATGATGGAGAGAAGGAAAAGGGCATGGAAAATAGAAAGGGAAGGAAAAAGAGGCTAAAAAGGGAAAAGGGCATGAGGAAAAGGGAGAGGAAATGAGAGAGAAAGGAGAAAAGTGGCACGAGAAGAGGAAAAGGTGAGGAAAGGGAAAAAAAAGGAAAAAGAGGATGGAAAAAAGGAAAAGCCAAGCGGCAAAAAAGAGAACATAAAACATGGAATAGGGAAAAGAGGAAACTAAAAGGGAAGAGGGTGGAAAAGGGAGGAAAAGGGTATGTGGGAAAAAAGGTGGGAAAATGGAATGAAAAAGGGGAAAATGGAAGAAAAGAGAGAAGGAAAATAAAGAGTGGAAAGGAAAGGAGAAAAGGGCATGGAAAAGAGAAAATGATGAAAAAAAGAAGGAAAAGGAAAAGGAAATGGGAGGCTAAAAGGAAAGGGGAAAGAAAAAGAACACGAGGAATAAAGAGGGAAATGGAGAGGAAGGGAAAAGGCAATGAAAAATCGAAGAGGGAAAAGGGGTGAGGAAAAGGAAAAATAAAGGGAAAAAGAGCATGGGGAAAGGAAGAAAAAAGAAAAAGGGAATAGGGACGAAGAGGGAAGAGGGTAGGGAAAAGGCGAAATAGCAAGGCAAGCAAAAAGTAGAAAAAAGGGAATGGAAAAATACATGGGAAAAGGAAAAGGAAAAAAGGAAAGGGAAAGGGAAAGGGAAAGGAAAAGGAAGGGGGAAGGAAAGAGGAAAAGTGGCAATTTTGAAAAAGTGGAAAGGGTGGGAAATGATGAAAAAAGAAGGAAAGGGAAAAAGAAAAGAGAGGCGAAAAGGGGAAGGAAAAGGAAAGGCATGAGAAAAAGAAGAAGAAAATGGGAAAAAAGATACATGAGATAAAGAAGTGAGGGGTGAGAGGAGAGGAAGAAAACATAAAAAAAAGGTGGGGAAAAGGAATGCAAAAGGCATGAGAAAAGGAAGGGAAAAGAGAAAAGCAAAAGGAATGGAGAAAAAGGGAAAGGGAAAAAGAGCATGAGAAAAATGGAAGGGTGGAGAAAGGTGAAAAGGGAAGGAAAAAAAGCCTGGCCAAAAAAAAAAGGTAAAGGGAAAGGAAAACGAGAAGGAGAAAAGGAAAGAAAAGAGGAGGAGAAGAGGGTAAAAAAAGAAAAGAAAAAAAGAGAGAAGAGAAAAGTAAAATGTGCGGTGAAAATAAGAAAAGGAAAAGAAAGTGTGTAAGAAAATGAGAAAAAAAGATATGCGTGGATAGAGCAAAGGGAAGGTTATCAAATGCACAAAAACCTCTTATAGCTCAGATATGATGGACTTGGTTATCGAGTCCTGAAATGGCCAGGGTTTCCATCCACAAATGCTCCTTAACATTTGCTCACAACGCTGGGCACCATTGATGAAAATGCCATGCTTAGTCATGAAGACAAGCCGAATATATGGCAAAGTGATATTTGAAAAGCTCCATAGCATTGGAGCCAGAGAACTCTATAAAAGCAAAAGAAGATGAGGATTGTCTCGCAGTGCTGTGCCATAATCCTAAACAAATACATATAGATCTTGCACCACATATTTGCAAACATAAATTCAATCGTTGAATCAACTCAAAGATAGGCTCGCAAAACGGGAGAGCTCAAATACTGCTTCATTTAAGTATCGAGTATCGCAGCCTTCCATCTTTGAAGAAAGGATAAATCTAAAAGAAAAGCACGTGTCAGCAATTTTATGGAATAACAAGTTTGAATTTAGCTATTGCCTGAGCTGCTGCAAGACTTCAGACTTCTATGATTTTGAACTCTTTATCATGGGGATCTTGCTTGTTATAGTCCATAATTTTTATTTTCAGATTGTGAGTTTTGATTACCTTGCTTATGTGTGGTACACTATTCCAAGTGCATGTGAAACCGGGCTCTCTCGATTTTCGCTAACTTTACAACAAAGGTACTGCGTAGTTATGGCCCATTTCATGCTGCAACTGCTATGAATAGAAGATGCCACATTGTTTTAAGATTGTTTTCCCCGTTGGTGCGACAAAGCTTCAAAGAAAAGGTGCACACACATGATTTTGCAATCACAATTTCTTGTTTATAAATCTCCAATCAGGATGTATTCACGCCAGTCACGGTTTCAAGAGTTGGAGTATTGATCTTTCATTTGATATTCATGGTGATTTTCTTACTCACGGGACAAACAAACCAACGCACCATGTATCTTTGTCTCCGCCGCTGTTCATCCAAGCACCACACGGCTTGAATAACTATATGATATATTTACAAACAAATTTTTAGAGTTTCTGTGTAATGGAGTTAGATCACAGTTGAAGGTCATCAATCATGTTTACATACCCGAATCACTCAAATAATCCCTCACAGGCCGGGTACTCTCTGTTGCAGCTGTAAGGAGTGACTATCTTCGCTTTCTTTGTTTCATTAAAATGCGTATATAAGAAGATCACATCGCGTATATATGATAGATTTAACCTCTGCTTTGCATATAGAAACCCAATTTACATCAATTCCATCATGTAAGGAGCTGAAATGCAATAACATGAAGAGTCAGGAAATTATTTACCCGTAAAAAGTAATGGAAGGTTGCTTCGCTTCCTTATGATTTGCCCAAAACACACACAATAATTTCATCTTTTAAAATGGATGCGTAGCTACTTCCAAACATCTCGTCGAGATCGCCCGACGTTTCTATCATGTCATGAACATCCGTGGCAGACCGCTTCTCAGAGAAAGAAGACTTGTGATATCTTAATCTCTAAAGAATTCATATAACTTACCGCAGAGCTTACCGCTTGAATAGGTAGGAAAATCAGAGACGTGAGAATGGTAAGACCGTGGCTAACTTGGACCCGCTAATTTTAAGCAAAACTGGGAGTTAGCCAAAGCATCTGGCGCTTTGGAAGATTGTGATAACGCAGTGGTGTCCGCCTCTACTCCTCCTCCCAGCCCCGACTGCTATTGAACCCTAAAATGTACCCTGGATCAAATCAGCCGCTGAAAATCTTGAAAATGTTCAGATACTACATTAAAACATTATAATATAGGATATGCTACAATGTTTTACATATGGTTTAGGAAATCGAGTATGGCTGTGTGCTTTAATATGCTTTTTCATATGATTTGTTATGGTTGCGCTGATTTAACATGGTTATATTTAACAGGTTTGTATGAGTCTTAATAGTCTGCTATTGCATTTGCGGTGTTTGGGGGCTAGCATGGCTGGACAGAGCTTTCCAGTCCTAGAGCATGAGATGAGTAAAATGACAAGGAAGTCCAAAGTAGAGGCCACGTCTTCAAAATTCAAATTTATGGAAGATAATGTTCTTTTGTTGCACCTCAAAACCGTACTCAAGATTTGGTAAAGAGGGCATAATAACTCATAATTGATCCATTGATAGTGTGAATGATGAGGCCGAGATGACATCTCGAGCGGCATTAGAAGCTTCTATTTGAAGCTGACACAATCAAAGTGTCCTGTGAAGCCTCAGTGACAACAGCCTGTACTTGATCCTGCTTCCGGGCTGAGATGAATTATTACACACAAGAATGTGATACCTGGGAATGCCCCATCAACTATAATGACCCCTGGGCGCCCACCCAAGACTGAGACCGGCGACATCCTGACTATGTCTCAGAGTAGCTGAGAAACAAGAGGCCTAGAAGACAAGATTTAGAAAGTGATGGAAAGTATGGCACCAACTAGAAACTGAGGCACTATGGATGAGCAAAATTAGATTAAAAGACAATGTGGATGACCTCGTGCGTATAAGGGTCCTAACACATTGACAATCAAAAAGATAGGATTAATTCCATTTACTCCTTGTGTAGGAATTCCAAATGGAGATGAAAACATGTGGACGGCTAATGAATAACTATAAAAGGAAGGTATGTATATATACCGAGATGGATTCTTAAGGAGGCCTCATTTGAAGGATATTGGGAGGCAGCTGTTCCAACATGGTAATGCACTCCCACTGAAACCTAGGCAAATACTCAGTGGCCAGCTGCAGCCTTCTGGAGCCAGAGGATATGTCTCCAATCTATGCCCCACAAGCCCATGAACGAAAGCACGTGCCAGTGGTAAAGAGTGCTGCCACAACACTACATCCAAAAAAGGGAGTGCCTTAAGGAGGCCAACCCCATCCTAGAAACCACCGGTGGTGGGCCTCTTCTCAATCAGCATTTCAAGAGTTATGGGAGCACCACTCTAGATTGTGGGAGTGTCCACAACTACATGCTGCCTCAAAGTGCAAAATTTTGCATTCAACCCCATACACTTGCATCAACTGCAATAGAGAAAGAAAAAGAATGGCAATTAGAGCACCCGCATCACCAAAGGGACCAAACATTATGTAGACAGCTAGGCTTGGCAGTGAGCAATGATTTTCCAGATGCATAAATTTTCGTGTGTATAATTCATGATAAGATGGGATTGAACACAAGACTTTCGTCATGTTAGATTCAACTCAAGCTGTCAAATGCTTTGAGATGGAAAGTAGTCCCAAGTGTATTATTGAACTGAACATATGGCTATTTTGTGCTTGATCCAGGAGATGATCCAAACTTCCAGTGTGAGCCTCTATTTCAAGTGCCTCAGAACATTGTGAGTAAAAGAAGAAGAAGAAGAAGAAGAAGAAGAAGAGATTTAAACGCCACGCCATTGGGCAGCTGGCCCCATCTGACAGGCGACACTTCTGCCACCACACCCTAGCTGGGTCCCGCCTCACCACTTTATATTGCCAAGGGTCCCCACCAATCTCTTGTACTGCATGGCTGTTTCACAACGTAGGCGCGAACCCGTGGACTCGGGGTATGGCAGCTGAACTGCCTCACCACAGAAGGAATACAGAAGGGAGAGACTCTCTCAAAGACCCATTTTTGAGGCTCGATGGATGATCAACCGCCGGTTACCAAAGCGATAAAAAAGCCCACATCCAAGGTGTCTAGTGAATCAAGGAGGATTGGGACATTTCCTTACTTGAGAAATGAGAGCTTGTGTCTAAATTTTGGACAAACTGGAAAGAAAATGCTGAATAGATGATGCTGAAGGTCATACTTGATGCCAGTGAGTATTCAAAGTTGCAGCATCTAGTGATGGTTGGGTATACGATGATGATATAGATGGATTCTTTGAACTTCTTCCACTGCCTGCAGAGGCATCACCTCCGGTTCAATGGATGTGTTTAGAGTCAGATTGAACCCTAACCCAATGGTATTTCTCTCTCTTTGATGGATGAGGCTGCAGATTAAAACCATTTGTAGAAGGATACCAAGGATGGCAAGGACGAGTTGACAAAGATGCTGCCACAAAGCCACTTCACCAAGTTTTGGGTTAGGGATGGAATACCAATCATGCAATATAAGTGGAGACCTGTGTGACAAGTTGTGGATGTCAGATGCATCGAGTTGTGGCAAAGGCACGCCTGTGAAGTTCTCATTCTAAAGGGCGCCCAAAACCATCATTCTCCTTCTCTACCACAAAGACTCTAGCCAACCTAAGAAGGCATCAAGATTACATAACGTGACCGATGATGTTCAAATGGAAAGCACACCTCCACTCTTAAGAAAATCAAATGGACTCCCCTAATCAAGTAATCGGGAGAAAGTTGTGACATGTTTGGAAACCCAGCCATGTGGGAGGGAGCTAGAGACTGCTCCTCGCCAGAAATAAGATGGAGGGTTCTCAAGGTGCAACCACGCCTAAGAATGCTCACTTGGGTCCCAACAAGGGTTCCAAGTGGTTTGTGGGAAGTAAGGCCTCAAAGCCGGGGAGTGGTTTGATCTTCCGAGTGGGATCCCTTTGAGGACATCAAGGAAGGATACTTTGTGCCAGTGGGCCTCGATGATGAGGACTCGGCCCAATATGGTTAGGGGTGGCACTCTCCGAAGGTAACCACCACTATGCCTGATGGAGAGGAGTTGCGTCCCCGATTCCAAATTCAATATTGGGAGCCCATTGGGAGACACAAGAAGCGGGCAACTTGAAGGAGCAATACAATCGACTGGAGAAGAAGTGAGGCAAATCAAGGCCGACCCTCAAAGGAGGGAATTGGTGGAGTGTGTGGTATGGTCATATCCAAGTTCTCACACTGTAAAGGACAACACACACAAGATCCTAAGAAGGGAGATGGACAAGGCCATGAGCAACCTCCATGCTATATCATTGTATGAGGGTAAGGTTAATATTGAGAAGTTTGAAACTTTCTCAACTAGTGGTTTGTAAAATTTATGAGGAAAACAAGTAACCCAATTCTATGTGTCATGTGTAATCATTCACAATCAATCTGTGAAATTTCTTTATGGTGTGTGAGTCCCATTTTCATCTCGAGTCCCAAAATTCAAAAAGATTTGTCCCACTTTAATTAAATACGATTTATAACAAGTATGACAAAATTTTCACCGAAACTTTCTTTGTAAAGACATTCAGGGAGATTCTGGAAAGGCAACCTCGAGCGATGTCACAAGATCTGTGGTGGTAGGGCAAAGCCTTTTTGGGGCGCGTGGTTTCCGGGAGATATGATTCAAGACCTATTACAATCGGTAGTCCTCGAAAACTTCCCTAAGCTTGATTTTGTTCCTAAAGCTTATGATCAAGCATGGATGTGTTTTGACTCACACCAACCTAAGAGCTGATGGGTGGCAAGAAGTAAATCATATCTCCACTTACCCGACTAATGTTATTTCTAGAAAGGCAACTATACAGAAAGAAATGTGGAGATTCACACTCATTATCTATTGAAACCTCGACGGTGATGTGTCAAGTAGATCAATCGCACTGAACCATAGAGCAATGGTGTACAATAGGGACTTCTCGCATGATGTTTTCGGCAATGGAGAGCATAGGACAATGTTGGATTATTCTACCGCAAAGATGATCATGGTTGTTACGACTTACCAGACCAGATTTGCAGACCGTAAGTTTTACGATCATACCGTGAACGGACTCCGAGCTTTTAATGTACCCCTAAAACCAAGATAAGTTAAAAAGCGTTGTTACCGTACCTATAAAATACGTACCGTACCTATAAAATACTTGTAAAATACTTACAAAGACCTATAAATACCTATAAAACACGTATCACCTTTAAAAACATTTCTCCGTGCTTGTGTTCAAAACTCCAAAATTTGAAGCAAAACATTTTATTTTTCATTCCGTGACGCACTGGAAGTTCTGGTACGGGTATGCAAGTATCGCGGAAAGGTACCGCACTCCGGTGACGAAACACCTGAGCATGATCGAATCGCCTCTTGCCGCATTGATGGATTTTTCACCGAACTACTCTGCTTTTTGTATGCTTATGAAAATCAAAAATCTTTTTCCTTTTCTCTCGATCTCAATCTTCCTCCATTTTGATTAGTGTGGCTTTATTGAAGCCCCCTTTTCGCCTACCCATACACCGTCAGCAGAGCTGGAATGCTGAAGACCGAATGTAATCCGCGTATATGTATCCTTTAAATAACCAATATACAAATACCTAGCTGGAAAAATCTTCTGGTCAAGAAACCTTGAATTGTAGCCGGTAAAGGTGAATCCGCCGGAAGTTCTTATGTCGACATCGGATGCCATCGTGAGCAAAATTAATGCAGGAGTCACCAAAACCCCAACCCTAATGAATTTTTCCTTTGTCCAAAATATTTTGCTTGAAAAAAACATGTTAAATATTGTGAAGAGAGAATAGGCAATATTAGTTAAGAAACATCTAGAGATTAAAGATAATCTTGAGGCCCTGTACATTTTAGATGGAGATGGAGGCCTAAGGTCCCGATGGACATTTTAGATTATGGAGATGGAGGCCTAAGGTCCTAGGGCATAGAAAGCCTAATACGTCCCATGAAAAAGATACACTTGGAGAAGTTTGCAAGAAATAAACTGATGGCTACTTTAATGAACTATCACTCCATAATGGATACACATAGACCAAGTGCAGGTTTGCAATTACAAACCTAGTGATATTTTTTACCGAAACAAACAACAACTTAATTCATTATGGAAGATAGATGGCCAAAGTTATCAAATGATATTGTACTAACAAAGAGAGAGGGATCTTGGTGATGGATAACATACGCCATATGGAGTGTTTTTGAGCTAGATAGGCAGGGACCAGGTGGTTGAGAGGGAGGTGCAGCATACTTACGACCGCAAGGGAAAAATATAGGTCATTCAAAGAGCCAGGATGGAATGCTTGAAGCCTATAGGCAGGATACTCCAAAATCTTGCAAGTGGCAGCCTCAAAGGAACACTGGGCCCAGCACGGCTGCCACCAAAAGAATCCCTCCCTCCAGCAGGGTTTAGGGAGGCTCGATATTCCACGGAGTTATTACCCTGGCAGGGAGAGGCGGGAGGCCCTGTTGCAGGGCCCTACAGCCCGTGGCCTACTCTAGGTGGTGAAGCATAAAAGAGCTTACATTATCATTTTGAGAGTTCTCGTGAAGTCTTCAATGTCGAAAGGCAGGCTAGGAAAATTGTTAGTCTCCAGTGAATTGAGGACGACTCTTACCACATCTTTTTTAAGGAATCCATTGTTGCAGAATGCCTTGATAAGATCATTAATATCAACAGCTGCTTTCTCCAAGTTTGAATGAGCATAGATATAAGGAAGAATTTGTGATATAATCACTTTGCATGCCTGACCGTATGGTTCTAAAGAAAAAAGGCCCAAGCTGTTCAAGACAGAACAGGGGTAAGAGAGTATAAGATTTTTTTGTCACACACATCATACCAAGGGAAAATTCTTTTCATAAAAACCCTTGATAGATGGAAAATGTTTATACCAAATTGGGAGATATCAAATTGTATCTAAACATACAGTTATTATAGTACACTAGCATAGAATATCTATGTATCAACAATGTATGATCACTAGTCAACAAATTGAAAAAAGTATACACAAAATCTGACCTGGATATTTTTGCTACTTAAGCTGACTATCTTCGAGTGAGATGATCTTGTTTTCTCCTTTGGTAACTAAATATTCATCATCATTGGATATTGCACCAGCTATTTTATTAGTCTTCCCAATTTGCTTATTGCAGCCTCCTCCAGCTAGTCTAGGATCGCAAGTGACCCTTGGTGGTTTTTTGAGAGACATCATGCCAGAGACACCACTGTTTGCAGTATTGTCTTGTTTTACAACTGGAAAATTCCTTATTTATTCTTTGTGGTGACTCGTATAGATCAAAGCTACATGGGATTTAGAGCATAAAGAGAAATATCCAAATGCAAAGGCTGCTCTCGCGGCGTACAATGTACTCATGTACTTCTTTGTTCTTGATACAGTCAATGAGAGTCTGAACAACAAAGTTTGGGCTTGAAATCCCACATTTATGATATTTGAATGGTACGAGCTCCTTTATCCAAATAGAATTGATGTCATCATGATATGGTTTTGGTTCAACAATCTGAGAAAAAAAATCAAATAGAAATGGTTAGATACACCTTTTCTCAAACCAAGGTTTTGGGTTAAACCCAAAAACTGAGTTAACATTAAAAAACCCCCAAGTCTGTTAAAACAAACTTCTAAGCCTTATAGACCAAGCTTTTGGAACTAAAAGACCATTTAATTGCAGCCTTAGGATAGACCAGGTGCAAGTCTATACTAAGCCTTGATTTGAGTCGAGTAGAGCAACATAATGGATCAAATAAAAACATTACTTAAGCCCGATAATTAGATATAAAGGCATGATACATCTGACTAGATTTAGACAAGATAAAGAATAGATAGAATAGAATATGATTTTATAGATCCCGCGAGGAACAATGGCCTATAGGTCCCAAGTACAAAGAAGCGGCCCAGTATTACTACCCGAGATTAAAACCCCACACCGAAGAAGGGTTCGAGGAAAACCTTAGTAGCAACTAGTAGCGGTGCTAGCGTTAGCTGGGCATAGGATTGTGGACTTTGTAAATGTTAAGGCAAGCAGTGATATTGAGATCTTGGCTCACCACTCATGCATTATCCTTTAATTAGGTCATCGCTTGCTTTCAATTCATCACTCTCTCGAGGAAGCTTCCACATTTGTGTCCTTGGGCCTAGAAACTGACTTGATGCATTGGCGAGACTTCTTAATGTCTTCTATGTTTGTTAGTGAGAAGTATTATTAGAGTCGGTATAAATGCATGTGCATCAGAAGGTGCCCTTAGTTGAGTCTAGACTTTTTGATGAATTTCCATTGTTTTCTTCCTAAGCCCTTCCACTTCTTTAATTGTTCCCCTTTTTTTTTAAAAGCTATCTCTTGCATTTTTCTATCATGTTGTTGTTAGATGGTGTTCTCCTACATCCGCTCATAGTGCGTAGGTTGATGTTTGATTAGAAGAGGGGAAAAAGGACATAATTTGGGCCGTTGACAAAGAGACATGAATTTGGATCCTTAGATCACTATAGCAACAATACTTAGCAACGAATGTTGATATTGTCTTATACAATATGCTCTTTGCTCCAAAGGAACATGGTCATGGAAGGTGTCCCTACTTATCTTCTAAGGAGTTTTCTTGAATAGACCCTTTGGGCTAGATGCTTCATTTTCAATGAGACGAAATTTTTTGATGAGAACCCAGTAAAGGACAATTTTGGGAGTTGTTAATTATTACGGTAGTTGCCTTCACAATAATTTTAGTTGCTATTATGCCATACTTTTTTTTAGTTGTTATGCCCATGGGATTTGAACCCACTTGCTAATGTATTAATTTTTTTTTTTTTTTTGAACATTACTATAGAAAGCCAAACTCGATTACAAAGTTGGGATGGTGGTTTCCTTGGCCTATTTTTCCTTATCGTTATTTGTTTTAGAGGCACTAAAAGGTAGCGTGTGGAGTTAGAACTTGTATACAAGCGTTTGTGCATATTTATCTAATGGTTCAACATGTTTCTCCCTACATACAAACGTTTACGCACATTTATTTCAATGGTTCCAACATATTCTTTATATTTTCAACATGTAACATTTGTTAGAACTTTTTGTCTAACGGACAAATGTTTCAATGCAAATTTAGTTCCTTCTACATCGTTAAAAAGCAGGACAATACATTGTTAGTAGCCTATTACATTGATTTTGTGTGGTTACATTGTAATGTTATGTTGCATATATACATTCAATTTAATTTAGATAAGGTCCATGTTCATCTTAAGAGTCAATTACTTGTTCTAGTTGTTTCATTAAAAAGAAATGTTGGGAAATGCAATTTAATTTACATGGCCCATGTTCATCTTAAGAGTCCACGATGCAGTATTGTTGGTTGTTGCCCCAATGAATAGGAAACTTTGTCTAAGTGCAAAATTGTGTGAAGGCTGACGTAGTGTCCACATGGGAAGCAAGCTCCATATAGAAATTTCTCATTTCAAAGTCAGTAGTTGTGAGTGTTAGACCAATGAAAATAATGTCTCAATCAAAGACCTCTGTTCCGAATCCGCAGTCTTAATGGAGTTTCACTTTCTACGATGCTTCTAAAAGGATCGGACTTTTCATCCTGACCCCACTTTCAATACACAAAGCCTGATACAAAGCGAGAGAAGGTTTGCATAAAGTTCCTTCATTTTGGTAAAGGCACCTTTTTGGAACCGGGTATGCTGTGAGAGCTTCTTTTCCTTTCCCTTATAAACTTTTCCCTATACCAAGTACTTCTAAGTCTAAACACATAGTAAATCTGTTATTAGGTTCCTTCGAATTCCTCTTAATACAAATATGAATAATAAAAGAAAGGTCGTTGCAAATATATTGAGGTTTCACGCATTTCCTTAAACTCTGCTTTGTCTACAAAGGTAAAAGACCTACTGCAACTGACACATTCACCTATATAATAGAAACTTCTAGAAATTCAAAATTGAAACTTATATCCCTCCACAGACACAATTTTATCTTTGAAGCTACGCTTTGAGAGCTGATTTTTGGCTTGCGAAAAAGGAACTCCACTCTTAGTAGCGGCTCCTCAATGATCGAATATTCTATGCCATGTTTTAGCAAATGGGGAATTGAACCACTTCCTATTTACCGACTACAACTTTAAGAGAAATTTGTAGAAAGAAAGCAAATCGTTAGAACAAATCTAAAAGTAGAATAAAGGCTAAAGAAGAAAAGCGGCCGAGTAGGAAAAGGAAAAATAACACGGACCTACCTACGTTCTTTATTGGGGATTATGTTAAGCAGGCGGTCTGATTAAAGTGTATACGAAACACAAGCATAGCCCTGACTATAATGGAGACATACTATGAAGAAGAATAAAGGCACATGCAAAGCCTCTCAGAGCAAAGAAGCCTGAATGCGTATACCTGACAATCTTACACCTTCAAAGACCACCACCACGACCAAAATCCGTAAGTAAAACCACCCGGTGTTTGGCCGTTTGCCCATTCAATGAAACATTGCTTCCGGCATCTCAGAAG
This sequence comes from Isoetes taiwanensis, assembly GCA_021234155.1. NCBI lineage: Eukaryota > Viridiplantae > Streptophyta > Lycopodiopsida > Isoetales > Isoetaceae > Isoetes > Isoetes taiwanensis. Next base: position 388,302 of record JAJEKV010000017.1, on the reverse strand, counting down.
GACAACTTCCAAGCTATAGACATCGATTATTCTTTTATCTAGCGGCTTTTTGTATATCACGGTAGTAGGCTGCGAGATGATGGCAAAATGGAATTTATGCCCTCAAACAAAGGTTTCAAGGGAGCGCTTGGAGTTTACGCCGGATTTGCTCAAGCTCTGCGGCAACCGCGTTTGAGTCTGTTTGCTAAGCCCAAATCAAAGTGCGTCTTCATAGTGGAGGTGACCGAATCTATCTTATTTTGAAAGTGTTTAACCACATTTTTCTATAGGAATCAAGGGGGAGAAGCTTGGATCAACATATTCATCATTTTAGCATACCTTTCATGTCATCAATAATCTCATACAGAACTGCAGGGCGCTAGGAATTATGGCGGGCGTGGTGGACCAATCCCTCTCCGCGAGTTTGAGAAGCCATGCCTCTTTCAAACTGAATTAAGCTCCCTCCCCAGCTAAATTTTGCCCATTAAATTTGTGTTTTACGTAGCAAGCGAGAGAGCACCACCAACTGCTTGAATGAGGCGGAATCCATATCCATAGCCTAGCGACCATTTTTGTTCTTTGGATTTGTCCCGGAAGCAAGGAAATGTTTCTATTTCTTTGAGCAAAGCGCCTTGGGAAGAGTTAAGGAAGAGCCAAGCGGTGGCCAAGGCGGCTAGGGTTGATGAAGATTGCGCAAGGAAATCAAAATTTTAAAATTGAAATCGGGCGTGAAAGTTTTAGGGTTTATGCGACATACACTAAAACTTTGCATAATAAAGGATAAGGATCTTTGACACTCTTGCCGCAGTTATATATACATAATCACAAGAATGCAATTTGAGGGTGTCGGTGAGGGGCATAGCGAGTCGCGTATCCATTACCTCACTGAGAACCGATTCCAACAAGCCCCTCACGGGGGCCGTGCTCGGTAAAGCTCATGCAAGGCTGATGGGGCACAACTAATCGAACATCACCGCAGGCGGGATATCTTTGATGCAGCCGGGGCGAACTGGAAGCGTGACTTTCATCCTCAATGTGGCACCGGTGGCGGCCGGCGGACTCTGTCCTCCGCGGCGGCTCCGAATCCATCTCACACAATGCCAATGCGGAGGTGGTGTGCACTGTCGCGAATGGAAACAATCACCATGCTTTTTCATGGGTAGATGGGTGCTTGTGAGGGTAGTGGTAATGGGCCTAAGTGAGCATGGGATTAACTGCTGTCGATAATTTGCCACCTTGACATGTGGCGGGCCTACGCATCCCAAAGCGGCCATGAAGCAAGCATCAGAAATCGCACTTCAGGCGACATCTGGTCAGCAGTCCACATCGTATTACCGCACATTCCATAAGCGAACAGGCTTGCTTGTCTTTCCGGCGGAACTTTGAGATTCTTTGTGGGCTATATGCTTGCCAAAGCAAAAGGTTGGGCAGCAGACTTCATCCATAGCCACCACCTTACGGAAGTAAATAATAATGACGTTCGAAGTATGACCCTCTGTAATGGAAGGAAGCACAATCTCGCGGAACCGTTTGATAGCAGGGCCGATTGGACTTCACTCCGATTAGCCGGGCCAAGAAGGCTGTACATTACCTGCTCTAGATCGTTCAAGTGGTGAGGGATATCAGCGGCCCCCACCGCCACTTACTAGAGGAGGACGGTTCAACCAAGGCCACGAGCAGTGTACGCTTTGTTGACCCCGTGCATCTGGCCTACGCCTTGTATTTGTTGTTTTGCATTGCATACGGGGCTTTCAGCTGCGATGACCAGTAACCTGATGGATGTATCGGTGTGGTAGAAAACTCAATGCCCCAAATGCCCTTAAAGGTGAGCCACCCCCTCCGCACCTTACACGATAAGTGAATGAGGAACTGACGTGGAGTGCGGGATGATGGGACCAGCCGAAGCACCCTTGTCTTGGCCAGGATTAACTCATATGCGATTGAATTGGCGAGGAAAGTGTCAAAGCATCGGGTATGGTTTGTCCTCACGGGGTATGTCACGGCAGTCAACATCATGACATATATGAGTTGAGTTATGTGAAGTTGCATCAGGCGGCCCTCCCCACAGTGCTCAGCCAAAGCCATTCTTCTAGCTGGTCAATGTAGAGCCGAAGAGCATGGGGATGGGGCAGCCACGGCACCCCAATGCTACTAACAGCGGGCTCCCAGATGGTGTGGGACGGCCGAGACGGCCTCGTATAGTCGTATATAGCGATGCACTTGAAGTCGTGGGGTCCTAAACATCCTCCAATCGTCCCCAGCTTATCAGGGGAACTAGCTGTGTCAAAGCCTTTAGAAATCCACAAGCAACATCTGAGGATTAAAGGCGTTGATTCCGGCTATCCTCTATGAGTGTTCGTAATTGAAGATATGGTCAATGAGTAGAATGGAAGCCTGCTTCTCCATCCTCGCCCAAAGTGTGGAGTCGGTTGCTCAAGAATCGACAAGCAACTTGGCAAAGGCAGGCCCGACCATAAATAGATGCAGATAGTTACGTAGGGGTCCCCACTTTATATGTGGGCACCGCTCTACTGGTAGGAGATCCGGTCTTGAGAACCTTCTTGCAATGCCTGTTGAAGAGTCTTTGTGAGGACCGGCACCATTGGGGGCCCGGCCCACTTCCGAAGCTACTTTTGCGCCGCCATCAAATCGTTGCCTTCAGGTGGCGTTTACCCAGGCCATTATGACATCCCACAGCCAGTGTGGCCGATTACTGAGCCTGTTTGAATCTGCGGTGCTAGACTTCCATTGAGTCCTCTGATGCTGCCAGTATCACTTGTTCGGGGAGTAATATTTCACGGTAAGGGTACAATGCGGGCTTACTCAAGACCTTTCGGAAAGGTCCTAAGGGTGATCCACAAAGTAGACCAAGCTTATACATTCTTTGGTACTCGCAAGATGCTGGCTTTCTTGGTCTTGCTTGAGGAAGAGGCCGGTATTAGGCGGCGGGGCCGGCCTGCTTGTGAATGGGTAGGATCGACGCGGTAGACCGCCCGTTTCAGCTCAGAGCATTAAGTCATCGAACCCGGTGATTCGCGGGGAAGGTGGTTGCAGCCTGTGTGGATGCAGTGAGGCGGCCTCTCCCAAAGAAACATCGTCCCTATCTATAGGAAGAATTTGGTTTAGGCTGGGCCATTCTGGCTGTTGAAGTGTAGGAGGCTGCTGACACTCCGGCGGCTGTGCTCAAGCGCATCTCGCGCGAACCGCTTGATCATAGTCGGGCGCAACCGTGGTACATGTGGGGTGTTGGGGCAATGGGTGCTCCGGGTTGGCACGCCAATCTATGCTGCCAAAACGGTGATGGTGAGATCTACTTCCGTCAGAGCCACTTGTCGAACAGGCGAGTGATTGATCAAGTGTCATGAGCATTGCTCGATACGCTGGCAGTAATCCACCACGCTAATAGTGCAGCCCCCACTGGTTCTGTCTACAAGTGGAAGGCCGGTGAAGGCTGTGCGATTACATTGCAATGGCCGAGTCAAGATCGCCCGACAGCGGCGGTACTTGACCCATCTGGTATCACTGAGCATCATCGCCGGTAGCAATGAAACCATCTCTAGCGGGGTCCATTTGAAAGCACATCCTCGGCTAAGTCCGCGAATTTTGGGATGCTCGCCCTGTCGCTGGCGCATTGAGAATCTCCAAGCAACATGACCTTGCCCAATTATGCGCTCTTCAGCATGTCATCATATATGAATCGACATAGGGCTCTGCATCCACATCAGAATGCGTGTGGTAAAAGTTGCTCTCAGCATGTAAGGAGTAGCAAGGCTGCCACAAAGGGAAGGGCTGCCATCGCTATTCTGCGCTCGTACCGCAATTATCTGTTGTGCACAATGCGCCTTGCCGAGGGAGCCATTTGGGCCAAAGAACGTACGGTAGTAACCGCCTTGATTCCTCAGGTGTCCTAGTTTTACGGTGCACTCATTGAAGGCTGAATTGGCGCTGGTATCACGACAAATCAGGTAGCTGTGACCCGACTATGTTCCCATGTTTCATAAGGAAGATAAAGGTCCATGTCCATGGCCCGTGAAGTGGGGAGATGACATCCCCATACGCCATGGAAAGCCGGCAATTCGGGATACCACCACTGAGAGCCGCGATCCCTATTTAGTGGCATGCATCGCGCCCGGAGTCGGTGGTAGTGGTGGTCGAGTGGCGGATGTGGATACGTGCATTTGGGGCCCCTCGAGGGACTTCGAGGGGGCGAGGTACCATCCTGTTTGGTTTGCTGAGATTCCGCATCCTTCCCTGGAAGCCAGCCCGGCCCTCCATGTCTGCGGGTCGACTTCGCCAGCTTCAGCGCCGGATCTCTTCTTTGTCTTTGGGGAGGTCAAGTCGATCAACGTCTGACCATGCCCTTCAACCCGGTACGAGCCCGGGATGGCCACCCTTCAGCGCATCTCAAGCGTAAAGAAGATGACCACGGTGATCAGTATTGAATTCATGGCGACTTCGCGCCCTTCGAGATGGTCCGGTCAGGAATATCAATCGGTCAAGATCGCTATGCGAATTGGAAGTGGATATTCTCGAGCTCCTCGAAAGTGGGGCCTCGCGCACTACCACATTATTCGCGGCTCTGCGTCTGTTCACAGGTTGGCGGGGGCGCGCAGGTGATGGTTGAGTGGGTAGAGGCATAGAAGGTACATTGGCTTGGCTTTGGGTGGTGAAATGACCCGGTGATCGATAATAATGTCGCGAAATACGGTGTTGCGGTTGGCTGTGGGTTGGTGGGTTGGCGGGGTTGGTGTGTTCTTTGTTGTGGACTACGTTCTCTCCGGTCACGGGCTCGACTCTTGGGGGCGATTGTCATGTCTTCGCCATCTACGTAGCGTGCAATGGTAGAAGTTGCTCATATACCTCGACACCGGAGGCCGCATCGGCGGCAGGTAGCTCCAGATCTCGTCTTGCGTCAGCTACTCGGCTCAGTTAACGGCTGAAAAGCACCAAAGCAGCTGGACTCCTTGTCTCTGCGATTAGGCGGCCCTCCGCGGCTTCTCGGCGGCGTGTCACCTAGATGCTTGTGGCGCCAGCCTCCTCAACCTCGGCACGGATCAGAGGCGGGGATTATGAGTGTCTCTGCTATACGGTTCATCTGGCGTCCGGCTTCCATAGGCGCCAACCCGGTCAATCTGCGCCCTCATATCTGCAAGCTCCTAGCTGTTATTCTTTGTCACGTCGGTGTAGCAAGTGGATGCTATCATCTCTGCGCGTAAATCGCGATCCTCAATTACGTGATTAGGTAGTTTTTAAACCAATGCTGCGCAACATCCAGAGATGTTATGTTCTCCACCTAAATGCGGAGGGCACGCAAAGGCGTGCAACTGATGGCCTCAACCCTCGCTGGATCACGGCACCCGAGTTCGGTGGCCGGTGCACATGTGGCCCTTTGTCCGGATGGTAGACCTGCTTCCGGGCCTCCCCTCTTCATGGAAGGCGTCTCTCCCTGCGGGCCTCTTCGCTTGGTGGCCTTTCGCTTCATGTAGTCTTCCCGGAGGGGCTCTGCGCTGCGTGGGGATCAACCCGGTGGATTGGTGTGTTTGAGCCTTCCGGGATGGAGTTGTTGTTGGCAATGGGGTCACCGAGGGTAGCTCCACCAGCAAGTGTGGAGTCCCACACGGAATTTAATGTGGCCCATGACTTGGGGTATAAAGCGCTTGTAGACCCACGAGCGAGGTCAAAGCGAGGGTTCCGTGGAAACTATGGCGAGGGGGCTTATCTCCAGTCTGCAGCCTTGAGAATTTCGTGGCAGTGTCAGCTTTAGCTGGGCAAAGACCAAGAGGCGATTGGTTGGGCTGCTTATAGCAATGTCGGGTAGATGTTGGAGCCCTAGCTCAACGCCTTACCCGATGAATTTATGAAAGTAATGGTACCCACGACCTTCTTTTGGGCGCAAGTAAAGGAACAACTAATTTTACTTTTCTTTTTTTTTATTCTCCCTTTTTTTTCCTAACCGGGTTCCTCCCTCCTTTGCCTTCCCTTTCCCCTTCCGTTTTTTTCACCTCTTGCCTTGCTCGGCTTTTTCCCTTCCTTTTATCTTTCCTGCTCTTCCCATTTTTTTCCACTTCTCTCTTTCCTTTCCTTTTCCCACTTCTCTTCCTTTTCCTTTTCCTTTTTCTCTCTTTTTCGTTTCTCATGCATTTTCGTTCTCTTTTTTTGCTTACCTTTTCATGTGCCCTTTTTCTTCCTTTCCCACCCTCTTCGCTCCTTGATCCCGTGCCCGCTTTTCCCGTCTCTTTTTCCCCGTTTCTCTCCTCCTCTTTTCCTCATGCTCCTTTTGCTTTTTCGCTTCTCCTTTTTTAAAAAACTTCCTTTTTCCTTTCAACTTTCCATTCCTTTTTTCATGCACTTTCCCCACCCTTTGCTGCGATGGAATTTCACGGCCTTTTTCCTTTCCTTTCTCCTTTTCCCCGCTTCCTTCGTTTTGCTTCGGCTTTTCATATGCCTCTTTCCATTCCGCTTCTCTGGCCTTTTTTATGTACCCTTTTCCTTCTTTCCCCATCTTCTTCCCCTTTTGCCTTTCCACTTTCTCCTTTCTTGTTTCTTTTTTCTTTTCCTTTCCGGTACTCTTTTTCCTTTTCTTTTTTTTCTATTTCACTCACCCTTTCCCTCTTCCCTTTTTTCTGGTGCCACTTTCTCCTTCCTCTTTCCTATTCCTTGCTCCCTACCTTTTATTCTATTCTAATTTTCCCCGCTTTTTCCCTCGTTTAAAATTCCTTTCCTCTTTCGCGTTTCGTGATGCTCCTTTTACTTTTCATTTTTCTCTTTCTTCACCCTTTCTCTTTTCCCTTTTCCGCCCTTTCCTTTTTCTCTTTTTTCGTTCCCTTTTCCCAAAGTTCTCTTTTTCCCTTTTTCCCTCTCTTTTCCTTTTACTTTTCTTTTTCCCATAGACTTTGCAACCTTTTCTTATTTTCCCTTACCCTTTTCTCCTTTTCTCACCTTCCGCTTCTTACCCTTCTCAGCGGTGCTCTTTTTCGTTCCACTTTCCCCGCTTTATTCTATTCTTTTACATTTTCTTTTTTATCTTTTCCATTTTTCCTTTTCTCCTTCTCTTTCCTTTTCCTCGCCGCTTTTCCCTTTATTCTTTTTTTTTTTTCCTTTTCCTTTTCCTTTTTTCCTTCGTAGTTTTATTTCCCTTCCCCTCTTCCGCTTTCCTTCGTGGTTTTCATTTTCCCTTCTGCTCTTCCTTTTCGGCTTCCGCTTTTTTTTTTCCGGCTTTCATTGTTTTTCGCTTTTATTTTCATTTCCCTTTTCCTTTTCCTTTTCCTTTTCATGCGTTTTTCTTTTCCTTCCCTTTCCTTTCCTTTTCCCTTTTCCTTTTCCCTTTTCGCTTTTTCCTTTTCCCTTTTCCCTTTCATCATTTTTTCCTTTTCCCTTCCTTTTAGTTTCCCTTTTCCTTCCTTTTTTTCCATTTCATCGTTTTTCCTTTTCGAGTCCCTTTTCCTTTTCCCTTTTCCTTTTCCCTTTTCCCTTTTCGGTTTTCCTTTTCCTTTCATCTTTTTCCTTTTCCTTCCCCTTTTTCCTTCCTTTTTCCTTTCATCGTTTTCCTTTTTCCTTTTCATCCGTTTTCCTTTTCCCTTCCCCTTTTCCGGGTTTCCTTTTCCTTTTCCACTTTCATCGTTTTCCTTTTCCTTCCCCTTCCCCTTTTCCCTTTTCCTTTTTTCCCTTTTCCCTTTCCCTTTCCCTTTTTCCCTTTCCTTTTCGCTTTTTCCTTTTACATTTTTCGGCTTTTCATTATTGACCATAGTCGAGATGGAAATTTTAGTTGAATAGCGCCGCATCATCTCTGCATTGGTCAATCAAATCGACCCAGGTCCAGATTTAGGGTCGCAGTCCGTTACCTTTGATATAATATATAAGATGCTTTCACGATTTTAAAATTAGGGTTGGGAACAAGGGCTGAAAGGGGCAAAAAGGAGAGGTGGCTAATAGATCTGGATATCGGTGTGTGCCGGGTGCCTCAAAAACCTAGCACAGCCGGAAGAAGTGCAGATTTGGGCACAAAACAAAAGAGACAAACATGCAGATTATCATATGTCAGCCGACTCACCGGATAGCTTTCCAGCAAACCCAAACTTACGTGAGAATCGATAGCGGATGGCAGAGATCACGGTCAGGTCGAGTGTCTCTGGGATTTGCCACGAAACCCTAACACAGCCGGAAGAAGTGCCAGTTTGAACATGAGAACAAAATGAAGCATCACGAGAAACCATGCACGCGTTGGAAGGAAGATCCTCACAGACCAGCTTTCCAACAAACCCAAACACATGAAAATCGACCTTGGGATGTGAGGATATGGCCAGATCAAACTGGGAAAGTACGTTAAAGGTTAAAAACTAAAAGAAAGAAAAACATACAAAAGAAATATATATATAAGAATATGTGGAAACTATGATCTTGAACCGATTTTAAAAAACCTTTTAAGACCATTAGAAACGGGATGTTAGTACCGGATCTTTTGACTTGCGAAACATGAACTAATAAACAAAGAGACACAATTTATAAAACCAAATCTTTTATTTTCCGTAACTTTGATCCCGGATAACAAAACTTGATCTATTATATAGTAGCAAAGCGAAATACATAAACGGGACATGTAAGGAATTCATAAGAGTGCATAGTTTTGGGACAACCCATTATAGTAAAGTGCGCCAAAACCATACAAAACCATGTAGACATGCAAAACCCTAGCACAAACAAAGCTCTGGATGCCACGGGAGTAGTTTGAACTTGACATATTTTGAGCCAATATATTGCATATTTTCTTCAACTTCGCTTATCAAATGGAGAGAAAGGATTAGGTTACCTATTAATATCATTCGATATATATTTCATATCCATAATTATTTCTAAAATGTGGATATCATTAAAGTTCTATATATATTGGGATTGATATCTTCAACAAAATTATGCCAATGAAGCATGATAAATCACAAAGAGATGCACACATGTAGATGCTTTGATAATTCATAATAAATGCAAAAGCGTATTAATGGTACATAATAAATTACCACAAAGCATCATTAATGGCCACAATAAATGCAAAAGTGTCTCGTATAATAAATTTCAAGGTCGCACATGTAGATGCTTTGATAGATTAATAATAAATGCAAAAGCGTGGTAATGCAAGAGCAATAAATCTGGCGATATTAATGGCGCGATAAAATCTGGGATTAATGGCCTGATAAATGCAAAGTCATGCAGTAGCCGTCTTTTGATAATTAGCGATAAATTCAAAGCGATGATAATGGTGCCAATAAATCTGAGGAGATGTGTATTAATGGCCCGCGATAAATCTGAGTGCACAATCTCTGCCCGTAAATCACGATTGGTCTAGCGTGTCATTCCCATGGTAATGCTCATATCGCTTCCCTCGCCGCAAATGCAATAGAAATGCACCAAAATCTCGAAATTAGTACAAATGCCTCAATGCAGCGTGTAAATTGCTCTCTGAATTTTTTAAGGAAGTGCGTGTGAGCGAAAATGTAATCGATGAATCTGGCCGTGTAAATGCTATATTATAATGTTATTATGTAAGAATTAATTTGGACCGATGACCCCTAAATCCAGTGAGATTTAGAGTTGAGATTTAATGGTTAAGATTTCGACACCTAGGAACCCAAAATAAACAAAAAAAGTCCTTGAGGTTTTTTAGCAACTCAAAATAAAAGAGGTCATTGCATTCTTCTTTTCACTTAACTCTCAAATCTGAATCTCCAGAGTCTGTTATAGGAAGCAGCTATGGCAGCTGGCATGTAGCTTCACTTCGCTTTTAGAGTTTGCATTCTTCAGGTTGCATTCTTTTTTGTAAAATCTCAAGTCACGACCCTTCCAAGCTTCGCCCCCAAATGTTGACGGTCCAGATACACATGATTTTTCTACCTTCTTGAATCGCGATTTAGGTATTGCAGCAGAGGTTGTTAGATTCTGGCCATGGCAGATGATGCTCGGAATGGGGCCATGTATGGCGAATTTTGGGGTTTGTTCGGCTCCTTAAGATTCTCTGTGTGCTCCAATGCTAGAGAGCTTTCAAATTTTTTTCCCGCATATGGCTTTTAGCAGCACGGCCATGGCTGCATGAATGAGGCTCAGTTTATTCTGAAAACCCGGAAGCTGTGGCGAAATTTGCCTATACAGGCAGATTACAGAAAATATGGACGGTCCCCAGCGGTCCGAAACTCGCCGAAATAATCTACTGCAGCTCGAGAGGCCATAGGTGAGTGATCAGGACAAACTTTTATGGCAAGGGTTTTAAAGTTTCCTTGGGAATCCTACATGGGACCGGTTAGGGTTTTATTGTTTCAGCATTAAAAGGGAGTAGAGAGGAAACAACTTAAGGCTAAAGGGAAACAAAAGGATTTGGCTACTGAATGCATATAGATTTATGCCGATCAGGTTTTATTTACAATGATTATGTTTTGTGAAGCATCTATTATTTACTTTCGGGCTCTGGTATGCATCTTCAAGCTTGCACTTAATGGTTTAAGCAGGTTTCAAGCTTGCGGGATAATTTTGCAGGAGGACTTTTGCAGGTTCTAAAAAGTTATCACAGAAGCGTCTCCCACTTCTTCACAACAGATCAAACTTCCTTAAAGCGCTAAGATTGCCTCAGGTGCACAAGAATATGCATCCCTAGCTATTTAGTTTATTTGGAATAATTTAAAGATCCCGCTATAGGTTATATTGTTTCTAACTGCCTTTTGTGTTTGTAGGCTGACACGCAATATTGAAGTACGAGACAGCCAGAGGAATTTAAGCTCTTTGCTATTTTACAATGTTATTGTTGAAAAGAAAGGGTGACAATGATGGCTCCATTTACTTCTTTATTTGAAAACTGAGCGGGAATCAGATCATTCCTCTGTGGCAGAAAGAGCAAATATAGGTTCCTTTTTCATAAAGGCAAGCAGCTTATCTGTCAAGTTTTGGCCCATAATTTTCTCTTAGCGTATATAATGACACAAAATCATGTGATGTTTATTACTTTGCTTAAGGAATTTTCAAACGGTGTGACAATTTGGAGAGCTGGCTAGAGGAATTTAATTCTTCCATATATAAACCATGGTATGCAGTCCACTTCTCATAAATTTCAGCATGTGTTAGTATATAAGGTTTAACAACAAATTAGCGTGCAAATTCTCACGAGGGTTCCATTCTCCCACATGGCCTTGACTTTGTTGTTTGCCAAGCCATGGATTCAGTTCTACATTCCATCAGTTTGTAGGCATATTGCCTTTGCCCAAACTCTTACATTTGGATCTTACATTTGGAGCTTATAAAATTTAGTAAAAGCAACATCTAAACAAAGTTTCTCTCTTTATAATTGCATCGTTTGATCCTGGCTGAATACCTCATAGAAATTGCATTATGTTCTTCAAAATAACACTTTGTGCATTTGGCACAAGCGGTCACTATGATACAATATCGCGGTTGAATTAAACTGCTATTTCGGTGTGGTGCATTCTTAGGCATCAGCATTAGCCCCTGCCGATTTCAAAGAGATCCTATTTCCATTCTTCATGCTTCAGCACGGTACAGGTAAGAAATCATAGCAGAATTTTGATCATAATGCTTATAGCGGATCTTGCGGCTCCCCAAGCGTGATGTGTAAAGGGTATACAATTAATACTTTGGATTCGGTTTAGCGGCTGACCAACCCAGGACTAGAAGCTAAATTATAAAATTTGTGCCTGAGACTTTCAGTATTTCTTAAGAACTTCAAATTTGCCATTTCAGGTTAGTTCAATGCATTAGGAGGAGAGGTTAAGGATGTTGATGAACCATTCAGACTAACTTGACTTATTTATACTTATTGTACATGTACTTATTAGAAGCTTGATACACTTGATTGTATTTTTTGGAATTGCTTCTTGAAGGTTGAAGTGTTTTGAATGACCAGAAATGCAAAAAACCAAATTATAATAAAACATTGAAGGCGTTAATTTGCCATGGCAAAATAGCAAAACATAGAACAACTTTATCATAGCACAAAGCACTCAACTTGATGATAATAAATGGCGACACCTTACAAAATACTCTAGATGCATAAGCAACATCGAGAGTCACATAATTTCAAAAATCAATTGTGCTATAATTTCAAAAATGGAGTGCAGCTTGATTTATTTGATTATGTACAAAGCTTCCCACAAACTAAAGCCGTTATAAAATACTAATGGACATAAAGCATTGCCCCAAAACTATATGAGAACAAACTTCCCTTGACATTTTGAATCATAGGGCTCAACTCGATATTATAATTTTTTGCATTTAAAAGGACAACCAATGTATAGTAGTAATCGCGGAAGTATTATACATATCGTTAGCAGAAATTCACCTAGGCCACACTTGATAAGGGCTTGAAAGGAAGTTCTTCGATAGGCTTTATCGCCCGATGGGCATATCATAGTCCATTGACCTAGCCTTGTTACATGGCCTTACACAGATGCTAAATTCAAGATATTATAATGAGAGTTTTTGTTATTTACGTTTTATAAAAAACGCCTTTCACGATGTTTTCTATATGACAATGTTTTGTACCAGCTACACATACAAACCCAATGTTCATATACACGGCACAAAGAGATCAATTCCCCTATTAATATAAGTTTCAAGCTGCAACTGCAATCAACACACCATGATAATAGCTCATGTATGCATACATCTTTGCCAAGTCATTTTAGAATTCTAAAAGTCTAGGACGTAGAATTATGCATATACCTTTAACTAAATCTTCAAAATTCAAATCTAAGGGCATGGGTAAAAACACAAGACATTTGAATTACAGGAATTTGTGGTCACATTAGATTTTGGTAAGATTGCCTACTATCACGTCAACAAATTGCATAGTATGTTGACCAATATCCAACCCAAAGCACCACAGGACTATGCGTTCTTGACTTTTGCCATTCATAGGTTCCAAGTTATGCCAGTATACCCAACAATGTTGGACACTATATAACTATGTAATAAAATGAAGTATCCACAATAATGTTTGTGATGTAAAACTTGAGCATTTTCTTATACAAAACCAATATATTTACGGAACACAGCAAGCAATAGAATCTTGAACACAACCAACCATATTAATCAAAGGGCGCCGCCCAGAGACAATAAGTAGAATGGAACAATGGCACAGCTTGTCAGAATACCAACTAAAGGAAAGGGGAGGAGTTCGATATTTTGAACAACACCTCAATTATCATTGTTGCCTTATCATTTTACAAGTTTCAACTTATGCCCGGCTTAGCGGTAGACAAATACTATTCTATGGTAATGCTCATATCTTCCTCATATAAATGCTCATAAGAAATGCCTCAAATCGGAAATTAATGCCATGCAATGCCTCAATTACAGCGATGTCATGCTCTCTGAATTTGTAAGGAAGATATTAGAGGAAAAATCTGGCCCTTTATAATGGGAAGGAAAACTTGTATTGAAATTCATATTTGTTGTACACTTTATGTTGTAATAAAACTTGTACCTAGAGTCGCGGATCATCCAACCCGGACACCAAGAATATATGAATTAAGCTAGTAGTGTAACTAGATGGGTGTATTCTCCTTTGTCGTAACATGTAAATACAAAGGCAATGAGTTGTTGGGTAAAATTATTCCCAGCAAATATATGAACCTTTGGCATGATAGCTGTAGTCAACTGTGAAATCTAATACTTATGCCCGAAGGTTTAGTTTAATATAATCACTATGATGTTCTGTTGGTATTTGGTGTTTTAATATGAGGAAGATACTAATTCTTGAAATCCCTTATCTTGAAGCAATCAGCGAGAAACAAAGAAATTATGGCAAAGATGCCTTCCGGTGCTCACAAAGTCTGCGTGAGTAAGCAACCATTTATCTCAATGATAATCTTAGAAGTTGAAACCCGACATGACTAAAACATGAAGGCCTAACTGTTGTGTTGGAAATTAGAAGATAGAGCTCTGAGGCTGCACATGACTGGACATCATTGGCCAATCCAACATAAGATGTAAGTATGTTTTGCATTTCTTCACAAGGAGACCCGATCGATTAGTAATTTAAGGTAGAGAATCGGACAAGACATGATGTCAATTATATTAATTAACTGGCTCGAGGAAAATGACATAGAAAGAGATCGCGTAGTGTTCATGAAACCAAAATTCTAGCAATCATTAGCAGTGCGAAGTAACTATAGATGTACCAAAATGTTTGTTCAAAGGCTATAAGTTGAAGACTATATCCGGTAACCTATTAGAAAATCAATATCCCAAAGCTTCAGCGGGTCGAACCCTATTAAATCAATATCCCAAAGCGACCGGCCAGTGAACACAGGAATCTCCAGTTTAAGTAGTAGCCTTATCATTGGGCCATAAAGTCAAAAGACATCCAAGGTCATGCTATTTATCTATTATTATTTATTGTGATAAGTAATGGATCACAAAAATATCTCACGATTACCAAAGAGAATTGGGTTATCAATCTTCATATCTGAGAATTACGACATTAAGTCTTGCCCGATAATACTTGATAAAGCACTTATCACATTTGTGTATGAATGGCAGGATCTTATTTCTATTGACATTGAAGAACTATCAATATATTTAACAAATTTCATGCATTATTTAAGCTTGAGTTGCAAACATGGCCTTTTGCTTATCACTTAAACTAGAAAAAGTGCCCAGCGTTGTTGGGCTTTTTGTCAAGCTTAAATTTGAAAATTAATAATGATATAGCAAACCAAGTCCAATGTTGCTGTGCTTATAACGTGTTTTTGTTTATAGGGGACTTGTTGCAAAGTTAAAACCTATAGGTTTGAGTTTCCTATATGTTGGAAAATCATAGGTTCACCAAGCTGGATGCTACTCCATTGCACCATTCAAGTGTTGTCTTGTTTAGAGAAATTATCAAGGATGTTGTGCATCTTTAAGCAAACAAACCTTCAAGCAAAAAAAAACAACTTTTAAAAATGTAAGACAATTAAACAAAGAGTTTCAAGTGTCATGAATTTAAAATAGCCTTTGGATATTATGCTTTTGCTATTCCAAATTTATGTTAAATGCTCGAGGAGTGTGATTTGCTCGACTGTTGCTCAAGCTAAAGGGCCACTCCTCGAATGTTCCTCGAGCTACAGAGGCATGCACGAATGTTGCTTGGGTTAGAACTGCAAGGGTTTTGACAAGTGTTATTTTACCTAGGAAATGCTTGCAATATACGTGCATATTAGACCAAGATGTTTTCAAGAGCCTTGAAAAGTAGGTAGCGTGTGAGTTTCTCGTTTATGATTGTGAGAATTTTGGTTTCGTCAGATGGAAAGAATAATCCATCTTGTTCTCTAAGTCAAGCACAGCCAATTGATAAATTCCTAAATGTGAAGATCTCACGGGCATTGCTTTCGAGAGCCTTTATTAGACCCAGTTGTGAGGGGTTTAATGGATTTTTTTCCACCCAAGTGTTTGTATTTGTGTCATTTTGCCACTGGTTGTTTGCATTGTGGGCACTTGTGATAGCATCTAAAAAGTTAAGTAGTCTAAGCCCTTATGTGCTCCTGCTTATGGGAAAATTTTGATGTGTTGTCAGGCTAGAAGTGCGAGTGTTTAGAGAAATGGCCAATAGTGCATGTTGCCATGCATTATGTATTCTATTTGTACAATAAGCTATCGGTTAGGTCTTTTGGATTGGAAGTAAAATAATGGAAATTATTTTTTAAGAGATTGAGATTGATAGTCTACAAAAAGTAGACAAATACCAAATCTTTTGGTACCTTTGCTCACAAAATGAATAGGTCTACATCTAAAAGCAACTTTGTTCTCTAAAAATATTGGTAAAATACATAACATGTAATCTAAGGGCGAGTAAATACAATATGAATACTAAGATGTTTGATGTGCATTTTCAAATAAACATTTAAATTTAACTCGTGCAAGAAAGTTATTTGACCAAGTCATGCAAAACATTGTGGAAAAAAAGACACATGAATGGTAGTGGATCATGGAATATTACACTTGAATCACTATTGTATTTTACCAACAACATGTTTTGAACAATTAATAAGATGAATATCATCACATCATGTTTTGAATCAAAATCTCCTGCCTACTTTGAAAGGATTGTGTACCACGACATGTCAGTCAAGAAGGTTGAGTTTCTGTAGTATTATTTAACCTGCATGTACACTTGCAGTATGGGATAATATCTTTTGTTGCTACATTTGCAAATGGGGTAATATCCTTTGTTGCACATGCAACTTCTAGGAGACTGGTCTATCCTTTGAATGTCTGCATAGTATTTTATCCATCGTAATATAGAAATAATGAAGCAGTCATGTATACAATGATAAATATAGCTGCAACAATTGTAGGACATGCAGATGAAAAAACATAACAAACATCTTAAATTATAATGTTATACCGTAAGTGTGTAGTGCATCGAGCCCTAATTTGAATGGCCGAGATCATCTAGGTGCATCCGAAGGCCGAGATTTCTTGCACAACTTCCCTACCCCGTCTCTCCGTCCTTTTCCTTTTCCTTTCTCTCTCCTCCTTCCTTCCTCCATCCTTCCTTTCCTCCAGGCGTCGCGCGTCGCGTCAGCCAGATCGCGCATCAGTCAGCATCAGGTCCGCGCGTCTCGGCATCCGGCATCAGGCGCCATCTCGTCGGCATCGGCTCAGGCTCCGGCTCCCGTCGGCTCGGCATCGTCTCGGTCGGCTCCCGCTCATATCCGGCGTCTCCGTCACCGCTCCGTCGTTCTCATCGATTCGTCAAAGGCCAGGTCGGTTGATCTCGTTCTTTCTGTGGTCGTCAGGTCAGGTCGTGCCAGCCATCCGGGGTCCGGGTCAAATCCGCCATCGGCTGATGCCGATGGCAGTGTCCGGTCTGAGACGTTATCAGTCGTTCCTCTCATCTTATGATGGATCCGTGGATCGTCGGTTTCGGGTTTCCGGGATTCCGGTTTCATCGGCCACTCGAGGCCAGATCCGTCGACCGATCAAAATCTCAGTTCGAGTTAATATCAAGGATCTTCAGATCAGTTCAGGTCTTCTTTTCGCGTTAAACCGGCAGGATTCAGTTGGATCGTCAGGTCCTTGATTATCGGTCGGATAAGACCGGATCGATCTTTTGGTCGATAGTCGGCTCGAATTCAGGTTCGTTGGTCAGATCAAAGTGAGATCGTGAAGATCCGGGTCCTTCAGGCACCGGTCGGCTGTTCAGCCGGATCGACAATCAATAAAATCACAGATCATCATCGTCTTCGTTATCATACTGCGGAATCTGCGAGCTAAAACTTGCTTAAATGCTGCGAGGAAGGGCTTAAATGCCGGGTATGCTTGAAAATCACAAAATCCACAAAAACTTTATTGAATCAAGCACAAAATTACTTTTTACTACAATTATGATACTTGCAAATCTAGAATTAAATTACTCAATCCATTAGCTCCTTTGATACCCTCAAGCTTCCATTCCATTTCTTTGCCATTTTGCATAATACTCTCTGCGAGATTATCCATTTGCTGATTGAAATACTCTCTAAAAGAAGTCGTCAATACTACTTGAATTTACAAGGATAAATCAAACTCCAAGCAGAGATATTATTGACCGCTGATGATAGAAACATAAGTTACGCCATTTGCTGTGAACCCATTTCCCTCTCAGCCCAGTTCCGCGAACTCACGGTCTTGAATTAATTTATGCAATCCTTTGGGCTAAAATTTGGCTACCCAATTCACATGGAGATTAGCTAAAAAGGGAATTGTCCTTTTTCCTTTTCTTGCCAAGCACTAATGAATCCTCTTTTAGGTAATGCATACTTTGAGCATCATCGCGAAGTTGCTGTATTAATTTATATCCGAGGACATTTAGACCGTCCCCATAGCATTTTCCTCTAGATTTTATTTGACAATGCGATAAGGAAAGGATCCTTGAGCTGCAATTCGTGTGTTTGTTGTCCTGGCCAGTTTAGATTTGAGCAATCTAGAGCCCTTTGTGTATGAGTCTAAAGCTCAAAATATAATCTGAGAGAACAAGGCCATATTCACCTTTGCTGTTTTGGCTGTTCTCCCAATTTACGCATAGGCGGTGATAAATTTGCATGGCCATCAACTTCAGCGTGGTCATTTAGCAGAAATATGGCGGTCGAAATAAATTTATTGCATATGCCACATACCAGGAAAATGATTTGAGTAACATGAATAGACAGACATGCAATAAACAGCGGATCCGTTTCTATACCAAAAGCAAATGGAAGTCATATAATTTGCGGTACTTATACATTGGATTTCTAAAATCACAGTTATCCATTCAAACCTAGAGTTTGTTGCATGATATGTCTAGATAATTACTCAAAAGAGAAGATGAGTTTCATCGTTTAAATGGCAGGGAAATTAGGGTATCTCATGTTCCTTGACTTAAAGCGAGTTAAATGAGCCAGTGTTAGTTTGATTTTTCGGTAGTATGGAAAAAATGGAGTGCACCATAAAAAAAACCTTACAATATCTTCATCTTCATCCGAGGTGACAAATTAGGGCAGCAACCCGATGTAAAATCGAGATCAGCTCCGAGAAATGCATGGCTCATTGGGAAGAAAACACGCAATAGGTAGCCTTCAAAAGTCACCGGACAAATAAACCGGACAATGTCAATTACAGGGTTGTAATCCTGAGCGGAAAAACAAAATGGAATTAATGTCTACTTTTTGAGTACCAAAGCTTTGAACTCGATAGCATGTAAGGTCGATCTTTGAGTGCGCAAGATTGACTCATGAAAGGAACAAAATTGCGCCTGAAGCCTTCCGGTAACAATCTTCTCTTTGAAAAATAAAAAGATAATGGGTGGTATCAAAACCTCTCCTCTATGAGCCCGTCTCGCGGTGCCTCTCAATGTTATCTTGCGAATGCATTGGAAAAGATCTTGCACCACAAGCATATCAACGGCGATAATTGCTTAAACATCGATAAGCGGATCCGCAGGAATTTTTTCAAGCGAGATATAAGCCAAAGCCATGAGGATTTCAAGGCCACAAATCATAGCAGAATTGTGTTCGATCCATCCAAGGGCCAAAAGCCATTTCTACCCTATTTCTCACGATGTTGCATAAAACATCTTATGTCCATCAAAAAAGACACACGGAAGAATTCTTTCTTCGATGAGCATTCTGAGCCTAAATACACCTTTCGAATCTTTCTTATGCGTGGCTTTAATTTTGTAAATCTGCCGAAGTTATCACACATAGAAAGGACTTGAATATTACTTACGGACAAACCGTCTCTAAAAGCAACCGTTACGACCAATTGTATGCATGGTGAAGAAATTTTTAAGCAAACCTTTGCTTGATTCTCCCAAGAATATAGGAGGAAGGAAGGAAGGTATTTTTGCATTAGATCCCACGAGGAGACCAATGGGGTCTATGGGACCCAATACAAAAGCAGCGACAAGTGGATTACTACGGATTAAAAACCCACGCCGAAGAGTTTTGAGGGAAAAACCACTGAAACAATCAGCACAGCCCGACAAGCTACGAATTCAATATCACGAGAAATACAAAAACACACAATATATACACTCGCTTAATAAAAGGTACCCGCAATTTTTTGATGTTGAGCAGCCGGAATATGGTGGAGCTCGCCGGATCCGATTACCTCCCGGATATATCGCGTGACCCTATAGCGCATCTTACGGTGTGATTTCATCACCGGGGGGTTCCGTATGTATTAAAGTACAGAATACGCTATGTAATGCGTGGGCGGGGAGAGAGATTTTTTGAAAAAAATGAATGCGATATACTGCCCGGTGGCTCTATCGTTTAGAGCCGGATGTATGCATTTTCTCCACACGGTCAGGGATGGATTTCTTAAACGCTTTAAAGGCGTAAAATCTGATTTGAAGGCTGGGAATCCGAAGTTTGCATTTGGTGTTTGGAGAGTAGAAATGTTTGAGGTTTTTCTTTTGTCTTTTGTTGTTAGCCGGTTCGTTGGATACCTGGCGCCTCATGAGAGGCTTGATCATGAGACAAAATGCGGAAAGCTAGCTTCACGGTCGGATCCGGCAAGAAAATGGAAACCATACATTATGTTTTAAAGGTGGAAATAGCCGATATGCTTAAAAGTAGGTTGCTTTATGCATTTAGATGCCGATTTGCTTATGCCTTTAGATGACAAAGGAGGGCTGAAATTTGTAGTCACGCCATGGTATCAAAATCAAATGGGCGTCCATTACAGGCCGAAACGCATTATACGTAGGCCAAAATGGCGGCATACATCGATGTGTTGGCATCATTTCGCTGATCCACTTTGCCATGGCTCCATCATAAACGTATGGCGCCTTGCTCGAGATAATACCTGAGATCACTTTTAGCTCATGGCTCCATCATGAAGTGTGAGCACTTTTCTACGAGATCTTACTGCGGTCGAAATCCTTGTAATGCAGTTCGAAGCCAATGCGGGGATGGAAAATGGAGTTAAAGTTGAGAGGGTTTGGCTATTGGATTGAGTTTGTTGACTGCTCTTCTTCTTTTTTAATAACTTTAACATTATTGTCATTCATTCTCATACTTATGTTCTATCTATTTATTGGCGGGGCTTGCCGGGTTTGAGTGTTGCTTGACTATTTGGTATTATGCACTTATAACTATATAAATATCGTTGAATTATTCTATCTTTCCGCGGCCCATTTGATAGTACCTTGTCTCCAGTAGGCACTTGCCTTTACAATCTTATTTTGTGTCCAACTCGCTTTGGCATTTCACAGGTATATCCTGTAGCTGAATATAAACGTGTCCTTGTACTATGTGGTCCCTGGAAAATCGTTATATGCAGGCCTTATCACACAAGTAAGTTCTCATTTTGGTTCTCAATGCACATTCCATGTTTTGAGCAGAATAAACCATTGAAGGTCTTTTAATTCTCATGGCTTTAAAGTAGATATCATTATGTCTTCACCTTGAGTTTGAAGTGCAAAAGATAGTGTAAGACCAAATTTAAGTCTGATGGTATGATTGGCAAGTACAAGGCATCCTTAATAGCCAAGGGCTAGAGTCAGCAACGTGGTCTCCTTTACAGAGGTGTTTGCTTCAACAGCTAGGATGGCTACTGTTCGAGCAGTAATTAGCCAATAGGGTTTATAAACTTTGGCAGATGGACTTCAAAAGTGCCTTTCGCAATGTTTATTTGCATGAAGATATCTACATGGAGCAGCCTCTTGGTTCTATAGTACAGAGGCAGTAGAAATTAGTATACATACTCAAGAAAAGTCTTTATGGCTTAAAACAGGCTCCCAGGTGCTAGCAAGGTTCACATTTTCTTGACAAATTTAGGCTTCCTACAGTCCAGGGCAGACCCTAGTTTATAATTACAAGCTTGATGACAAGAAAGTATGCATTTTTCTATGACTGATTGCAAGACTGCTGCCACTCCATATGAACCAGGAGACAAGTTAAATCGTGACCTAGAAGGTGAACCATGCTCAGTTACAGTTCACAGACAATTGGTAGGGTCTCTCAACTATACTATCTGCGACCGGACATTGCTTTCCACGGTTGAATGAAGTGAGTAAAATGCAGCCAAGCACATCCTTGCCTATCTAAAGGCAATAATAGAAGGATTAGTCATACAAGATGAACGTCCCTTATTTTCCTATCTGTGGTGACTGATCATCACGGGCAATGATTTAGGCTACTTAGAAACATCTTAATTGCTTGCTTTGCACCAATAAAGCTATATGTTGACAACTTGGGAGCTATTTCTTTGGTCAAAGGTTTTATTATCACCCTGATACTAAACATCTTGATGTATCACGATTCTGACCTACGGAGCTTGAACAACTTTCTGAAGGATATCAACGGCGAGATAGGATGACCAAACCTCTTAATATCACACCCTTTAAAGGCATGAGCTACAACTGCCTAGTATTACTATATCCAGCATATAGCAGGAAAGTTCCCACAAGTGAATTCACATAGAAATCGAAAGGGGAGGAAGGATAAAAATGTTCTCCATCTTTTCACCTTCTCTGGATTTAATTTGAATTGGTAACAAAAATTATTTTACTGGGGCTTGCATCCCCCTCCACAGGCCATACATCTTGTTATTGAAAATGGGGTTCATGCACGTCATAATGGGCTTCTTTCTACTGGCTATTCTCCATTGGTTCCGAATTCTCCAAATAGTAGTTTGTCAATCAGGACACTGCAGTTCAATAACTATCTTTCCCTTGCCATTGACAGCTTCATAAGGTAACCCATATATTTTTTCCTTGTTGAAGTTTGTTGAAGTATATGTAATGTTAGATTTAGGATGGTAACTCTATGACTTGCGTGGCAGTGCAGGAGGAGATAGAAGCACTAAGGAGCTCGAGGAACCCGATTCGTGCTCTTGTGCCTTACGTATGAGGCAAAACATGGACATCTGCCCTTGAAATTGGCAATATCACGGCTTGTGGTGCAATAGATGAATCTTTGATAGCTTCATCCTCAAGCGATTCACAAGTTCTTTAGCTGCATTTGAAGAAACAAAGTCCCTAGAGCAATCTGTGAGAAATACAATGCAGTGTGCGACACGTGGAATGGAAGTAAATCATGTATACATCTTTTTCTATCTTTGCTCATATATAATAAATTGAGGGAAAGATGCAGAACCGCGGATAATTAATTTCTATACTATTTTGATTTAGCCGATTTTTTGAGACTTGACCTCGTTAGCTTTTATTATCCTGCATCTACCCCACATCTACTAAGCGGGCTAAAGCTTTTAGCACGAGGTTTGGCTTCTCCTAAAATTGTTAAAGTATAGAATTTGCCTTGCACATTTTTCTTGTGAATATTTCGCAGTGAACCCATACATTTGATGGAGCTCATTAAAGTACTAGTTGAGACACCATCGCGTGGTCTAGTTGGCGTCCCTTCTGGTTGGCATGTTGAAGATGGTGATGTAAATGACACAAAGTTCAATCGAGAAATCTTTGGTTAGTTTGTTTATATACCACGGCTAATTTTGGTATCTGAAAAATTACAAGTTTTGTAATGAGTATCGGCGAATTTGATTTATATATGATGCTACATTAATACTAGGTTTCATTAACTACACAAAACTTTGATGGGTCACACACAAAATGATTATGTCGGTACAAAGTAGCACGATGAGCAGTCTTTGTGAAAGGTTGTTGGCTATTTGCAACATTTGTAGCTTGGATGTAAATGTAAAAGGTAGAGGGGTAGGCTACATGAATAAATCTTTTGGGCGATAGAAATAAGATTAAAGGGTAGAGATTAAATTGTGCAGACCGATTGTAAGAAATATGGAATCGAGATGCAGCAGCCAATACGAGGCATACATAGGGAGGGTTTCTATGGAGTGACGTATACATAGGGGTTTCTCCCGGGCGATACGCAGCACATGCCATATGCCCCTAACATGAGAATTGGGCCAGGGGTTCAATGACAAATAATAAGAAGCATGAATTCATTAATTAGAAATTTGGAATTCTGGATTTAGCATGAAATAGGTTAGCGGGTATGTATAGTGCAAAAACTACTACCAATTGAGTAGAAGTTAGTTTTTGCACAAATTACGCAAATGCAGGTGTTATTAGAATCACAATTTTTCACGGCTAATGCAAAGGTTCACCGTGAGGTTTGTACTTTTATATTTGATTAATAATTTTTGGCTTTCATCCTTAAAAATATATATATATATATATATATATATATATATATATATATATATATATATATATATATATATATATATATATATATATATATATATATATATATATATATATATATATATATATATATACAAAAGAATTAGCGAATCCTACGATTGCATGATCAGACAAATTTCAATTTTAGCATGTTTCTATGGTGCAAGTTAGGTTAGTAGTTAGAGTTCTCTTAGAGTTTATCCAACATTCTCGATAGCCACATGCGGACATGATTTTTGCTAAGCTAGCCTTTGTCCCCATGTCATTATGCTCCTTATTAGGTGTTTTTCTAGGAGGGTTTGGAATTTAGGCATAAAGGACTTGATGGCATTTTAATTCCTTTTGAGAATACTACTGGCGGGAAGAAGGAGCTTGAAGAGAGTCTACATTCACACATTTATGGTAGTGTCCCATTACTCAAGGTGTCACTTTATCGAGATGTAATTAATTTTTTGTACAATGAAAGGTGTGTATGTATGGTTGTAGCAAGTCCTTGTCTGATGAGGGATAAATAATATGAATGGTTATTTCTATTACCAGGCTTTGAGATTCCATGAGAACCTCCTAGTATTCCATAAGAGATTCCCTTGGCCTTGTTAAATTTGGTTGGAGATTCCTGGATTCTATCAAGAATATAAGAACCTTTGTGGTGTGGCTGGGTATGTGGTGGCCTATCTCTTCGTGACCTTTATCCTTGGTAAAGAAGCCACTAGAGCTAATAAAATGGTGGTACAAAGATATGTTAACGAAAATTAGCCGTAATCTGAGATAAATGACATTTGAACTTTTCAACCACATTGTTAAGATACATCCATGTCTCTAATTCACGAGTGTATTTAAAATATTTATCTTTTCAATAATCCTAAAATAATATATTGAGTTGCTAGAAATGGCATAAATTGTGGAAATTGTGGAATGCATAATATGAACACAATTTATGATTGTTGCGAATATAATAAAAGGTAGGTTCAATATATGCGGATAAAATGTAATGGTCAATTCTATCATTGAATTTAATATCCACGGTGCCTCCTGAGGCTAGAATATATCTTTCTCTGTAGTATTGGTTTCTTTTATTGACTCTCTTCACAACTTTAAAAGTTCATTTAACAAGGATAAATATATTCACAGAAAATGAAGTGAATTCTTTCTTTTAAAAGGCCCAAAGGAAGGTTCAAAGCAATACGTAGCT